>CM020179.1:30268456-30302517 GCA_009805545.1 Oryza longistaminata | reverse complement strand
TATCTCTCTCATCTGATTCCTGCGTTTTTCCTGTGGTCCAATCAAACGGTCATTCCTGTGTTTTGCAATCCTCTGTTTTACAATTGTATTCCTGTCAGAATCCTGTGTTTTTCCTATTCCTCTTTTTTTTCATTCCTACGATTCAAAGAGGCCCTTAATTGCTGCAAGATTTTGCTTGCTTCGATTTTTTTTCAGGCACAAATTCAATTAATTGCTGCAAGATTTTGCTTACTTTGATTTGTTTTTTCAGGCACAAATTTTGATATTTTGGTCTTGGATATACTCCATCTGCCCCGGAAAAAATAAACCTAGAAGGGGATGGATGTGATATTTTCTAGTATAACAAATCTGGACAACTCATTATGCTAGGAGAAAAGTAAGAGTAATTCCACATACTAGTGAAAGAGAGGAGGGAGACCCAGGGCCGGTCCTAAACTTTATACCAGATCATCCCGGAAACCTGACATATCAAATTTTATTTACTCAAATTTCGGGTAAAAACCCAAATGTTGCAACACCAAACAGCCCCGCCACGCAGCATTTGTATTGACGAAATTAAAGGTGATAAGTTACAGACATTTACCTGTATACAGAATCCAATCTCTAATTATATGGTATAAGATAAACAAACCTATCTGTACAACATGTCACCTGCTGTATATCATACAAGTGTAACATGAAACTTTTGTATAGAGATGGTAGTTGTCTGATCCATTTTTCGTGCCCATGATGTTATTCTAAGAAGGAAATGCATGACAATATATCCAGGTACTAGGCACTGTAACAAAATATTTTGCAGCTAAGCAAATTAGTCTCATGAGCAACGCAAGGCTAAAACCAAAAACCAAAATCTTGGATACTGCGAGAATTGAACAAGGTAGAGGGGCACGCATTATACGAAAGTAGCTTTCTCTGGCACAAAATGCAAGATACATAACGCATTGCTACATCATGCAAGGTAGTAAACAGGTGGGCATAATTAACAAAATTTATGGAGCACACATCAGGAAGGGTAACAGGATAGTATTGTTCAGCAGGGCATTTCTGTCCCAGTAACAACAAGCCACACAGCCTAACCTAGTCGCCCTTCCGGCGGAAGGAGCAGCCCTCGGTGAGCCTGGCCTTCCCACCAGTAGGCTGGCAGAGCACGGTCTGGCAGCCCGGGCACACAACCACGGTCTGTGAGTGGCTGAATACAGTCGTTCTGCAATCACCGCAAGATGTACAGGTTAGAAGATGCCAACATTAGATCAAGATGTCTAAAGCAAAGATAGGCGAATTTTATTGCTTAGAGATGGTGTGAATTTCTCGTTTCTTTGAATTGGTTGATCATCAGTACAAACAAGCCGGATACATCACAAAGCAGAATTGGACATTTCAGATTTTTTAAAGCTTTCATTTACATTTAAATTATGCAATTTGCGGCAATTGTTTGTCAAATGTTACTATTAAGCCACTTGACATTGTTCAATTTAGTTCTGGGCTTTGTACTGGATATGTATTTTGATCTCTTCCTCTCATCTTAATCTAGCCTTTTCACATGTGCTATTTACTGCAGTGTCATTCCTTCTTTGAAGATTTCTATCCTAAGTGCTTCAACTTCAACGTTAACTATATGCCACCTCTAATGGCATCACTGTTCACTGACCGAAAAGTGACTAATCAAAGTGTTAAAATTGAGGGAACAATGGACTCAGTTGTTGTTTCCAAGTGTGAAGTTAAACAACAAAGACACGCACGTGTTGAATGTGGTCTTCTGACAGGACGCATGAGTTAACATTTTAGGTAGAACATTCTTACAAAATTGGATGTTGATCTTCTTATTATAATTGGAGTGCAACCTTATCTGTGTGCTACTCCAACCCATCCACCGCGCTGGCCGCCTCCTCCCCCCACCGCTTCTGCTGTCGCCGCTGCCTTCTCCCGTCGTTCCAAGCCATGGAATCGATGGCCTTCCTCAACGCCACGCCGCATCAATGCCAGTGCTCGTTTCTTGAGGTGAGCGCATTCCTTCTCGTTCTTAATTGAACCGAAAATAGGCATCAAGATAAGTAGAGACCCGTTTCTATGTTGGATAATATGATTTCATTTCTGTATGTAGGGGAAGTGTTTTTTTGTTTGCTCTGAACTGCAAACTGAAAAATGTTTTTTTGATTGTGGCGTACTATTAATTTTATCATATCTTCTTGAGTAGTATCTTCTACTTTTCTAATGAGCTTCAATCACAAACACTGCAACTGCTGCAGTAACTCATCAGCCATGTCCCTAAACTAATTGTTTTTCAGAGCTTTATCTAATTCATTATCTATTTGGTTTGTCTGATCATGTCACTGATCCGTATCATAAAAGTGCATCTGCTCTGTCACCACATGGGCAATCTTTGAATTAAACATCGATATTACCTACAGTTTAGAATATCCAAAAACACAGTGTTAGTCCTTCAGGGAAAATCCTTCTAGAGAATGGTCATCACATCCAGAGGTTATTATGATTTGAGAGCTTCTTTAAGTTTTGATGGGTATGGCAAAGGCATAAGTTTGAAACGATGTGCTAACTTGAAGTCATCTCTTCTCATATAGGGTAATACTTGCTTTGTTGAGCAGCTCAAATCATGTCCACTATCAACACTTTGCAGTGTATCTGATTACGGCACTATTTTTAGTTCCTAGAGAATGTTCTTGCAGATATTAACATAATTTGTTTTCGGGAATGGTTTTTTCAGGTCATATATTTGAGGAATATGCATTATATATGTTTAATTAAAAAAATACAATGTTGTCTTCATCTTTTTTCTTCCAAATGCCTAGATAAAAAATTCACCAGACAATACTGTTGCTTCTGCTTTTGGCGAGTTCTGATACATTTGCTCATTTTCCTGTTGATTGGCCTAATAAATTAGCTTAGTTTGTAATCAATAATAGTATAGTGGAGAAAGAGATTTCCTTGAAAGCGTTTCCGCTTGTGCTTTAAAGACATGCGCTCAGATACTTATATAATCAATGCTAACAAAAGACTCTCTGGTCCTCAAAAACAAGTTAAAGATCCTTTGGAACTATAAGATATCGTGTCCAAATATACGATGGACACGACGAGTGCTTCTTCCGGGGAGCTTACTTAATGGGAAACTTGCCATTGAAGTTACGTAATAATGGGGCTGAAAAATGCTTCAGTATAGGGTGGCTATTCGGAGTTCCCATCAGCTTAAACTACTATCTGTTTGGTTGGACGGACGAAAGAAGGGAAGTTACAGAAGGGGGCAGTGAAGGCTCGCCAAGTAGACAGCAAGCCCCCACCTCGTCAGTCCTGTGTTGCACACCTTTGGATGGAAGGATGTGTCTCCCTCCGCTCATTCCATTGACTACAAAAACCCAAAGAATTATGACTTTCATACCTGTCTGGGAGATAGAGCAGAGGAGAGGACAGCCCTCGTGCATACGATTGAATACACAAGAAATAGCTCAG
The DNA here is from genome assembly GCA_009805545.1 of Oryza longistaminata. Lineage (NCBI taxonomy): Eukaryota > Viridiplantae > Streptophyta > Magnoliopsida > Poales > Poaceae > Oryza > Oryza longistaminata. The sequence goes on along the minus strand of CM020179.1, from coordinate 30,299,055 downwards.
TTCGAGGGAATGAGGGTAACTAATTCTCTTTCTTGATAATTAAATCAATTATCGAGGGAATTACCTTTGCATTCAATAAACTAGTTGACACAATAAAGTAATTGGTACATCAAACACTTGATAGCTAATAAAGTACAAGCTAGCCAATACACTTAGTGCTTTACCGGGCTCGCCTTCACTCGGTCAAGGGTTTACCTTAACCTCGCTACGGGCAATATACCCTTAACAAAGTAAACGATAGCTTTTTCTTTTAATTGAGAGCTTTACCTTTTATTTGATTCCCTCCTTTTAGTCGGGTACTAACATCTACTTTTTATGAGGCAACTTACAGGTCATAAATAAAGTTCTTGATTTTAGTGATAAACTCTTAAGGGTAGCACAATTTATGAGAAAATTGACATTGTGCCATCCTCAAAAGTGGGTTTCGCCCAAATGCCACGCTGGGAGTGTGCTTCGTTAAAATGCCACTTTCAGTCGAAGACTACACGCTATAATGTCCGAACGGACAAAAATACCCCTGTTACTACCTTCTTCCACCTCTGACCATGGGAGGGGACACGGGGATGGTGGCCGCCGGCGAGAGCTGATGATGAAGGAGGGAGGAAGAAGATGAGAGGAGGGTAATTTGGTCCGAGATAGTATTTTAGCATGTAACCATGTGTTGAAAGTGGCATTTTAACGAAGCCCACTCCCAGCATGGCATTTAGGCAAAACCCACTTTTGAGGATGGCACAATGTCAATTTTCTCCACAATTTATGTGTTCTAAAACAGGTGGAAATAAAATCGTAGAATGGTGATCGAGAAAACCTACTGGGTTTTAGGGCGTTTTGACTGGTGGCGAAACCAAGTGAATGAACTACTTAACTCATGTTCTTCAAAGTTTCGGGATACTAGCCACCCCTCATTGAGTATGATCTGAGAACCCGATTACATTAGCGCGATAGTATGTAGGGATACATTACTCCAACTAGGATTCCGGGGTGGATTGTTGGGAAACAACACTTCCATCATCAAAGGATGTGTGGTCACATTACCAAGGCAGACTTGAGACAAAAGGATTCGGGACTTGGAAGCTCATACCTAAGCAGGGTAGTTATTGATTGCGCGGAGCCGTTTCACTAATACTTGCCCGACCAGCCGGGCATCCCAGGAGACGACGGCTTTAACCAACTTAGAACACTACAGTCTCGGGTATTAGGATGGCGAAGGTTACTAACGAATCAATAACACTTCCAAGTTGGGTGTGGACTAAGAGGCGGCTGGTCAATGAAGTCCACATTCCAGAACCGAGGTTGCCGATCCGAGTAATTGATAGAGATGCTGCCTCTCGATTGATTGGATAAATCAAATCGAGGGGGTTACCGTTGTGACCATAGTATGGCTTTGGGGCCAATCCTAGAAAACACTTAGTTTGGCTCGAGTGAAAGCAGAGAAAGACTATTGTTGTCCGTCTCTTCACACCCTATGTATAGTGAGTAGGGTTGCCCATGTAACTGGGAACTTCGAGTTGCGAGTTAGCGTATTTTGGGGGTTATAACGACAGGAAATATGATCAGAAATTTGAGAAACACCTAGTCAAAACCATGAGACCAGCCCTTGGATCAACCCCAGTCACATTTAATGGCTAGAGCCTTAGCCAATCCTGAATTCAAGAAAAGAGGAGCAAGCATATTAAAGGAGCACGTATGCCTTGTACTTGGACTTGGGGTTACTACAGGGGTTAAAAAGGTAGGCAACAAGAAGGCGGTCACCAGCGGAAAGGAATGGGATTGGCTTGGTGCCGAGGAACCAAACCAAGAATGATTGGAACCCACATCACCCGTTTCTTGAAGCAGCCCCTGGCATTACCGGGAGGATGCCTAGCCGGGGTCCGAGAGGACTCTGAACAGCCTAGCAACTGTGGCAACTGGGGCACGCTATGCCGACACGAAAGCAACGTCACATTAGTATATCATCTTGATGAAAACTTGCATCGTGGATTATATGGCAAGCCTAATTATGTTCATATGGTTTTCAGTCAGAGAAATCGCTGGAGGGGATTACATGAAAGTTTGAGAATCTAAGGGAAGACCACCTGAGCGCAAATTTTGCTAGACGCTCAAGCTTTTTGTCGATAGTTTCTTTACTGAAGTTTGCTCCATACATTGGCACGAACTGGAGACGTTAATAGAGATTAGCAGGTTCATTACAGATGAACTCGTGGCAGAAATTTCTTGATGGAAATTTGACATTCATCAGAATAATTTCTAGCGGCGCATGAAGTTTTTGTAAGTGTATCGCAAATGTACAACATTAGGGTAATTATTTACCTATAGGTATATCCTATATTGTATCAAATTCTTTTTTTCTTTGTCTATGCTCGCAACAAATTAATAGAATAACTCTCTATCTTCTAAGAATATCTATTGCAGAGTATAATTTTTGGTGTGCTTATCCATGACAAATACCATATTTGGATATGCTTAAAGTTCTAGATTTTTTTTAATTTGTATGTCACCATCAAATTTTCATAGCGGTCTTCTATCTATGTTGCCTTTTTATAATATCATAAACATCATGAGATTGTTTTATGCGCTAGAAAGCCATTTTGATTCTGTAGTGGTAATAAGTTTCTCACATTGGAATTAGTCTACGTAACAATTTTGATTTGCAGTCTTTGGTTTGCAAGATTTTTTTCTGTGCTCAATAGATTTTCACTCAATGATTATTTAACACCTTTTTACCTGATATAATTTGAAATAGATATATGGCATTTCCCGTTGCAACGCACGGGCATCCAACTAGTATGGAAAAAATAAATTAATTCGTTTTTTCCCCATCCAGCGCCTGTCCCAGTTACCACCTTGCTGAAGCCGGAAGGATAATAACAGTGGTGTGCGGCCTAAATGTACCATCATATTTTGCCAATATCCTGATGTGGAGCAAAGAGTAACATCGACTTGCATCATATGCGATGACAATTTTACGGAAACCTTGGCATAAGGTTATAAAAAAGACAAAAACAAAACAAAAATATTATTAGTGCCAATTTTTAAGGTCAATGTTGTCGCTTTGTAATAACGTTTGGTTTGGTACCCTACCAAATCATTCGTAAGATCTATTTGGTAAAGCTTCTGACTGCTGCAATTTCTCGTAGAATTATAAACTCCCCCAAATAGTCCAACTTTTTATCTAGATTATAAGAAACTGACTACCAATCGGCTACTTCTTAGCATTTTAAACTCTCTAAATATGCCCGTAGTATCAAATCTTGGGCAAGTCTTAAACATACCAAATTTTTTGGTATGTTTTTGGCGTTGGCAAATATTGGCATCATAACTACAAGGCAAAGTACTATTTAAGTTACCAACTAGGTAGGACAATTTGCATCAAACCAAAAGAGCCATAATATTAATGGTTGACCTATTATGACGCAAAGAAGCTTGGAGTTCGAACCAAAGCTCAACCATAGGAGCACCCGCAATGGTAAAGTAAGGTGCTATCTATAAAGCATGTACATCTTAGCAATAGACTTTAGCAATAGACTAGATTAATAGTAAACCACTTCAATAGTATGTCTACATGGGTATCTATAGCTCTCTAATCCATTGCCTCGTTTTTCTCTATAGACTATCTCCAGGTTAGTACATAGCTTTGCTTTCTCTCTTCATTTAATCTCTTCCAAGTAGGAAAATATGCTGACATGGATCTCTTGTAGAAAGCTTATAGATAACCATTGCGGGTGCCCTCACTTGCCCTTAGGCCTTCTTTAATTCTCTGGAACCTTATAACTTTTATGGATTTCAGTTGAAATTGAACAGAATTTCAACCAAGTATGAAGTATCACCTTTCCTCTTCCAATGTCCCAACAGGATCTCATATTGCCATTCTCATGGCATCACAAATTGCCGGCTTGAACTTTTTACTCGACGATTCAACTGACTTTCACAAAAAAATGATAACAACACTCGGGAGCAGTTTCCAGCGGACGGTTCACTGAACCTTGATTATGATTTGAAAATCCATTTCCAAAAACCGTGCTAGTTTTCATTGTTATATAATTGTACATTATATGGAAAAAATAAATTAATTCGTTTTTTCCCCATCCAGCGCCTGTCCCAGTTACCACCTTGCTGAAGCCGGAAGGATAATAACAGTGGTGTGCGGTGCTAAAATTGCCTAAGTAAAACGAAATATGAACGTGGGGTTATTGAACTTTCATATGCTTGCAAGATTCCTGAAACGTTTCATTACATATAATAGAAAGAATATAGCTCCATATCTGCATAGCCAGAAATTAGAAGGCATCATTCTTCGCCTCATCTTTCGCTCAAACAAATTCTTTTTGCCTCATCCATTTCGTAGCTGACCATTTCTCCCCTTCCAGAACAGGGCACCCACTATGAATGCTGTTTGAGTCTGTTTCACCATCGAGTCCCTGAAACAATCAAATTAGCATGGAAGCCGAAGAAATTAGTTGACTAACGGAGCACTGACAATTTAAGAAAATATCTGGATCTAATGACAATGGAATGTGTTTTGGTTCATGCTTTATCTAGAACAAATTATAACACACCATGCTCCAAAATAGCACAGCATCTCCTTTGTTTGGCTTGACACATAATCCTTTGACCATCTTCCCGCCACAGCTACATTCACCATCTCCTGCCTGGAACAGAGGTGATAAATTCAGAATATCAGGCAAGCACACCATAAATCATATAACATAAAAGCTAAACAAAGACGGATGAAGCAGCCCCACAACATGTTACATCATGCCATGTATCAGAAGATGTGTAAACGTGGAAAGAAGAACCTAAGGCTGGGAAAGCATGGCTGCAAATTGCTCATGCAAAGGGTTATTCACCTAAAAATGAGATTCAAAGATAATTTGAACTCAAGGGCCTTAAACATCTGACAGATCAACTATGAGGCCTATTACATATTGCGTTGTTCTTAGGATTGCATTCCACATTGCCAATGCAGTTATTGTGGCCATATGAGAGCACAGAGGTCGAGTTGTAAGCTGATGTTACCATAATCAACACAACCAATTCCTCCAGTGGATTCAGTAGTTTCCCTTGAAGCACGAAAAAGTTATCTGCTGGTACAGCTATGACTTAGGAGTATGCCAAAAAAGAATGGCGCTTTTGTTAGCCAGGAAAATTTTTTCCAGACAGCTACAGTGCTCAGTGATAACCAATAGTATACTAGTATCACATGGTTTGTATAGACAACAGATACATGTTCATAAATTGTTTCAATAATTTTTACATATTCAAGAGAAACATGGAAATAAAAAAGATAGCATGAATGTGCTGCACAACAAAGAGTGGCACTTGACCACATTTTGTGCTGATAAGATCCAAGGAAAGAACTATGGCATAAATGAGCAAACATAAGTAAAGCTGAACCAGAAGAAAAATGTACAGAGCTTTTGATATTGTAAGAAGCTATGTCAGTATAATTCAGTTAACCTGAGGAAAATGGGTTTCACCCCCTTCAACACCATCAGTCAAATACATCAACATTGTTGCAACTCGCTGGCCCCCACGTTTGATGTTGAACTGCAGATTAAATATTCATGGTTTTATTGATTTGCATTGCTAGTTAAATGAAAAATGCACTCTTGGTCTCTAAGCTTTTCAGACTATAGTTCCCACTAATCCACCCTAAATTCAAACCCAACTTTATTACATTTTCTAACATCAAAACTCGTCAAATCAAACCCCAAAGTAGATCTTGTGGGCATTTTTGCTTGACGTGTCATCTTAGCTGGCACTTGAGCTGGCTATAGATGATGATTTGGATAAGAAAATTCATAAGACGTTTAACATGTTAGCCACCTTTTCCTCTTTTCCCCTTCATTGTCGACAGAAAGAGCTGAAGGGCCAAAAGTGGGCTTTTTCCTTGGTTAAATGTACTACTACTACTACTCCCACTGTTTTTAAATAAATGGCGTCGTTGACTTTTGGACATGACGTTTAACCATTCATCTTATTTAAAATTTTAGTGCAAATATTTTTTCCAGACAGCTACAGTGCTCAGTGATAACCAATAGTATACTAGTATCACATGGTTTGTATAGACAACAGATACATGTTCATAAATTGTTTCAATAATTTTTACATATTCAAGAGAAACATGGAAATAAAAAAGATAGCGTGAATGTGCTGCACAACAAAGAGTGGCACTTGACCACATTTTGTGCTGATAAGATCCAAGGAAAGAACTATGGCATAAATGAGCAAACATAAGTAAAGCTGAACCAGAAGAAAAATGTACAGAGCTTTTGATATTGTAAGAAGCTATGTCAGTATAATTCAGCTAACCTGAGGAAAATGGGTTTCACCCCCTTCAACACCATCAGTCAAATACATCAACATTGTTGCAACTCGCTGGCCCCCACGTTTGATGTTGAACTGCAGATTAAATATTCATGGTTTTATTGATTTGCATTGCTAGTTAAATGAAAAATGCACTCTTGGTCTCTAAGCTTTTCAGACTATAGTTCCCACTAATCCACCCTAAATTCAAACCCAACTTTATTACATTTTCTAACATCAAAACTCGTCAAATCAAACCCCAAAGTAGATCTTGTGGGCATTTTTGCTTGACGTGTCATCTTAGCTGGCACTTGAGCTGGCTATAGATGATGATTTGGATAAGAAAATTCATAAGACGTTTAACATGTTAGCCACCTTTTCCTCTTTTCCCCTTCATTGTCGACAGAAAGAGCTGAAGGGCCAAAAGTGGGCTTTTTCCTTGGTTAAATGTACTACTACTACTACTCCCACTGTTTTTAAATAAATGGCGTCGTTGACTTTTGGACATGACGTTTAACCATTCATCTTATTTAAAATTTTAGTGCAAATATGCAAAAATATAAGTCATGCTTAAAATACCTTTAATGATAAAACAAGGAATAATGAAATAAATGATATTTACATAGCCTTTTTGAACAGACGAATGGTCAAACATCATATCCAAAAGTCAACAGCGCCGTCTATTTAAAAACGGAGGTAATGACTAGCCTAGTGACGGCAAAGGGAAACTATAGCTCTCTGCTCTCCATAGCATATAAAAGGAGTTCAACTTACAGTGTCAGAAAAGTAATCATGATGTGGCCTGTAATATTGGCTTGGTTCATACCTGTAGTACTTGAAGTTAGCTTGAAAATGATTGATTAATAATCAAGGCAAATAACTTAGGGGAAAAAATACTGTCGGTTATTCTAGTACCGTAATACTTGGATGAGTTCTCCATTTTCTTCAGGTATCTGAGAGTACACAGAAATCCTCTTCTCTATAGACTGGAGAAAGCAAAGCAAACATTAATGATAGAAGAATAAAGTATTCAACTACTAAGGTTTAAACCCACTGACACAGATTTCAGTCGAACATGTGACAAGGGCAATTTAAAGCAATGGATGATGCATTGTTGGATAATTTGATAGCATAATTAGGTAATAGTGTCAGCAAAAGCCAAAATTTCCTGTGAAATTATCCATTAACGGTGCATTAAAATGCACCGTTAAAATTTTTCAGGATTACCACAGAAATATAACATAAATATATGTCAGCTACTTCTGTATTGCAGTAGTTCAGGGAATTTGTCAGATTTTATACATTAAGTGAGTAGTTGACATTGGTGGAGTAGGAATAAACACAAGCTACATTTTTTTTCAGAGGGACCATGCCATAAAAGGAAACAGTTTGATCCATAAGTACCATGTCAGGAATCAGAGTTTCATTTGCCCGCCAAATATTTCTAAGTAAATGTCATGTGCTGTTGTGGTACTTTTGGCAACACGAACAGAAGCTACAAATTCTATTAGCATACTTTTGCATTGATACAAAAGGTATGTTAGTTCTACTATACCTTTTAGGTCCATGGTTTTGGTTTTTTTTGACGTTGTAATAGACAAATAATAAATAATCGCAAAATTATATCAGTACCAAATTTTGGTTCAATTTCTAAATAGGATGTACTAGTACCTTAGTTTGAATCTAAAATTAGGAGCGAGGAAAATCTCATACATTCTTCTTCTTTTGACCTAACAGATAAAAGAAAAGGACAAAGTAGTTAAATGGCAGTCTAGGTGTGGCCCATTTTGTATGTTGATTTTAAACTAAACAATGCAGTCAATTTAGGAAACGAATGATAATATCATTTTTATGTCAAACTTATGAAATATGAAGAGAAGATGACCCGTTTTCTAGCCACCCAATAAAGATACTCTTGTATTTGCGGTGTCAAGTAATGGCAACTTAAACAACCAATTAACACCCCCACCCCCACCCCACTACAGACATATCCTGAGAAGACCAAGTTATCTCTCTCAATAGTATAAAGGGAATTTTTCACATGAAGCAAATAAGCGGCAGGAGGTAAGGCACCTAGAGTTGGGGTATGATGAACGGACCTGAATGACTGGTAACTTTCTTTCTTCAGAACTCACAAACATACCAGAACTTGTACGGACATTACTTTTAACACCCTGTTCCACAAAACATGCCAAGTTAGCAATAACCGAAATATTAAAAGGACATGAAAAATATTTCCGGGGTTTCAGAAATAGAGAACTACAAAAAAACCCAATAGATGAGGGTTCTATGATTGCCAACAGCAAAATCCTCAGAACCATTTGAGAAATATGAGCTAGAAATAATCGTTTAATAAACATTATGAATGGTTCCATAAAGCAGATCACACAATAAAAAGAAAAACCTCAGTTTTCTCTCCAAAAAAATAGATCGTATTAATGCTCAAACTTTTTTTTCCTCAACCTTGATGAAGAGAGGAATGTTGACACAAAGGTTTTACAAAGATTTAGAAATAGAAAAAGAAAGAAATACATTATCAACTGTCATCTGAACTTTATAAATCTACTAACTTTATAGAAAATAATAGCTATCTAATATTTAGATACAAAGAGAATGTACCTTCCACTTGCTATGAAGTAGAAAGCAACTATTATAGAAAATAATAGCTATCTAACATTGAGATACAAAGAGACATTCCACATTCTAAGTATAAGGCAAGAAATGTACCTTTCCTGTTGCGACATCCACTACAGTGGAAATCTGTAGTCTTGGTCTAGCAATTGCTCTTAGATAATCACACTCCTGCAAAGATTAGCACAAGTATACTCAGCAACAACTATTTTGGCCATTGTCCACCAGATTGGTGGTTTATGCATGTAATGTTGTTGCCTGGGCTTACAGTTTTTCTTTGGATACATGCAAATAGCAAGGGAAGTATATGCCTGAGTCACCAAATACAAGAGCTGATGAAAAATATTTAGCAACACCAAACTACAAGAGACAGGGCCCAACCTCAGAACTAAGAAAGTTATGGAAGACAATTATCCGAGGTGACCAGCTGATGACTTCAGGCTTCACCTACAGATTATGAACAAATTGAAGTCATTAGATTTTTTGTGTTTTGAGCCTGCTACAAATTAAGTTGCCAAAGAAGACTAAAAAAGGTTAAAAATAACGTGCTCAATTGCCCATACAAAGTGAAACTGATAAAACACACCATATCATGAATGGATGCTCATTGGTCAACAAAAGATATACAATCTTGCAACAAAGAAGAACAAAATTTTTATTTCAGCTTATAGAGGCTGAGAGAATGTTCTTCCATTTTTTTTAAAAAAAGAAAACAATTTCAGTAGATTCTAAACCCTGTCAGAATAAAGGTTTAGAAAAGTTCCTACATCTCAAGCTAAACCTCACAACAAAGCTTTACATGGTTCTACATCTACATATAGAGCTATATCCTATTTGATCAATCATTAAAAATTTACATCTATTATATTGATAAAAGAAAGTTCTAAGAACCTATTCCATATCACAGTTCACTTCATAACTGCATGCATAATCAATGGAGGAACCATCATACTTGACATTTCATCTCTGTTATTTTCCAACCAATTGCATATGAACCAAATCAACTTGCTAGCCTTTTTGCAAATTAAGCAGTTGATAGATATAATTTTCTTTTTATCATGTAACATGATCAAAACCCAGTTAAATTCCAGAACACACAACACAAGATGATATTGAAAATGAACAGACACACTTTTGCGCATATAAGAAGCTCATTTTCTTTTAATAAATATCAAAATTGGAAACGAATCAAGTCAATTTTATCTGGCCACTTGTAGAAAATAGACAAAATATATAAAGAAGTAAACAAAGCTAAGACTAGCTTTCCACTGTCAGTTTATTCCTCAAACTTGCCTAATAGACTTCAAATCCCCAAATTTATCTGATGTTTGTGTTGTAAATTTACAAAAAAAATTATTGGCATATATACAGATTAGGCCTCAAGCATTACAGAAAGTAGCATTACATACCAATCCTAGACGAAGAAAAGCTGCTTCTTGATCATTCTCCAAATGTGTTACATCTGCCATGCAGAACGCCTCACGCTTGGTTACACACAATCACCGAGGAAAGACTAGTAAAGTGTATAGCATGTAATTGATGGTTCTCTGGATTTTGATTTACTCAGATGCAGGTATGCAGCTCTATGCTCAACTGAATTGCTGGCACTAAAAAAGTTTTTCGTTTGACATGGATTGAGCAATAACAAGCATATGCATAATGCCACAAAAGACAAGTACAAGGCTGTTCCAGTTATATTGGAAGTAGAGGGAGGAGAAGGTGCACGCATGTATTATTAGAATGCAATAAATAAAAGGGAGGATAGACATACGTGAGTGATCATCTATCCGGCGGAAAAACGCTAACTGAAGTAAAGAGCCTGAAATTGTGTAGAACAAAGCAAGATGAGACAATTATTTCATTGAAGCAGCACATATAAATTTGTACGCGACCAATGGCAATGCTAATTGAAATAAAGTGCCAAGGTTTGCAGAAAGGGGAGCAAAATGGAAATAAACTATACTCAATGACCCAGTAGGCCTAATCTTTCGTCCAGATCAGATAAAACTAAAGGCAAATATAGTGTTTACTTGAATTTGCTAGGACACACTGTGCTGAATCGGATGCTCCAGTACCATAAGACCGTGAACACCTGAATAAGTACAGCTTAATTATTTCGACCGCTCATATGTTGAGCTACAGCATGCACCACCATGTAAGCTCAAACTTAAGTAGCTTCCAGCTAGTGATGCGAGACCAGAAACCATACCAATCAAGCTCATTAGCAGTAGCACACCTACTAGCTCTAAGCTCTTACTCACTGGCTCACACACAAGTGACAATGGCTGGCATCCCTGCGCCCATCATGAAATCCATGCGGATGGCAACAAGTCAACAGGCACTGGGCTGCCATGCTTCCACTGCAGCCGCAGGAAGCCACGAACTAGCAAAATTTTCAGGCCATTTCCCACCAACCCAGCAAACCCAAGCGTGTCAGATTCAGCCCCCAGCCCAGCACCCCAAACCATCAGTCGCCGACCAAATCATGGCCACAGTGAGGAACACAGCTCCCCCAAAATGCATCAACCAAACCAACCATCTGGAGGAGGAGGGTCCCAGAAAAAAAAACGATCTATACACAAAAAAGTGAAACATTCAATGACTGACTACTTCACATCGGTGGTCGAGAAGGACCTTATCTGTCTTCCCAGGCACACACCCATCTCGCTCGAGTCTCTCTCATTCACCATCGTCTCGCTCGTTCATCAATGCGGCGCTCCAACGATCTCCATCTCCATCCCCATGCCCACTGCGCCACTGTCTCGCGCTCCCCTCTCGCTCCTCCCGACGACCTTATGCGTCCACCCTTATGCTGCAACTCGGATGTGACGGCTGCATCGGTGGCGGATGGATGCGGTGCAGAGGAGGAGATTCGCAAGAGGCAAATCCGATGCTGGCAACGACGTTAGATGGAATGCGGCTCGGGTGCCGCGGCGGAGAGGGAGGCGCCCGTGGATCTCCCTGCACTTAGGTGGTCGATGAGTTCAAGAAGCGTGTCATTAGAATGAACCCCATTTGTATTCTTTTTCCATCTATTCTTCTTTTCCACCGACGTTTCTTTCTGCCCTTCGACCTTGTTAACTGTATTGAATTCTTCTTGCCCTTTGGTGCACCGTGGATGACTGCCACCTTGGTGAAGGCGGACAACCTTTCTCTTCTCTGTTCTTGGTTCTTGTTAATTTTTGCAGGTTAAATAAGAGCATTTCTTGCCAGCATTTATTTTTTCAGATGGGAGATGTTCTCTTTTCTTTCTGCAGGTACTAGAAAATTTCAAATTTTTGGCGCTTATTTTTGTGCCAGATGCCTCTTTTTTTTTCTTATAGTATGTGCTGTGTGAATTAATGGGTGGATGAATGAATGTAGTAATGAGGGCACTTTGGTCTTTCTATGTTATTACTAAATTTGCATTGGGAATCCAGGATTCCATATTTTGTGGGACAGAGGGAGTAGTACATAAAGAATTCAATGGCATACAATAGATTTTACCTGAGAACGAAGGAGTTCCTTGTATGTTCCAAGCTCCCTAAAAGCCGTAGTGAACTTGGACATTACAGGCCCTGCAACAGAATTCAGAATTTGGATCTTCCACATTGAAAGCTGAATGTGTTCATGAACTTCACTTTATTAACAAATTTGCATTCCATAATTTCAGTGAAATGGCATTGCATTAAACCATTACAGTTATGCATCAGCTGGATGACTGTGATGATGTTGGTGTGGTTGGTGAGGAGGGGTGGGTGTGGCCGCGGAAAGCGATGGGCTCGGTCGTTGAGGTCGTCGTGCTGAGCACCCGGGAGCACGGAGTAGGGGCGTACCTATGGTACGTTAGGTGGCGGCGTATGGTTAAGATGTACTCACGTTTCTTCTTGGGCAGTATTACAGCGAAAAAGGATGATAATGATGCAAACGAGTCAAGCCGTGCACATGTGTATCATTGACTTATAGGCTCGTTGACTTTATAATTAATTTGGTAAAAAAATCAGTAGGTAATTAATCCTCCTTATCACTACCCGATTTCTTTGAAACCAATAGTGATTTGTAACATGAACTAGTAGACTGTTCATGTGGCATTATATTCAATTTTTATATAACTGCTCGTTACTAATATTTTATTGCCTCGGCTAGTACCGTAATTTTAAATTTTAATCATTAACAAATTTTAAAGGGTTAGGTTTTGATTGTTGGTATATTTTAGAATTATATTTAGGATGCAAGATTAATATGGCATACCTTTGACTTTTAAAATATATTATTCAAAAAGATGAGGGACCTAAGTTTGAAGATGATTAGTATTTAAAGACGAAGGGAGTATGTGTATCTATATATCTATCCACAGTAACATATTTTTTTACCTTGGTTGCAAAGTTAGACTAGCGACAACATATACCTTTTTACTTTGGACCACCATTTATCTTTACGAATTGTTTCTCTCGGGCCTATTCTACCTCCAGTGGTCCAATTCAACATCTCTCTTCTCTCCCTCCTATGTCTTCCTCTCCATATCGCCAAGCCAAGCCATCAAGGATGAGGCCATCGGCTACCATCAGCATGAGTTCAAGTGCGAGTCCAAGTACCCCACCCAACCTGACACAACCCCATGCTACACAACCCCATGCTTTTTATAAGCGGCTCACTCTCCAAACTCTGTAGTCACCACTTAGCACAAAGTACATTGCGTTGTGCAGTGGCGATGGCTGATGGCGTGGACAACTACACAACATGAGTGGCGGCGATGATATTATGAGATGGCCTTCTGTTTCGGGCTCTGGTGGAACGACAGTTTTCGTGAAATCCGGTGGAAAGCTGGTAGATTCCGAACAAATTTCATAAATCTAAATTTAAATACAAATTCCTTGAGTTTACCGATAACCTTGCGAAAACCGGTCGGATTTGGCGAAATTCCGAGCGAAATCATCAAAATTTCAATCGGTAACTATAAAAAGAGGTAAACTGAATTTTTCCCTTTTTAATTTGTTATTCTTTTCTTTCCTATTATTAATTTCAGTAAATACACGGAATACATCAAATTTTTCAAAAATTTATATCCCAGTAGGTTTTACGAATATCATACTATTTATAAGATTTTATTTGATTTTTTTCTTTTTTATCAATTCAAATTTGAATTTGAAAACTCATCGAAATCTCATACGGCTTCTACTTTCGAGCCTCGTCGAAACCTCGAAATTTCGGAAGGCCATCTCGTTTCAGTTCATCGCTTAGCTGTTCCATAGAATTGACCTGCAAGTCAATGGAAATAAGCCGCAATCAATAGCATATATGCATGTAAAGGTCTGTTTAAGATGAAAACAAAAGGATTTATCAGAAAAAAAGAGAAGATTCAACTTGATAGCACAAGCAGGAAGCTTGCAGTCCAAATTATATATTAAAACTACTAAAACCAATCTACACACAGCCTTTGAGTCTAAGGCCCTGTTTGATTCAGCTTAGGATTATTATAATCTGGATTATTAGGATAAGTTGAAACAAACAGATAGCTTATTATGATAGATTATTACAATCTATAAGCCAGATTACTATAATCTAGTAATCCACTCTAAAGGTGCTTTTTTTAGATTATTGGGTGGCTAACAGCTAACGAACAGCTTATAATGCAGAGAAACAAACAGCTCACAGCTTATTCTATGTCGGCTCATTATAATTCAGCTTACAGTAATCTGGCTCAATAATGTAGATTACAATAATCTTAAGCTGAAACAAACAGGGCCTAAATAACAGGTCACTATTTTTTTCTGTGGCTTCTAATAACCCAAACCAGCCATTTGAACTGGAAAAGAAAATCGTCTAGCTTATTTCGTCCCTAAGTTTTTACAGGATTTTATCTCGAGAAATTAGACGATGAATTAAAAATTTGTTCAAGTGTGTGATGAAGCAATAAAAATAAAATGGCACCATTACAATCAGAAATGCAGCACTGCTCAAAGATGAAAACGATCGGGAAAGGAAAAGAGAACACACAATAAATGTAAAATAATATTCCTTTTGCAACCTATAATGCACTCATGCCGGCAAATCAACACGACAAAACCAACCTACGGTATTCGTCGAAACCAAAGCGGAATTTGATATCCATTCTACTCAGGAACAATCGCATTTCCGAACCAATCAACGGCCAATAAAGAATGCAATCAGGTCGAGATCTCGCCACACGGAATGCGCCCAACCTCCCAAATCCCAGCCCAAAGCTACCACAATCACCCCAACCTCCAGCTCCACCCTATCAATTCAAATTTGAATTTGAAAACTCATCGAAATCTCATACGGCTTCTACTTTCGAGCCTCGTCGAAACCTCGAAATTTCGGAAGGCCATCTCGGAATTGTGAACCCAGGTGGTCGTGCCAAGCCCGCGGGTGTACGGAGTAGGGGCGTACCTAGGGTATGTGAGGTGGTGGCATACACGATATCATGTGTTTCTTCGTGGAGCAGTACTACGGCGAATAAGGATGATGATGATGATGCAAACAGTTCAAGCTGTGCATGTGCATATCATTGACTTATTGACTTGTTGACTTTATAAGTACTCACTCCGTCCCAAAAAAAAAAGACAAATCTTGGGTTTCCGTGTCCAACGTTTGACCGTCCGTCTTATTTGAAAAAATATGAAAAAAATAAAAAGAAAAGTCACGTATAAAGTATTAATCATGTTTTATCATCTAACAACAACAAAAATACTAATTATAAAAAAAATTCATATAAGACAAACAGTCAAACGTTAGACACGGAAACTTAGGGTTGTCTTTTTTTAAGGATGGAGGGAGTAATGTGGTACAGAAAATTAGTAAGTAATTAATCCTCCTCACAATCCGATTTCTTCGAAACCAAGAGTGATTCGGAAAATGAACCAGCTGTAGACAGTTCATGTGACATTATATATATCATGTTCTTACATCAATAACACATTATGGACGTGACTCCCATTCGGGCGCCCGATGGGAGGAGGTTAAAATCGGGCGCTGACGTCAGCGTCCGATTTATGTGCAAAACTACTCTGATTTTTCTCTTAAATTACTTATCCAAATCATGATCCGATTGCACCATTAAATCCTTTGCAATCAAATCTTCAAAACAAGACCATAAATGGATATATTCTGATGAAAAAAATTTTAGCTTATTATTGAATTATTTTTAAATGTTGCACGATGTTCCACCAAGTATATCGGAATTGTTTCAGTAAATCGAAAATGTTTCAATCGTTTAAATCGGGAGCTGTTTCACCTTGTATAAAAATAATGTTTTAGCAAATAGCGAAAGAATGTTTCAACATTTGATCTATACATAGTGAAACCTTGTGAGTACACTAGGTGAAACATTTTTCGGTGGAAAAAAATAAACCAAATTCCCTTAATAGGGGGTTTCCAAAATATGTGGTTGATTTGTTACAAAAGAATGTTTCAGCTCACTGCAACATTAGATCCATCAATAAGTACACTAGGTGAAACATTTTTGGTGGAACAAAAAATAAACCAAATTCCCTTAATAGAGAGTTTCCAAAATATGTGGGTGATTTGTTGCAAAGGCGCGTTCCATAATATCAAAATCCACTGCAACATTTGATCCGTATATAGTGAAACATCATGAGTACATTAGCTGAAACATTGTAAAACTACTGGTTAAAACATTAAAAGAGACCATATGCAGCATTAAAAAAATCAATAAAAAACTAAAATATTTTTTATCAAAATATAATCATGTGTGGTCTTGTTGTAAAGATTTAATTGTAACGAATTTAGTGGTGCAATCAGATCGTGGATTAGATAAATAATTTATGAGAAAAAAATCTTTTGAAAAAAATGAGATATGTGAGCATGTGGGAAAAGATTCTTTGCATGCAATGGCAGGCCATGCAGCGTCTGATTTTTCTCCCCTCCCGTCGGACGCCCGACAACCAGCATTATCGACATATTATTGCCTCAACTAGTACTGTAATTTTAAGTTTTGATCATCGACAAATTTTAAATGGTTGTACACTTTACAGTTATATTTAGGAATGCAAGATTAATATGAAATGCTTTTTAGATATGCAAAATATTGCAATCGAGTGTACTGTTATATTTAGGAATCAAGATTAATATGACCCCCTCTCCTTCTACTGTTGGACCCGATTGCTTAAGCCTTAAGGCTGTTGGATCCGGTTGATCCAAGCTTAAGAACTATGTGACTCCGCCGCTCTATGCTTAATTAGAGGGTACAAATTTAGTGACAAGTGGTAGTGGAACAAGGGCAATGGTGCCGTGATGGCCATTACAATCATGGCAGGTGTGCTCAAGTACTTATATTTTTATAATAATATGTAACGATTGCTAATACCCAGCCGCTATAGATGAGGTTTTGACGTTACCTATCACCTCTCATCTATAACGGCTGGTACGAATAGGCCATTGTATAGCCGTTACTAACGAGAGTATATCTGTTTATAACATCGATTGACAAACCCTGAAATCTAAGGGTTCGTAATTCTGAGCCGCTATATATAGATAAGGGTTCCTTTGATCAATGAAATGTGTATCAGTTGACATACCCATTATAGATAGATTGTTTTGAAATGTTATAAATGAGGAGGTCTACAGTAGTGCAAACACTTGCATTGGAGCAATTGTTCTACGTACATGATACATTTTTTTTAAAAGAAAAACTTACATACACGATCCATATATATCTTGTCGTTGCTTGATCAAGAGATCAACCATTGGCCCATTGCACCCTATGTAACACCACCATCTTAATCACTTCGCAACATCAGTTGACGGATGCAGAAAACCTAAAATTTATTAATGATGTGGAAAGATGGGTAATGTTTTTTTAAAAATAAAATTTACTCCATTTTTGAGCGAATTCGATGCAATTGTCCAAATCTTGGGGTCCTTTTATGCAGAGCTTCTAAATACTTCTTTCTGAAGAAAACAAAAACAGAGGGGGGAACATGTTAATTATGAAGAAAACAAAAACAGAGGGGGGAACAGGTTAATTATCTTAGATTAACCCCGAAATTTATCCCTGCATAGTGAAATAGAGTACCTTTCAGGCAGATGATCATGAGGACGATTGTAAGCCGTCCAATCTGGCCCACCTGAAAATAAACGCATGGCCTGTAAAAACCCAAACAAGAGGCCCCCAGGCCCCATCTGTCAGTTAATTAATCACGAAAGGATTACTGAACTGCAAGGAATTCTTTTGATACCCACTCAGAAACAAAAGAAAATGACTAAAAATATTTGAAAGGGTACCATGTCATGATCATGGTTAGGATAAAATTGTTGTTAAGGACCAAGGGGAATTTGCTGACCAACTATATATTCGCTCTTTATGAATCCAATAGTAGAGATATTTGTCATCGCTTTGGCTATTTTCGGAGCTAATGTGATGCAGTTAGCACAACTACCTTCAAAAGTTAAATCTGATAAAATCTTGTAGAAATAAACCAGAAACCAATCAGATTACATTTTCTTGGTTCCATTAATTGAAAATTCTATGCCCTTTAATTACCTTTATGTAGTTGTTGGTATCAAGTGTGAAGCGGTGATAGATGCCGGCTGGCACAACGATGAGTGCCCCTTTCCTCACTGAAACCCGGACCCACTTGTCATTCTCATCTCTCACATCGAAGTAACCTTCATTAATTCCAAAATTCAAAACCAGCAATATAGTGAAATAAAAAAATTCTTTGTTTTTTGAGATGAAAGGTTTCGTTATAACAAAATGGAGAAAATATATAGCAGCCAGCGAAAATCAAGGTAAAGTAAATTGTTCGCACATACCACTACCATCAAGACAATAGCGAACTTCTTCATCTGTGTGGAGATGTTCTTCGAAGAATCTCTTGATCATCACCTCATAATTTGGCATTTTCTCTGGGGTCAATTCAACGATGTCCTACGAAAATGCAAAAAAATGCATATACTTAAGTTCGATTTTTTAGATTGGATAATCGATTGATCATTATTAGCCATAAGTAGGATTACAATCCATGGCCATTGAGATCTAACTAGAGCTGGCCCAAATTAATCACAGCTTTGCTGCAAAGAGAAACTATGTGGGTGTTTAGATCCCACCCAAAATTTTACACCTGTCATATCGAACGTTTAAACACCTGCATGAAGTATTAAATATAGGCTAAAAAACTAATTGCACAGATTGCGACTAATTTGCGAGACAAATCTTTTAAGACTAATTGCTCCATGATTTGACAATGTGGTGCCACAGTAAACATTTGTTAATGATGGATTAATTAGGCTTAATAAATTTGTCTCGCGGTTTACTGATGGATTATGTAATTAGTTTTTTATTAGTGCCCGAACACCCCATGCGATACCCTATATAATACCCGATATGACACGCCAAAACTTTACACCCCTGGATCTAAACACCCCCTATGATGCCTTCCGAAAGAGGTAAACCACATTATTATTATTTTTCTTTCATATAAACAATAATGAATGGCATATGGATATGCCAAAAAATTAAGTGATAGGACGTGGATTTACTTATTAGTATATACTAGTTGATACCCCGTGATTTGCTATGTGATATGTAGATGAATGCATGTTATACATTATATAAATGATAGATGTATACGTTTAAATAATATGGAAATAATGATTTGACATTGCTTGTATATCAAGTTCTAAAAATACAACAAAATTATAAATAAGATGCCATGCTTGCATGGTATTTAAAATACTCTAGATAATAATATCTCCATTTTTTAATATGTGAAAAATCAACGTTTTACCATTCATCCTCAACGTGGAGGACATTGCCACCAGCGACGACGTCTCGATGCCCAACTCCTTATACTTAGGCCCTGTTTGGGGGAGCTTCTCCCAGCTGCAGCTTTTCCCAAAAGTTGCTTCTGCTAGAAACTGACCCAAACAGTCCACAGCTTCTGAGAATATGTAGTTACAGAATCTGAAAAATGAACTAAGAAGCCAGAAGCTAGAGAAGCTGGGTTTCAGAGCTTTTCCAGATTCTCAGAAGCTGGCTACCAAACAGCTGCTTCTCAGAATCTAAAGCTCCCCCAAACAGGGCCTTAGTAGGAATCACATGATATCTGGTAGGTATTGCTCTGGTATCGACGAGTATTAGGTGATATCGACGAGTATGAACATATGGTACCAACTGAGTATCATCAATACCTATAGGTATCACCTAATACTTGGTAGGAATCGCCTGATACCTCTCAAGTATGATTTAATACGTGATAGAAATCGTTTGATACCTAATAGGTATCGTGTAATACGGGTTAGGTATCTGGATAGGGAAGGATATGATACCTTGTCAGGACCTCACTTCGATGATCTGTTCACTGTCCAATAACAAATTGACACAAGCAGTGGTGACTCTGTGGGCCATAAGCAGGATCAATAGTATAGCCAGTTGATAGCTCCAAAAATTTCCATATCATTTATAGCTATGGCTAGAGATACATGGTACAATAGTAAGGGTGTATGGGTGGTGGATGAGTCCCTTTCACTTAGAAATTTATGGGTGGTCTAGCATCGTATCGGATTTTTTTCAGACGGGCGTCATAAGCAGCCCTCCTGTAATAATTCATATATTTTCGCAAGTGGATGGCTTAAGGTTCTGTATGCTAAAATATATCACAGATGGACAACTTAAGTTGTTCGCATGCGAAGATGTATTTTCGCAGATGGACATCCATTGTATCCCCGTTCATAACTATACAGGCGAACGTAACGTTTGTGGCCGAAAATGTGGCCTGCATATATAATGATATGGGCCTCCTTGGGAAAAATCTTTTTTTTCTATTAGTGTATGCAGCATCTTCTCAGAGGAGTTGGGAACTTGTCCCATTACTCTTTTTTTTTTCTTTCGTTTTCAATTTAAAAAACATTGGTGAGGCGGAGATGTAAACCATTTTTATTATCTAAACAAAAAGGTAAGCAACAGATAGGGGAACTATTCTGAACTCTTGAGGGGGTTCTTCGTTGTTTCACTAGCACAGATCCTTCTGATGAGGACATCCTCCACTATTACCCGCTGGCAAAGACACCAAAGTCGGGCGGCGACCGTGTGAGCCTTTGAATAATCCCACCTTGCTTAGCTTGGGAGGAGGAAGCCACCTTGAAAGGAAGAGCCACCCTTCCCCTATTGGACTAGTCTTTTAGGGAGATTGGGCCTTTCCCTGAGTGGGTGTGCCAAAAAACTGTTGGGGTCCGGGCAACCTTAAGTTATTGGGCCTCGGCCGACCCCACCTGGGCGGATTGTTATCATTTGGTATCAAAGCTGGGCCCTTGTTAAGGGGGTGGGAATGATGAGGACATCCTTTAATAAGTGATAAATTACTCCACAAACATGCAATGTCAAATTTTAATTTATACAAGTTGCAATAAAAACAAATTTAATTGTGAATATATGTTAAGTAGACATTTTTTTTCAAATTGTAGAAGTTGAATTTTAACTTACATGTTTGTAGAGTGATCTATCACATATTAATCTATTTTATTGATTTTTTAAAAAGAAATACATAACTATTTGGATAATAGGTAAACATTGAGAGATGTTCCCGTACGTGAGAATATATAATCCACTCTCGCAGCAGATATTGGCTTATGGATTTGAAAATTCTGGCACGATAAATGTGATTTGCAACAAACGAAGGAACTGTGTATGCCGCGGCTCGCTTGACCCATCGACGAGTAACGCCGCTCCACCCCGGCGACCTGCCTCGACAGCGCCGCAGCTTCGGAGCACAGCAGTTCCCGTTACCCATCGGCAGGCAACAACGCCTCATCCCGTGGAAGTCACCGTGACCACTACGATCCTACGATCCATTCCCATGGCTTGCTCCTAGAGTACAGCAAGATCTGCAAGATGTGCTCTGTGGCTTAATTTTCTGGGAGTTGGATAGAGAGAAAAGAAAGGCATGAAGAGGGGGATAAGAGCAGGTATAATAAGAAGTTTAAACCAGCGATAGCGCAACCAACCTGACAAAACAGATGAGCTGGATGAAAAAAACCAGAAGAGAGAGTGCAAGCCGACGATAAAATTATCGCCAACTAAACACAAGCTCCAAGACTAGAGAAACCATAGAAAATCTTATCCAACACAAACGTGGGCTCCACACACAAGGTGATGTGCGGTACATGAGCGAGTGATGGTCTGGTGGAAAGTTAAATTAGTAAAAAGAAAGAGAAAATCTATGAAATGCCATTGACAAGCACTCTAATCCCAGAAATGCCATTGACAAGCGTAACTTCCTCAAAATGCCATCGTACAAGCGTTTTTCTCCCAGAAATGCCATCACAACCATACTGCTGTTAACTCCTCTCCGTTAAGTTGTATGAAAAGACAATCTTACCCCTGGGCAAACTTTTTGCTCAAACAACATCATTATTTTGTATTGTTTGCTCACACAATATCATTTTGAATTGATGCATATTTAAATTCACATACGTGTATTATTTTGCTATCAATCAAATTATTTCAAAATTAAATTCACAAATTTTTGCATCAAAATTATTTCAGAAATTTTGCTATCAATTATTTCAGCCTGGGGCCGACGCGCCGCTGCCTGGAGCTGCCGTGCCGCCACCTGGGAGCACCACATCGCAGTCGAGGGCCGCTGCACCGCCGCCTGGGAGCCCCGCGAATTTGCATTCCATAATTTCAGTGAAATGGCATTGCATTAAACCATTACAGTTAAGAAACATTGTGTTATCATGCTAAAAGCCTACAACATATTAATAAGTAAAATAAAAGAAGTACATAGTATGTGCTTGCTTATGTCTGCATTTATATATATTCTAATGATATGTTACTGTGATCTTTCCTTAAGAGAGGGAATAGACATAAAATTAAAGATGTGGTACATAATCGATAGGAGACAAAAGGACACCAACATGGCAAGATGTTTAGCAATTGGCAAGGATGGACTCAGTTGTTTAGCTATCTATGGATGGGAAACCAGGAAAAATTAAGCAATAGATATAACAGAGATTTGATGAAATTAACCTCCAATGGCAACACTAACAGGATCATCTTGACCAGCACCAAATGCTTCTAGAGCATCGGCAAATGTTAGATCTCCCGCGTATCCTTCATCAAGTGATCCCCTGAAACTAAGGTTATCAGCAATACTATAACAAAACAATATATCGAACATATGGTTTTTTATTATCGTTGTCTATCCTAGGAACAATAGGAACTACAAATTATTACATGTAACATGGTAACAAAAAAATATTAATCTGAACCAGAAAAGTAAGAAAGAAGAATGCAAAGTCATTTATTGACTCAATTTTATCCAATAAGCATTTTTGTCGATATAAACTTGCAGACAATTCATATTGGACCATAGAAACAGAAACAGGTTTTGAAATCGTGTAATTGTGTGCATTGCAGTAAAAGGTTGTATGCTACAGAAACTTGATATTGACTTACATCGGCATAAACCTAGAAGAAAGAGTGATGTCTTTCTTAAACCAAAAAAAAAAAGAAATAATCATGCTACGCATTCTGCATCGAGTGTACGCCTGTGCTGCAAAGTTAGTAGCTCGCCCAAAAAAACAGTAGTTGGGAGCTTAATGTACATGAATCTTTTGCATCCTTTATGAAGATTCGAACACCGTTGTTTCAGTTCATCGCTTAGCTGTTCCATAGAATTGACCTGCAAGTCAATGGAAATAAGCCGCAATCAATAGCATATATGCATGTAAAGGTCTGTTTAAGATGAAAACAAAAGGATTTATCAGAAAAAAAAAAAGAGAAGATTCAACTTGATAGCACAAGCAGGAAGCTTGCAGTCCAAATTATATATTAAAACTACTAAAACCAATCTACACACAGCCTTCGAGTCTAAATAACAGGTCACTATTTTTTCTGTGGCTTCTAATAACCCAAACCAGCCATTTGAACTGGAAAAGAAAATCGTCTAGCTTATTTCGTCCCTAAGTTTTTACAGGATTTTATCTCGAGAAATTAGACGATGAATTAAAAAATTGTTCAAGTGTGTGATGCAGCAATAAAAATAAAATGGCACCATTACAATCAGAAATGCAGCACTGCTCAAAGATGAAAACGATCAGGAAAGGAACAGAGAACACACAATAAATGTAAAATAATATTCCTTTTGCAACCTACAATGCACTCATGCCGGCAAATCAACACGACAAAACCAACCTACGGTATTCGTCGAAACCAAAGCGGAATTTGATATCCATTCTACTCAGGAACAATCGCATTTCCGAACCAATCAACGGCCAATAAAGCATGCAATCAGGTCGAGATCTCGCCACACAGAATGCGCCCAACCTCCCAAATCCCAGCCCAAAGCTACCACAATCACCCCAACCTCCAGCTCCACCCACCCTAAATCCCCCACCACGTACGATCCAAATCAACCCAAATCCAACCAACGACGCGGAGCCGGAGGCGAGATCTCGCCCCGAAAGCAACGAACCCTGAGAGGGCCGGATCAAAAGGTGACACATCCCGCGGGCAGGGAGAGAAGAGAGGGGGCGGCGGGGCGGCGGCGCACCTGCTTGCGGAACATGGGGGAGTCCTCGAGCTTGGTGAAGGCCGCCATGCCTGGCGTCGCGCAGGGGATGAAGCTGCTTGCTGCTGCGGCGGTCGCGGTGGCGGTCGAAGCTCGCGGAGATCTGGAGGCGTGGGCGGGAGGTGGGAAGGAGGAGGAAGAGGAGGCGATCGGTCGGGTAGTTGCTGCCTGCCTGTCTGTCGCGGTGGCGCTGTTCCGCTTTCGCGTAGCCAGCCTGCACGGTTCCGGTGGGCCTGCGCCGGGGGAGCATAGGGAGGAAAGGGAGCCCGGACGGTGGAAGAGCCAGGGGAAGCCGGGGTGCACGGGCTCCGGGCTCGGCTGGGCCGGCTGCGTTTCTAACGAAGGAATAAGTTCAGTTTGACTCCTTTAACTAGTAACCGAATCTGATTTGTATCCCTAAACCACAATACCGGATATCTCAACCCCCGACTATTAAAACCGGTGCAATTGATTCCCTTGATGGTTTTGAAGGACGGTTTCGCTGACGTGATGCGTACGTGGCGGTGTTGACTTGGGCTTCATTCCACGTGGCGTTGATGTGGCACTTATGTGGCAGTAGAATTAAAAAAAATATGTGGGACTCATTTTTCATCCAAAAAAATATATTGTAGGACCCACTTATATGTGAAGCTCACGTGTCATCCTCTCTCCTTCCCTTCTTCCTCCTCCCTTTATCTCCCTTCCCTCCCTTTCTATCCTCCTTTCTATTCCCCTATGGATGTATGCGGGGAACAGGGGCCAAATCGGTCGTGGCGGCGGCGGGCGGGGGCCGGAGGGGTGGCGGCAGGTGCTGTAGCAGTGACGGCGTGTGTGCGGGCGTCCGGTATGGGGCCATCAAGTGAGTTGTGTGAGAGCTCGAAGACGACAAGGTTGTAGCTCCTGCTGAAGCCGAAGCAGGACTGCGCCGTAGCAGGTGAGGAGTGGGTCGGCGGCGAGCTCGCGGAGGTGTACTTGACGACCGTGTTGGCGTCCGAGGAGCGGTCGTCGAGGGGGACGGAGTACTGCACCTGGCGTCCGAGCTCGACGCGCATGTCGGCCGCGGCGCGGGTCGCCGCGAGCACCGCGGTGAGGCCTGCCTCTTGCCCCGACCCTACACTAGCTCCACCACCGCGATTAGAGGGGAGAAGTAGGGATGAGAAGACGAGAAGAGGGGAGAGAGGAGCTGGGCTCCCGTCGCCCTTACTTGTCGCCGAGCCACCACCAGGATTGAGGGAGAGAGTCGCGCCGCCGCCATCGTCCTCCTTCTCCGCCCCCTCCCCCCCTCAGGGCCGGGGTGAGAGGAAGAGGGAGGAAGGGAGGGAGTCGCACCGCCGCTACCGTGCCTTCAGGGAGGGGCGCCATCGCCGTCGGCGTCCTCCCTTCGGGCAGATCTAAGATGAAAAGGGAGAGAAGCCGGGGAGGGGGCCGCGCCGAGGAGTGGCGCGCCTGCCGCGCCAGGGGCTCGGAGAAAGCGGCGGCTCCGGCAACTCCGCCGTTCCGCCTCCTTCCCTTCCCTTCCGCCCACGACGCCGCTCCCCGTTTTTCATCCGCTCCGCCGCTACCCATTTTTCATCGGCATTTCGTTTTCCTTCCGCCCACGACGCCGGCCTCCGTACTCGAAAAAGTGATGGGAAGGATGGAAAGAGTGACGGGAAGGACGAAAAATGTGATGGAGTGGCATGGATCTAATTTCTCAAAATTCCAGTGGCACCTAGCCGTTATCGCGAATAGTAGTGACATTTTTCTAATTTATCACATTTGCAGTGGCATAGATCCAATTAACCATATATTTTTGTGTGGATGACAAATTGGTCCCACATATAATTTTAATTATACTGCCACATCAATGCCACGTGGAATGAAGACCGAGTCAACACCGCCACGTAAGCGCCATATTAGCGAAACTACCCTTCAAAACCGTCATGGGAGTCAGATTCCACCGGTTTTAATAGTTAGGGGGTTGAGATATCCGGAATTGTGGTTTAGGGATACGAATCAGATTTGGCCACTAGTTAAGGGAGTCAAAGTGTACTTATTGCTCTAACGAACCCGAAACTAATTAGGCCATACTTGTAGGCTGTGTATGAACATGCAACTACTCAATGTCTACCCCTCATTCTCCGTGCGTACCTTGTTCGAGCGGTTAAACAATGTTGTTGGCGGATGGCATGAGGCCCTTCGACCAAATCTACCGAAACCCGTGGCGAAGGCTATGGAGCAAGAACGGCGTGAGGCGAAGAGTCGCACGAGTGCCTTGCCAGGCCAGGGGCGTCACGGGCGAAGGGTGCAAGGCGAAGACTATCTGCCGAAGGAAGACGACTTCGCCATGGCAAGTTCGCCCCCGCAAGGGCCGAGGAAGCCTTTCCGGCCCATCAAGCCTAAGGGCTATAGGGCCGGCGATCGCCAGACGGCCCATCAGGGGCCCATGAGCCCCTATAACATTATGTACCCCTGTAAATGTCCCTTCCGTAAGGGTAATCATGTAAATTCCCCTGTACAACCTAAACCAGTAGTAAGAACCTGTAGTGGGGCTATAAATAGTCCCCTAGGGCCATGTAATAGGGGGATGGAAAAGAAAAGAATTAAAAAATTCAATACACTTTGTTTCCTTCCAACCACTGTTGAGTAACCACGTCTTTCGACGTATGCAGTTGTCATTTCGACAACAAATGTGTTTTTAAAATATATATATATGTATAGAAAAGTTGCTTTAAAAATTATATTATTTTTTTTAAAAAAAAGCTAAAACCTAATTAACTATGTGGTAATAAGTTGCTCCATTTTACGTGCACGGGAAGAGAGTTCCCAAACCTAGCTACCGAACATAGCCTAAAGAATCTGATAACATCTTGATAGTTGGGAACATTGCTTTCTAGTTTTTTCTTTTAGAACTCATGCACTTTATTTGTTTGAAAGTTTTAAAAACACAAGGCAAGAGTGATTCTTACATCTCCCTTTCTTGATCGGACATACACTTTGTTGGCAAATATGAGTACTATTACTACAGTCAAAGGCCATCTGATTTTGCTCTGAAGTTTGTCTAGTTGCTCTCGCAGGGCCATCAGCAACCTTGTTCATTTCTCTAGGAATCCATTTGATTTGCATTGCATTGTCCAAAATAAATAACATTCTGTAGGGTCAACAAATGCAAATCAAAAGCATATGCGGGCCTTAGGGAGTTAGGGTCCAATGTCCTAGCTCATTGATGAAGTCATCTCTTCGAATTGCTTCGGCCACGGGCCACCGTCTGTCATCAGATAGAAATATAGGTTGATGAATTTGGAGCTTCAGACAGACCTTATATTTCTGTAACAAGAGGAGCTCCTGCTTTGGAGCTGTTTTCTTCGAGGGATGTGAATAAAATTCCAAGCGGGCTTTTCTCCTTCCCCTTTCTTCTGCGACAACCTTTTTCGGCTTTTCCTCTCAGAAACAAAGCCCACAACTTATGCGGAAAGCCTCTCAAATCCCAGTCCAAGTACCTCCTAGGCCTCATTCAGCTCAGCCAGACAGCCATTATATGCCCCTGTAGCCCACACCCATGTGGACGATGGAGGACGTGTTCGCCGGTGACAAGCTCTGGGGTGGGACGTGGACGGTGGGGCCGCTGCCACCAAAGCTCCGGCATGGGGCATGATGGTGAAGAACCCACTCAACACTGAGGACATTGCCACCATCGACGATGTCTCAATGCCCAACTCCTGATACTTAGTAGGAATCACGTGGGCCCTGTTTGGGGAGCTTAAGATTCTGAGAATCTATTGGTTGGTAACCAGCTTCAGAGAATTTAGATAAACTAGGTTTTTCAGCTTTTGGTTTTAGATCATTTTTTGGATTCTACAACTACAGATTCTCGGAATCTGGGTAACAATCTGGACTGTTTGGGGAGCTGGAGATTCTGGGAGAAGCTGCAGCAGCTAGAAGCTCCCCCCAAACAGGCCCATGATATCTGATAGGTATCGCTCTGGTATCGACGAGTATCAGGTGATATCGATGAGTATCAACATATGGTATCAACTGAGTATCAATCAGTACCTATAGGTATCACCTGATACTTGGTAGGAATCGCCTGATTCTCGCATGTACGATCTGATACATGGTAGGAATCGCCTGATACCTGATAGGTATCGTGTAATACCGGTTAGGTATCTGGATAGGGAAGGATATGATACCTCGGAGGTGTCAGGACCTCGCTTCGATGATCTGTTCGCTATCCAATAACGAATTGACACAAGCAGTGGTGACTTTGTGGGCTATAAGCAGGATCAATAGTATAGCCAGTTAATGGCTCCAAAAATTTACATATCATTTAGAGCTATGGTTAGAGATACATGGTACAATAGTAAAGGTGTACGGGTGGTTAGAGCTATGGTTAGAGATACATGTTACAATAGTAAGGGTGTATGGTGGGTGGTGGATGAGAGTCCCTTACACTTAGATATTTATGGATGGATTAGCACTGTATCGGATTTTTTTCAGGCGGGCGTCATAAACCGCTCTCATGTAATAATTCATATATTTTCGTAGGTGGATAACTTAAGTTGTTCGCATGCGGAGATGTATTTTCGC
Organism: Oryza longistaminata; assembly: GCA_009805545.1. NCBI lineage: Eukaryota > Viridiplantae > Streptophyta > Magnoliopsida > Poales > Poaceae > Oryza > Oryza longistaminata. Next base: position 30,270,040 of record CM020179.1, on the reverse strand, counting down.
AGGTGGACATCCATTGTATCCCCATTCATAACTATATAGGCGAACGTTTGTGGCCGAAAATGTGGCCTGCCTATATAATGATATGGGCCTCCTTGGGAAAAATCTTTTTTCTATTAGTGTATCAGCATCTTCTCAGAGGAGTTGGGAACTTGTCCCATTACTCTTTTTTTTTCTTTCGTTTTCAATTCTAAAACACATTGGTGAGGCGGAGATGTAAACCATTTTCATTATCTAAACAAAAAGGTAATCAACATATAGGGAAACTATTCTAAACTCTCGAGGGGATTCCTCATTGTTTGCTTGTCACCCACATGGTTATGATAAATTAGAAAAAAAAACAAGATAGATTAATATGTGATAAATCACTCCACAAACATGCAATGTCAAATTTTAATTTATATAAGTTGCAATGAAAAAAATAAATTTAATTGTGAATATATGTTAAGTAGACTTTTTTTTTACAACTTGTAGAAGTTGAATTTTAACTTACATGTTTGTAGAGTGATCTATCACATATTAATCTATTTTATTGATTTTTTAAAAAGAAATACATAACTATTTGGATAATAGGTAAACATTGAGAGATGTTCCCGTACGTGAGAATATATAATCCACTCTCGCAGCAGATATTGGCTTATGGATTTGAAAATTCTGGCACGATAAATGTGATTTGCAACAAACGAAGGAACTGTGTATGCCGCGGCTCGCTTGACCCATCGACGAGTAACGCCGCTCCACCCCGGCGACCTGCCTCGACAGCGCCGCAGCTTCGGAGCACAGCAGTTCCCGTTACCCATCGGCAGGCAACAACGCCTCATCCCGTGGAAGTCACCGTGACCACTACGATCCTACGATCCATTCCCATGGCTTGCTCCTAGAGTACAGCAAGATCTGCAAGATGTGCTCTGTGGCTTAATTTTCTGGGAGTTGGATAGAGAGAAAAGAAAGGCATGAAGAGGGGGATAAGAGCAGGTATAATAAGAAGTTTAAACCAGCGATAGCGCAACCAACCTGACAAAACAGATGAGCTGGATGAAAAAAACCAGAAGAGAGAGTGCAAGCCGACGATAAAATTATCGCCAACTAAACACAAGCTCCAAGACTAGAGAAACCATAGAAAATCTTATCCAACACAAACGTGGGCTCCACACACAAGGTGATGTGCGGTACATGAGCGAGTGATGGTCTGGTGGAAAGTTAAATTAGTAAAAAGAAAGAGAAAATCTATGAAATGCCATTGACAAGCACTCTAATCCCAGAAATGCCATTGACAAGCGTAACTTCCTCAAAATGCCATCGTACAAGCGTTTTTCTCCCAGAAATGCCATCACAACCATACTGCTGTTAACTCCTCTCCGTTAAGTTGTATGAAAAGACAATCTTACCCCTGGGCAAACTTTTTGCTCAAACAACATCATTATTTTGTATTGTTTGCTCACACAATATCATTTTGAATTGATGCATATTTAAATTCACATACGTGTATTATTTTGCTATCAATCAAATTATTTCAAAATTAAATTCACAAATTTTTGCATCAAAATTATTTCAGAAATTTTGCTATCAATTATTTCAGCCTGGGGC
>CM020179.1:30231236-30256267 GCA_009805545.1 Oryza longistaminata | reverse complement strand
ACTGGTGGGGAGAGGGAAGAAGAGGGGAAGACCGCCGCGGGGGATGGGGAGAGGCGCCGTCGTCCTCCTCCTCTCCCGCTCGTGGTCGCCTGTCGGAGACCGAAGCGGAGCTCGCCAGCGTCGTCTTCCGCTCGTGCCCCACCAGCCGCCGGCCGCCCCTCCGCTCGAGTCGCCGTCGAGAGACCTCGGCGTCCTCACTTCTCCCGCATGGAGAGAGATATTGAGATAGAGTGGAAAGTAATAAAGGAGAGAGAGTTGTAGGATCCAAAAGTAAAAAGTAAAGGAGAGAGATAGAGTGGTGGGGCCCACCACGAGTGACCTGCACTGTGAAGCATGTAGCTCATAGCGTTCCTGACCTACGTGGCAGATGAGTAACGGCAAAAACTTGTGACGCACTGTGAATGGCCTTACAATTCCGATACCACTTTTCATGCCGGACGCTAGTGGCGCATCGATTTTCGTGAAATCCGAGCGAAAACTGACAGATTCTGAACAAAAATTGTAGGCCAAAAATTGAATTAGAATTCCCGGTTTTGGTCGGTCTGAAAACCAATGGGCTTTACCGAAAACTCGAAGAGGAAACAAGGCGTTGTTCAGCTCCCTTTGTTGCGGATGTGCGGGCTATAGCATCAACCCAACACATCAGTATTTTTGTGCCTACCACTAGCAAGATGCGCTTGATTGTGTAGTGGCAAAGGGTGTGTGGTTTCAACCTTGAGGTCCATGTGTTCAATCTCTATCACAATCACAATTGGAGCGATGTCTCTCACTCCAAATCTACTTTTTTTTCTCTGTCTATTGGATAGGATGTCTCCACGAACTATTGGAATCATTGCAATTCAGCGGTTTTGCTAATGTGGTGGTGTTGACCTGGTCTTCGTCCCACGTGGTGCTTATGTGGCATTAGAATTAAAAAAAAATATGGAACCTATTTGTCACTCACACAAGATAATATATCGTGGGACTCCTATCATCCTCTCTCTCTCCAACCCTTCTTCTTCCTCCCTCTCTCTCCCTTATCTCTCTCTTCTCTTTTCCCGGCTGCGGCGGCGGCGTGCGGGACGACGGGTGCTGGAGTGGCTGCGGCGATGAGCGGGCGAGGGCGAGAGCAGCAGCGGCGAGGAACGGGGCGTCGCCAATGAGCGCAACGGAGGAGAGGCGGCGAGACGAATTCGAGACGCCAAGACAACCAGGCCCCAATCGAGGGGAGAAGAGGCGAGGCGAGACAAGGCGAGGCGGTCGACGGGGAGGAGACGATATCGATTCGGGGTACTGGTGGGACCATGTGGTGCTGTCGGTGAGGAGGGCATGGCTCAACGTCGCCGCCCGATTCGGGGTTCGCCAAACAGGTAAGGCAATGAGAGGGGGTTTTGGTGGGGCGGAGGCGGCATACGTGGGGCTAACTCCGACGAAGTTTTTGGTTTTTATGGTCTCAGGGTTGTGGAGGTTGTGGCATGAGGTGAGCACATGATGTGGGAGATGTTGAGCCACACCAGTATGGCTGGGGCAGCGAGGCGAGCGCCGCCACCCGCTAGGAGGCATAGCTAGCTCTGGCAGCCGCAACGACCGTGGACCAAGAGTATTTGGCTCTGCGCGGGCTTGTAGAAGGTCTCCGCCATGGCCTGGTCAACTCGGCCCAGGGGATGCGGAAACACAGAGCCGGCGAGGCGTCCTTCCTTGTATGTGCAAATTCTTCTTGCTGCCCCTCCTCAGCTCCTCCATCACGCTCATCGGTGATGCCCCGCTCCCAGCCGCTGCCGTTCCGGCCCTCGACCGCTCGCCGCCGTCGCTCCAGCAACCCATCCCGCTCGCTGCCACCACGGTTGAAGGGGAAAAGAAAAGAGAGAGATAAGGGAGAGAGGGATGAGGATGAAGGGTTGGAGAGAGAATGACAGTGGGTCCCACAATATATTCTTTTGTGTGAATGACAAATGAGTCCCACATATATTTTTTAATTCTATTGCCACATAAGCGCCATGTGGGATGAAGACTAGGTCAACACCACCACGTCAGCGCCACGTTAGCAAAACCGCTGAGGAAGTCAAATTGCAATGTTTTCAATAGTTTTATTAAGTCGTTCTATCTAGATTTTTTTTGTTTGAGGGGTATGAATTGGAATTCGGCCTATTTTAAGAGAGTCAACGTGCACTTTTTTTGATCTAAAAAATACCCCAGTGGGCTTTCCTCCTAGTAGTAGGCCGTGAAAACTGGATCCAACGGCCCAACTGCGCTTACGTTTCGGCCTTTCCCCGCCATTTGCGCTACTTTCCCCGCCATTTGCGCTACAGGCCGTGCTCCCCGCCCCCACGCCGGCGAGCGCGTTGCAGCCTTGCAGGCGAGCCAAGAACCAACCTATCGCCATCTATTTTCGGGCATGTTCACTTTGATGCCAAAAAAACCTTACCAAATTGGCATAGTTGCCAAAATTGGCAGGATTTCTTATATAGTTACCGAAATTTGGCAGCAAACTAAATGTAGTAACTTTTTTGATAACTTTACTAAAATTTTGGTAAGGTTGAAAATTGCATCAAAGTGAACAGGTCCTTCGAGAAAAAAAAAAACATATCGCCATCGCTACCGTCGCCGCCGGGGCCGAGCGCGCGCAGCTCCTTCAATTCACGGTGGAGCCGACGGTGGCTAGCTTACGCTCGCCGCCGCTCATGAGCAAAAGAAGCAATGTGCGTGCGTCGTCGGTGCGCGGACCTGCATCCTGGCGTCCAAGGTGTCGCCGCGAACAGATGCAGCTGCAAATCTGCAGGTGCCGCATCACGTGTACGGTGTACACGGTACTGGGCTATACTACTGGCTATAACTGGCCGGTGAGCTGAAAAAAACTATAAAATCCAAACTGGTCAGTGCATCAAGAATCAAACGTACTACGGGGCACCGGATGCCTGAGACACGGCAATGCCGTCGGCGTCGGCGTCGACCATTGTCTCACGGAGTCACAGATGTGTAGATTTGTTGCGTGTTGTCAGGCGGTCAAGATCCTCGCTTATCCCTGTCTCTGCTGCTGCTACAGTGCTCTGCATCCATCCAATGTCTGCATCCATAAGATTTGCTCCCCAGGCCGGCACCAATCCCTGACGATCTAGTACGAGCTTCAACAGCAAGCAGGGCTAGCATTCATCAATTCAACCCTTCACTCATAGAGTCCTAGGACTGCTACACTACCACTGTTCCTGTCCTGAACCGTAAGGATTTTCTTTTGTTTGCAAGTCGATTCTACTACGGTCGCCTATTGAATTTCGGAAGATCGAAATTACATTTCGTCAAGGCAGACACGTTGCTCACTGTACATAGATTTGACTCTTTAATTCGCCCCCAGCGAAGGCTTCCTGTGCGTTCCATTATGCGTGTACTTGTTCGGTGGATCCTGCATTTCTGCTATGCTGTTGGACATGAGAGAAAAATGGCGCGAGCCCAAGATTTTTCGTTGCGGCTCCACCACCATGTGGAGGTTAATCCTGGACGCTAGTAGCAATCCAGTTCTTCCCCATGGCGCGCCAAAAATGCACAACCAAGAGTAGTAGTTGTAGTATTCTGCGCCATTACGCCGATATGGTTGGTAGCTTTTCTGTCAATGGATGCACGAGATTGCACTTGGCAACACAGCAAAAGGCAGCTATCTCTCTCTCTCTCTCTCACTAGGACAAGAGAAACACTATGGAATCGAGCAAAACGTTTATGGCACATGTAAACATGAATCATATACTCCTAGCTGATGAATCACTGGTAGGGTTCACGCATTTAAGGGACAAGATCTCGGTCCTTGGCTGTGACAGGCACGCAGGGTGGAGGGAGGGAGGGAGGAGGAGGAGTAAATACCTGACCCCCTTTGGCTCCTCCGTTTGCAGCAACAAAAGATCGCCGATTCGCCGCGCGTACAGCGCGATCGCGGCACGTGTGCGCCGTTCCGTATCCAAATCCCGTGGATTCGATCGATCGATCGATCTCTGCACTGCACTGCACAGCTGCGCCTGCAGAATCTCGCGACACCTTGTACTTCCATTTTTTTTTCTCCTCTCCTAAACTGCACGGTGACCTCACCGGCAACGAGCCGCCTGTCAGCCTGTGTATATATATAGACGCCCCCATCGTGGTGGTGATGGATGTGAGGTTTTGTGCTCAGCTGATCGGTCGATCCCACGAGAGTCTGCGAGAGAGAGAGAGAACGTAGGAGAGATGAGAAGTTGAGATGTCGTCGATCGGCGCCGGCGCAGGAGGAGCCGTGGTGGGGGCGGCCGTGGCGGCGGTGGCGGTGGGCGGCGGGGCGCCGCCGCACGTCCTCGCGGTGGACGACAGCTCGGTCGACCGTGCCGTCATCGCCGGCATCCTCCGGAGCTCCCGGTTTCGTGTACATGTGTGGTTGATGCATATCACTTTTGTTTTTTGTTCTGTTTGTGGTTGCTGCTGTTGAAAATGTTGTTGTTTTGGACGTTTTTCTGGTGCAGTGACGGCTGTGGATAGCGGGAAGAGGGCCCTGGAACTGCTAGGCTCGGTACGCCTTTTTTTTTTTTCCTGAACTTTTGGCCTTGTTTTGCATGTCAGGTTGCGGTGATATGCAGCCGCAATTTTCTCATGTTCCTTTGGCTCGCTCATCATCTTGCAGGAACCAAATGTGAGCATGATAATCACGGACTACTGGATGCCGGAGATGACGGGATACGAGCTCCTGAAGAAAGTCAAGGTATACATGCATGATCTTAGTTGTCCTGCAGAAAGCTTAATTACTTTGATTAACAGGAAATCAATCTCACGACGCAAAATCATGAACCGTATATGCATGCAGGAGTCATCCAAGCTGAAGAAGATCCCCGTGGTGATCATGTCCTCGGAGAATGTGCCGACAAGAATCAGCAGGTATTTTATCCGCTTACTATTGATTAGACTTTAGAGCATTCTAATCCATACAGATTAACGGGCACTTAACCATTGTTCTTCCATCTTTGCTCTGTTCGATTGGTTATTGACCAGATGCCTGGAGGAAGGCGCGGAGGATTTCTTGGTGAAGCCCGTCCGGCCATCCGACGTGTCGCGGCTCTTCAGCCGCGTGCTACCATGAGCCTCGCCGCCGCCGCCGCCGACTCACCGGCCAGCCGGCGGCGCAGGCACGCACGGCGGCGGACGCATTGTTTGTTTCGGGGACTTTCGGAGAAACAGTGCAACCCTGCCTTGATGAATGAATTCTCCATTTTTTTTCTCGTTGGGGTCGTCTTGTCTTTGTGTGACTTGTTGGAAGCTAGTAGTAACTAGTAAGACAGAGTGAACAACTGAACTATTGAACAGAGCATATGGTCTCTGTTTCTCTCCTTTTTGTTGCTTTCAGTTTCTTGAAGTTAATTTAAAAGGTGGTGACAATGGAGTTCCTAACTTGAGCCTGAACATTTTTTACCTGTCAGTCAAGCCCCGTTTGTGATGTGTGTGTACGTGTATCGATGAGCGTATGTGCGATACGTCGCGCGTACGGTGGGAGCCCTGGGGGATCTTGTCCCCGTCACAGGCCGTTGGTGTTCTCGTGCAAAGCGTATCCGTCGATATCGTTCTCGTTCCAGTACATACTCTCAGGCTTGCAGAGCCATGTGCCCATATCGTCGCAGTAATGTATAAGTAGCAACAAGTTCTGGTAATTCTGGCTGGCTCATCCGCTGTGGTGATACCGTCCATTAATTCCTGCCATTTCAAGTTCATAAAACCATCGGCCAGCTGGGGATTGGGATTCGGCAGCGTACTTGCCAAATGCAACCTGGATTTTGTTATTCAGGACATTTAATAAGTTTGATGGTGTCGATTGGCGAATCCGCTACTGTTTATTTGCCGCTACACTTCGTACTGGCAGGATCATTTATACTCCGCCGCAGCACCGCACTTCCTTTTCAAGAATGCATCCGAATTTATTACTTATTATCTTGAAATTTGTACTCCTGCATAGCAATGCATTGCAAAAGTATGCTCCGCTGGATCTTTTTATCACATTGTTTTGGAAGGAAGTACTGTACCTGATTTTCTCTCAAAGCAGATTGGCAGGTATTCGAAGAAGTACCATTTTCTTCGGTTGCGTATGACTGTTTATATGCAGTGGATCCGGTGAATCTGGCCCATTCTCACATTTTACTGCAAGGCGAAATTACTAAACAGTGTGTTCTATACGAAAATTTTATATATAGAAATTTCTTTAAAATATCAATTATATCAATTTATTAAGTTTATAATAATTAAAACTTAATTAATTATATGCTAATAGCTTTCTCGTTCTTCGCCAGTTTCAAACACCATCTAATTGGGCTAGACCGATGGGTATTCCCCTTAGTCAGCCCGTCTTGCGGCCCATTTATCTCCCACTCCCCCGCGTCCGTCCCTAATATTGGGCCGCGCACGTGCGAAGTGCCGGGCCAATTTTCACGGGTTAGGCCCATTTAAAGGAGAGAGATCCTCCTGCTTCTCCCCTCCCGTGCTCCCCTTTCTTCCCCTGCGGCCTCCCCCGGGACCCTCTCCTCCTCGCCCGCAACCTCCCCCTTCGTGCCGGCCTCCGACCGAGAAAGCGCGGCGCCCCCCCAGCCACGCGCTCGTCTCCGGCGACCGCCGCGCCCTCTCCTGCAGGTACGTGCCCCTGCTTCCCCCACGTTCCCCTCCCGTGCGCCGGGGGCCTCTCGGTCTTCCGGGCCGAGATGACGGCGGCGCACGCGCCCTACCGTCCTCTCGGTCTCCGCCCGCTTCGGGGCCCCCCGCTGCTCGTCGTCTAAACGGCGATGCGGTGCCGCTGCCAACTAGGGAGTAGTTTCCCACGCTTAGTTCGATCCCTAGGGGTTTTTGGTTTTGATGCGTTCAAACCTAGCGATTCGATTCCTGTCGGTTTTATTTGCAATTGAGAGAAACTATCCACTTTAATTCAGTCTCTGCGGCCCGCGGCCCGCGGGGGGTAGGTGTGTGTGGTGGTAGGGATTAGTTGCCCTGCAGTAAGTTCTGTATGTTTGGGTACTTTGAGCACTACAGATCTCTAGTGATCAGCGTGAATCTCTAAATAATGGCCTTTATGGCTTTGTCATTAACGTGAGATGCACATATGTCGTGCATATCTTATTGTGCTGTTTGTCAGGGATGTAGCATTTAGCCGTATTTTGCAAATAATTGGCAGTTGCAGACTTGCAGTGAACTACTAGTTTCTAAAAACGTGAAACAATCCTCTTTTTCTTGTTTTACAGCTTTCCACCGGGTATATCTGGTTTCTACCTTTTTGTAAAACAAAATGGAGAACACTCAGAATGAGAACAGCAAGGAAGCCAAGCAAGATGACGAGACCCGCCAAAACAAGCAAGATGATGAGGTAATTCTGGTGTGCCTTTAGTAACAATCTGAAACAGGCAATTTTGCTTAATCTCATTTTAGCACGATACTTTTTCATTGACAAAATCAATGGATGTTGGCTGCAATTCAATAAGGGAGCAGGTTGATGTCCGTAATTTGTCATTATTATAATGGTTGGGTTTTTTGCTTCCTATTTTTCACCATGATAGCCAGAGATGCTTTGATTACATGGGGGCATAACACGGCATGGTTCTGACACATTGAACCACATTATATTTGTTTACTGTGAATCTGAATCTCGCGACTTAACAGCTGAAGTTACCAGCAGAAAAGATGAATCTGCAACACATATTTGACTTAGCTTTACAAACAAAACCGTTCTGGTTATATTAGTACTCAACACACAAGAAAATTCCCTTACAACCAATTCATTTCTAGTTTCTTTAACTTGAGGTATTTGTGTAAAAGTGTACTCTTGATTGCCTGTGAAATGTACTCGTTTTCTGTTTCTAGAACTGTGGCAGATCTAGTTGAAGATTGATAATTTGTAAACTACCCTGTACAATTGGTCGTCTGCACTTTCTAGTGACGTGACTTCAGAAATCCTGGTCACTGATCCTAAATTTTGGCTGTATGCAGGAGGCTCGTCTCGAAGAATACAAAAAACTTATTGATCAAAAGACTGCCCTCCGCCGGAGCAACCTAAACCCTGAAAGGCCTGGTACTAAGTTGCATTCAGTATAATGACTTTTCATAGTGGTCATGGTGAATATTAGTGTCTAATTTGAATATTTGGATTTTTTTTTTTGCCAAAGTGAGATTCTCTGTGGATGAGGACTTTAAGAATTTATGTAGTGATTTTGGAGTCTTAGCTACGAAAATAACCTCAAAAGCTACGCAATGACTTCATTTTAATTCATTGTTTGTCTTTTTTACTCAAATTTACCACTCTCATAATCCTTGGTTCTCTTGCGTTGGAATGGATGGTTAATGTTTATGCCGTTGAGGATAATGAAAATTTGAGTTGTATTCAGTCAGAAAAAATGTTTGAGTTCTTGATTAGACAATTTCTAATGGTGATAAGTCATAACCACATTTTTCTAGCACTATAATATGGTGATTCTCTAATTTCAGATGCAAATTACTTGAGGACTCTTGACTCCAGTATTAAGCGAAATACAACAGTTATAAAGAAACTCAAAACAATAAATGATGAACAGAAGGATGGATTGATGGATGAGTTGAAAAGTGTGAACTTGAGCAAATTTGTCAGCGAGGCAGTTTCTTATATTTGTGAGGCCAAACTTCGTTCTGCTGATATACAAGCTGCTGTTCAGGTAATTGAGTTCTAATAACTTGTGTGGTCTTAGTGTGTTTGCAAAAGTGCCTATATAAGGAACCATCTGACCTGTACTTGAGCAAGGTCTTTTGTTCAATGCAATTGACTATTTAGTTTCTAGGTTGCATAATGAAGCATTTTCCATTGCCTAGTGATGCTCTTTACATGTGCTGTTACATGTATTTCAGTTATTATTTGGACTTATTGCATCATGCTTTACTGCAGTTTGCTTGTTTTGAGTTTTCTTTGATAAAGACTTGAACTTCCAAATGTGTCAATTCTATCTGGAATTGTGTAATGTAATAACCATTGTGTCAATGTAATTTAGGTTTGCTCCTTACTTCATCAAAGATACAAGGATTTCTCTCCTTGTCTTACACAAGGGCTACTAAAGGTATTCTTTCCTGGGAAATCTGGAGATGATTTGGACGCAGACAAAAACTCAAGAGCTATGAAGAAGAGAAGCACACTGAAACTTCTAATTGAACTGTATTTTGTTGGGATTGTTGAAGATGCTAGTATATTTGTAAACATTATAAAAGATCTTACATCATTAGAACACTTGAAGGACCGGGAAACAACTCAGGCAAATTTGTCTCTTCTTTCTGCCTTTGCTCGTCAAGGGAGATTTTTCATAGGGTTACAGTCTCATGGTCAAGAAGCTTATGATGAGGTAAGGGAAATTTAAGCATACTTATTAAATCATGAGACTTCATTAGGTAGAGAGATCTACTCTTTACTTGTTGAACGAAAATCATTCAACTGGTTTTGTTTCTGAATATGTGCACATACATTTTACAGCTTTTAGAAATGACTATAAAATACCGAATTTGACTAGTTCACCACTAAGGATAGATAGACCCATAAGGTTTAATTTTATTATTATAAAAAGAAAATGGTGGGGAACTTCAATTCAGGAAGTGCCTAGGCTATAATTGACTCGTTGTGCCCAAGGGCTTAGGCATGGGAAGGACCTGTATGTATAAAATGATCCTATCTGGCTACTTCCCCACCTTATGCTAAGCTGTGTTATCCTAAGGATTCTACCAATACATATACCAGCTAGCACATTGTTCAGAAGACTCATATGTTTGAATGATTCGAACAAACTCTTGTTCGTACATTATAGTATCCTTACTGTTGCGCTGAGTATCTGACCGCACAAAGTCTGAATTGGTACAGTTATTTAAGGATCTAAATGTTACGGCTGATCAGAAAAAGTTCTTCAAGAAAGCCTTGAACACTTATTATGATGCTGTAGCTGAACTACTCCAATCAGAACATGCGGTAACTGCTCTCTTATATATACTAGTTTTGCCTTCTTTTGTCATCATTTTTTACTTTCCTCTGATATCTTTTATGAATACATCCCAACTATGCACTATCCCCAGTCTCTTCGTCTGATGGAGGCAGAGAATGCAAAAGTTTTAACTGCCAAAGGTGAACTAAGTGACGAGAACACTGCTTCATATGAAAAACTCCGGAAGTCTTTTGATCATTTACAACGTGGTGTATCCTCGTGAGTATACATTTGAGAGTGTTATCTTTAATTTATTTGTATATGGTTCCGTAACAGCATAAGCTACGATTTATCCAGTTCTTGCATCTGGTCTTCTGTTAGGGAGCTTATAGTTGCATAGTATTACTGGATATGTGCTGCCCTGGAATTTACCATTTTAATTTCCTCTAATTTGTTATCTTTATTACAATGCAATCATGGTGCTCTTCTGTACCACACACTGTGTAACATAGTTTATCATATAAATATACATACACATGAATGAGGAGTAAACCATTCCTAAGTGCAGCTGGGATACAACATGTACCAGGCATTCCTGGCCCTCCTCAAATTTCAGTATAAAAACAATATGTAGCTTAGAGGATTTCCTTTTGATCATGTAAATCGAATTTTACAGTTTTGATCGAACTTCAAAACATTGTTTCCTTCCTACTAAGCGAAAGATTTACAAAGTGCTAAAGAAGACATCTTTCTACCTATTTTATCCTATAATATGTTTTCATGTTTGTGATTGCAAAACACCACAGATATTTAGTTAATTCACAGCCGCACATTCTGGGGGAAAAGATCTGCTCAATGACATTGCAAATGGTTAAATTGGAAAATTTGCATCCAATGTGAGGATGGCAAGTTGGGACCAGTGTCCACATTCAGTGATACATCAATGTTAATTTCCAACACATGTGATCTTTGTAGTGTACTGTTCAATGCCACTAAATTTTGGTAGATAAATATAACTATTTTCCCATGTGTTGACTAACTGTTGGTACTTATCTTTTGATGACGTCAACATTATCATCTAGTTGCATGTATTTTGTGTGGTTTTTGCCAATCTTTAACCTTTCTTTTGCAGGTTAGCTGAAGCTCTTGACATGCAGCCCCCGGTGATGCCAGATGATGGAAACACAACTAGAGTTACTACAGGAAGTGATGTAGCCCCGTCTACTGCAAAAGAACTGTCTGCACTGGAACCTATTTGGGATGATGAGGATACAAAAGCTTTTTATGAATCTTTACCTGATCTCAGGTTTCCCTTCATATCTTCACTGTTATCTTCTCTCACTAGTTAGTTGTTGTGGAACTACATTAACTTATATGCCTTAATTTTGAGCAGAGCATTTGTGCCCGCTGTGTTATTGGGAGAGGCTGAACCAAAGTTGAATGAGAAGGGTCGTGAGCAATCTGTAAGAACACAATGACTCCAAACTTAGTACTTTTTTTCTGTGTAAACTGGATTTTTAGATATCAATATATCACTGCATTACAATTTGGTTGTCACTTATGTTTCCTTGGGTACTCTTTTTTAGTGGCATGAGGCATCCAGAGTATCTCCATTTTGCTCATTTCTTCTGTGTATCAAAGTTCAGACCTTCTCAGTCTCTTAGATATGGCTGACGATTCTGTTTAAATACAAATAGTGTATGTAGATTGATTCAAGCTAAATATTTATGCAGTGGTTTAATTCCCAATAGATGTTAATCAAATATGTGATGTTATATGGAGATGTTTGACAGAGCATGATCCAATGAATGCTTTCCATTTCCTTGTTTACAATTTTGATTGATAAAATGTTCCAATACATTTTCATATCTTAAACACAAGATTGTTTCTGTGTCCTTGTTGTATGTTTGTGGATTGGGAGAGGAAAAGGGAGAAGATGGAATGTGTTCATTGCTTTTTTAAATGTGCATTTTCTTAGCTTTTTTTTTGTATCATTTCCCTTTTGTATGTCATTGTGTCATGTCCTGTCCTAAACCATTGTTGCATGTTCTTTTGAAGGAACCAGTCGCAGAACAAGATACTGAAGTACATGATAATCCTCAAACTTCTTCCATCACTGAATATCATCTGGAAGGAAAGGCAGATGATGGAGTGAAGGATAGTGAAGAAAAAGATAAAGATAAGGGAAAAGGTGTAGACAAGGAAAAATCTAAAGAGAAGGATTTTGACAGAAAAACTGAAAGAGAGAAGGAGAAAATAAGAGCTGTGGATGGTGCAAGTTTAGACAACCTCCTTCAGAGGCTGCCAGGATGTGTTAGCCGTGATCTTATTGACCAATTGACGGTATTAACTCAAATTGTATTATCGATCCACTTTATGTTTAACACCAATTATCATTCATAACTTACTTTTGGTTCCAGGTTGAGTTTTGCTACCTAAATTCTAAAGCAAGTCGAAAGAAACTTGTGCGGACGTTATTCAATGTTCCAAGGACTTCACTGGAACTTTTGCCTTACTATTCTCGGCTGGTAGCTACACTTTCAACATGTATGAAAGATGTTCCAAGTATGCTTCTTTCTATGCTTGAAGAGGAGTTCAACTTCTTAATAAATAAGAAGGTATGCTGACATTGACTCTTTTCTTCCCTTTGCATTATTTGTGCTCATTTCATGTTCCTTGTCAAAAAGATTCTTCTTTTATCATTTTTCAAAAGAAAATTCTTGTTTTTTCCTTTGTGATATCTGGTATGCCCTTTCTTTTCTTTTACTTATCTTTTAGGACATTGATACAGTCTCCAATGTACATGTTTGATCATCGCCTTTTCTAATCGTATACTCATTGTAAAACAATAACTATGCTTAAAAAATCATGACATGTACTAATGACATAGTTCACATATGAAATCTTTATATTATTATAGCATATGTGAGTGACTTAAGATTTCAAGGTTTGTCTGTATGAATTCTAAAACAATATATATTTAATAATGGAGGGACTATACATCATTAGCTCTCCGATCTATATTAGGCTATTAACATCAATGTAAGCAAAGACAATCATGGACCAGACGTTCTGCATCTTCCCCACATATAATCCAAACAGAGTAGGAAATGTTGAAGTATAAGGGACGCAAGATTTCTTTTCTCCCCTTTAATAGTTACCGTGACTAACTATTCCTCACTGTTTTGTTATTTTTTCAGGATCAGATCAACATTGAAACAAAAATAAAAAACATTAGGTTTATTGGGGAGTTGTGCAAATTCAAAATTGCACCTGCAGCTCTTGTTTTTAGCTGCTTGAAGGTATGCATATCTTGTGCATTGATTTGGAACTTTATAGCTCTGTTGCACTTCCTCTTGCTTTGTTTACTCATATCTTATATATTCTGCAGTCCTGCCTAGATGATTTCAGTCATCATAACATTGATGTGGCCTGCAATCTACTCGAGACTTGTGGACGTTTTTTGTATCGTTCACCTGAAACTACTATTCGTATGGCTAACATGTTGGAGATACTGATGCGATTGAAAAATGTGAAGAATTTGGATCCCCGCCACAGTACACTTGTAGAAAATGCCTACTACCTTTGTAAACCACCTGAAAGATCTGCTCGAGTTTCAAAAGTTCGGCCACCTCTGCATCAAGTAAAATTTTTGTCTTCTTTGATCGTTTCTTTGATTATTTTCACTGAATTTATATACAGAGTATAGTGTAGTAGTGATTATTTCATCGTCTTTTTCTTCCTCTGCAGTACATACGGAAATTGCTTTTCTCCGATCTTGATAAATCAAGTGTTGAACATGTTCTTCGCCAATTACGCAAGCTACCTTGGGTGGAGTGCCAACAATACCTTATAAAGTGTTTTCTAAAGGTTCACAAGGGAAAATACAGCCATGTTCATCTGATTGCCCTTCTAACTGCTGGCCTTAGTCGCCATCATGATGACTTTGCTGTTTCAGTGGTAGATGAGGTTAGTTCCTTTGTTCAAGGTATTAACTCATGTTGTTTTTGATCCAAAGGGACATGTCTGATTGTAATAATTTACCTTTGTTTCTGAACAAAATCTTTGCGTTTGGAATGTTCGAGAAATAGCTACGCCACCAAAAGTCCTATCCACAAGCTCTCTCTTTTTTGCAAGTCAGCTAGTAGAAATAAATTGTAACAAAGTGGCAGTTTTCAGTTTTTATCTTGTGGATCCATGTCCAAGTGGTTTACTTTATTCTCTATTTCAATTCAGGTTTTAGAGGAGATAAGGGTAGGGCTGGAGCTGAATGACTATGGAATGCAACAAAGGCGTCTCGCCCACATGAGATTCCTTGGAGAGCTATACAGCTACAAGCATATTGATTCATCAGTTGTATTCGAGACTCTGTACCTTATCATCGTATTTGGCCATGGAACTCCTGAGGTAAACGAATATATCACTTGAGCAAATATTGGAAACCTTTTGATATCTTCATTTAACTTTATGGCACTATTCCTTATTTCTGTTGATATGTTCAGATGCAGGCTCAGACACTGCAATTTTCAAAAAGGAAAACCACATGGCTCTAAGATTGCTGTTTTGAAACAATTAAATTGCTATACTAGAACATTGTTTCGTGCTCTGATCCTTTCTCTTTGCTCAGTACAACACAGGAGCAACTTCATCAAAAGTTAATCATGCACACCTGGCTTTAGTCTTATGTAACTTGTTTGCTGTATTTATGTGCATATTACACACTCCAAATTATACAGAACATCAGCATATTTCTTAGAGTGAAAAGCCCGGATTTTGTGGCATTAACATTGATGTTCTTACTCATCCTTTTTAATACTTTTTGCAAGCTGATTTTTAGAAAGATCTAACTAATCTTTCTGTCATTGTATTCAGTTGAGTAATCTTCTTTTTTTTTTTTTTTTTTTACCCCAGCAAGATGTGTTGGATCCACCAGAAGATTGCTTCAGGATCAGGTTAATCATTACACTTCTGCAGACTTGTGGCCACTATTTCAACAGAGGCTCTTCAAAAAGAAAGCTTGACAAGTTCTTGCTGCATTTTCAAAGATATATTATTAGTAAAGGGCCCTTACCACTTGACATAGAATTTGACGTTCAGGTTAGTTTTTCTCATTATACACCTTGCCAATGTTCATAAATACATGTTAGTCTCTTTCTCATGTGAACAGCCTGATGACAACCCAACATGCATATATACTTTTGTGAATCTTCTCCATTAGAGATGCTGGGTTACTAAGTAAAAAAAAAAAAAACGCGAGTTGTGTCATATGCGTGCAGTTAAACTGCTGTTGTTTGTAGCCAAGAATAGTTATCTAGTGGTTTCGGATTCTGGTTATGAACTTATGAGAGGAAAAAACCCAACAAGATGGGTCAAATGACTGCATAAGCTTTCTATTGATTACTTCATCATATTTCTGAGGCATGTTGATATTCGGGTATTGCCAAATATGGGTGTTTGGTTTGTAACCAAATGAACTTTACAAAAAAAATTAGCATTATGAAATTTGGTAAGCGAATGGACCTGTAATCCTTTCTTTTCTTGAGAAACTAGGGGGACCAGAATAGAAAAGAAAACTGGGTTTCACTCCTATCGACCTGTTTGTTTTGCTAAATAGGAGAAGCTAAGTCAACAATGCTTTTCTTGCTAACAAGAAACATTAAACACAAAGTAAAATAAGAACAACGAGTATCTTGTCTTGAGCCTTGACTTCTGTAGGGCCACTGTGCAAAAACTATGTACTACCTCCGTTTCAGGTTAAAAGACTTTCTAGCATTGCCCACATTCATATAGATGTTAATGAATCTAGACACACATATATGTCTAGATTCATTAACATATATATGAATGTGGACAATGCTAGAAAGTCTTATAATATGAAACGGAGGAAGTACTTTACAAGTGAAACAATGAATTATCTTAGAACATTGTAACTTCGTAACCAGTCAATATTGTTATATTTTGTGCTTAATCCTACCATTGTTATTATGTTTGTACAACGAGTCAAAAGGAAAAATCGACAGGATTAGTTTCATGCATTTGAATTTTGGAATATATTACTCTCTACTGGAGCTGTAGATATATGGCTTATGATTACTTGATTTTTTTTGTTGGCCTTCATTACATTGATGATGCTGAAAATATATTTTGCCATGTGTTCTTGCAGGATTTGTTTGCTGAGCTAAGACCCAACATGGCTAGGTATTCATCAGTAGAAGAACTGGATGCTGCATTACTTGAGCTCGAAGAAAGTGAACGTGCAGCCTCAGTTGAGAAGCCTGAAAATGAAAAGCTCTCAGACAGCGAATCTCAGAAGGTGCAGCCACATGATACTGCCTTTTCTGCTAACGGCAGGAGCTCAGCAAATGGAGCCGAGGAAAATGGCAAGGATCATGAAGGAGCTGACAGTGAAAGTTATTCAGATAGTGGCAGCATTGATGGTCATGAAGACGAGGAAGATCTTATGTTTGAGGATAAATCAAATGACGCATCTGAGAATGAAGGTGATGATGAGGATGATGGCATTCCTGCTGGTTCTGATGAAGATGAAGGTGTTGAGGTTAGACATAAAGTCGTGCAAGTTGATCCTAAGGAGCTAGAAGACTTTGATCGGGAGCTGAAAGCCCTTCTTCAGGAGAGCTTGGAGTCACGTAAATCAGAGGTACGGCCCAGGGCCACTTTGAACATGATGGTACCAATGAATGTCCTTGAGGGTTCTAAGGACCCAAGGGCTGTGGAGTCCGAGAGTGGAGAAGAAACTGTGGATGAAGAGGGTGGTAGTGCTGGGGGTGGCAGCAAGGTGCGTGTTAAGGTGCTAATGAAGAAAGGGCACAAGCAACAAACAAAACAGATGTTCGTTCCTGGTGACTGCTCCCTTGTGCAAAGCACAAAGCAGCAAGAGGCTGCTGAGCTTGAGGAGAAGCAGAGTATTAAGCGCAGGATCCTTGAATACAATGAAAGGGAGGAAGAAGAAATGAATGGTGGATCGTCACAGATGGGAAATTGGGGTCAGGGAGGAAGCAACACCGGCAGCAGTATCAGATCAGGTGGACGGGGCATTTGGGATGGTTCGATCAGAGGAGGTCGGCAGCGGCACCACATTGCTGGTGGTTTCTACCATAGTTATGGAAGGAGACGATGAGTTGGCGTGTGAATGCTACTTGTCCTAAGGTTTCTGATAGGACGATGGTTTTGGAAGTTTCTCTTCTAACTGCCTAAGGCCTTGTTTTTGAAGGGGATCTATTATACATCTAATGTGGAATTAATTCCCCTCAATTCTCTTCAATCCCTTTCTGATGAGGATTAACTGAACAAAGCCCCAATGAAGAAAAAGAGAGCCTCTTGAAGAGGTAAAACACGCTTATGGAAAGGTGGTTGACATGAAGTAAAAACAAGTTTACGAAAAGATTAATGGCTAGTACTCAATATAAGCTAGTGCATCACCAACAAGGGAGGAAGGAAAGATGTCTTCTGATCGGCTAATGACGGGAGAATTTACCGACTTGATGGTTGCATTGGTCGAAGCTTAAGTGGGGCACGTTGATCCCGTTGTGCTTTTGTACATAAGGTGTTCTTGCATCTCGAGTGCTGAATAACATGTTTTAGTTGGGACCTTATCACCTTAACAGCCTGTAATATGCTTGTGCGTCTACTTGATGCAAAATACACATGTGCTGATTCTGTCTTAACGCGGATCTTTGTTAATAGGGAGTATCTTGCAAATAGCATGTCACCTACTGCAATTATTTTGTACCAGCTCCTATGGAATATGGACAAATCCTTGAAGCCCTTGCATTCATATCCTCATCATGGCCACAAAGGTATTCTTGCCGTTAGTCGTCACAAGTTCCCAGAACAGGGTCCTGTAAAGACGCACTCATCTCATGCATAGTACACACTTTCACTACTGACCCAATCTGCAGCAGGAGCTCCGAGTGATCGAGCCAGCCAACGAACAAACACAAACCTTCTGATATCCAGTTCGTTCCTCCAGCCAGCTTTTCACTCAGGCACTTCAGCACTTAGGCCTTAGCTCGGCTTGGTTTCGTTTCATCACCAATCATATGATCTCTGAGCTGTGAGCAATCCTTCCTCTCCTCTCCTCTCCTCGCGAGATGATTGCTTGGCGACTACGCGTGTCTGCCACGAGATGCGGCTGCTGCTTTACACGGAATAATTACGCCGGAGAAAGCGAGGTTTTGTGCCCTGAATGGACCTTCGCGCAGTGGACGCAACCAACTTGTGGTAATTGCCTCCACGGCTGCAGAATTCGATCCCTTTCTATCTAGCGCTTAGACCAACAGTTGTGAAAATATCATCGTGTTGTGACTCTTGTGACAAGACAATGAATGGCAATATGCGTAATAAGAGCCTAGTTCGACGTATCATCAACACAACAATGGTATTTTGGAAAACCTTCTACGCCCACAGCTTCGACAAACGCCATAATCGATTTATGCTAAACCAAGTTTGAAAAAAAAAGGAGGATAAATAGTGCAATTTCGTAACCCTCTAATATACTCAACGGTTCGTGCTCCAATTAATCCGCTTCTATATTTCATCGTTTATAGCTTCATATACAATGGCATCACACATGGTTTACTGCACTCTACCTTCGTCACTGACATGTGGGCCCAGACTCACATGGGCCCATGTGTCAGTGACAAAAGGTAAAATGCAGGACCCACATGTCAGTGGCTAAGGGTAGAGGGCAGTCGACTGCAGAGGATCTCATTCCTGGTTATACAGGGTGGTACACTACCTAGCGCACAAGACACCGGGTAGAATGTCCATTTCTCGTTGTTGTTTTAGGCTACATTAAATACACAATATTGCTGAATTTAGACTACTGGTATGTGTATGATCCTCAGTTTTCTGAATTCGTCACGGCCAACGCATGCAGCTGATTCAAATCAATCACCAAACTAATATGCTAGTGCAAGCAGTGACAAAGCGAGGGAAAAACCAAAGGCAAAGATCTAGAGCCGGGTAGCCGTCCATAGTTGCAGCCATGCAGGAGCATGCACTACTACTACTAGGAGAGAAATAGTATCTTTGGTGTGGCACTTGGAATCTCCGGCAGAGCGAGTTGCGATTCTGCTCAGTGCTCTCAGCCGCCGTGTCGACTCCTCCCTGGCTCACACGAGGAATCTGAACCATGTCACCATGTGAACCGAAAGCCAGAGCTTTGAGAGAGAGCCTTTGACTCCTGGAAGAATCTGATTTGTGCCTGAGAGTGAGAGGAACAATGCTAATTAGATTCTACGTTGCGTTAGCTTCCTTTATTTATTTTTTTTCTCCTTTAAATTCGTTTTTGGGGTGGGTGGATTCTGCCTTGTTTGGTTGGGGTGCTTGTTTGGTGCTTTCTGCTGCTGCCACTAGTTATTAGTCTCTACTAGTTCTCCAGTATCCAGTTGGATAAAGATGCATCTCGCTTTCACCTTGATGTGGAAAAGCAAAGGTTTTTAGTGCCTTTCTTCGTTTGCAAGCTATCAAATCTCTTTTACTTGTTATGTCCTCTGCTTGGATTGATGCTTGCCGCTGATATTATTTTAGTGCTATACATGTATATCATCACAGATTGTTCTCACTCTTTTTTTTATTAGCTACGGCCTGAAATATTTTCAGAGCAATGGCATGGGAAACTCTTTTCATTCTCCAAGGGATTTTTTGTGTGTCATTCAAATGATCATCATAGTTTTTTCAAAAAAAAAAAAATTAGCATGATGATCAATATGAGATATGTCCTACAAACATGAAAAATTCAAATTCAACCTATATATACAACTAGAAAAAGAATAACAAACTTGACTGTAATACCTCTCCAATAACTTCTTTTGTTGTAAAACTAGGTACTGCTAAAAAAATCAAAGAATTTGCAACGAGTGAAATTAATTTTAATGAGAAAAATTGTATAAATGAACCATGCATGACTTTTGTAAGATAAAGTTGAAGTTTGTGGTGGCCAAACATTCTTTGTATATATGATGTCCCCCTAAAGTGTCCGGACTGTGCACTGCCAAAGATCTCTATATGATGTACTGCCTCTCAGCTGAGAACCAATGGAGGTGAAAAGGGAAGACACACATTGCACATTTACATGTGTCTCTTTTGCACAAGGGTTTTGATTTGATAGATCCATTCAGGTAGGGTCAAGCTCCCACATTGAAGGGGCCAACCAAACACAATAGTGCCTTCTTTTTTTCCTCCTTTTTTTCACTGGTGTGTCATGTGTGTGTTGTGCTTGCTTAGTGGTAACCAGCACTGAATTGCAATTGAGGCTGCAGCTAGTGCAGGTCGTATGTGCCCGTACTACTGCTATATCTTTCACACACACCATTGCATAATGAAAGGGAGCTTATGGGCTGTTCAGATTGATGACATTTTCAACCATACTATTATTTGGTAAAATTGACAGACATATGACCACGTTTAGTTTGTTACCAAATATTGGCAATGTGTATAGAATTTTGACAACATTATTAAGCCAATCATACCAATTTTTTTTAAAAAATGTTGCCAATTTGCCAAAATTTTGGCATTGACAATTTTTGGTAAGGTTTATTTTGGCACCAATCTAAATAGGACCTAAGTTCATTTTAACTCCGTTAACTAGCAACCGAACCTTATTCATGTCCTTGGAGCGCAATATCGGATATCTCGACCCTCTAGTTTGACTCCCTTGGTGGTCTTGGAGGATGACTTCGCTGACGTGGCATACAAATTGGTTTTAGCCGATCGCAACAAAGGTTTCATTGTTTATATAATCTCATGGATTTTATGACATTGGACCTCCAGCTGAAATATGCTTTAACCTTCGAATCAATACTTATTCTATCATATCATTATTAGCTGATTGGTTTATACTGGATTATATTGTTGCTTAATTATATTATCAACAGCCGATTGTCTATATATTATTATTTACTAAAGTATCAGAATATACATTGGACATATAGCCGATTGCTCAAAACCCCATTGACATCGGCTAGAACTACAGGATCAGCTTGTCAGCCGATCGACTATTTGATCTGTTGTTTGCATATCTTATCAATTGCAGAATCAAACTGACTAGCACACCCGCATCTCATCAATTTTTGGATCTGCATTGGAGCTAAGCAGATCTCCCAGGTCATTGCTGTTGTTGGCTTAGTTCGCACCAACACAGACCTAGCACCATCGGCCGAGCGTGGATTTTTTTGTCAACACAAATCAATTGGAATGCAGCCCAACATCGGCAGTTGAAGCCTAGGGCGTGTCTTGGGGGCGGTCACTCGAGCAGTGCGCGTACGACGAACTTCCGCAGCTGACACCACCGCAAGCGGTGGTCGCCACCTTGAGAACCATCGGGCCCATTAGGCGGTGCCAGAATAGCGCTCCGTAGTAGTCGGGGTTGGGGACAAAGGTGGTCGCTGCTACGTGCCACGTCAACACCATAGACTAGATCAACATTGCCACATAAATGCCACGTCAGTGAAACCGCCCTCCAAAACTGCCAAGGGAATCAAATGGCGCTGGTTTTAATAGTTGGAGGGTCGAGATATCCGCTCCACATCTACATTCGCACACTATCCACACCCGCTCCGAAACCGCTTAATAAATATGGTTTAGAATATGGTATGATCACTATCTGTCCGAATCCGATCCGTTTTCACCCCTAGTCGCTGCCGCTCCAAATCCCCACCGAAGTGGAGTCGTGGAGACTGGAGAGGAAGAGAAACAGAGAGAGAAGGGAGAGAAAGGAAGGAGGAAGAAGGATATAGAGGGGATGACATGTGGGCCCCACAATTTTTTGTGTGAATGATAAATGGGGCCCGCATATATATTTTTAATTCTAATGCCACCTAAGAGCCACATCAACACCGCATACTAGGTCAACACTGCCACGCAGATGCCACGTCAGCGAAACCGCCCTCCGAAACTGCTAAGGGAGTCAAATTGCACAGGTTTTAATAGTTGGGGGGGGGGGGGGTTGCGCGGCCGCCACCGCCTGAGAGAAGAGAGAGAGAGAGAGAGAAGAGAGAGAGAGAGAGAGACAGATCCGCCTGGCCGTCGCCCGTCGGACCAGGGAGGCCGCTCGACCGCCACGGCTCGGCCACCGCCCATACTCCCGCCCTTCTCCTTCCCGCTGGACCCAGGGAGGCCGCCCGTCACCCGCCGTGCGCCACCGGTGGGGCAGAGGTGCCACCCAAACCCGCCCAGATCCAGATCTAGAAAGGAAGAAGAAGAGAAGAAACATGGGAGAGAAGAGAGAGAGCCCGCCGCCACCTTGCCTCCGCCACTGGCTACGGAGCCCGCCGCCACCCTGCCTCCGCCGGGCAGCCGCTGAGAGAGAGAGGGGGAGAGAGACGCGAGAGAGGAGAGGAGAAGATATGTGAGAGATAGGAAAGGGGAGAGAGTAGATAAGGACGCATGGTGGGTGCAGTGCGCGTGCGTGCACGGATAGGTCTCGCTCGTCGGCTAGGCTCAAAGCTATAGGTGCCGGTTTTTCAAAAAACAATCGGCACCTACAACCGGCCGTGTTTTCTATCCCCTCCTCCACCCCAATTTAAAATCGTTTAATTTAACCCTAACCAACTCAGTGTGTTTCTTTTACCACCATGCATGTTTGCTTTTGTTGCATCTAGTCAACAAAAATAAATTAAAATTTTATTAGGGCCATCTATTAGATAGCCACGTTCCTTCTTCATTCTCCCATTCTCTTTCTCTCAACCCCTCCTCCCAAGCCAGATCACATATGCCGATGAGAATCTTAGCTCCCTGGTATGTCTTTGACGTTGGCATGGTCCTTTATTAGCACCCACCTCAACCTCTCACAGTCGGCCTCAACCGGACAAGCAACAAAAGAAGGAGATTGAACTTGGAATGGAGGCAGCATCCGAGCTTGAGCTAAAGCCCAAGATGATGGCAGTACGGTGTAGTTGCTTGACGGCAGGTGGAGGCGGGCTCGCCAAAGGGGGAGAAGAGCTTGACAGAGCTGGAGGTGGAGCTCAAGATCGAGGCGACGATAAGCTTGCCTTCTCCCCTTCATAGCACCTCTCTGCTCGAGCTTCCTTCAATGCGAGCTCAAGGCAAGCGGCGCTTGCACCACTCCGCCCCTTGCTGCCTAGATCCATATCTAGGCTACCTTCAAATCTGATGCCTAGAGCCGATGCTTTCATCTAGGGGCTATCGGGCGCCAGTGAGGGGTAGAGAGAGACAAAGAGGGAAGGAATATAGGAGTAAAAGGGTGAGCTAACCACGGTCCCCTTCTTCACCAAGCTCGACTATGGTCTCCTCCCAATCTCCGTCAAGCTCCTCCTGAGCTCGGATAATATTAGCTCCTCGTCCCGCTAAGTGGAGTTGGTTGAGTGTGAAGCTCGTTGATGCAGCGACAACAGAGCTAGCTTGTGGATGCCAGTCATGCTGACCCAAGCTTGAGCTCCACCAGCGCGTGTGGCTCTGGTGAGCTCTACCTTTCCCCATTAGTCGACATCGAGCTCCTCTCCACCCATCCTTCTCTCTGTTGTTGTCACTGAGGAAGACAAACTGGATCTAGTGTGGCTAGCTCAAGAAGAAGATGGCAATGCTGCATGGCAGAGGTAGAGCTTGCCGCTCATTGGGGGGGGCGCTTCACCGATGGCTTATGTGTAGGCATGATTCCAATGGTTGCATGGTGGAGGTTGGCTCGAATAGATGATGAGAGAGAAGGGAGTGTATGTGGATGAAGAAAGCTACACTAGCATGTGGACCCCAAAGACAGCCACACCGACATTGCTGATTGGACCACCACGGAAGCAGGGACAGGGTAAAAACCGCTCGAGGAGGTAAAATGCACTGTATTGATTGTTTGAGGGTGTTTAATACTCTGGTTTTGAAAATTAGGTTGTGTTTTTAGACAAAGTGAAAGATCAGTGATTGAATGGACTTATCCCATATTCAGTGACTTCCATCAGCATTATTTTGATTAATTTCATCAGTTATACTCCACTTTACTTCCATCAATAATCGATGAGTTGAATAGGGCCTTCAACCGGCCTATGTATTTGACTAGCCTAGTATTAAGTGTATAACCATAATATCAAGCACTGGTATCTCTTGTTAGTATATGGGGCTTGCTAGGAAGGCATTTTTTTTCTAGTACAGCTTCGAACCCGTTATAGGGCAGTACTCATATTTCTAACATGCTAAAATCGAAACCCAAACCACCACCACCACCTCTCTACGGCGCCCCACCGGCGCCGACTCTCCTAGCGTGTGCCACTCCTCCTGGGCCCTCTGCACATGGAGAAGCGTTTGCCCACTATCACTGCCCTCCTGTCACTCCCATGCATAGGTGGCCATCAGCGTCGGCATCCTGGGCCTTCTGCGCCGCCGAGGCAAAGCAGAAGCGCTTTCGACCAAGATCATGATGGAGCAGAAAGAGCAGATGCATCGTTTCCTCTGTGGCTTGCAGAAGATATTGTGAGAAAGAGAAAAGGAGAAGGGAGAGTTGACATGTAGCACCATGGGTCTTTTCAAGCTTTTGCATGTTTCTCTCTCTCCAATTCAACTAAAAATGAATATTGCAATAGGTGCAGTGCTCTCTAGCAAATATCCACAAATTAGAGTGTTTCCTTTCAAAGATTAACTTTTACCTTGTCGATAACCTGAACTACAAAGTCACCTATTCTTAGCAAAATTTACTTTTAAAAATATATGATATTGTTAACTTTTAGACATGTTATTTGACCATTTTATTTTATTTTAAAAATTGCAAATATATGGAAGTATAAATCATGCTTAAAGTATCTTTAATGATAAAACAAGTATCAACAAAATAAATGATATAAAATAAGTATCAACAAAATAAATGATATAAAATAAGTATCAACAAAATAAATGATATAAAATAAGTAACAATAAGATATTGACACTTGTAAGGCAAATGATCAAATATCATATAAAATTGGTAACGTTGGGTGTGTGTGTATGCATTTATAGGAGTGAATGTGTGCACACTATGGACACTTGTATTTGTACTGTATTTAAGAAACTAACAACGGTAGGGCATGGATATTCGGAGCTGTTGATCTCCGGATGGTAAAGGAATAAGTTCACTTTGACGCCCTTAACTAGTGACCGAATCAGATTTGTATTCTTGAACCGTAAATACCAGATATCTCGAACCCG
>CM020179.1:30180306-30231211 GCA_009805545.1 Oryza longistaminata | reverse complement strand
AGGGTAATTCATACTGCCGTGATAGTTCAAGGGGGTAATTCATACTTTTTCCTATATAAAAACCATAGTGAACTGGATGAACTAGCGATAGGTTGAATCAGGCAGCTCAATCTTCCACTCATCTTAGCTGATAACTCATCTCCCTCTCTCCCTTACTCCCCCTCACTCCTTCCTTGCTTTCCCTCTTTGAGCCCTACCTCCCCCTTCTCCATGCCCCGTCGTTGCCTGACCCCTCTCCATCAGAGACTAAAGGCAGAGGTTGGATATGATGTCATCTCCACCACCGGGGGCTAAGCTCTTCTACGAGAATGGCGAGGTTACCAAATCTGGTGGTGATCAATTAGACCGGGGGACATTAGATCTAATAGTGATGAGATCACCGTTGCAATATGTGAATCTAACGGCATAGAAGTGTAGGTGAAAGTGTACGTGGCAATCGCTTCCGAGAGTGAGTGCATGGAGGGCAATGCCACATGCGGGCTATGATGAGATTGAGGTCACTAGATCCAAGGACCAGGTGGTGGTGCAGCGGTTGTGTACTTGTGCCTATATGGGAGGCATTCCCACCCTCAAGAAGTTAACGTGCATACGAAAAGCCGATGAGAAAGCCAATAACAGCCAAAAGGCACACAGGATTAAGGAATTAGAGCAAAACACTACTAAATAAGGATTTTTCTAGACGGTCAAAACATATTTTTACATGCAGGCCTTCGGCCTGTCTATACCTAGGTGTCTGTAAAGATCTGTCATTTTTCCATGCAGGTACTGCAACTACATGCGAAAACAGGATTTTCGTATGTGGTCACCTAAAGCGACTTTACGCAAAAATAGTTTTGGCGAAAAAATTAAAAATCCCAAAAAGCAAAATAGCTTGAAACCCTAGCCGCTACCGCCGTCGTGTAGTTTCAGTTCAATCAAGCCATACATACATCGATGCATATTGATGCATCGATGATTCATTTGTCCATAAGTTGGCACAAGTATCCAATTATATAACGAAAAAAACTTTTGCAAAAAGAAACAAAAGCAAAAAAAAAAAGGAGATCTTAAAGAATACAATTCGACTTGTCTGGACTAAACTGGTGATTACCTCATCCCCATTTCCCCAGTATTGCAAAAGATCGGTCGATCGGCAAGGCAGGGCCGGCGAATAAAAAGCCGGTAGTCCAATATGGATCGACCGATCGATCTTGACGCGAGAAACAGAAGTAGAAAAGCTCCATCCAGTTTTGGCACTAACCGGTCGAACGTACGTAAAACCTGTTCCTTTCTTCGCCAACGTTTGCGCGGTCGCGGATCGCTCGCTTTCCACGCCACACACACTTACGACACGGGAACGGCAGTACGGCACGCTGCTGCTGCTGTGAGCTAATTCGTGTGATTTTGTTGTGTTGTGTACGTTGGATCGGTTAAAATTGGTGGCTTCCGCGTGGACCGTGCACTATCCATCCATCTCCATCGATCGCTCTTCGCTCGCCGTACAGGCAGAAGCCCACCGAAGCTAAGCTTAGCGCGCGTCGTTTTCGCGGCCCTCTCAGAGCAGAGCAGGTACACATAGCACGCTATTAGCTAGCTATAAACATATTTTAATAAGATAAGAGAGAAGAGCAGCGGGCTACATATCTGTAGCCAGCTGCAGCACGGACTTCAAGACACGGTGTGTGTATGATAAGTGGAACCATATATTAATAGTATAGTAAGCAACTATCGTATGAATTGGCTATTAGATTGGTTATAGATGAATTAGAGATAGCAGTGGGCTATCCTATTCAACTTGCTCTCAGCTCGCGAGCCAATCATTGGGCGCGTCGTGCCAGTGTGCGCAGTGCCTCGCTTCGCTGACCTTGCCACCTGCATCTGCGCATTGCCGACTGGACACAGCGTCGTCAAGCTCCCAAAGGGAAGGCCACAAGCGGAAGCCATCTGTGAGCGAGTAATATCTGAGAGCCTGATTTTGGGAGGTCTTTTGAACGTGTCGTAGATGACGTATTCACGGGTGTGTGAGTGTGGTGTTATGTGTGTAGTGGTATGTGTTCGTCTGCCGTGTAATAAAAAAATTCTTACATGGTTTTAGTGTTTTCCAATGTTTAGTTGAATTTAAAAAGATTTTAAGATATTATTTGGTGTCGCTCTAAAACTAAGATATTTTTATTAAAGTTGAGTATTTATAACCCAGAATATATAGGTCTCTAGACCTATGGTTACATCAATAACATTTAGATGTGAACTTTTGTTTCTATTTTAGAGAAAATATAAAATAAACTAATTTACAAACTCTAGATCTGACATGGATTTGGAATTTGAAGTTGTACAAAATAGGGTGTGACCAAGTATAGAAAATAAAAACATATAGTAATATCTAAAAACAACATTAATATGCTTGCGTGTAGTTATATCTTATTAATAACTTCAATAAAAAATAATATGAATGTGCTTCGATACTGTATAATCATATCCTAAACAATGGCAACTTAGATGAAGAATGGAAGTAATATATTGTTAGTGAAAATAAGCTAACCGCCATGGTGGAACCTTTAATTCTACATATGGTTTTTCTTTTTAGAGACAATTTGAACTATGCCA
Source organism: Oryza longistaminata (assembly GCA_009805545.1). Taxonomy (NCBI): domain Eukaryota; kingdom Viridiplantae; phylum Streptophyta; class Magnoliopsida; order Poales; family Poaceae; genus Oryza; species Oryza longistaminata. Next base: position 30,228,628 of record CM020179.1, on the reverse strand, counting down.
CACAAATTTTGCAAAATTTGTGATATGCCACCCTGATCCATATGTCATTGACTCATGTGGGTCCTACATGTCATTGAGATACGGGTGGCATATCTCAAATTTTGCAAATATAGTGTGGCATGGCCCTTATTTTTAAGTGCCAATAGATTACCGAGGGTTTCGATAAAGATGTCACTCTCGTTAAGTCCAGAGGCGGAGCTAGAACGAAATTGAGAAGGGTGCCACTTGCTTAATTTACTCTACTTTAGATCAAATTTAATTTGATGCGGGTACATAAGTCGTTTGTATTGAGAGGGGGTGAACACATGGTGAAAATAGGTGAGGTATAGTTAAAAAAGTTTCTTAACCGGGTTCCTCATCACCCCCCTACTCCCATACTCTACCTCCGCCCCTGGTTAAGTTATGATACATATCCATCTAGCAATGTATACTTCCCCAGTCCCAAATAAGTTTATCTCTAGCCTATGCCATTTGTCTTAAAATAAGTTTACTTTTATCTTCTTATTTACCGTTGTTCAGTAAATCAATGAGTTTTATTTTTCAATACCCCTTATAATAAATTCTTACCTCAACCATCTATCAATACTACTTCTATTAAAAGGGACACTGTGTTTCCTTATTTTAAACACTCAAGGTAAAAATGGAGTTATATATTTTGATATAGAGGGAATATTTTTCGGGGTTTCTAAAACATTCTTTGCTAAGTTCTAACATATATTCTGGTTTCAAGCATTTTCAATTATTGATGCACTTATGATGATGTATTAAAATCCAAATGTGTTACATGCACATATAAAAGCATAAATTTAGATTATGTTTTTTGAAATACAAAATTGTAACATGTGTATAATATACTTTTTCCGTCTCAAAATGTTACTATCTAAGATGAGATGTGATCCATCCTAGGATGAGGTAGTAATTGTTTTTTGCAGGTCAAGGGTTTTGACTTGACGACAAATTGATGGCAATTTCACAATAAGTTGAATATGAATAGTATAATTTGGATTTAGAGGGTTTGACTAGTGGCAGGTATATATATATATAGAGCAAATTCCATCAAATACATTTTAAATGTGTAGATACTTATCTACTTGTAACATATGTCAATAATAACCATGAGAATCCCCTTTCATGACCACAACCTTGCATTTTTTTTAATACATATATGCCACATATGGATTAAAATCTTCTAAGGTGAAGTTAGAGGGACGTGGTCACTGACATATAAACCCACATGTCAATGATCACATAAACAATTCATGCATGGGGTTTCATCGATTCCTTAATTATACAATATTCTGTATTTTGGATGGTCAAAATATTTTTGTATTATGGATGGTCATTTTCGACCTCTGTCACTTCTACGTGTTGTTTAGCAAAAACAGAAAAGGACAGTTGGGCACCTACGTTAAGTTTCATGGCGCAATTATTTTTATCCATCAACTCTATAATGGAGAATGCTTTACATGCGCATACAAACAACTGCGTACAAGTGGGCGATAGCCAATAGTTGATCTGGTTAGTGTGAGTGTCCGGTAATTTCTCCTCTCTCTGAATGCACAATCAATTCTTTATGGCAAAATTTACTAAGAACATCCAATTTTATCTAATTTATCCCTACAATAAGATAATAAATTTCGCCATTCTTGATCTACATATGACATATCGTCCAATACATACTTGTTGCATATCGACATATATAATAAATTAAATTTCGTCATTCTTGTTTAAAAGGTCACAAGACCGAACCAAATTATTCGATCTTGCCCAACCCTATCAAGTACGCCACAGCCTTTCTCCGTACGTGTCAATGCCAAACTACTTGGTCCAATTCACTATGATGCACGCAAGTTAGCTTTTTCTTTTAATTTTTTTGAAAACTCACGCAAGTCAGCTAAGAACATTTTGAAATACTTAAACACCATTTTAGTCCATTAACTATTCCCTGGGTTATCTACTGGGCTACGTAAGTAACACTCCAGTACCGATCATGTATACTCCCTCTATTCTCAAACATAACTATTTCAAGGATTAATTAAAATACAGAATAAAAATAAAAATAAAATTTAAAATTAGAATAAAAATCAGAGTTTGAGTAGGAATACAATTTATAATAATAAAATTTCAGAATAAAAAATAAAAAATATTAAAGAACAATCTATCTATAGAACAAAACAGTGACAAACGCCAATAAAGAGAAAAAGAAAGGGTATCAGGCGAGTCGTAATTAAAGGAGTATGGTATGATGATTGATGGGACATTTAAAAATTAATAAACAAATTAACACTCAAAAGATGATTTGGTTTGATTTTTAGATTCCCAATGATGACTAAGGGTGAGTTTGAGAGGAGGGGAAAAGAGAAGATTGGGAAGATACGCAAAACGAGGTGAGCCATTAGTACATGATTAATTGAGTATAAACTATTTTAAACTTCAAAAATGGATTAATATGATTTTTTAAAGCAACTTTCATATAGAAATTTTTTACAAAAAACACACCGTTTAGTAGTTCGGGAAGCGTGCGCGCGGAAAACGAAACAAACTAACTCACAATCTCCTCCTGCCGAACGCTCCCTAAGAGGAGGGACAACGGGTAGGCCGTAAAGGAGTAGGGTTGCTGCCGGTTGACAAATCCAAATAACAATAAATAGGGCTACAGTGGGCGAGTTGTAAAGGAGTATATTGATATATTAGTCATCAACTTGACGTGATAATGAACTTTATCAACTTCAAAATAATTGGTAACTTCATCAACTTTAAGATATGTTTAAGGAGTGATGAGCATCAGACTAACATATCTAAAATCTATAAAAATAAAACCTGACGTGATAATGAACTCTACAACTATAAGACTGATCTTTATTTGTAGCAAGGAATTTGAAAAAGAACCGTGGTAGACTAGACAAGCAAATAAAGGAGCGACAAATAAATAAGGGGTGACAACTGATATAGCTTTTAAAAATTATGAAATTGAAATCACAAGGATGATAAGAAGGATGATAAGGTTCGATTGTTAAAATCGTAAGTCAATGATAATACTATTTAACAAGTTTTAAAGAAAACCACGTGTAAAATAATTTAGTATGGATGCTAAATGCACAATTGTACGGGCTAACAGCTAGTTTAAATTTTAAAACAAGGGAGTGTATCGGGTTGGCAGAGACATATGGTAAACAATTCAATGGTCAGTACAACCTCTCTTAAATGAATAAGGTCTCAGAGTTAACACAAGTGCTCGTATTTATAACTAATTATTTTTTTCGTGGTAGGTAATATATTCATCGAGATAGATGTTTGTGGTAATTTTATCAAATTTAAGATATATGTTAGTCCGATGCTCATATAGAATTAGTTAGTGTACGGGTGCATTTGTATGGTGAATGTAAGCTGTGTCGTCGTCAACGGTAAAATGTGCTTAAAAAGAAGAAATGAATGTTAGTAAACGGTTTGTCTGCCAGCTGACACCGTACATCGGTGCATGGCCGCCGCGTGGCTTCTGGCGGGCCAGTCAGCACATGCACAGCACGGCACTCGTTCACCCGTGCATCTATCCACTCCACTAGCTGCGTGCCCACGACGTTTGCTACCTGAGGCTGAGCCATCATAGGCTAAGGTTTTCAGCAACAAAAGGAATGTTGGGATTTGCAATACTATTGTACGACCATGGATATTTGTTTGCATAATTATTTTGCCGTAATAATATTTAATAATACGATTAGTACTCCATCTTCCATTAGTAAAGCCTTCCTCAATGTGTGCAAAATTTGGAATTTCAGACTCGATCGTCTACTGAGTAAAAAATTAGAACTACCGAACAGTGTTAAAAACACACCTGCATCAGGTATACGGTGCCTCTGCATCTATATGCATGCTGTGAGGTTGTTGTACTGTTTTCACGAACTTGTGGTAGAGTAGGAAAATTAATATATACTCGTACTTCCATCGCAAAAAAAAAAAAACTTCTTACGTGTAAATGATTAGCCAAAAGTCGTTTATAATTAATTAAGTAGTTAATGGCTAAGATTAACTAATCAAAAGGCCAATAGAAGAGCGTGCACGTTTCTACCTGAATGGTCGTTCTAGTACTAAAATATCGACCCTTGTGGTTCATGAGCATGTTATTTTATACCTGCTCAAAATCCAACGTGTCAGAATGAGCATGCATCCCGCGGATATATGCCAAAAAAAAAAGAAGAGAATAGTCAACGCTTTTCAATTTTTTTCAATGAAATGCTGTTTGCATAGAGTTCTTGTGTTGAACGTCAGAAAAGGCTGAGATACTGTTTGACAGCTGTGCCATAGGTAGCTTCTCAAGTTTGCTTTAAGAGTGACTGAGGCACTCTTAGATCTCATCATAAAATTTTTCACCATGTTACACATCAAACGCTTGAACCTGTATGAAGTATTAAATATAGATTTAAAAAAAACTAATTACACATATTGTGACTAATTTGTGAGACGAATCTTTTAAACCTAATTTCTTCATGATTCGACGATGTGGTGCTACAGTAAACATTTGTTAAAGATAGATTAATTAGGCTTAACAAATGCATATTGCGGTTTACTGACGGATTCTGTAATTAGTTTTTTTATTAGTACTCGAACACCTCATGCGACACCCTATATAATACTCAATCTAACCCGCCAAAACTTTACACTCCTAATCTAAGTACCCCTGAGTTTTTGCTCGTCAATATCAAATATACTACTTCATAGAACTACGTACTGACTTGGTCCAAAAATAACTTGAAGACTACGAGTGAGAGATAATCTGGGTCAAAAATAACTTGAAGACTACGAGTGAGAGATAATCTGGGTGTTCTCTATTATAAATTAGTGGTTGGGTAGTTGAGGATAAAATGAAGAGAAAATTAAATAACAGATAATTGATGTGACAAGTACTACTATATTTTTTAGTTATTTTAGAACAAAATATGTATCTAGAATTGTAATACAGGATAGTTAATGGAGAAGTATTTTCATTGATCTTGCACGATTAGTGGTTTCCTCATGTGAACGGAGGAGCTACTACCAAGCAAACTCTACCCTTAAAAAGGAACCAACTTTTCCTTCCCGTTTCGAGCAGCACTCAGCTAAAGAAAACCGCAGTTAGCATCTACAGAGTCTAGCCGTCCTAATCCTAATCCCAGAACTATCCCATGTTTTGCATCATACATGAGATCATCTAAGCCCACCTGTTGCGTGCTACCAGCTCAGGATCGTCGACACGTGGAGAAATTACACATCCATTTCCCATTTCTCCAGGTAGGACCAAGCTCGCATTTTGGTCAGTTGCAGCCTCCCATGAGGATAAGCAAGAACAAAAAAGACCTCTTTTTTTTTTACCGGCCTAGTTGACCACCAACCAAGCAGTACACACACCACCGCGACACATCGCACGCATCATTTCTGAATTTCTTTTTTTTTTTTGCCCCCTCCTCCTGATGAGTGAGTGATGCCCGGCCACCAGAACAAAGCAGGAGTCACCAAACGCATGCGTACAATCGGAGCAAGTAGCAGTAGCAGTAAGGTGGCAAACAGAGCAGTAGAAGAAAAGAAAAAGATTTAGTAAAACTTTAGTTTAAGGGAGGAGGAGGAGGAGCACTTGATTCTCTCGACACGAGAAAAGGTGAAACAGGCTAGTTAAATAGTGGCAATAATTGTTCGGTTTAGCTTTTTGGGAATCCCGGCGCCACTGTTTCCATCTCCTAGCGCTGAATTCCAAGAGATCTCCTCTCTCTCTCTCTCTGTCCTGGCAATCACAGCAGTAGCAGCAGCAGCGAATTCTCTCTTTCTCTCGTCGTCGTCGTCGTCGTCTCTCCCCCTTCCGTTTGGTGGTGCAAGTTGAGGTGGAATCGGCACACGGCTTTGGCTTTTTTGGGCGGAGAGGAGAGGAGAGGAGAGGAGCAGGGCAGAGCTTAGCTTAGCTGCTTCTTTCTTCGTTCGTCGTCCGGCTTCCCTCTCGCCTTTGGGAGGCGGGGCCGCCGCTTTTCTGGGCCTCCCCATTGGAGCGCGCAAAGGTGGACGCGCACCAATTTAAAGGCGGCCGAGATCGAGCCAAAGGAGGGAACCGAGCCCGAGCGCCACCACCTCCCACCTCACGCACTGCCCAGCCTACCTCAGTGTACGCGCGCGCCCGTGTACTCGCCGCCGCCGCTTCAGGGACACGCCAAGAATCTGCGGGGCGCGGCTGCTTCGCTTCCACACCGCGCGGGTTAGCGGCGCGTTTCGCGAGCAAAGGTGCGCCTCCTCTCGATCTGCACGTACGCAAGCTATGGGGGGGATCTTGATTTGGTTTTGGTAGGATCGGATCGGCACCGTGGTCGCGGGGGGGATTAGTTTCTTCTTCTTGGTTAATTGGGGGTGACGTGACGACCTTAGGTCCGGGCGTCGAGTTCGATGTGGTGAAAGCGAAGCGAGTCGTCGTCGGGGACTTGGGGTGGTGCTTCGCACGTATGCGCGCCCGGGGCCGGGGCCGGGGGCCGCCGTCTTTCGTGCAATCATCGTTGCTTGATTCGATCTTTTCGTGTGGCTTTCTGTTCAAGTCTTTGTCTAGTGCTTGTCTACTGGAGTAGTGTGTGAGGACAGATTATAACTAACTAGCTTAGCCCCTTTTTGTGTTCCTCTTCTTGATGCCTTTGGTTCCAAGCACTAGCGAAGTAAGTTCATATCGCTTCTTCTTCATGTGCTCTGTTATCGCAGAGTCGATGTACGGATTGGCTGTTACGATTACGAAGCAGGGCTTGCTGCCTTGATTTGGTGTTGTGGTCATAGGGATCAGTCGTCCTTGCAGTTGCAGAACACTGGTCTTGTTTCTTGCAAATTGCTTCCTTGATTTGGTTCAAGTTTGAGCTGTGAGTATGAGCTTCGAGATATATTGCCTCCTTTTGCTTGATAACCTCTGTTCTTTCTGTTTCTCTTGGGATCAAGCCAGCATCTTTTCTAGGTCTCTAATCCGCTTTCATTTTTGAGAACTTGAGATGTTTGTAGGATGAATGTATCTTTGCATATATGAGCATGTTCTCTCTTGCTAACTCAATTCATCAAGACATCAACTAATTAACCATGTTTTCTTAGATGATCTTTTCTAGGATTCAGATACTTGTCCTGAGCTGAGTAACTGTACTCTTGCTGTTTTGTAGTCATGTCTTCTATTGCTAACATGACTACAATGATTCCATGTGGTGCGCTGGTGTTTCTAATGGTGCTAAACTGCTAATGATAGTTTTATTTAAGTTCTGAAGTAATGAAGCATAAAATCTTACGAACATATATTTCTGAGTTTCTTTTTGTTAATCTTGATATGCATTTTTTATGAGTGATCAAAGAAAGAGTTTCTCCCTTTATGGTAAATTGTTTTCTAGCACGGAGCTTCCATTTCAAAGTTCAAACCGTACTGGCCCTGTTCCTTTCTCATTCTGGATTTTGGATTTCCTTTTGTACACTTCCCAAGCTCCTAAACTGTGCACCTTGTTTAATTTTCTATATAAAATTTTCTTAGAATATTTTTCTCAAGCAACTTTTCAACTTTGTAGTAGTCAATCCATTCATTTATACCCTCAAATAACTATCACAAAAATAGATTGTCCATTCATTTGATGCTTGGATGGTACTCTTCAGGCTAGTAAACCAGCAATGTGATATGGTTCTTTTTGAAAATTTAATATATGAAAGATCTGTTTTATTGGAGTCAGTTTCAATGTTTTTTGAGATCGTATCAGTGTCAGTGATTACTAATACTACCGATGTTGTGGACTCCTCTAAATGCTTCAGTTTCGTGTAGGAGCAAAGCAATGGCACTAATATCACTCCTTTCATGTCTTCTGCAGGAAGTGTAGCGTGCTATTTTCTATAATCTGGTTGTGATTGTTGGAGAGATACTTTTGCTAAAATTTTGAAATCATCGTCGTAGTTTGGATGGCACCCTTGGTTATTTTGGTGGGTTTATCGAGCTCTGGATGCCGAACTCGCCTATGCTTCATCAAAACGGAAGTGTAACTGGTGCTACAAAAGTTCCCTCATTGAAAAAGAAAGTTAACAAAGTCAAACATTCTTCCAAAGCTTGATTATGTTTTTCTGAGGCTGAAGGGGGAGCATAGAATTTCATCTGGCATGCAGATGTCAACAAATCCTAACCACTATCCGGTATTTCCACATTCATTCTGCAACCAACATGTGGTCTCATTCCAGACAAGCACAGTTGCCAATGGCTCAGGAGCCATCCCAGTTTGCCCAGCCAGTTCGGGAGGGATGAACAGCGATATGACATTGCTGAACACCACGCCTTCAACGATTGTTTCGACATCTTCACCCAACATGCTTGCTGATTCTAACCAGAGCCTCAAGTATGCTGCACCAATGGCTGTGGATTGGTCATATCCTGAGTTACAGCTACTGAACGACGGCCTCCTTAAGTATGCTAAACTGCCACTTGCATTGAAAGAACTTTTATCTCACTTCAAAAATGAAATTACAAAATATTTATGTCATATACTGTTTAGAATAATGAGTATTTGCCTTGTTCATGCTTCAATAGTCATAAGCTAACTTCTTTTATCCCATAATTCTACGGATTAAAAGGAATATTAGCAGTTATTCCCAGAACTTCTACATTTTAGAATGAACTGATTTGTTTGAGTCCAGTACTATTTCTTTTATGAAGATGTCATTTTCAGTTATATCCACTACTTATATTTGTCTAGTAAGCAAGGATCTAATGATCTTATCACAAAGTTGTTATCGTCCGTCTTCATCACTTCATCCTAATCTTCAATCATCTTTGTGCACTGGTGATAAAATTTGTTAGATATGCAAATGAACCGGGAATCATGAAGTATATCAAGATAGCAGCTATGTTACCAGAGAAGACAGTAAGGGATGTAGCCATGAGATGCCAATGGATGGCGGCGGTCAGTATCTGATTCATTTTATCTATGTTGCAGTATATAAATAATGTTTTTCCTTCAGATCCACAAAATAAATATAGATTCTTGTTTAAACGTGAAATCTGAAATTTTAAAATTTGTTCAAGATGTTAATCCAATAAGAGAAACCTTTTCTTATATAAAGGAATATGTGGTCTGCCTCAGCTTATGGATTGGGACTAACAGTTGTTTATATCTTGTGTCTTGTCAAGATGATATCACTATAATTCCACTAAACCACTGCCGCGTATGCAAAAGTAGATCATGTGCTAGATGCACTGATTTGTCCGCATCTATATAAATACTATAATGGTCTATTATAGAACATAAAGTTAGTGTGGTCTGAGTTGGTCCTCCCAAGTTTCTTTTGAGCTGTTTGTCTCACAGGTGTGCCTTTGTATTTGTCTAGTGTGTACTAGAATAATATAAGTTGGGCCAGGAACAGCAAAGTCTCTGCTTTTGACAGTGCTAGCAATACTTATGCCTCTACTAATATTTCTTAAAAACATTGCAGTCAAAAGCTGGCATTGTCTTGTTTCACAAAAATTTGTTCATCTTTTGGAAGTGTTATAACTTTTTGATTTAAATATATTTGTTCAATTGAGACAACTGAGCTGGTATAACTGAGTAGGCTGGTAGATTATGCAACCATGCCAAACTTGTCATATCTTCTTTTTTATCATGGAACAGTCGGGATATCATTTAACATTTTCTCTTGTGGTGATCTTGCAGAACATAGGGTTTTACCTTGAGTAATTATTGTATCTAATACTAATGTCCCCTAAAAAAAGTATATACCAATGTCAAATAAATGTTTGTGTGATAGCAAATGTGGTTCTCCCTTTTCATTTTTAATGGTACTAACAACCATATTTTTGTACAGAAAAAGGAAAATACAAGACGAAGGAAGACTGATGAACATTATCTTGGAAAAAAGACAAGAGATCGAAAGGTGTTAATCATCTTCTTGTCTTCTTATTAAGAAGTAATTTATATTTTGGCATATGAAAACATATATTAAATTTGGAATTTCTAACCATGTTCTTGAGTTCCATGTATTATTAATTGTAAAAACGATGGAGCGAAGATGAAACTTTTAAGACTTTTATGGCATGTTTTCTCTGTAGGTAGTATTTTCAAACCAAACGGATTTCCCCATAATTACAGAAATATTAATCAACTTTTAAACATAGGTCCTCAAAATGGAAAAATCTGGTTCACCCTAAAAAGTTCTGAAATTGACGCGAAAAAATGCATGCTACTGTTCATATTTTGCACTACTTTTTGTGCAGAGATTATACATCCAAGTGTATATATGCCACTGGTGCTCATCAAAATTGTTTTTCAGGATAAAATGGTGGAGTCTTCATGGGCTACCAATCGACAAGTTCAGACAACAGATATTAGAAGTCCTTCCACCTTGGAATGTAACACAGTTCGTGATAATCAATTTCAGTCTGGAGGTTGGTGTGTCACTTATGAAGTTGCTGTGTAATTTACTGTTTCCCTTTGCTTTTGCCATTTTTATGGTCCATGTGGTTAACAGCCCAAAAATATTTTTCACTGCTTTTATGTGCTCAGGGGCTCAGGGCCTCTTGTTCTAAATGTTATCATGAATGGTGAAGAATTTCCATAAAATTCCATGCAACGTTTTGCGACATGTAAAATTCGTTGCTTCATGAGACACGGGTGTTTCCTGGCTTCTAAGCCACATTTAATGCAGCTTACAGTGAAACAGTAAAATTATGAAAAGTACTTTTTTTTACTTCTGATAATGTTTACATGTGCAAATGGACTTAGAATATTTTTATTTGTCAATGCAAGCATATGTAGAGGTCTTGTTGACCAAATACTCTAATACTCCCTCCGTTTTTAAAATAACTGTTAGTGTTGACTATCAGTGTTTTCACTTTGACCACGAAATACTCTTTGAATGAATAGACTATGGTGAACGAGATGTTCATGTATATATGACACTATATACTTTGATAATATGGTATCTTTTTTAGTATTTGCAAACATTTTGGAAAAAACGAGTGGTCAAAGTTTGAAACAATTAGTGCCCAGTATCAATTATTTAAAAATGGAGAGAGTAAAATATTGTTTGTTCTGTTTAATTCATTCTGTTTGTGCCATTTTTTGTGACATGTCTATCTCGTTTTCCGTTATGCAGCCTCTGAAATTGATCGCGCAATGCTTAATATATTGGAAGAAAATGCTCGGGTTCTCAAACAAATAGGAGAAAATATTATGACATCACAGGTGGATATTTTGCTTTAATGATTCATATATGATTAGAGTTATATTGCTTGGTCCTCCTTGGTTTATATATGGGGAACCATTAGTAACACAGGAGTAAACCGCGTTTCAACTTTTTGACCCCTTTCAGGCTCAGAACAATATTGATCTATTCCATCATGCAAGAAGGAACATCAGTGATCTTCTACAAAGGTACATTTTACTATTACTTGCATACATTCTTTTTTATTTCCTTCCATGCTATATCTAATGTGATGATTATCTCTATAAACAGCATGAGCCAAATGCCTGGGATAATGAGCAAAATGCCTCCGCTGCCAGTTTCGATTGATGACAGGCTAGCTAGTTACATACTCCCTGGAGTCAATTTGGTAAGCTTCTTCTGCTCTGAAGTATTCCCGTAATCTACCGTTTTGCTCTGCTAACAATTCTAGATTTAAGATAAAAAAAAACATTTCTAGATTTGAGTAATGGATAACTATATCCAAAGTCAAGTATCCATTTTGGTTGTGACCAATCCTTAAGTCCAAACAACTTAAGTACAAGTATTTCAATGTCTGGTGTAGTTGAAACTATATAAAGATTTAGCAATCTATATTTATTACAGTGTTAGTAGATGCTAAAGAGAAACTAGAACACACTCACTAGCTTTTCCGTAACAAGTGGTTTCATAGTTTTTGTTGGCACTGTGCATAAATAAATAAAAAACTGATCTCCTTAATATTTTTGTTCTCTATTACCGATTGGATTCCTTGCTGAAATGCTCGCTCTTGATGCACCTGTTATTTACTTTATGTAGGCACAAGTTTTCGGCAGCAGCCATTTGAGGAGCTAAGAGAATGGTAAGCCACAGCCAAACAAGGTGGCTTCAATTTTCAGCAGAAATTTGAAGATTATGTTAATGTTTGGAGAGCCATTTGCCTCGATTTCTGCATGGAGAAGCAGAGACGAAACATTGATCTTGCTTTTCCTGTGCCTGGAAGTTGAAGGAAGAAATGCAAGTCACGTGGTTACATGGCCTTCAAATAAAAGCAGTCGAGCTTGCCTTCTATTGAAGACTGCAGGCAATATATATTAATATTGTTATTATACTAGTGATCGAAATAGCGAGGGTTTTTCGGCAATTGCAGTAGTTTCTTTGTTGCACATATCGATTCTTTTTGGTTTCTCCCCTGATGTCTTCTGCTCCAGACCAAGTGGCGATCTTAACAGAGGTGTAGCATAGAAATTTGATATGAATAATTAGCAGGAAAAGCCTTTTTGTTAGTTATACAAGGTAACCTGTCTCTGTCTGTAATGCAAGTGCTTACTCTCTGGAATCACTCTCCACTGTATGAGCTAAGTATAACGAAACTGCAAGTTTCCAGCAGAACTCTCGTTAAGTGTAATTGCTAGGAGATGTTTGATTTTAGAGTAAATTCTAATGAATTCCTGATATTACGGTATGTTACTCCAACATAAAAAAGCTTTTGGCTGGCATGTGATACATAACCTTAGATATTACAGTCACAGTCTGATAATTTCACAAAGTCCATCCGATTTTCAATGTTTGATGCCATTATATGTTGAACACACACATTTGATCATTTATCTTATTTAAAAATTTTATACAATTTTTAAAAATATAAATCATTCTAACAGTGCCTTTTAATGAACTAAAATATAACTAATTACGTCAAACATTGAATATCGAAGGGGGTACGTTTTTAGAAAACCTTACCGTGTGCTATAGTTTCACACTATATTATTAGTTCACAACTCGATGGACATGAACTCCATACAATTATACTACTGCAGTGCACAAACCAATCCATTATGAGTAGACCACCTAGTACTCATGGGGCCTGCTTTTTAAGTCATATGAGTATGGATATCACCCCCATTATCAATTTTTGATACATAACTAAATCCAACAATCTCTCCTATCACACATCGTGACTACCAATCTCTCCCATCACATCAACCACCTCGAAAACTTGTTCTAGGGTAGGTCGAACAATCTCTCTCATCAGATCAACTATGTGATCCTAGAGACTTTTTTATGGGTTTCCCACAACCGTGGGACTATGAAAATTGTTTGAAGTTTCCAGATATAGGCTCTAATATCACTTGTCATAAAAACCGATACCAATTGACATTGATAGTTGAACGCGGAAGAACACCATAAGTGATCCAATCTTGATAGCGATAATGTCATAGAGGTGTTGGAACAACTGGCCGTCTAGCCAATTGAGGATCGTGAATACTGTAATTATAGTGGATCAGGAGGAGCGCATGTAGGGAGGAGCGCATGTAATCAGTGTCATGGGACATAGGAAGAACACCACAAGTGATCCAATCTTGATAGCGATAATGTCATAGAGGTGTTGGAACAACTGGCCGTCTAGCCAATTGAGGATCGTGAATACTGTAATTATAGTGGATCAAGAGGAGCGCATGATATCAGTGTCATGGAACATAGGTTTCAATTAAATATTGTTAACAAACAAAATGCCTTGTCGTCATCGTCAAGATTGGATCACTTGTGGTGTTTTTCCACGTTCGAACATCAATATCGATTTCGGCGCTGGTTTTTATAACTCATCAAGCAAAGGCAGATAAATTCAAGAGCAAAAGGGAAAACAAGAACTAGTCGAAATTTTTTGCTGGAAAGAGGCACGCCCTAAGATAGTATATCTTTCTTGCTTTGCTTCAAACTCGAGAGGCAATGCTCTCATGATCTCATCATGCATGTTAGCATGTACACGGGTGATCTAGCTTCAGTCCTTCTCACATGCTTCTTACACAGGAGCCATAGACTCATCCTTCTCCAAGAGTTTCTAGAGACACTTCTAGAAGTTCCTTGCCTTGCTAGTGCCTCTGACTCTCCCTACTGCCTTCAGAGTTCAGAGCATATCAGATTTGCAGTGCAGTGCTGGGATCATGAGCCCACCAGGGTATAGCTACTGCGGCGGCGCGAGGAAGGCGACCACCTCACGGAGAGCCTGAGCGGCGTCGCCGTAGCACAGCTTCGTGAAGGAGACGCTTCCGCTCGTCACCGCGTCGGTCAGCTGCCATTTGTCCAACAGGAACAGTTCAAGTCAAGTCAACATCAAACGCAAACGCAGACTTCTTCTTAAACTATAGTGGATTAGCTGACCCCCTTTGTTTGTGTTGTCGCTGTCAAATTAGTTCGTTGGGCATAACAAGGACCAAACTAGTAGTAGTAACAAACCTATTGGGTTTTCCACTTTGACCATGGCTAGTTAAGGAGCTAGAGTTATACTGCATTGCAAAGAGAACTGAAATGCAATGGGCGATTTGGTGTTGTTTAGTGGGTAATACTAGTCCAGAAACATCACAATTTGCTAAGAGGTCACCAGGAGCATTTATCTGCAATCAATGGACAGGACTTCTAATCTAACGGGGCATTTTTGAAACTAGGTGGCTCACAAATGATGAGACAAAAAATAGCAGACATGAAATTGAGTTAGACTCCCATGGATACTGTTTGACCAATTCAGGAACAGCATCCAAATTAATAGATTGCTGAATTTGCTACTCTACTTTGACATGTAAACAACACGGAGACGATTCTGAACAATGAACACGCTAATTGATAGTGGCCAGTAGCAAGTTTAACTGCTATAAACTGGGCCCAAAAGATCAGATTCTAAGGGCCCACCTGTCAGGATATCTCATTAATAAATATTGTTGTGCCCAGCTTCTCTGTTAAGGAAAATTAATCATCTTGGTTGCAAATTAAGCAATAAGATTAATTTGTTCTTGTAAGAAAAGGCTAAGCCATGATAGAGCTCAGAAGAGATTCAAGAGAGCAATAGATCAATCACCTCCTCCAAGAAGTAGAAGAGCTTGTTGGTGAGCAGGGTGAGCGCCTCCCTGCGCTCATCGCTCTCGCTGGAGGAGATCACCCGGCTCAGATCAATGTAAAGGAAGGTGGTCTTCAGCTGGAGCTCACTCCAGAACAGGTCCCTGTCGTCGTCGTCCATGCCAATCACCAGATCCTCCTCCATCTCCAGGAGCTCGACGGCGCAGTTCTTGATCCGGCAGACGCACCCCATCAGCTCCACCCCTCGGTCCATTTGCTGCTGCTGCAAAGCGTTGCCTGATGACAAAGGATCAGAGTGGGCGATGTGGATGTGTTTATGGAAAGGCGAAAAAAGAAACTGATTCTTGGAGCATGTCTAGAAGCAACAGATGTCAGCATGTGCATCAGAGGAAAGTGGTGGCCAGTGCAGAGGATTACAAGGTTGGTTAAGGATTAGACCTTTCTGAAAATGTTGTTGGGGGCTCATTAAAAAAGACACAGAAAAAGGAAGAAAAGGGAAGCTGAATTTGGCTACCTTGTGTCTTTGTTTTAGATATCCAAAAAAATGTTGGCAGGAGCAGAAGCTACCAGGAATTAATCACACAAGGAAAAAAAATCAGGCGAGGAACTGGGGAATATCTTGGTGGCCCCAAAATATTAATATAGAATGTACAAATGCTGGTCTCTATTATTCGTAAAAAAAAAAAATGCTACAGCAATTAATGCTAATTGCAACTAGAAATTACTATGCCGGGTGACAAAAATATACTTGCTCCATCCAAAAAAATAGCAACATGCACTCAATTAGACACCGTCTAGTATTACGAATCTAGATAGACAGGACTAGTAGATTTCTGTCTTTGTTCGGTGACCAATATATTCCAACCATATAATTTCTATGACAGCTTTTTTACACTTTGGGTACCTTCCAAAGGAATGTTTTCATCTACATAAATAATATTATTTTTACTTTTTTCCAAACATGATTTTAAAAATATATCCTCCCAAAATTATTTTTTATCTGAACATTGCTTCTAAAAGAATTATCTAAACATTTTGATCATGCCATTTTTATTGGCATAGATACATGGCGGGTTACTGCCACAACATAAACTGTGGCATATATGTAAACTGTATGACAACATTTGGGTGCCACATCATCCTTGATAGCATAGTCAAAACGTGTGCTTTTAAAAGTAAGTTTGTTGAGGGTTTAGTTTTAAAATTGAAACAAAAAGTTCGAAAATTCTATAAAAAAAAACTAAGTCGTTGACAGAAGTTTAATGGTCAGTGTAAACGCAGATTTGTGTGACCTCATAAGAAGGACCGATTCTTTACTGTCACAACCGCTAGTTTATATCAATAACTGAAGACTGAGGATGGATTAAAAAGAGCAAATCCACCTAGAAACAAACATTTCAGTGGAAAAAGAAACAGGGGGAGAATCATGTTTGAAATGGGACTAGTAAATCATTTCGTAATAGCATTAGCAATCAACAAATATTCCCATAACATAAAGAAAACAAGGCGTGTTCAGCAATGTCAATAAAAGGGTGGGGGCTGAGAAATATAACAGTTTTGAGGAATTAACACGGAAGAGATATAGATACAATCAAAGAATATTCCCTCCGTCCTAAAATATAAGAGATTTTGTCTATGTAGTTAGATGAGCAAAATCCCTTATATTTTAGGACAGAATAAGTAAAATGTAGTATGTTGAGAGCTTTCCCTTTGATAAGAATGATCCTATGTTGAACTCAGTTCATCACATTTATCTTTAATATCCTACATTAGCACTTAATTCAACTGAATCCTTAGCCACAACAAATCTATTTAAAGAAAATATACGATTCCCACAGTCCACAAACACCAGCAGGAAAAACCTTAGAAAACAAAAGCATGAAGGATGGAATAAAGAAACCTGAAGAAGATTGGAAAGCATAGGACGAACATGCCTTGATTATGAATTTACTAATTAAACTAAAACAGAATCTGATCAGAGAAGATCGCTCAGACTCAGGTGCTTACAGGTCAAGTCAAGAGCAAACAAACTAGCACTACATTACAAGCAAAGCGGCCATAGATTCCCTACAGCATTTCTTAAATTCGCTCCATTACCAGTTTTAACACGAATCAAATCAGATTCTTGCCCTGAATTCCCCTACCCCAATCATAAATGGGCGAGGACTTCGTTGCCACACGAACCATAACCCAGAAGAAACTAACTAATCTTCCCAACAAGCGAGGGAAAAGAAGGATTCCTCGAATGGGGTTTTCCTTTTCCCCCCTTTGTTTCCTCGAAAAGCTTTCGCGATATAATCAGGTAAAATGGGGGGGCAAGAAAAACGGCTATCCCAGCGAAGTTTACTCAACGGCTTCCCCAAATGCTCAACCGGAGCAGCATGCATCTTATAGTCACGTGCTATGATCACTACTACTGATTTGATTAGGGCGGTCATAAAGTAACTCATAATCAAATTAATCATCAGCGTTTAGTAGAGCTAGGCGAGAGAGGAAGAGAAGGCACGCGTTGGCGGCGGAAGCTTACCTCTTCTCCGTCGTTCGGATTCTTTCGCCCCTCACTCACCCAACCCAACCGCGAGCCTCGGTTAATCTAATAATCTACCCGGGGGAGGACTACGATTGGGGGCGTGTATATACTACGGGATTGCAAATCCAACTCCCTCTCCAACACGGACACGGCGAGAAGCCGCGATGATTCCTATTCTTATCTGAGACTCAGAGAGCGGTTGCTGCTGCCGCCGCCCGTTGCGCGTCGTGCTGGCGCTGTTTTGTGGGCAGGGAAGGGATTAAAGGGACGTGTGCCCCCGTTTTGGTAGAATCTGTCCGCGATGGCTTCAGTTTCAGATGATGGGTTTGAGATTTTGAGCAGGTCAGACTTGGTGGTGCGTGTGATGATCAAAGAGACGCGGCGTTTGGGTTGGGTTGGGTTGGGTTGGATCACTTGGGTTTGTTCCGTTCAAACTGCCCTCCGTGAGAGGTTTCCCCGGGGTCGTACGAGCGAACCCAAAAGCACGGAAGAATAATAGTCGCCTCGCCGGAGGCTGCGACCAGGGACATGGAACATCTGTACAAGGCTGACGCGATCGAAGCACCGACTGGACCGTGGCATTGACCGGCGCGTCAATGCCTTTGAATATCTAGTACTACTATACCTTCGTTAGTTCGTTTCAACGTCTCAAAAAGACCGTCTCAAAAAGAATCAACCGATGTGATTTTGTCTAGGACAATGTATGTGGACACTCTCTATATCCACATACATCAACCTAGAAGAGGAGGTCACATCCCCTCTTAGGTTGATTCTTTTTGGACGGAGGGAGTACATCTGTGTTCCAGAATATAACATCTAATACAACATTCATTTCAAAATATAGCAACTAGGACCGAATTAGCTATCTAGATTTAATAGTCTAGGTTATTATATTTTAGAAAAAAAATGGACTGCAATGCAAATGATGTGCTTTTGTTTTCTTCGAATAGATGTGTATCGTATCGTATGGTATGTGCCTGGAAGTACCGAGCAAGCAGTCATAGTGTGAGACTGAGGAAACTACACTAGTAATGTAGTCGTGTGTTAGATTGGATAACTGAGAAACGAATGTCGAAAACTTAGAAGAACAAAAAACCCCACAACAAGACGAGCGAGATGAATATACGGTTACAAACCTCAGAAGAAAAATGGTGTGGTTGTCACTTGTCACTACTCAAAAGAAACTAATAGTTGCAGACGAAATGCTGCAAGTTACAGACATCACAGGGAAATGGTAATCGTCAAGGTTCAGAAACTAACAGAACTCAAAATTCCTCATCTCCGAAGGTGCAACTGCAAATAAAGCACGGGTAAACAGATATGGGGGATTGATCGTGTCTATGTTTTAGACCAACACCATGCTTCATGCCCAACTGAACTGCTTGGCTCCATCCGCTAGCTTTAAATCTCACATTGTCAGACATCAGGTAGTCGTTTGTCCCCCACCCTATTGACAACAAAATTCATACATCCAAGGATGTAAAGATGGTGACTCAAAATTTTGTACTTGGCCTCTGTAGGTGGATCATATCAGGCACTATTACCAATTTACAGCAGTGCTACATCTGTGGTTCAAACCAGTTGAATACGGCAATATACACCAAATAGATGGGCTAATTTTCACAGACCAGCAGTATAAGTTTATGACCGATCAACTTGCTTGCACTTCTTGCTTCTCGGTATTTTCTTCATTTTTCAGCTCCTGAATTGTAGTCATGTTATTCACTTCACTCTCTACTACTGAACTGCTAGCAGATATTCCATCAGCAGGAGCAACTGGTGTCAACCGTCCTGAATTGGAGCCAGAATGTTGCCCCAAAGATTGCTTTGATGTGTTCAGCGCATGACAATGGGGGCAGTAGTAAGTAATGTGCGGATAATCTTCTTTCCTGGCCAAGCCTGCACGTTGATATATCAAGTAATGCATCAGTCTTTTTTAACACAACAGACAAAAGAGATCAAATAGTTCTGTTTGTCGTACACACCATTATGCATATGACAGTTTCCACATATCAAAGCGTACGACTGCGACGGATCCTCCCCAACAAGTAAAGCAGCGATTTTTGCTATCCATCCACCATCACTTGCCCCTGAGCCTTGAAAATGTTCTACCACCATTGGAGGCTGTTCCAGGCCAGAGCTACTTGTCAGACTGGATTCAGCTCCCTGAGCTGGATTTTGAGCAGCAGTGGTGCCTCCAGTTCGGCTACCTCTTGCATTGGATTGCTTCCTGTTTCTCAGCCCTTCTGATGGTAATATCTCCACATCACTGCTCCTAGCAACTGCTGAATCCAGTTTTGGTTCTTCGCCAACATGTACTTTTAAGCCAGTTTCCTCTCCGAGCTTAGATGCCAATACCGACGCTGCCGCAGCCTTTGCAGCTGGATCTAGGTCATATTTCTGCACATTTGCAGGTCTTGGTTAATTTTACTATTAATTGGGCATATAACATGATAAAATTTTATTCCAAGTTCTGAACTTCTATAGATCGAGTAATGGCCACTCACCTGAATAAGCTGTTGGGTGAGGTAATAATTAGTTCTCTCTTTTAGCTCATCAATCTTTGCCTTCCTCTCAGCTCTCAGCTTTTCAAGTGTCTTCTGGTCTTTCCGCTCAACTGTGAACAGATACAAATAGGAAGTGAATAGAGTATACTAACACATCATACAGATTAAATGCTATATCATGTAAGTTGACATATAAAATAGTAAATATCTTTCCCAGTAAAAGGGTAGCATCTGCTTGTAAATTGTAAAGAATAATAATTGAGAACTGGGAAGAGGTGTGCAAATTTCTAATCCTTCATGTGTCAATAGACATGCAAACGTTGATATTAGTTTGACACTAGTTGCAGCTATGTCAAGTGATAGGAATATTGCAAATAGCTTGCTAAATTATATGCCCATTGCACAACAAAAACAAAAGATAAAGAAGAGATTCAAGACTTCGGTTAGCTTGACAAGAAAACACAATAAATATTATCATTTCCATCTTCTCCTCTTAAAACTGTCTTCAGATAAAATGCTCATGAAGCTGGTTGTATGGCACAACTCCTATTGCCAATTTGGAAAAAGAATGGGAACCAGGGGACAGCCTCCTTTCTCAAACTTACTTGCACTAAGCAAAAGCCCCAAAGAAAATCAATTCAGATTTTAACTACAATCTACAATAAACTGAAGACTGTAGATCAAAAGAGAGGGGGGAAAAAGCTCAAATAAAGCAGCACCGAAAAGTAAGCTTCATATTAATAAATGCACCAATCTAGTAGTCCAATCATGGTTCTTTATTGCAGACATGTAAGTTTTAGCATAGGCAAGTGAAAACAGAAGGAACCTAACAGCTCTGGTAATGTTGCATAGAAGCAAAGTCTGGAGACTGGTATTACAATGGCCTAACTAGATGCTCTGCATAAAGAAGATCAACAGAAATCTATGTATGTCGGTGCATTACATACATTATCAATAATAGGCATAGCTTTATGAGAGACCGAGTACCTATCTGAATTGAAAAAAAAAATTGCAGGTTGGGAGCTTATATGCTTCAAAATAAGTCATGTACTAGACAATGAAATTGACCCCAGCATCTGGGGACCAGGGTGATATTCTCTCTAACAATAACATACTGCTAATTCACTTGATTGTTAGAATGTAAACCAACACAGAGCTTATATAGAAGTTTACTAAAGTGATATTGTCTATTGTATATATAACTGAAGCAGAGATGCAGGACTCACTAAAGAGTAAAAACAGTTAAATCTCATGGAAATAGTTTGAATATGCATATTAGTCAATATGAACAGAAATGGTACGTTCCAAAACAGCATTGAGTTACTTACGCATCCTTGTGAATTTTACAACTGTTGAATATATCACAGAAGATACAGCAGGCAAGACAAACATCGGCAGCACTCGGATTGCCCTCATTTCCCATGTTATATCCTCATTTCTTGTTGTCATAATGGCATAGACAATAGCCACCACCTGAGAACAGGACCAAGCTATCAAACAAGTAGATATTGCCCTTTGGGCATATGGATGCAAAAAAAAACTTTATTGCTGCAAGATTAAAAAAAATGTAAACCACATCATAGATAGCGCATAAACCAAAAGGGGAAATGAACACTGCAATGGAATAAACAAGAGACATGCATAGTATTTATTTTAGCAGTGGATTGTCCACGTTTCCAGAATGGATCACTCATGTTCCATGACCTCCTTTTTCACAGCATAAACATGTAATTGCTGATACTTTATATAATCATTAAAGAACTTGCCATGACTTATTCACATAGTTAGAGGAACACAGTGAAAAAGGGGCAAATCTCAATGCCATGAAGATACCAGAGGAGGCAGATTCTCACAGCAGCTTGACAGAAAAAGCAACTGCGTCCATTTTCAGTCAGTTTCATAACAAACAAATCACTTGAGCAACCCTACAAACATCAACTACATCAAGAGGAGAGAGACAAACAATTTAGTAATGCTCCTGTAAACAACTGATTCTGATTGTCCATCAAAATACGTAAGCATGTACATACTTGTACTTTGAATAGGTATCACAGGACATAACCTTTTATAGAAGTGCACGGAACACGTCTATAAACATAAAAGACCATCACAGGTGGCATACATTCATGAGTAATTAATTGTTACAAAATGAACTCATGAATAGAACTAGCTTCCTGAACATGATGATCTGACTGAATAAAAGTAGACAACCTTTCAACATCTACTGAGAGGGAGAAGTGAGAATTCTCAACTCATATATCTAAGCACTGGAAAATCAGAGCAACCCTCCATTTCCCACTACCATGGGATGATTCCCCTGCAGTCTACTTTGGTGAAATTGCCATATACCACCAAAGCAGTTAACTGTCTCTCACACAAAAAAAGATATGCTCAACAACATGAATAGCTTATCTTCGATACTCGTTTCATGTGTTGTTTGCGAGAACATCCCACGCTATGTTTACTTCGTTTCAATAAAGCTGTCGCCCTTTTGCCCCTTCAGCACAAAACATTGACACTGTATTCACTTGTCCTCATCCCCCCGGACTCGGTCTCAAGCATCACTGCTCACAGCAACAAGCCACGAAAATGCTTACAAAAGAAACTCCAAAAGTTTGATCAGCGAAACAGGCACAGGTAACGCAAAAACCTCCGCAACGAATCGCCACCAATCCAGGCATAGGCACAACAATCAATCACAATATACTCCCGGCAAAAGAGAGTCCGCGACACACCACCAATCATCCGAATCACGCTAACGGCGGAAGGTTTCGTTAGGGAAACGAATAGAGTAATATAGAAGAGGGGGGGATTTCGATATGCGGACCTCGGCGAGGACGGAGAGGACGATGAGGTTGCGGACGGCGGTGCGGGAGAACTGCGTCCGGCGGCGCATCCGCGCGTGCACGGCGGCCTCCTCCTTGGACAGGTACTGCAGCCGCTTCTCGTAGTCCTCGCGCCCGCCGAACAGCGCGCGCCACATCCTCCCCAGCACCCCGCCGCCCCGCCTCCCCTCCTCCTTCTTCCCCTTCCCCTTCTCCTCCTCCTCCCCCGCCGCCGCCGCCGCCGCCTCCGGTGACGACGCCATTCCCCGGCCCGTCCGGATCTGCGCCCCCCCCCTCTGGATCCGCACGAGCAGCGCCTCGCTACGGTTGCCCCCTCCTCCTCGGGCAGCTCTCTCTCTCTCTCTCTCTCTGGAGGATGGACGCGTCGACGCGAGAGGAGAAGGGAGGGGGGGTTTGGTTTGGTCGATGTAACCTTCGGGATGGGTGATGCGGCGTCCAAGTGGGCGAAATGAATAGAGTCGGGGGGACGGACGAGCACGCGTGCAACCACCGGAAAGGACGGGGCCCGGTTCCTTAATTCCGGGATCCGACGGCTCCGATCTGCCTCGGAACACATCGCACGGCCCAGATTTGCAGACGCCACACTGCTCGGAAGTAACTTCCCCAACTGCTGCCCGGCTTGCACGGCTGAAAGCGAAGCTCCATTACAGCAACGGGAGGCGATTTTTTTTTAAGGAAATAATACGATTTTAATGGAAAATCGTAGAAATATATGTCGGTTACACGAAATCGTAAATTTAGCACCCTGTCGAACAACCGCAGGTAATTAGTTCAAAAAAAATTAAAAAGTACATAAACAGTGCTGCTACAGCGATCGGCGGGGGCATATCAAACTGCCAATGTTCGATACGTTCGTAATAACAATGCACTACAGTGCCGCTACAGTGATTATTCTCTTTTTTTAAAATTTTTTTATCACCTGTCGAGCTGCGGTTGTTCGATAAGTACCCTGTCGAACCACGGTTAGTTCGACATGGTGCTAAACTTGCGATTTCATCTAATTGATATATTTTTTTACGATTTTTCATTAAAATCGTATTATTTAAAAAAAAATCACGGGAGGCAGCGAATGTCTCGGTGGGAAAGGCAAGTCGGTCAACACGTACGCGAGGGATCGCCTGAAGGCTGAAGCCGGTGCCGTTGCTGGGCTGGAGGACTTGAGACTCGCGCGTCGCGCTCATCCTGCGTGCGTGCCCATGTTTCCGTCCGTGGATGACGCGCCGCGGCGGATTAAACAAAAGAGGGGAGGGCCAGCGCGGCTACGCCGGCCCACGTACGTGTACCGGTGTACGGTGTGCGTGCCCTTGACTTTTGGTGGAGCAGAGGGGCTTAGCAGCAGCGGAACATGCCGTGCCGAGTTGCCGATCGATCGATTATGTGTGCACGTAGCCATGTTTCGCTTTCGATCGCGCTCTCGCCTCGCGTGTGCGTGTGCGTGTGCGTGGTGGTGAGCTCCAACGTGGAAAGTGTTGTGGTGCTTTCCTTTCACGCAAAAAAACGTAACGATACTTTTCTTTCCCTTGAGGGAGGGAAGCACATACTCCGAACTTCCGAAGTAATAGTACTATTAACCTTATTTTACAGGTTTTGGGCCTGTTCATTTTAATGTCAAAAAAACCTTAGCATAGTTACCAAAATTTTGACAAATTACTAAAATTTTAGCAAGATTTCTTATATAGTTACAAAAATTGACAGCAAATTAAATGTAGCCATTTTTTTTTTGTAACTTTACAAAATTTTATAAGGTTGAAAATTGTATCAAAGTGTACAGGCTCTTTTAACTCTGGCTTACCACAGGGGCGTCATGGCATCATGGCGTGGCTCTCAGGGCACAGAGTATGTACCATGGGAGCAACAGTGCATATTGTTGCAAAACGCATCAGCTGTAGATTTTCCTTTTCCGCCTTGAGAATCAAAATCAGCTCAACAGACAAACCCACAACGATTTTGCTATATATTTGTCGATAAATTTTTCCCCAAAAATTTAAAATTTGACAGATGTAATTACAGTACAATCGTAGTGTAATTACACTGTAACTTGCATGTAATTACACTGTAACTATAGTGTAACTTGTATGTAACTTTCAAAAATCTCTCCGTAACATGTTATTTCGGTAAAATGGAGGTCGCGGGAACAAATTATTTCACATATGTGTGTGCTATGATTTGTTTTCTTCCTCACCAAAACAAATCTTGTAATAGATCTAACGATTCAAAATTATGTGAAACTTACATATAAGTTACACTGTAGTTACATGCAAGTTACAGTGTAATTACATATAAGTTACAGTATAATTACACTACGATTGTACTATAATTACATCTGTCAAATTTTTGGGGAAAAATTTGTCGACAATTGTATAGGTAGCCCAACCCACAATTACATTGTTTGCTCCCTAAAAGAAAGTCTTCACTGTTAACGAACATGGCCCGAACCAAATTACATGGGCTGGACGCCCGGACTGGCCTAAAACTAGGCCATTAGGACAGCCCAACTTCGCAAGTATGAATGATCCAGCCCAGACAATAATTTTAAGTAATAAGTTCATCTGAGGCCCCTTAACTTGTCAACGAATCTGATTTTCATCCTTCAACCGGAAAACCAGATACAACGGGTCCTTAACTATCAAAACCAATGCAGATGAGGTCCCTCGGCAGTTTTGGCTGACGTGGCGCCTACATGGCTAATTTAACTTTGGTCTTCATATGCCGTGGCATTTACGTGGCAATTTGACCCGGAAAAATAACAAACCTCGTGGGACCCACACGTCAATTTCATACAAATTAATAAAAAATGGTAGGGCCCACGTGGGCCCCACGTGTCATTCTCAGCCCCCCACCCTCTCTACATCTCCAGCGGACGGCGGCGGCCTGTGAAGATGGTGTTCTCCAACTCGGCCCAGAACGGCGGCACGCCAGCGAGGAAGGTGTAGAGCATGACGCGGATGCTCCAGATGCCGCCCTCGGCGCCATACTTCCTCTTGAGCATCTCTAGCACGATGTGCGACGGAAGCAGCTCGTGTAGATTCCCGAAGACCGACGCCAAGCAGGAGAAATCCGGAGATCCTTCTCCATGGATTGCTTCATAGGCGAACTCAGCTGGAAACCACCAACACGGAAGGAGCCTGTATGGTCGGAGGTCGGGTCGAGCCATCCCGATGTGCCCCGTAGCAGCAGCAACATCATCGACACCATTGCCGGCACCGGCGTGACGAGCGAGCGGTTCCCGGCGGTTGCTGTCGTCGTTTGGGCTCAGGCGGAGCTCACGGAGCACGACGCTGCCCATCTTCTCGGGGGGAGGGGGGGTCCTTGGGCTCGTCGAAGCCATCATCTCCGGGGGGCTTGGTGTTGGGCTCGTCGGCCTCCACGAAGAGCTCAGGTACGTCCTGTCCCCCTCCTCCGACTCCTTCTCGCATTACATACCACCGTCGCCACCTCCTACCCAGCATGTATCGTCTTCCTCCCGTTCTCCGAGGCCGGCCGATCGAAGGGGCAAGGGCCGCAGGCCGCCCCTCTCTCCACGGGGCGCCGCCCTTCTGCCAGCCACCGCGAGATGTCGGGTGACCGCAGAGCCGTGAACGTTGAGGTCAATGCCGCCGGTAGCCATCAACCGTCTAGATCTCGCGGGATGCACCGGATTCCTTCGCCCCCACCATCGTCGGAGGGATGGGCTCCTCACTCTTCGGCGAGCCGGCGCGGCGGCGGAAAGGTTTAGGGATCTATTGCCGCCACAGCAAGGAGACGCCGCCAGGTCGCTGGATTAGGGGGAGGAGGAGGAGACGGGGAGTTTGGGTGAGGAGGAGGAGTAGATGTGGGTCCCACTTGTAAATTTTTTATTTTTAACTAAACTGTCACTTACATGTGGGCCCTATGATTTTTCCGCTTTTAAGTGCCACATCAATGCCACGTAGACGCTACGTCATCCGAAACCACTATCCAAACTGTCTTGGGATCTTATTTGTACTGGTTTTGAAAGTTGAAGGATGTGTTATATCTGGTATTACGATTTATGGATGAATTTTAGATTCAACGTCAAATTAAGGGACCTAAAGTGAACTTATTCCTAATTTTAAATGCAGTCTGGATGTTGTTCTCACGTTACAGGTTGGGAGCCCAAAGATGGAACGTGTGACGCCCGCAGGGAGCAGAACGCTAACGAACTCGATATCACACTAAAGCATCCCCTCGATTCGACGGATCATATCCAGCCCTTCCAGCCCCAACCTTGCCAAAGCTGTCGCTCAGTTAGTCTGAAGATGGAGGCCTGCACATTGATCATGTACACATTACATACGCAACAAGGAAAAAGTTTATTTTAGCTCATCTACTTTTGCTCTCGATCGAATCACATCCCTCAGCCTTAAAACCAGGTAAATTACATCCTTCAACTTCAAAAACCGATGTAAACCAACTTCTTTAGTGGTTTGAAAAGCAGTTTCTGCTCACATGGCAGGTTGACTATGGTCAAAACTCACTAACGTGAAAACATGGAACCACATATAAGTGATAGAAAAAATAGAAAAACTATAGGATCCACATGTTAGCTCCTACTCTTCTTCTCTCCTCTATTTATTTATTTTTATTTTCCCCAACTAAGACAGGCAGGGTGTGGGTGGCCGGCCGACAAACCCATCCAAGCTCGCACGCCCATCCACCATCGTCCTTGGTGAGTCTTATTGCGACAATGTGCCATCTCCTCTGCCTCGTTTCCTATCTTCTCCAGGCGCACCATGCTCAATGGCAACATGGCTACCATAGCTCGCTAGGATAGAGGCCGAGGTGGAGCTCGTTGGATAGAAGCGTCGATAGACCTTGGCGGCTGCAGTGGGAGCTTAGGGAGGCCGCGACAGTGGCGCTCTAGCTCTATCCATGTCCTTGGAGACGGGGTGCTCAACAAGGTCGCATCAATGCCGAGCTTTACGTCCAACTTAGCCGATCGTGCCGCATTGCCTCGAGCCAATCTAGGTGATGAGTGAATTAGTGGTAGTGCCGCCCTCCCTCCTTCCTTGTTGCACCTCCCCCTCTCTCGTATCTCTCTCACGCGAGCTCACTCTCTCTTGTTCTTGGTGCTAGCGAAGGAGGATGTTTGTTCTCGGTGTGGAGAAGCAGTGGCACGATCAGTGAAGGCAGTGGTCCGAGGAGATGGTAGCGCTTAGGGAGAAGGAGCTAGAGGAGGCGGAGCTCCCCACGGCATAGAGGCCACCGACAGCACGAGCTTGGAGACGCTCGCCGGGGATGACAATGGAAGAGCTCGAAGATGGAGGTGGTCGTTAGGGAGGAGAAGCGCGGAGTGGTGGGGCGTGATAATAAGGTTGAACGGGGAGCGGTCGGCGATGACAGCAGAAGCGCGACGAACATTGCGAGGTTGAAGGCTGATGGATGCGACATAGGAATGGAGGTGGGATGCCTCTACGTTCCCAGTTCCCACATTCTAGGGGCCCTCATGCCGAGCACGCTCCCGCCGTAGCCACCATGGCCGAAAGGAGGGAGAGAGAAGAGGGGAGGAGATAGAGGGGATGACACATGGGTCCCACTACAAAAATTTAGTTTTTTTTTTGCTCAAGAGATTTGTCGACTCAGCTAGTCTCAACCTACCATTTCGGCATAAACCACTTCTCAAACCACCGAAGAAGTTGATTTACACCGATTTTTAAAGATGAGGAAAACATTATACTTGAATTTACAATTGAGAGATAATTTAATCAGAAGCAAGAGATGAGAGAGACAAAATAGACTTGGGCTGCGTTTGTTTCTCTCGTTTGGGAACTGATTCCCTCCACACGGAAAACGGAGCGGTCCATTAGCGCGTGATTAATTAAGTATTCGCTATTTTTTTCAAAAAAATAGATCAATATGATTTTTTTAAGCAACTTTCCTACATAAACTTTTTATAAAAAACACACCGTTTAACAGTTTGAAAAGCATGTATGCGGAACACGAGGGAGAGGGGCTGGGAACCAAGAGCAATGAACACAACCTTATTCCTATGTAAAGGTAGCTGCTGGGTTAGTCAGACGGTCATTAGACTCCACCATCAGTCCTAGCTTGCTAGAAAACACTAATGATCGTTCAGGTTCAACGGCTCGTTATTGGCTTCGCCACACAAACTAGCTAGGAGCCTATTTGGAAAAGCTTCTAGCTGCTGCAACTTCTCCCAGAATTAGAAGCTCTCCCAAATAGTCCAGCTTTTGGTCTAGATTCTGAGAAGTTATAGTTGTAGAATGCAGAATAAAAACTAGAAGCCAGAAGATAGGAAACCCAGTTTTTCCAGATTCTCAAAAGCTGGCTACCAACCAGTTGCTTCTCAAAATTTTAAACTCACCGAGCAGTCCCTAGAACTACTACTACGTCTGGAACACCACGTGGTTAAGTAACCTCGTCGTTTAGTGTAGTGTGATCAATGCAAGTGGCTCCAATGTGCCAAGCTGCATGCAGGGGGACCGACGCCTTATCTGCGGATAAGACTATCGACAACGAGATCGCCGCATGAGGGGGGGTCTCACGCAATTGTTCTTCGTCGTCGCCTCGTCGGAGGTGATCGACATCGACTTTATGCCTTGGCACCGATGATGAAGCTAGGCAGCTAGCTAGCTAGCTAGCATATGCAGAGTGCTTCACGGATAAGAAGCACGACCAGTACTCCGACCCCATTGCATGTGTTATATATGTTCGATCTCATCATCGTTTCATCGGAAGATATATACTACATATTCTTTCCGGCGCAGGACGAATTAATTTCAGTTCATACAGAAAGATCGGAACCGAATCATGGACCAACGGACCAACCGGCCGGTGATTTGAACTGGGGCCAGCTCCGGCCACTACGGAGCTACTCCCTCCGTTTCATATTATAAGACTTTTTAGCATTACTTGGGTGAGGAGGAGGAGTAGATGTGGGTCCCACTTGTAAATTTTTTATTTTTAACTAAACTGTCACTTACATGTGGGCCCTATGATTTTTCCGCTTTTAAGTGCCACATCAATGCCACGTAGACGCTACGTCATCCGAAACCACTATCCAAACTGTCTTGGGATCTTATTTGTACTGGTTTTGAAAGTTGAAGGATGTGTTATATCTGGTATTACGATTTATGGATGAATTTTAGATTCAACGTCAAATTAAGGGACCTAAAGTGAACTTATTCCTAATTTTAAATGCAGTCTGGATGTTGTTCTCACGTTACAGGTTGGGAGCCCAAAGACGGAACGTGTGACGCCCGCAGGGAGCAGAACGCTAACGAACTCGATATCACACTAAAGCATCCCCTCGATTCGACGGATCATATCCAGCCCTTCCAGCCCCAACCTTGCCAAAGCTGTCGCTCAGTTAGTCTGAAGATGGAGGCCTGCACATTGATCATGTACACATTACATACGCAACAAGGAAAAAGTTTATTTTAGCTCCATCTACTTTTGCTCTCGATCGAATCACATCCCTCAGCCTTAAAACCAGGTAAATTACATCCTTCAACTTCAAAAACCGATGTAAACCAACTTCTTTAGTGGTTTGAAAAGCAGTTTCTGCTCACATGGCAGGTTGACCATGGTCAAAACTCACTAACGTGAAAACATGGAACCACATATAAGTGATAGAAAAAATAGAAAAACTATAGGATCCACATGTTAGCTCCTACTCTTCTTCTCTCCTCTATTTATTTATTTTTATTTTCCCCAACTAAGACAGGCAGGGTGTGGGTGGCTGGCCGACAAACCCATCCAAGCTCGCACGCCCATCCACCATCGTCCTTGGTGAGTCTTATTGCGACAATGTGCCATCTCCTCTGCCTCGTTTCCTATCTTCTCCAGGCGCACCATGCTCAATGGCAACATGGCTACCATAGCTCGCTAGGATAGAGGCCGAGGTGGAGCTCGTTGGATAGAAGCGTCGATAGACCTTGGCGGCTGCAGTGGGAGCTTAGGGAGGCCGCGACAGTGGCGCTCTAGCTCTATCCATGTCCTTGGAGACGGGGTGCTCAACAAGGTCGCATCAATGCCGAGCTTTACGTCCAACTTAGCCGATCGTGCCGCATTGCCTCGAGCCAATCTAGGTGATGAGTGAATTAGTGGTAGTGCCGCCCTCCCTCCTTCCTTGTTGCACCTCCCCCTCTCTCGTATCTCTCTCACGCGAGCTCACTCTCTCTTGTTCTTGGTGCTAGCGAAGGAGGATGTTTGTTCTCGGTGTGGAGAAGCAGTGGCACGATCAGTGAAGGCAGTGGTCCGAGGAGATGGTAGCGCTTAGGGAGAAGGAGCTAGAGGAGGCGGAGCTCCCCACGGCATAGAGGCCACCGACAGCACGAGCTTGGAGACGCTCGCCGGGGATGAAAATGGAAGAGCTCGAAGATGGAGGTGGTCGTTAGGGAGGAGAAGCGCGGAGTGGTGGGGCGTGATAATAAGGTTGAACGGGGAGCGGTCGGCGATGACAGCAGAAGCGCGACGAACATTGCGAGGTTGAAGGCTGATGGATGCGACATAGGAATGGAGGTGGGATGCCTCTACGTTCCCAGTTCCCACATTCTAGGGGCCCTCATGCCGAGCACGCTCCCGTCGTAGCCACCATGGCCGAAAGGAGGGAGAGAGAAGAGGGGAGGAGATAGAGGGGATGACACATGGGTCCCACTACAAAAATTTAGTTTTTTTTTTGCTCAAGAGATTTGTCGATTCAGCTAGTCTCAACCTACCATTTCGGCATAAACCACTTCTCAAACCACCGAAGAAGTTGATTTACACCGATTTTTAAAGATGAGGAAAACATTATACTTGAATTTACAATTGAGAGATAATTTAATCAGAAGCAAGAGATGAGAGAGACAAAATAGACTTGGGCTGCGTTTGTTTCTCTCGTTTGGGAACTGATTCCCTCCACACGAAAAACGGAGCGGTCCATTAGCGCGTGATTAATTAAGTATTCGCTATTTTTTTCAAAAAAATAGATCAATATGATTTTTTTAAGCAACTTTCCTACATAAACTTTTTAAAAAAACACACCGTTTAACAGTTTGAAAAGCATGCATGCGGAACACGAGGGAGAGGGGCTGGGAACCAAGAGCAATGAACACAACCTTATTCCTATGTAAAGGTAGCTGCTGGGTGTTACCCGGTTGTAGCCGTGCTACCGGGCTGCAACTACTTACTAGTCCTACAATGGTTACTACCGGGTAAGAAGTGAGCATTTAATGCTTATTACCTGCTGAAATGCTACATTGTGGATGCCCTTATGAGTTCCATACAATCATGGTGTTGGAAAAGCTGCGAGAAACCTGTACGTGGTAATTCAAAAAATATATTCGAAGTCAGAGCTCAACTTAGGCCCTCATCGGTAAGCCAAGAGATTTGGCTGATCAATCAAAGTTGGCTTTTTTCCTTAAGCTAAAGAAAAATCATTGATTGGCTTGATTGGCTTATTTGGCTTATTTGGTTTGATGAGGATTTTTTTGACTGGTGGTCATCAGCCCAATAAGCGATTCGATTGGTTTTGGCTGAAAAGCCTAAGCCCAAACATCCATCCGATGAGGCCCTTAGTACATATCATATCTGTCCTAGAGACACAATTAAAACGATTTTTATATACACCTAGGTTTCATTTCTCTACAGGGGCTTTGAGAAAACCCACTTCTAATAAATATGAGGAGGATAAATAATTTAAATCCTTATGTGAAAATTGATTTTTTACAAACGGATTAACCTTGCAAAGGACCGTCTCAGAAAAACAATAGACCGATATTTTACCTCCAGCAAATCAATCTCTTTATTCTCATCATCTCCTCTCGCCTCTCCTCGCCCTTCTCCTGCCTCTCCCCTAGCCACGTTGTTATGGCCCCCAAATCCGCCTATAGGACGTCGAATCCAAGATGGATGTCTTCAGATCAATCAACATAAACAGGATGGCTGGATCTATCAACAAGGAGACCAGATCCATCAACAAGAGGTCGTCGAATCCAAGTTGGATTCCTCGAGATTGATCAACAAAATGCGGAGGCCAGATCTACCGATGGGGAGACTGGATCCATCAATAGGAGGCTAGATCAAAGATGGGGGGCCTTCAGACAACTATCGTATCTCTTAGAGAGCCTCATGTAAAAGGTGATTTTTACAGGCACGGTCGTGGAACCACATGTTTTAAACTGATTTTGAAAGTACTGAAAGAGCAGATGCCCTACGGGTGTGTTTAGTTCCTGAAAAAAGTTGAAAGTTTGAAGAAAGTTGGGAGTTTAGAAAAAAAAGTTGAAAGTTTATGTGTGTAGAAAAGTTTTTGATGTGATATGATGTGATGGAAAGTTGTGAATAGGGGGGGAAACTAAACGAGGCCTACGTGTCATGTCATACCTAGAAAATAATCTTAGTTCGTTCAGGCCTATTGATTAATCGATCAATTAAGTTGTCCACAGCATGGATATATATCAATATATCATGTGCAATTGTGCAGCCCTGCCGATCAGAGTCAAGAGGCACACAGCGCAACTGCACGTCCAACAAAAAAAGGCAGACATTTCTGCACGATCTAGACAAAGCACACTGGCCGGCCAATGGGTTGATGCATCGATATGTCCGCGTGCTGGGATATGCTGCAGTGCATGTCTGCGTGCAACGACTCTGCAAGGCGAACTGCTCCAGCGTGCAGAAACGCATCTGTGTAGTAAAGGGATGTGGTTTTTCATCAGTATGTCCCCTCATTTGTTTGCGTGTTATCTAAATATTAATTAATATGAAACATTTAAATTTTTCTGACAAGATTGATTAATATGAAACATATTGCTATACAAATATGAAAGGCCAAATTCGATTTCTACGAGATGCAAAAAAATAAATAAATTAAACTGAAAATAGTTCTCGTACATTTACAATTATATTTGTTATTTTCGTTACAACTTATAAAAATTGAATTTGCCTTTACATGCTTGTGGAGTGATATATTTCATATTAATCTATCTTGTTAATTTTTTTTAAAAAAATTATAACGATTTAGATGGCATGCATAAAACGAAAGAATATCCTCTCGAGAGATAAAATTACTTTTCCATAGTAAAGAAAAACTGTACTTGCATTGGATATTTTTCTTTTTTGTGCACGGCCGGTAGACGGAGAAGAGCTGCTCCCTCCGTCCCATAAAAAACCAACTTAGCTAGTACTGGATGTGACACATCCTAATACTACGAACCTAGACATATCTCTATCTAGATTCATTGTACTGGAATATGTCACATCTAGTACTAGATTTATTTTTTTTTGGGACGGAGGAAGTATGTCTACTATAATGTATTTACATAGACTTAATTAAGTTACTCGACTATTCCGAATTCATATGCTAATCGATAAGATGGTTGAGGCTGAGAGCACATCCATCACTTGCTTCAAGTTGCAACTTTGGTAGCTAGCAACTGGGTTTGAAATGGATCGAGCCATCCTAAAGTTTACTTTTGCAATCCCTGGTTCCTGAATGTGGGAGCATGTCGCACTCGTTATCCCCCGCGAGCTGACGGCGAGTTGTTTGTTTTAAAATGTAAAGCTCAACTTGTCACCGCCTCGCTCATAACTGGATAACAACACCAGTAATCTTTAACGAGCCATAAGTCAACAAGCAAAAGATGTTATCTCTAAGTTAAAAAGGCAAGAGCAAGTTTAGTAGAGGTGATTGTTACATATGGGAGCAAATTTAATCCTATCATACTATAAAGTTGGCACTCACTAACTCCTAAAGTTTAACATGCAAGTAACTACTAACAATTATTATCTAGATTATTTTAAATCACATGCAAGTATGACACATCATCACCCACTAGCAATATTATTATCTATAGTATTTTATATATCATGCAAACAAAATGATGAACCCTGAGTTCCTCTCAACACTTAAGGTAGTTGTTGGCCCCTTTCGGTGAGTTCAGATAACTACGATTTGGGAGAAACGTTGACGATCCAACTACAACCGTACGAGACGTTGTGTTGCGCCTTAGCGATCGATACACCTCTCCATGGGTTGTTAATCTTGCCGGTGCAGATCAACCCTATTCCTGCAAGCAAATCGAAGAAACAAACAAGAATAAGATAAAAGCAATCTGATATTGCAAATAGGAATGAATACAAATGATAAGTTGGGATTCCGAAGAACAAGCAGACGGACAGTCTAGCCAACACGCGCGCTGCAAGCAAGTAGCAATGGCTAAATTTTAATCTAACAAAACCCCAAGAAACCCTAAAGGGGTACCTAACTATTTATGGAGGTGGGAGGATGACCTAGGGGTCCCTAGGGTCGTGCTCCACCTGGTTGGGGCGCACCCCACATGGGCCCCACATAGGCCGGGGTCCCAAACGAAGTTACAAGCCCATTGGCCCAATATAGGTGACGCAGCACCTTGTTTCTACGATTGCGGCCAAACGAACTGGAATTCAGAGATGTGGCTGGTTCCATTGGAAAGAGGACTCCGAGAGCTTTCTGTCAAGTATTCACGGGCCAAAAACAGAGGTCGTATGCAACTTTGGCGGCCCATCAAAGTCAACAGTGCAGCAGGTGGCCGAATCAGATTCCAGCACTTGGAGAACTTGACTTTGATGACTTCTTATTGATCCATGATGTGAGCAATGGTTGTATCACTGGTAGGTATGGTCATATCATCCTCCACTTATTCACAGAAAATCGTCCTCGGTTTTTCCATATGGTGCTTTTAGCGTAGTCCATTTAGAACAACCTGTTTCATCCAATCAAAACTAGAGAAACTCGAAGTAATATGATTAGCAATAACATGTATCTCTAGCTTGAAAGCTTTATCCACATCTAGACGATGTTCTAAATCCGAACAGTTGTAAACTCTATGCACCAAATATATTCCTATATCATTATAGTCGCCAAAGATATGAAAAATAGCATTAGTTGGACATGGCAAATCAGACTTAGAAAATAATTTCTCCTTCAAATTATCGAGCTCACAAAAATCATCAAACTGAATATAGCCCAAAGTATTTAAAGAAGATAGCAATTCACGCTCCTCTACTTCATTAGCAATGTGAACAACATGCTTAAAATCAGAATTAACAGTAGGAATAGCATGTTCATTCACTAGTTGTGGCATGGATATAAGTGAATCATTATCACACCACTCTTCTTTATCACAAGAAACAACAATTAAATCAACTTGTAACAAAGGAATCTCCACTAATGGTTGCTCTATGATAACATGAAAAGTGACACTTTCAATTCATTAACGGCACACTCACCTTTATCAATCTCAACATCATTTAATTTATCTTTGATGCTCTCTTCAGATGATGGAGGTGCATTGGACTTCATTAGAAGCGATGAGAAAGATGGCTCCGTCATGTTTCTCCCCTCCTTGTTGCAGTTGTCCACTTCCTGCAAAATATTAGTTACAGGAGGCACAGGCACAACTTGTTGCTTATTCACATCCTCAATTTGTTTTTCCGCATTGCAAGCAAGTTGTAACAAATCAGCAAAAGAGTTATAACTTTGACAAGAAAGCATGTCCTGAATTTCTTTATTAAGCCCACGTAAAAACCTCAATTCTATAGCTTCTTCACACTCATCTAAACCACAACGTAATAAACAAGCATGCATATCATGATAGTATGAAGTAACAGTTCTGTTATCTTGTTTTAAACATTGCAGTTTGTTGAATAGAATATCAGCATAATACATGGGGACATAAACATCTCTCAAATATCGTTTCAGGTCTTTTCAAGATTGTGGTATTTTATTATGTCTACAAAGATGTTTCCAATCATTACAATCTTGATTAATTAAAACACTAGAGGCACACATAATCTTTTGTTTCTCAGATAAACCATGCTTTTTAAATTCTATCAACCGCTAGCTCCCAATTAATGTACGCATGAGGATCATAATTTCCTTCAAAATAAGGTAGTGCAGATTTGATTTCAGTTAGAACATCATCACATACCTCATTAGCATCATGTTGATCACACCTCATGTCTCGACAAAGTAGTTCATGTCGATATCGAGCAAGGTCATCTTCAATGGTCTTGCGTATCCCTGCCATTGTTAGTAGAAAACAAGAAACATACACAAAATATATGTACGCTCCTATCAACTACTAGGTAGTGGAGGCTCAAATATCACTCACACTCAAGCCTTTAACCAAGCTCTTACAAGATTTTACCAATGTAAGCGGAATAGTGACATACACCGACTCAACCAAGCACCCCAATGGAGGTTGGATGTATCAATGTCTTGGAAAATACTTGTTGTACAGCTGCAATCAAATCTGTGGAGCTCTGGGTAGCACTACAAGATATGTGTGGCTTTTTGACGTATTTAATATGACACAGGTCATAATGTCACTATATCATCTAATTTATGACATTTTATTTCAGGCATTTCAATTTAATGACAATAAAAAGTTGTGTGTCACAATAAATGTCATATAGCTAGTCTAATGTCATCCGGTGACAATATTTGCTATGTCATAAGATCTATTTGTGTGTCACAAATTATTTATTGTATTATTTTAAATATTTTTGTCCATGTAGGCAAGCCTTTCTGCCACATCAGATTTTTTTTTCATTTTTTCTTTTAATAATCTGTTTTTTCCGTTCTAATTGGGCCACCTATAGAAGCCTAAACAGGCTGCACCCACAGATGCTAGCCCAATAGCCTAACTCAGCAAAATTTCTTAAAAAAATATTGGCGATGAGAGTCGAACCCACAACCTTCTGTTTCAAGGACGATGTGCAAACCACCGAGCTACACATGATATGTTTGTTAGATGTTGCATATTATTTTATATATCACGTTTATATCGGCACAACCGGTGGGGAGTTGGAGACTTGGAGGTACGATGGGAGGGAGTCGGCAGATTGGGAGGGAGTCAAGAGAGTGGAAGGGTTCGGCCTGGCTCCCCACAAGTGGAAACCGAATCCAATAAAAAAAAAGACTTTCCCCTTCCTCCTTCCTCCTTTCTCACTTATGGAAATCGAATCCAATCTACAATTTTTTTTCCTTTTCATTTCTTTCCTTTTTTACTTTCCTTCCACCCCCACCAAATCCAAATAGATCTGCTATATTCCTTTCTTCTTCCTCGCACACACAAAAAGCAACTTTGGCGGCCCTTCGAAGTCAGCAGTGTAGCAGGTGGCCAAATCGGATTCCAGCACTTGGAGGACTTGACCTTCATGACTTCTTGTTGATCCATGATGTGAGCAATGGTTGTATCACAGGTAGGCATGGTCACATCACAAAATATAACATTTGTAATGTTTTTATATTTTTAGAACTCAATATGCAAGCAATGTCAAATCATTATCTCTACATTATAGAAATGCATGTTACACATATCAATTTTATTGTATTGATTTTCTCCCAACCAAGTGCTCCCTCCGTTCCAAATATATGGGATTTCGGTTGGATAGGACATATCCTAGTAGAATGAATCTTTTGTTCAGATTCATAGCACCAGAATGTGTCTCATTCAACCAAAATTCCTTATATTTTGGGATAGAGGGAGTATCATCTTTTGTTCTATTTCTCTTAGAACTCATGTAGAAGTTTCATAAGGGGTTGCTTATCTTCTCTCTTATCACTTCTCTCCTCAACTTCATCATTTATTCATAAGTGGTATTTTTAGAGGTAGCACTTCAAATCATATAACACTGTATTACTTGCTGCTTTAATATTGTACATGTCATCCACTCATTAATTAGAAGTTAATATACACAATATTACTACAACAAAAACCTATCTATATAGTGACACTTTTGTAGAGACGTTTTGCAAATTGCCTCTAAGATCAGGAGTTTTGTTGCTTGGAAAACTTTTACTCTAGAGATACTTTAGAGACATTTCTAGCGCATTTTGTTAAATTTTATGTTGTAGAGGTTTTTTTCTGCATTTTAAAATGTGCATGATGTGTAAAGGTATTTTCTTAAGACATTTTAAACACTGTAGAGACACTTCTTATAATGATAATGTATACTAAAGAAGTAAACATAACTAACTCAAGGCACAAACATCCCATTAATGATATGAAGGATTGAGTTGGTTAGTCGAAGATAAAAATGATTGGACTAAGAGATCTTGAGTTCAAGGATTAGCAATAGCAAGGGAAAATATTTTATTCTCTTCCTTTGCATTGGTTTTATATGGTTGTGGTACAATTTAATGTTCTGTAGAAAATGCCTCTATCATCTTATAAACACTTTATAAAATGCATCTTTGTTTATAGAGACAATCTTTTAAAATGCCTCTAAGTATCGTGAAGGCATTTGAAAAGTGTCTCTATAGTATTAGAAAATGTCTCTACAAAGTATTTTCTTGTAGTGTATATTACCTCTAGTACACTAGCTTCAATACATTGTAAAACTTTTGTCTGATCTTTTTTCTCCCAATATATTGCTCATGCATTTTTCTATCCTCTCTTATACAGTTTGTTTAGAGGTTGCCTCTCACTACTTAAGAAAATAACTTTCATCGGTTGGGCTTTCATTTTCACATGGAGCTCAAATTTCGAGCTGCTCGTGAAGAACTGAAGATGGTTGAGACCAAGCTCATGGTAATGGACTCCCGTGAAAAATCTATTTTTGATGTGGTTCCTTATGAAAATCACATGGTAATGGACGAGCCGCCGGATTTGGGTGGGACTCGTCCGCCCAACGCCATTGTGCTCTGTGGTTGCCACTGCCCGCTTCCTGCTACCTGCCTCTCGCCGCCTGCAGCCCGCGGATCCTATCATCGGGGGCCTGACAGCGGCGGATCTGACCGTTCATCCGTAGAAGGTGAGAGAGAAAGGAAAGTGAGAAGGAGAGGAGGTGAGAGAGTGGAGAGAAAATAATGAGGATAGAAGGTGAGAGAGACTATAAAAGTCCAAACCAAAATTACAAATTATACAAAATGCTGAATTTATACGGGTTCCGTTTTTCCAAACGGATCTCGAAACCGACACCAAACAAAAATTCACCAAAGGTGTCTAGCAACTCGGCACAACCGGTGGGGAGTTGGAGACTTGGAGGTACGATGGGAGGGAGTCGGCAGATTGGGAGGGAGTCAAGAGAGTGGAAGGGTTCGGCCTGGCTCCCCACAAGTGGAAACCGAATCCAATAAAAAAAAAGACTTTCCCCTTCCTCCTTCCTCCTTTCTCACTTATGGAAATCGAATCCAATCTACAATTTTTTTTCCTTTTCATTTCTTTCCTTTTTTACTTTCCTTCCACCCCCACCAAATCCAAATAGATCTGCTATATTCCTTTCTTCTTCCTCGCACACACAAAAAGCAACTTTGGCGGCCCTTCGAAGTCAGCAGTGTAGCAGGTGGCCGAATCGGATTCCAGCACTTGGAGGACTTGACCTTCATGACTTCTTGTTGATCCATGATGTGAGCAATGGTTGTATCACAGGTAGGCATGGTCACATCACAAAATATAACATTTGTAATGTTTTTATATTTTTAGAACTCAATATGCAAGCAATGTCAAATCATTATCTCTACATTATAGAAATGCATGTTACACATATCAATTTTATTGTATTGATTTTCTCCCAACCAAGTTCTCCCTCCGTTCCAAATATATGGGATTTCGGTTGGATAGGACATATCCTAGTAGAATGAATCTTTTGTTCAGATTCATAGCACCAGAATGTGTCTCATTCAACCAAAATTCCTTATATTTTGGGATAGAGGGAGTATCATCTTTTGTTCTATTTCTCTTAGAACTCATGTAGAAGTTTCATAAGGGGTTGCTTATCTTCTCTCTTATCACTTCTCTCCTCAACTTCATCATTTATTCATAAGTGGTATTTTTAGAGGTAGCACTTCAAATCATATAACACTGTATTACTTGCTGCTTTTATATTGTACATGTCATCCACTCATTAATTAGAAGTTAATATACACAATATTACTACAACAAAAACCTATCTATATAGTGACACTTTTGTAGAGACGTTTTGCAAATTGCCTCTAAGATCAGGAGTTTTGTTGCTTGGAAAACTTTTACTCTAGAGATACTTTAGAGACATTTCTAGCGCATTTTGTTAAATTTTATGTTGTAGAGGTTTTTTTCTGCATTTTAAAATGTGCATGATGTGTAAAGGTATTTTCTTAAGACATTTTAAACACTGTAGAGACACTTCTTATAATGATAATGTATACTAAAGAAGTAAACATAACTAACTCAAGGCACAAACATCCCATTAATGATATGAAGGATTGAGTTGGTTAGTCGAAGATAAAAATGATTGGACTAAGAGATCTTGAGTTCAAGGATTAGCAATAGCAAGGGAAAATATTTTATTCTCTTCCTTTGCATTCGTTTTATATGGTTGTGGTACAATTTAATGTTCTGTAGAAAATGCCTCTATCATCTTATAAACACTTTATAAAATGCATCTTTGTTTATAGAGACAATCTTTTAAAATGCCTCTAAGTATCGTGAAGGCATTTGAAAAGTGTCTCTATAGTATTAGAAAATGTCTCTACAAAGTATTTTCTTGTAGTGTATATTACCTCTAGTACACTAGCTTCAATACATTGTAAAACTTTTGTCTGATCTGTTTTCTCCCAATATATTGCTCATGCATTTTTCTATCCTCTCTCATACAGTTTGTTTAGAGGTTGCCTCTCACTACTTAAGAAAATAACTTTCACCGGTTGGGCTTTCATTTTCACATGGAGCTCAAATTTCGAGCTGCTCGTGAAGAACTGAAGATGGTTGAGACCAAGCTCATGGTAATGGACTCCCGTGAAAAATCTATTTTTGATGTGGTTCCTTATGAAAATCACATGGTAATGGACGAGCCGCCGGATTTGGGTGGGACTCGTCCGCCCAACGCCATTGTGCTCTGTGGTTGCCACTGCCCGCTTCCTGCTACCTGCCTCTCGCCGCCTGCAGCCCGCGGATCCTATCATCGGGGGCCTGACAGCGGCGGATCTGACCGTTCATCCGTAGAAGGTGAGAGAGAAAGGAAAGTGAGAAGGAGAGGAGGTGAGAGAGTGGAGAGAAAATAATGAGGATAGAAGGTG
The DNA here is from genome assembly GCA_009805545.1 of Oryza longistaminata. Lineage (NCBI taxonomy): Eukaryota > Viridiplantae > Streptophyta > Magnoliopsida > Poales > Poaceae > Oryza > Oryza longistaminata. The sequence continues at coordinate 30,186,751 of CM020179.1, read as the reverse complement.
AGAGAGAGATGAGTGGATAAGGATGAAAAATTTTGAAATGTTAGAGGAAAATAAGGAGGTAACCTAGACTTTAGGTGGATCCTTAGGAGGCCCGCCTGTAAAAATATATTTTCTCGTGCGACCCCTTAAGAGGTCCGCTTTCAAAAATAGGCTTATTTTCTGCGTGCAAACTCTTGAGAGCCTCGCCTGTGTAAATCTATTTTTTTGCATGCAGTCCTCTTAAGGAGCCGTATGCGAAAATGGAGATCGATTTTTGCATACGCGACCAGTTATGATCCGTCTGCAACCAAAAGAGGGTCTCGTCCAGAAAAACCATTTCTATAGTAGTGATAATCTCCTAAATCATTTGGGACCGGGATGGTATGTAGTATTGTTAACAGTGAAATTTGGTAAGCCCCGAAGACATCATCGGCCTAGAATCAATATTGGTTTCAGAATCCTAGAATCGGCCGATGAGAATTATCACGTCGCCAATAGTCGGATTCCTATTATATTCGGTTAAGGAAATTAATCTACTAAAGAAAACTTATCTAGAAGTGACCGAGTTCAAGGAGGATGCGGCATGGTAAGTTATCTATTAATTAGGAATAGTTTGTTAGTTTCGTTTTATCTTTATGAAAGTGTGCATAGTGTCCAATAATGACTTTATGTTTCCGTTTTATCTTTAGGAAAGTTTCTTTCTTGTCCTAAAAGGATTAATATCTACCCGTCGGTATAAATACGTAAACCCAGGGTCATTGTAAGTTATCTTTACGATCTATAGTCGAATGTACTGATGTACCCTTGAACAACGCTGATGAAGCCAATATAATTGCCAGGGCCGACGGAACGTAGGACTTACCCCTTCGCCGGAGATTGAACTGAACCGATGCAGCCCCGCGTCAGGTGCCAAATTCTGTCGGTTGATAAGTAAAAGGCAAAATTTGCTACAGGACACCCAAAAAACGCGTAATTAGTTGAGGGACACCGAGAAAACATGGAACTGCTCCAGGACACTACAAAATTTGTGAAATTTGCCGTAGGACACCGAGCTCATTATTATCATTTCCCGGCTAAAAGTGGCGAGTATTTTTTCAAAATGCCCAGATTTAGCCGGGAAATGATAATAATGAGCTCGGTGTCCTACGGCAAATTTCACAAATTTTGTAGTGTCCTGGAGCAGTTCCATGTTTTCTCGGTGTCCCTCAACTAATTACGCGTTTTTTGGGTGTCCTGTAGCAAATTTTGCCTTTTACTTATCAACCGACAGAATTTGGCACCTGACGCGGGGCTGCATCGGTTCAGTTCAATCTCCGGCGAAGGGGTAAGTCCTACGTTCCGTCGGCCCTGGCAATTATATTGGCTTCATCAGCGTTGTTCAAGGGTACATCAGTACATTCGACCTCTTGGATTGCTCTGATTTGGTTGATATATTTGCCTACCTATTTATCATATGTCTCTGTTAATCTAATCTCAGCATATCGATTTAGCTCTATCGGCCTCTTCTCGCTTTAGGGTTTCTGCCAGTATCAGCTAAATCATGTTGCTAGATTAGATTAGCTTAGACATCCACCACCCTGAAAATCAGTCAACGGCTTGATTGTCTAGATATTGTGTTTCTTTCCGTACTTAGTGCTGCATCAGTTAAGTTTCATCTACTAATTCATGTTTAGAACCATAATCCCTAGCCTGCTTTTTGCTTGCCAATAAGGGTTTCACCGGGGTTTCAGCCGATGAGTTATCCGGACATTGCATCGGCATACAAGGATTGCATACATATTGGATTTAGCCGGTCGCAACAATGATTTTACTGTTTGTATAATCTTGTGGATTTAATGACATCGGACCTCCAGCCGATGTATACTTTAACCTTCGCATCGATGCTTATCTATCATATCATTGTTAACCGATTCGTTTCTACTTGATTATATTGTTGCTTTCTTGCATTATCATCAACCGATTGCCTTTATATTGTTATTTACATCAAGCATCAGAATTATAGCCGATAGCTCAAAACCCTATCGCTATCAGCTGGTATCGGCATCGGCTGGAATTACTCCATCGGCTTGACAGCCGATCCGCTCATTGATCTGCTATTTGTATATCTTGTCAGATGCAGGGTCAAACTGACTAGCACGCCCGCATCTCATCAATCTTTGGATCTGCATTGGAGTTAAGCAGATCTCTCAGGCCAGTGTGTGTTTTTCGCATCAATAAGTATTCGATGTGTGATTAGGGGAGGGGAGAGAGGGAGATTGTTGCCCTTAAAAATAGATATCGCTGACCCAACCTCAGGGCCCATAACATCAAGCACAGGCACAGGTGACAGAATTAGGGCCTGTTTGGTAGAGCTCTAACTTTTAAATTTAGCTCTAAGAGTTGGATCTGGAGTGGAGTTGTGGAGCTACCTAAACCCAGCTCCACAACTCTAGTGTATTTTGTGAGAGAGCTCCACCCAGCTCTGCTCTCATTTTAGGTGGAGCTAAAACTGTTTGGCTGAGCTCCAGCTCCAGCTCCAGGAGAGGTGGAGCTGAAGCTGAAACTGTGCCAAAACAGACCCTTAATAAAACAAAGAGCGGATGACCCTTCACCAACTCGCGAAGCCGCATGAGCATGAGTTGAGCGGGCGGGAGCATCGTAATGAGCACTATTACCGTCGGTCATGGATTGAATAGTACGTTGATGCGCATCATATCTTTGTAAACTTATGGATATGGGTCTCAGGCAAGAGATCGATGAGAAAGCCCAGCCGACATTGAGCGCTGCAACCAAGTCGGCATAAGCAGCATCGCTTATTCCTCCGTCACGTTTCACTGGTGGAGAAACCATCTTTGGTCGGTCGACCAAATTTCACAATAGTCCCGGTTTCATTAAAAACCGGGACTAAAAACGATTTTTAGTCCCGGTTTAAAAAATTTTGATCTTTAGTCCCGGTTGGTAACACCAACCGGGACTAAAGATGATTTGTAGTCCCGGTTCATCGCCTGTCAGATGTATGTCAGGGGGTCGAGGATCTTTAGTCCCGGTTGATACTACCAACCGGGACTAAAAATTACCACTTTAGTCCCGGTTGGTATTAAAATTACCACTTTAGTCCCGGTTGGTAATACCAACCGGGACTAAAGATCGATCTTTAGTCCCGGTTGAAGTTATCAACCGGGAGTAAATATTTCTCTCCCACATCCGATCGGTTAAGTCCCAGACAGATATTTAGATAAGATTGGAACATCCCTTCTCTTGCTCTTCTCAGATCCAATCCTCTTCCTCCTCCCCTTCCCTCTCTTCCTCCCCTCCTCCCCTTCCTCTTCTCCGTCCGTCATCTGTGTTTGAGTCGGTTATAAAAATTGAAAATGTTTCCGTGGTTCTTTATCCGTGTTTGACTCGGTTTTAATTTTATATTTTGGTTTTAATCTATATATCTTCTCTAATATTATAAAAATTGAAGATGTTTTTGCTGGTATTTTGGTACGTCATCTATGTATGATTCGGTTTTTAAGTTCGTTTGCTTTTGGAAATACATACCGTATTTGAGTTGGTTTTTAAGATCCTTCACTTTCGGTAATACATAAGAAATCATGTAAGAAATCTGTTTAAAAAAACTTGCATGCTAACATGAGACGATTGGACTCCTAACTGCAGCTTATGATTTTCTAAAAAAATATATATCCAACCGAACTCCCATAGTGAATTTCATCTTAACTAAAGCATATAACAATAATAAGATTAAAATAGACTTCACCGATTGCCACGCACGGATATTTTTTCTAGTTTCTAAAAAAAATATGTATTTTACTTAGTGCATTAAAGAAATAGTCATATATTAATTAATAAGGTAATTTTACCATCCTTAAAAAGTTAATGAGAGATACCATAATTTTAGTGTAAAATTAATTACTTTAAAATACTTGATATCTCCAGATACTAAATTTTTTAAGTGTAAAATATTGGTACCCAAGTACTTTCTTAAGTACCGTACAATTTTTCTAGTTAATATGTAAACATCAATTGAGTAATATTATTATGAAGATATATTACTTTATTAGATGAATCTATATATATCAAATATAGTAATTTAATTATACATCCAGTCCAAACAAGACACCTACGAGAAGCTCATATCTTAATTTGTGGATTGTGTATATATGTTTAAATCGACAAATATTTATGGAACATGGTAATATAACGGTGTAGCACACGAAACCTTCCAAAATATGTCAGCTTCAATGAGACGTCATGATCGACACATCAATTTTTAAGCCCAGGTTTGATATCGTGAAAGGCTTGAGCATACAGATGAATATACGCATCAAAAAAGCTAAGCAGATCTAGCATAAGTCACGGTCGGAGGTGTGATTATCATCTTGGTATCTTGCCGCAACTAAATGACAGGGCTGCAGCTGTCGTGGGTTTCGTGGTGAGAATCCATGGTGACTCATGCCGACACTCAGGAGTGGCTCTTTTTGAGAGAAGAGAAGATTGGAAGATTGAGAAGATACGTAGAGGTGGATCATTAGCGTATGATTAATTTAGTATTACCTATTTTAAATTTTAAAAATGGATTCATATGATTTTTTAAAGTAACTTTTCTGTAGAAATCTTTTGTAAAAAAAACACACCGTTTAGTAGTTCGGGAAAACGTACGCGCGGAAAACGAAACAAACTTTCTTTTTCTTTCTTTCTTCCACTAAGAGCAAGTTTAATAATATAGCCAACTACTAGCTCCAAATAATCTATAGCCAATGCAATAGCCAATTCATACAATAATTGCTTACTATACTATTAATACATGGTCTCACCTATCATACATACATTACGTTTTGGAGTCCGTGCTGCAGCTGGCTACAGATCTGTAGCCCGCTGCTCTTCTCTCTCTTCTTTTATCTCTTTAAAATATATTTTAAATATATTTATAGCTGGCTTATAACCTGCTGTTTGTACTTGGCTCTACGTGTTTAGTTACTATCCCACATAGGGTGTGTTCGGATCTCCCAGCTTCAACTCCCTTCTATGTTTTTCAACGACACATTTTTCAACGGTTAAACGGTACGTTTTAAAAAAAATCATAATTAATCCATTTTTTAAAAAAATAGCTAATACTAAATTAATCATGTGATAATGAACCGCTCCTTTTTCCGTGCGGAGGGAATGAGTTCCCAACCGCTCTTACGAACGCATTGCCAGTGACCAGATCGTAAACCATAAAAAAAATCCAAATTATCCCTTGACCATTACGACAATCTTAAAACCGGAGGAATCACTCGCCCTAAAAATTTGTTCTGCTGACTGGCTAATGTTCGTTTCTTGCAGTAATTTTTCTGACGTGTAACCAAACGACTTATTAGTGCATGATTAAAAAATATTAGTTTTTTAAAAAAATAAATTAATATGATTTTTTAAGTAATTTTATATAGAATATTTTTAAAACAAACGTTCATTTAACAGTTTGATAAGGGTGTGGCATGAAAAAAGAGAATGATAAGTTAGGAAAACAAACAAAATATATACAACCGTGGGGCAAACAAAAAGAAGGGCCAATTTCTCTTTTCTCGCTCTTTTTTCAACCGATGCATTGACCACCAGCCGTTGTTAACATACCCATTTGCGAGCAGTAGGAGGCCGTTGTTTCTCTGCCATGCTTCTTCACAACACCAACCATGGAAGAGCAGGTGGGTGAGCAGCTGGGGTGACGAGGAGAGGGGGCGAAAATTGGCTACTTTTTGTCTCGTGCCATGCTCCTTCACAACACCTAACATGAAAGAAGCAGCTGGTTGAGAGGGGAGGGCGAAAATTGCTACTGTTGGTGCCACATCTGCCATCTTGTTGGAGCAAAATCCACCAAAAATCACTTTACACTACCACCCCACTTACACTTCCGCTCTCGCTTCGTGTAAAAGGGTTAGCCGGGAGTGACATAGTTAGGAGGGATGAGGGCCTTATAAGTGATTCCACCCTTGCTAGACTAGCAAGGTGGTACTAACATACGCACACAAACTCACAGGGCCACACATACCTCTATCTAATTAGGCCAGGATGTCACATCCTTGGCCGGTGTCAAAAGTTGAGGGTGCGAAATGTCTGGTTGTAGCTCAGAGGTTGCTTGGACTATTGAAATATTTTAGGGGGAATTCGTATATATCCGTATATATTTGTAAATTGTAGTGTTTAACTAGGCTCTCTCTCTCCTTTTTAATACTACTTAACTAGGCTAAATTACATGTCCAACGTGCCCAGTTAGATGCCTATTTATGCGGTTTTTTTGTGATGATCGCTTTACATTGTTATCATGCATATATATTGGGCATGTTTCAATATCGATCTGGTATAGGTTATATAACCCTATGCATCTATCACATATGTATTCCAAATAAACCGGGAATACGCACTACTCCATAATAGTGTTATTAGTTAGTCGTTTGGGTGAACCCTCTAGCTTAGGTGTCGGATTCTCACTGGACCTCTGCGGCGA
>CM020179.1:30160600-30180281 GCA_009805545.1 Oryza longistaminata | reverse complement strand
TGACGGTAAACCGGCACACTCATTAGTGGCAATGATTAATTAAAATTATTAGTTTTTTAAAAAAATTAAATAATATGTTTTTTAAAAGTAATTTTTATATAGAATATTTTAAAACAAACGTTCATTTAACGCGTTTGATAAGGTGGGGCATGAAAAAAGAGAATGATAAGTTAGGAAAACAAACAAAAAAATAATACAAACCGTGTGGCAAAACAAAAGAGGCCCATCTATTTCTCTCCATTTTGCGAGGCAGTAAGGAGGCCGTTGTCTCTCTGCCATGCTTCTTCACAGCACCAACCATGGAAGAGCAGCTGCTGGGTGACGAGGGGAGGGGCGAAATTGCTACTTTGGTGCCAACATCTGCCATCTTGTTGGACCAAAATCACCAAAACAGTGCTGCGTAGCCGGCCCATTCAATGGACGGGCCCACTTACACATACCACCCTACTTACACTTCCACCCTCACTTTGTGTAAAAGGGTTAACCCGGAAGTGGCATAGTTGGAGGGATGAGGCATTATAAGTTGATTCCATCCTTGCTGGATCAGCAAGATGGTACTAAACATACGCACACAACTCACATGGGCCACACATACCTTATTTTAATTGGGTCAGGATGTCACATCCTTGTGGTATCAAAAGTTGAAGGGTGCGAGGTAGCTTGGACTATTGAAATAGTTTAGGGGAAATTCGTACATATCCGTATATATTTGTAAATTGTAGTGTTTAACTAGGCGCTCTCTCTCTCCTTTTTAATGCTATTTAACTAGGCTAAATTACATGTCAAAGTGCCCAGTTAGATGACCTATTTATGCAGTTTTTTGTGATGATCCGCTTTTACATTGTTATCATGCATATATATTGGGCATGTTTCAATATCGATCTGGTATAGGTTATATACCCTATGCATCTATCACATATGTATTCCAAATAAACCGGGAATACACACACTACTCCATAACACTACTCCATAAAGTGTTATACTGTTATTAGTATCGTTCGGGAACATTCTAGCTTAGGTGTCGGATTTCTCAACTGGAACCTCTCAGGCGACACTGATGAGGAGGAATCGAATGTGATATTTTAGAAACCGACACTTTCAGGTATATGGTTTGCAAAAAAAAAAAAGGCGCCTTGGCTCAATTTGAGCCGATGCCTCGAACCCACCAAAAATAAATCAAAAAATCTAACAAAAAATAGACAAGTTCATATCAGAGAACAGATAGTCAACAAGTTTATAGATCACAAAATCAAATATCCATCATTAAGTTCACATCATAGAGCCAAACATTTATCAAAAAGTTTATTCAAAAACCAAATCAAAAAATGCACAAGAGAGGAAAGGAAGGTCACCTCCACCACACAGGAGAGGATGGAAGGCCGCCGCGACTCGTTCCGTCGATGTCCCATCGAGTCGTCGGGGAGGCGCCGCTGAGGGGAGGTGACGGAGGCGCCTTTTCCCGCTTGCTCTGGCACCATCCGTTCGAGCCGCGCCGCTTCGCTTGTCGCCACAGTCGAGTTATTGCATTGCCGCACAGGAGAGAAAGGGAGGCTGCCCGTCACTGCAGAGAGAAAGAGGAACTGGAGCGATGTGGAGGTATAAGAGGATAAGGAAGAGGTGGAGAGGTAACAGGATAAGGGCGAGGTGGAGAGGGTTCGACAGAAATGAAGAGAAGTATAAGGGGAGACATCCCTCGGTGCCCGTGAAAAATCAGCGCCCGTGAAAGGTCAGGTTGGCTCAATTCCTTGTAGGTGTTGGTTTTTTAAAAAAACGGGTATCTGTAACACTGTTATACGTGCTAGTTTATTAAAAAGGGGCACCAATAAGGTACCAATATTATTGGTGACTGTTTTTTAATAAACCAGCACTTACAAATGATCAAATATGTTGGTTTTTTACTTTTAGATTTCTTGAGGGGCGGGAAGGGATCATAAGTGCCGGTTTTAGATAAACCGACACCTAAAGTGCCATCATTTTTCTTTTCTGTAGTAGTGATGTTTGTAATCCGTGTCGAAGCCTATGACACCGTTAAATCTAAACAACTAATATCATTTTGTAAGTAAATCACTTTTTACGCACAAGCAGATCTAGCATAAGTCACGGTCGGAGGTGTGATTATCATCTTGGTATCTTGCCGCAACTAAATGACAGGGCTGCAGCTGTCGTGGGTTTCGTTGTGGGAATCCATGGTGACTCATGCCGACACTCAGGAGTGGCTCTTTTTGAGAGAAGAGAAGATTGGAAGATTGAGAAGATACGTAGAGGTGGATCATTAGCGTATGATTAATTTAGTATTACCTATTTTAAATTTTAAAAATGGATTCATATGATTTTTTAAAGTAACTTTTCTGTAGAAATCTTTTGTAAAAAAAACACACCGTTTAGTAGTTCGGGAAAACGTACGCGCGGAAAACGAAACAAACTTTCTTTTTCTTTCTTTCTTCCACTAAGAGCAAGTTTAATAATATAGCCAACTACTAGCTCCAAATAATCTATAGCCAATATAAGAGCACCCACAATGGTTATCTATATGCTCTCTACAAGAGATCCATGTCAGCATATTTTCCTACTTGGAAGATATTAAATGAAGAGAGAGAGCAAAGCTATCTACTAACTTAGAGATAGTCTATAGAGAAAAACGAGGCAATACATGAGAGAGCTATAGATACCCATATAGATATACTATTGAGGTGGTTTACTATTAATCTAGTCTATTGCTGAGATGTACATGTTTTATAGAGAGCACCTTACTTTACCATTGCGGGTGCTCTAATAGCCAATTCATACAATAATTGCTTACTGTACTATTAATACATGGTCACACATATCATACATACATTACGTCTTGAAGTCCGTGCTGCAGCTGGCCCCAGATCTGTAGCCCGCTGCTCTTCTCTCTCTTCTTTTATCTCTTTAAAATATATTTATAGCTGGCTTATAGCCTGCTGTTGTACCTGCTCTAAGTGTTTAAGTGTTTAGTTACTATCCCACATAGGGTGTGTTCAGATCTCCCAACTTCCAACTCCCTTCTACGTTTTTCACGCGCACACTTTTTAAACGGTTAAACGGTATGTTTTAAAAAAATCATATTAATTCATTTTTTATAAAATAGCTAATACTTAATTAATCATGTGATAATGGACCGTTCTGTTTTTCGTGCGGAGGGAATGAGTTCCCAACCGCCTCTTACGAACGCATGCAAGTGACCAGATCGTAAACCCATAAAAAAAATCCAAATTATCCCTTGACCATTACGACAATCTTTAAACCGGAGGAATCACTCGCCCTAAAAAAATTGTTCTGCTAGACTGGCTAATGTTCGTTTCTTGCAGTAATTTTTCTGACGTGTAAAACGCAACACTCATTAGTGCATGATTAATTAAATATTAGTTTTTTAAAAAATGGATTAATATGATTTTAAAGTAATTTTATATAGAATATTTAAAAAAAGTATCATTTAACAGTTTGAAAAGTGTGCGCATGAAAAAAGAGAGAATGATAAGTTAGGAAAGCAAACAAAATAATACAACCGTGTGGCAAAACAAAGAAGGCCCATCTATTTCTCTCCCATTTTGCGAGCAGTAGGAGGCCGTTGTCTCTCTGCCATGCTTCTTCACAGCACCAACCATGGAAGAGCAGCTGCTGGGTGACGAGGGGAGGGGCGAAATTGCTACTTTGGTGCCAACATCTGCCATCTTGTTGGACCAAAATCACCAAAACAGTGCTGCGTAGCCGGCCCATTCAATGGACGGGCCCACTTACACATACCACCCTACTTACACTTCCACCCTCACTTTGTGTAAAAGGGTTAACCCGGAAGTGGCATAGTTGGAGGGATGAGGCATTATAAGTTGATTCCATCCTTGCTGGATCAGCAAGATGGTACTAAACATACGCACACAACTCACATGGGCCACACATACCTTATTTTAATTGGGTCAGGATGTCACATCCTTGTGGTATCAAAAGTTGAAGGGTGCGAGGTAGCTTGGACTATTGAAATAGTTTAGGGGAAATTCGTACATATCCGTATATATTTGTAAATTGTAGTGTTTAACTAGGCGCTCTCTCTCTCCTTTTTAATGCTATTTAACTAGGCTAAATTACATGTCAAAGTGCCCAGTTAGATGACCTATTTATGCAGTTTTTTGTGATGATCCGCTTTTACATTGTTATCATGCATATATATTGGGCATGTTTCAATATCGATCTGGTATAGGTTATATACCCTATGCATCTATCACATATGTATTCCAAATAAACCGGGAATACACACACTACTCCATAACACTACTCCATAAAGTGTTATACTGTTATTAGTATCGTTCGGGAACATTCTAGCTTAGGTGTCGGATTTCTCAACTGGAACCTCTCAGGCGACACTGATGAGGAGGAATCGAATGTGATATTTTAGAAACCGACACTTTCAGGTATATGGTTTGCAAAAAAAAAAAAGGCGCCTTGGCTCAATTTGAGCCGATGCCTCGAACCCACCAAAAATAAATCAAAAAATCTAACAAAAAAAATAGACAAGTTCATATCAGAGAACAGATAGTCAACAAGTTTATAGATCACAAAATCAAATATCCATCATTAAGTTCACATCATAGAGCCAAACATTTATCAAAAAGTTTATTCAAAAACCAAATCAAAAAATGCACAAGAGAGGAAAGGAAGGTCACCTCCACCACACAGGAGAGGATGGAAGGCCGCCGCGACTCGTTCCGTCGATGTCCCATCGAGTCGTCGGGGAGGCGCCGCTGAGGGGAGGTGACGGAGGCGCCTTTTCCCGCTTGCTCTGGCGCCATCCGTTCGAGCCACGCCGCTTCTCTTGTCGCCCATCAGTCCGAGTTGTATGCATTGCCGCACAGAGAGAGAAGGGAGGTGGCCCGTCACTGCAGAGAGAAGAGGAACTTGGGCGATTGTTTGGATTTGCGTGAAGTATAAGAGTGAATAAGTGAAGAGTGGAGATCGGTAAATGAGGTATGAGGACGATTAGTTGGAGAGCGGTAATTCGATAGAAATGAAGAGAAGTATAAGGGGAGACATCCCTCGGTGCCGTGAAAAATCAGCGCCCGTGAAAGGTCAGGTTGGTCTCAATTCCTTGTAGGGGCGTTGGTTTTTTAAAAAACGGGTATCATAAACACTGTTATACGTGCTAGTTTATTAAAAAGGGGCACCAATAAGTACCAATAATATTATTGGTGACTGTTTTTTAATAAACCAGCACTTACAAATGATCAAAGATGTGTGTTTTTTACTTTAGCGGAAGGGATCATATAGTGTCGGTTTTAGATAAACCGACACCTAAAGTGCATATATTTTTCTTTTCTGTAGTAGTGATGTTTGTAATCCGTGTCGAAGCCTATAGACCGGTTAAATCTAAACAACTAATATCTATTTTGTAAGTAAATCACTTTTTACGCCAACCGCCTAAGTCTATCTCGGGAGCTGGCTCCGCCACTGTTTATACTAATAAATAGTACTTCCCTATCTTAAAAAAGGTTCAATTTAAAGATTGATCGATTTTTTTTTTTTTGAGACGGAGGGTGTATACAGACACACAAAGAAGGCTCCCGGCCAGCAGCGTGTTTGAAAACGGATCCCTTAAAATCGCACGGACTCACAGTCATGACCAGTGCGTACGACGTCGGCTGAATTAGATAAGCCACACACACTGGACATCTTATCGCCCCACATTACAAAGCACATGCACGGCGTAGTTGACGACTAATACCGCGCGCGAATGACATGTCGAGCTCTAGCCTAGCTCTAGCTAGGCCCCCGATTCGGAGAAGAGATCGATCGATCTCATGGGTCCTCCCGGCGCGCAACCAGTGCAAAGAGATTAATTGGGACGCCCGTCGACGTCGTCTCGCTTATCGCCCAAGGCCTGCATCTGTCACGGCCGCGCGGCGGCAGCTTTGCCACCCCCTATTAATGTGGAGCCCAAAGGTCGGGACCGGAGTGACGATATTGCGAGCTGTGGGATACGAAAATAATAAAAATGACATAAGAGGATGATTACACGCCGCTGGTTTGCCGGATAACCACATGCGTCACGCGGGGGCTTACGGCGCACTGTTCCGCGGATGCGATAAAGGCGGACGAGATGCTGTTGAAGTGAAAGCTCATCCCGGTCGATCCCTGGATGTATCTACTAGCTTCTTGCGCGCAAGGTGGATCGTGGTGCTAGTGATATCGTCTATATACGACATTACTCGCGGTGATCTGTCTGGCAGGCGCCCTGCCACGTGGCGCAGCGTATTCAGGGATTGCCCCTCACGCGTGATGAAATGGTAGCAGCCTCCATCGGACGATCTGCTCATGTGTGCGCTCACGAGTCAGTGTGGGAACTTTGATTCCTTCAGTCTCTAGCAATGGGGCTGGACTTTGTGGTTGGCTGGGGTCCGAGTGTTGGATTCATTATTTGATTATAGGGAAAAAAGAAACGAACATTCCTAGGTAATTGGAGAAGGAGAAGTGTGAAGAAAGGGGAAAACGCGTGCGGACGCGAGACAGGGATAAGCGTGAGAGAAAACAATCTGTGTGCGGGTGCACAACTGAATCTTCCACTTACATATTTTGTAAAGTGACCTTGTAATACTTTTTTAGTAAGAAGGATATTGTATCAATAACCAAATTATTTACTTGTCGTGTTATTTTAGTTGATTGAGAAAAAAGTAAGTGCTATTTTAATTTGTGTTAGTTAAAATATTTATCGTTTCTATATGTTAGCGAAGAGCCAAAAGCCACAATGCTCAGATTAAGGAATATGGAAATTAGCGTGATGATTCATTAGGCTTTCTTGAAATCTATTTTTAGATGGTAGGGAGAAGTGTTTATTTTTTGGAACAAAGTTCTAAAGGCTTAGAAGTTTATCTCATATTTTAGGGATAGAGAGAAATAATACTATCTATTATAGTTCTCACCTAAAAAATGTTATTAAGTAGGTTTCTTTCAAATATATATTTTAGTTGCAACATAGAATGTCATTGGAGCACCGTATTGGTGCCTGTCAATTTTCATATATTGTGCAATGTGTCGAGCAGACGGCGATGCCGGACTCTGGCGATCGCGGGAAGAACCAGTCGCTCACCTTCCCCGTTAGCTGCCGATCGATATATGGTGTCCGTTAATTGGTCCCTGACTCTCCGAGTGACAGGAGAAATTAGCAGAATGGCGGCCCGGCCGAAACATGGCGGTGGCAGAGTGACCGTGGCAAATCACAACCAGCGTCATTGCTGATTAATATGTTATTGCTAGGCTCTACTGTATTTAAATAGCTTGAGTAGTGCCAACTTTAATTTGACGGGTCTACCCTCCGTCACAAAATTATTCTATTTCTATGGCTAGATTAAAAAAATACAAAGCCTTCCGGCCACCAATTTCATTCTGTGTTTACTTAACGTTGTCCTTTCCCCGAAGCCGCCTTCCCTCACCCTGGCGAGCGTCCCCCGTCTTTCTTCCATCCGTCTTCGATCTCGTACCCCATGCCCTCCGCGTCCTCTCTCCTGGCGCTTGTCCCAGTATCAGTTCTTGAACCCTCTCTGCACGTCGGTCTTTACCTTCCCTCCCCCCCTCCGGGGAAACAGAACCCCTTGTCTGGAAACACGTTTTGACGTATTCACCCGACCGTGTTCACCACAAGAGCCCAACGTAGCCATTTCTCTCTCTGTTTGGGACCATGTCGTTGTCAGCCACGTTCTGGCTGTTCTGGTTTTCTTCATTTCTAACTGCGGTCATCTATAGACGAGTCACATCACGGGACACGTCCAGCCACCTTACTCATCGTCGTTTGGTCGCCGGAGTACTATCGCCCATCTTCCATTCTCTTCTGTTTCTTGTTTCGGCTAGGGAAGACGATGAGCAGTGTTAGTCGTTTTGTTTCGGCTAGGGAAGATGATGAACAATGTTAGTCGTTTTTTCTACATCTTTTGTTTTCCTGCGCGTTCAAGGAAAACATAACCCCTTCGTCCGGGAATGCGTTTTGGCACACTCATTCGATCGTGTTCACCACCAAAGCTCACCATTGTCGTTTCTCTCTCTGTCGGGACTCGAGACCACGTCGTTGCCAGCCACGTTCCTACTGTTATGGTTTTCTTTATTGCCAACCTCCACCATTTATGGATGAGACATCTTGGGACATGTCCTACCACATTCCTCACCTAGTTTGGTCACCGGAGCACCGGCACCCATCTTTCCTCTTCTTTTGTTTATTGCCTTTAGCTAGGAAAGATGATGAACAATGCCTGTTGGGTACTATTCCTTCTTGATCCAATCCATCCATGCTGCTAAACCATTCACATAATATTGAGACCAATAGGAATACAAATAGAACATAAAAATTCTAATTTATGTCTATGAAACGGGCACCCGTTCAGAATTACTGAATCGGATCTTCATCTATGAGCTAAAACAAGTTTTTTTTCCATTTCTAGCTAATTTCAGTTGTTTTTTCATTTATAGTATTAATTTAGCACTATTTGATCCATTAAAAATTATTGTAACTTATAATTTTTTTTCTGTATTATAGCTAAATGAAAAAAATAGGAATTTAGTTATATAATTTTTATGATATTGAATTATCTTCCGTCCAATGTTATTTGTAGTTTCATATTGTTATTTTATGATTATATTTCTTTCATCATTTATGTCCTAGAATAATTTTGTGTAGATTTACACCGTGCCTACTTGTTTTTGCTGATAAGATGGTGCAAAACAATGTATTGATAGGGTTGGATGTATTGATAGAGTCAATATATTGGTTTTCGTTCATTAATTTCTAGCTAGAGATCGAGGTATATACCTAGAAAATAAAAAAAAACACTCCAAATAAGTTTCAAAGTTTAAATTTTGATTGGAATTGATAAGTCAACAAGCAAACGATGAGAGAGATAGTACTTTTGAAGGCTCTCTTTCTTTAATTAGTAGAGAGTTGTGTCAGTGTGAAAAGGCATGTAACCCAATGGTTGCAGTGACCACCTGAGTAGCATTCTAGGAGCGAATTTTAAATTGGGTTATTTGAGGGGCTAAGTTCCTAATTTATAAAGGTTACATACATCCAACCGGATATAGAGGCCGGATAAAAAATAAATTTCTCTAAGAGATAGAGAGGGAGGGAGAGTTGTGTCAGCGAACTAAACTAAATGTGGGATATTTTTCAAGTACGCAAATACATTCATATACAGTCTATACATAGAGATATAATGTCCGAAAGAGTCTTAATAGGTTATGATCTCCTAGGGTTTTCTGATTACGATCTCGCAGGATTGTAATCTTGTTTTTTTCTCGCTATATCCATACGAAAATACGAAACTTCGTACTATTGTGTGTGGGTCGTTTAAAAAAATAATAATAGGATATGATCACCTTTGCTAGAGAAAGAAAAGATATAATGTCTGAAAGAAATTTGCATAGGAAAAAAAAAGGAAAAGAAGAGGAAGCATCCACCCTTGCTTAGATGTCAAGAGCTAGAAAAAGGTTGTATTGAGAAAACTATAGTAGTATTAGTATATATATATATATACAAATCTGTTTTCGAAACAAAACTGTACATAGGAGTATGTGGTAGCATCAAGTTGTCCAATTGCACTGAAAATCCAGACACACATTAATTTCTCTGAGACGATCAGTGCACAGGAACGTAACATGGCATGTTTGTAACTGGCAAACTAGATGGACTGATGGCGTACTCCAGCTCCTTCTAGCTCCATCTTCTGCGCGTGTTTGTTTAAGGAACTTAAAAAAAAATGGAACAGTGTGGCAGTAGTAAGCAGAGGAAAGCTGATCGAACGAGTGGAATATGCGTCGCACAGGCACAGGCGTGATCATATATGCGTGTGAAACCGTTGAATATGCTCCCGAGTTTCAAATCTCCTGCATGTATTACTCCTATGGGTGGTGTTTAGATTTCGGTATAAAGTTTTAACATGTTACATCAGATATTATATATTATTATATAGGATGTTTAGGTACTAATAAAAAACTAATTACAGAATCTGTCAGTAAACCACGAGATGAATTTATTAAGCCTAATTAATCCGTTATTAGCAAATGTTTACTATAGCACCACATTGTCAAATCATGGAGCAATTAGACTTAAAAGATTCGTCTCGCAAATTAGTCACAATTTGTGTTATTAGTTTTTTAAGCCTATATTTAATACTTCGTATAGTTGTTCAAATATTCTATGTGATATGGTTAAAGTTTTGGGTGGGACCTAAACACCGGATATAGCTGGATTCTTGTGCTAATTCCACTTCCATAGCATGCTGACAGCTCGGCTGCATAAATAACATACAGCACTGGAGTACTTTTACATAAAAATGCATTGCATATACAGTACTAGTATACTACTTTCTCCGTAAAAAAAATAAAAAAAACCCTGGCCATGAATCTGGACAGAGTTTATCTTTTTTTTTTGGACGGAGGAAGTACTTTGCTTTCGCATAGTAAAGTACTTCTTCCGTCCCAAAATATAGGTATTTTTGAAGTTGGCACGGATGTTAAGAAAGTATGTGAGAATAATTGGAGGAGGTGTGTGATTTGTTGAAAAGAGGAGGTATATGAAGAAGAATGGTTGTGATTGGTTGAGAGATGAGGTAGGTGGAGAAAGAGTTTTATTCTGAGACAAGGTACTGCACTTTTGGCTGTGTTTAGTTGATGGCAAAGTTTGGATTTTGGTTGAAATTGGATATAATGTGACTGAAAAGTCGTGTGTGTATGACAGGTTGATGTGATGGAAAAGGACTGAAGTTTGGATCTAAACACAGCCTTTGCTAGAAATAGCTATATTTTGAGACGGAGGAAATACTCCACAAGAAATAGTACTCCTACTTAGTATAAAGTTCGGAATTATTAAAGGCTAGTAATGTTTAATTTGGAAAGTTTGTTTGGTCTTGCAGAGGAGGAACAAACTGCCGGCCTTGACAGTTCGTTTATTCTTGGGCGTTCAAAAGGCCGGATACGTACAATGCACCTTAATTATCAAACTTTATTTGGCCAGCAACGGCAGACTTTTTTGCGATTACAGTACCTGCGTCACTTCATCATATCATAAATATTTGCTAACGTTTAAGACAAATCAAATAAACTCAAATATTTAAAACTTGAATCACCAATAATTTCTTTAGTGCTTAGTCTTTTCTTTTAACAAATACTATGAGTAGATTTGTCTTGAAAGTTACTGTCTTAATATTATAAATAACATTGATTTAATAAAATATTCAATAACAAAAAGTTGGTGATTAAAATTTTAAAAGTTTGAACATGTATCTAAATAATATTCCCTCCGTCCCAAAATATAAGTATTTTTAGACTCTGATATAGTCTTCGAAATGATTAGAGAGTTGTGTCAGTGTGAAAAGGCATGTAACCTAGTGGTTGCAGTGACCACCTGAGTAGCATTCTAGGAGCGAATTTCAAATTGGGTTATTTGAGGGGCTAAGTTTCTAATTTCCGGATCGCGAAAGGGGACGAGAGCGAAGAAGCATCCATCCATCCATCCATCGGTCGATCCCTGGATGTATCTAGCTAGCTCTGCCGCAAGGGGATCGGTGGTGCTAGTGATATATTGTGCAATGTCGAGCAACGGGAGCTTGCCGACCTCGATCGGGAAGGAATCCAGGTCGCTCACCTTCCCCGTTAGCTGCCGATCGATATCATTGTGTCCTTTTGGTCCCTGACTCTCCGAGTGACAGGAGGAAATAGCAGATGGCGGCGGCGTGAACATGGCGGCAGCGTGTGCAATCACAACAGCGTCATTGCTGATTAATATGTTGTAGCTACTGTATTTAAATAGCTTGAGTAGTGCCAACTTTTAATTTGGACGGGGCTACCCTCCGTCTCAAAATATCTATACAGCTAATAAAAAAATACAAAGCTTCCGCACCAATTTTCATTCGTTCCTTCCTCCCTCCCTCCCGGCGTCCCCCATCTTTTCCATCCGTCTGTCCGTCCCTCCCTCTTGCGCGCCTCCGCTTTCACCTCCCTCCCTCCCGTCGTCCTCTCTCCTGACGCTCCCATCTCTCCCTCTATGCACGCGCTACCTTCCCCCCGCGGAAAACAGAACCTCTTGTCTGGGAATACGTTTTGACGTACTCACTCGACCGTGTTCACCACAAGAGCCCAACGTAGCCATTTCTCTCTCTGTTTGGGACCACATCATTGTCAGTCACGTTTTGGCTGTTCTGGTTTTCTTCATTTCTAATTGCGGTCATCTATAGACGAGTCACATCACGGGACACGTCCAGCCACCTTACTCATCGCCGTTTGGTCACCGGAGTACTGTCGCCCATCTTCCATTATCTTCTGTTTCTTGTTTCGGCTAGGAAAGACGATGAACAATGTTAGTCGTTTTTTCTCCATCTTTCGTTCTTCTTGCGCGTTCAAGGAAAACATAATCCCTTCGTCCAGGAATGTGTTTTGGCACACTCATTCGATTGTGTTCACCACCAAAGCTCACCATTGTCGTTTCTCTCTGTCGGGACCACGTCGTTGTGGCCACATTTCTACTGTTTTGGTTTTCTTCGTTGCCAACCTCCACTATTTATGGATAAGTCACATCTTGGGACATGTCCTACCACATTCCTCACCGTAGTTTGGTCACCGGAGCACCGGCGCCCATCTTTCCTCTTCTTTTGTTTATCGCCTTTAGCTAGGAAAGATGATGAACAATGCCTGCTGGGCACTATTCCTTCTTGATCCAATCCATCCATGCCGCTAAACCATTCACATAATATTGAGACCAATAGGAATACAAATAAAACATAAAAATTCTAATTTATGTCTATGAAACGGGCACATGTTCAGAATTACTGAATCGGATCTTCATCTATGAGTTAAAATAAGTTTTTTTTTCATTTCTAGCTAATTTCAGTTGTTTTTCCATTTATAGTATTAATTTAGCACTATTTGATCTATTAAAAATTATTGTAACTTATTTTTTTTCTATATTATAGCTAAATGAAAAAAATAGGAATTTAGTTATATAATTTTTATGATATTGAATTATCTTCCGTCCAATGTTATTTGTAGTTTCATATTGTTATTTTATGATTATATTTCTTTCATCATTTATGTCCTAGAATAATTTTGTGTAGATTTACACCGTGCCTACTTGTTTTTGCTGATAAGATGGTGCAAAACAATGTATTGATAGGGTTGGATGTATTGATAGAGTCAATATATTGGTTTTCGTTCATTAATTTCTAGCTAGAGATCGAGGTATATACCTAGAAAATAAAAAAAAACACTCCAAATA
The DNA here is from genome assembly GCA_009805545.1 of Oryza longistaminata. Taxonomy (NCBI): domain Eukaryota; kingdom Viridiplantae; phylum Streptophyta; class Magnoliopsida; order Poales; family Poaceae; genus Oryza; species Oryza longistaminata. The sequence goes on along the minus strand of CM020179.1, from coordinate 30,167,017 downwards.
AGTTTCAAAGTTTAAATTTTGATTGGAATTGATAAGTCAACAAGCAAACGATGAGAGAGATAGTACTTTTGAAGGCTCTCTTTCTTTAATTAGTAGAGAGTTGTGTCAGTGTGAAAAGGCATGTAACCCAATGGTTGCAGTGACCACCTGAGTAGCATTCTAGGAGCGAATTTTAAATTGGGTTATTTGAGGGGCTAAGTTCCTAATTTATAAAGGTTACATACATCCAACCGGATATAGAGGCCGGATAAAAAATAAATTTCTCTAAGAGATAGAGAGGGAGGGAGAGTTGTGTCAGCGAACTAAACTAAATGTGGGATATTTTTCAAGTACGCAAATACATTCATATACAGTCTATACATAGAGATATAATGTCCGAAAGAGTCTTAATAGGTTATGATCTCCTAGGGTTTTCTGATTACGATCTCGCAGGATTGTAATCTTGTTTTTTTCTCGCTATATCCATACGAAAATACGAAACTTCGTACTATTGTGTGTGGGTCGTTTAAAAAAATAATAATAGGATATGATCACCTTTGCTAGAGAAAGAAAAGATATAATGTCTGAAAGAAATTTGCATAGGAAAAAAAAAGGAAAAGAAGAGGAAGCATCCACCCTTGCTTAGATGTCAAGAGCTAGAAAAAGGTTGTATTGAGAAAACTATATTATAGTAGTATTAGTATATATATACAAATCTGTTTTCGAAACAAAACTGTATGTGGTAGCATCAAGTTGTCCAATTGCACTGAAAATCCAGACACACATTAATTTCTCTCAGACGATCAGTGCACAGGAACGTAACATGGCATGTTTGTAACTGGCAAACTAGATGGACTGATGGCGTACTCCAGCTCCTTCTAGCTCCATCTTCTGCGCGTGTTTGTTGAAGGAACTTAAAAAAAATGGAACAGTGTGGCAGTAGTAAGCAGAGGAAAGCTGATCGAACGAGTGGAATATGCGTCGCACAGGCACAGGCGTGATCATATATGCGTGTGAAACCGTTGAATATGCTCCCGAGTTTCAAATCTCCTGCATGTATTAGGCTGTGTTTAGATCCAAAATTTGGATCCAAATTTCAGTCCTTTTCCATCACATCAATCTGTCATACACACAACTTTTCAGTCACATCATCTTCAATTTCAACCAAAATCCAAACTAGTCCTATAGGTGTTTAGATTTAGAGGACTTTTACGGTACATTCTACTGCTAATATATACTAGCAGTATATAATAGGGTAGATTTGGTATTTATTAAAAATCTGAAAAGGGTTGTTTAGTTATTTATAAAATAGATTGTTTTATTTTTTTTATCACAAATAGAGATTAACTTTCCCGTGGCCTTTTTTCCCTGGATATCGTCATCCTCGTCTTCCTGGCGACCCCGGCGACGTCGCTCCCACCCCGGCGCATCTCTGTTGTACCTCTGTTGTGCTGCAGCCATGACAGTGCTTTCTTCCATCGGCAGCTTCGGTATAGGGCCTGTTCACGCTGTGGCATAGCTATGGCCAGAGCCATAGCATGCAACAAGAGGGTCTGCCCCGCGACAGCCATGCCCTGCTGCTGCTGCGCCATGCTGCCCTGCCGCTGCCACCTACCGCCGGCCGGCTGCCCTTGCCGCTGCGGCAGGCAAGGTCCCTAGCACTGTGGCTGACCCTTGCTAGTACTCCGTAGAACTTGATGAAACAAGGATGAAACATTTATTACTACATCTTTGATCCCTTGGATCAGATCTTGAGAGTGGCAACCTCGAAACTTAATTTATCAGCTGAAACTTAAGTTTAGATTTGATTTTGTTTTTTTTTTCATCGTGCTCTATTTCCAGCATTTGGCTTTTATACTGCTAATAACATATAAAAGTTTTATCCACATTTTTTTTTCATTCATACGATTAAAGAAGCAACTACATCGATCAATTGATCTTTTTATTCCTATACTAATTGGGAGCCCTCTTAAGAAAGCTCTCATATTTAGAAATGTCTAGTCGTGAATTAAGGCTAGGTTCTGTTTAGCTACTTCGCTAGATTATTGTTGCAGATTATTTGCTTTATGTCTCTAAAAATTAATTTTCTTAAAAAACTTTCTTCTACAGTATTTCTTGGATCTCTTATTTGAAGTTACTTCTCAAATGTATTTATCAAAACAAGAAAGTTTGGGTGGTTCAAAGTAAAATAAAAAAACCAAAAATATCTAGCGAAAAGTGAAAAAAAAATAAAAGATGGTCTAGAATGAAACTTTGGTAATAAAAGGTAGTTCATAGTGTAATTTATTCTTCATTTTATTTTATTTTTTAGCAGAAACACTGTATGGTTCAATATATTAAAAATTAAAAGAACAATTTACAGCATGTCTATCCAATCACATAAAGCTGATCTCTCGTAATGATTTACACGATGTAGTAAGAGAGGAGTATTCACTTTTAAGAGGATTTCCAAGAAAACAAAGAGGGTCTTCTATTCCAAAATAGGAATAATATGGCCATTCCTTTGCTTCCATTCCATATGTTCCATGTTGCATATAGGACCTTTTCAACAGAGTGAGAAGAAGCATGTGACATCTTGGCTGCCTTGATGTAGAATTTCTTCAAAGCTTAAAGACAAATCCCAATTTATTACAGGTTTCAACCAACAATCATGACTGAAGGGGCACTGAATTCATAGATGCAAGTAATTCAGAACATTTGGATATATTCCTGATAAGCATGTTCTTATAAAGTGGAGGATGAAGGTTTGAGATATGTCTTTTAAACTTGAGATGCAAACTGAATCATTTTCGTTGGAAACAAAAGAATATGCTCTTGGGAAAGAGATTGATCTGACTATGCTATTCCATACATCACCCCCAGGAGGTTTCTTCATCCTTTACCTCACATTTTGCTATGACTCTGAAGATATCCATAAATTGTATAACATCTCTCCACACAAAGAAACTTTTTGCTATGACTCTGAAGAAGGCCGCCAAGGGCTGCAAGTGGCTAACCCGCGAAACCCAGTTATATGCTAAAATAAGCGTCGCGAGTCCGCTTATTTTGACCTATAAATGAGTTCGCGGCTGACCCACTTATACCCTGAGTTGCCAACTTACTCCGCGGGAGCTACTACTAGAGTGTTATTACTGGTTCTTTTACCACTCCTCGTATCTGCTGCATTTTTCGTTGTAGATAAAAAATTGAAAGACTTTTGCTTTATTGGAATTTTGCTTACCGACAACATATATACGTTTACATTTACTCCATCCGTCCCACAATATAAGCATTTTTAGACTCTGACACGGTTTCTGAGATACTACTTTGACCAACAATATCTATAAAAGTGAAATATTTTTAATAAAAAGAGTTACATATTATAATAGTTTGTTCAATGATAACTCTAGTAACATCAATTTTACATTATTTTTTTTTATTTTTTTCTATTAATAGTCAAAGTTAAAAATGTTTGATTTATTATTATGTTAAAATGTTTATATTTTAGAATGGATGGAGTAATTATTTATGACCAGACTAAATAATTACTTTGCTTTGACTTAAAGAGCCTGGTGCCTGCGCCTCGACGTCGATCGATCATTAAAGAGGTCTTAATTGGGCATATACATAGAGCTATATATCTAACTAATTGAGCACGCACGCACGTTATCCTGTCGTGCTCACGTACTGTACGTACACAAATTGACAGTACTGTGTAAATGTCACTGGGAGTCTGTGACACTGGAGCAGAACAACGTGCGAAAAGTAGTACCTCTCTCTTAAAAAATGCTGGAGGTAATATTACTCGTTATTACCGTAGCATGGCAGAAAGTTATTTCCCGCTTACTTCCTTCGTCCCATAAAAAACCAATCTATTACTAGATATGACACATCCTATTGTCTATATTCGTTATTTAGAATACGTTACATCAGTACTCGATTTTTTTTTGACGGAGGGAGTATGTATATATATCTCGACCAATGGCAGTATGGTCGTTCTAGCATGTGGCGTCCGGAGCAGTACGTTGCTGAGTACACTACAAAGTACAAATTACCAAACTCTAACTAGGCCTATCATACTATTTATCGTAGATTTTTTCTATCTCTATCATACTATTTAGTTCCATAAGATCCTACTAGATTATAGGCAGTATCTCAATTGACAAGAGTATTATTTAAAATAAGGTGGATTAAAATTTATGTGAATAATTTCACTCAAATTTTTAAAAGTCAATTATTTTTTATCAAAATTATTATTATTGGCTCTAGTTTATGCAACATAGTGCAAATGCTATATTAAAAATATGTAATTTTTAAAATCTTATAGGATCCCAATCCTATAATATTATAAGGAAAAAAAAACAATATCAACACTAATTACTACCTCCATTCTATAATAAAGCAACAAAGTACAGTATGGGACACATGCTATTACTATGAATTTGGATAAGAGTCTGTTCGGATTCGTAGTACTAAGATATGTCCCATTCTATATTATGTTGTTATATTATAGGACGGAGGAGTACCTTGGTTCATTGTGGTCTCATTGTCACTAGCTAGGCTTCGGCCGTGTTTAGTTGTTTAGGTGTAAAAATTTTGAAGTATACAGATACACATTTGAAGTATTAAACGTAGACTAATAACAAAACAAATTACATATTTCGTCTGTAAACTGCGAGACGAATTTATTAAGCCTAATTAATTCGTCATTAGCAAATATTTACTGTAGCACCACATTGTCAAATCACAAAGCAATTAGGTTTAAAAGATTCGTCTCACAATTTATATGTAATCTATGTAATTAGTTTTTTTTCTATATTTAATATTTTATGCATGTGTCCAAACATTTAATGTGACTGGTGAAAAATTTTTACGCGCGAACTAAATATGGGCTAACGGCGTCTGAGTAGGTTTTTTTTTTAACTTAAACATCCATTAATATAGAGCGACAGAGTTCACGGGAATAAATCCCAGTACATTGACAAACAGATAAAAAGAAAGCATAGAACCAGCCGTTTCGAAAGAACGGGGAAATTGCACTAAGGCGTCTGAGTAGTTGAGTCTGACGATCGACAAGCATATGCTAGGTAGGCCGTGCTCGGCTCTGATTCGACACTCTGCCCCCGTGGGGGGCGATAGATCGAGTAAACATTAAACAATGATGCACATACACACTTCGAGAAACCTCACTGTTGCATATACGCACGCCCCCCCCCCCCCCCCCCCCCCCCCCAGACAATATCAATCATAATACTTTACTACCTCCCTTTATAATAAAGGCAACATAATACCGTATGGGGACACGGTGCTATTCTATGAATTTGGGAATAAGAGTCTGTCCGTCCGATTCGGGTAGTACTAAAAATCTTCCTATTCATACTTATCTGTTATTATTATAAGGACGGAGGAGTACCCTTGTTAACTGGGTGGTCTCTTGTCATGACTGCAGCAGGTTTTCGGCCGTGTTAGTTTATTTAGGTGTAAAAATTTTGAAGTATAACGAAACACCACTTTGAAGTATTAAACGTAAACTAATAATAAACAAAACAAATTAAATATTTTGTCTGTAAACTATGAGACGAATTTATTAAGGCTTATTTAATCGTATAGCAAATATTTACTGTAGCACTACGTTATTAAATCATGGAGTAAATTAGGTTTAAAAGATTCGTTTCGCAATTTATACGTAATCTATGTAATTAGTTTTTTTTTATATTTATAATTTATATATATATCTAAATAATTTATGTGACCGGGTGAAAAGTTTTTCCATGCGTGCTGAAAACATGGGCTTGACGACGTCTGACTCTGATAGTTGAGTCTGACGATCGACAAGCATATGCCTAGGTATGCCGGGCTCGGCTCTGATCGACACTCTGCCCCCGTGGGGCGATAGATCGAGTAAACATTAAACTAATGATTGCAGATACACATTCGAGAAACCTCACTGTTGCATATACGCACGCCCCCGCGCACTGTACACCGCTGCTCAACTCAACTGCAGATTACACAACAAAAACAACTAGTAAGAAGATTTTTAGTGGCTGCACACACACCTGCATCGCCGCGCACGGCCGGTGACAGCGCCTCGCCCGCGTCGTCGCGCGCGCCGGCCCGGGTCAAACACGACCACACACCCCCACACACTGTGCTCACGCGTCTCCCCGGCCGCCTCCAAGTGTCGCCTTTTGCCGCCCCCGCGCGCTAGCCGTACATGCAACCCGAACCACCAACCAACCAAGCCCCCTCGAAGGTGGCCTCGCCACGGGATACCACGGCCAACTCCGCGAGCTCTCTATATAACCTACTTGCCTTGCTCCTCCTCGCATCCACCCAAGCTCGCGCTCAACCAAACACACTAGCTAGCTTATAGTATAGCTGCGTGTGCTAGCTAGCTCGATCGTTAGTAACAACGTGCCCAGACAGCCATGCCGGCCATCGCGGATTGCGCGGCGACCG
>CM020179.1:30116513-30148686 GCA_009805545.1 Oryza longistaminata | reverse complement strand
CACTGAAAAATGCGCGACTTTTACGTTATTTTCGCGTCACACTACTTAGATGTATAATTTGAGAGGAACTAGGTGAGGGAATTGGACAAGCAAAAAACTGTCGATTTGAATAGGTTTTATAATTAACAGCGAGATGGAGCTACGGAATGCCATTGATTCAGCACGCAATCTGCCAAGAAAGGCGAGGTATTTGTGCTGCCTTCTTTCCCATGAATTGCCCAAAGAGAAGCAACCGTTCGTTGCTTGCTGCTTCAAATTAGTGAACGCTTTGCTGTAAAAAAGATAGTGAAAATAGCGAATGCTTCTGCTTTAGGGCTCCTAGAGCTGGCGTGGTTGAAGCTGGCGTGAAGATAGTGAAAATAGCGAATGCTCCATGATCTCCATGCTTGTGGCGTGGTTGAATCTCGTTGCCTCGTGTTGACTGTTTGTGAATATTCGGCGATAAAATAAGGATAACTGCCATGTGAAATTTCCGTTTCTATTTGATAGAATTTTTCCCATGGCTATGTTTAGCATGTTGGACTATTTGAGATGGCCTGCTAAATGTATTGGAACCCCTACTGCAGAATTCACCATGGGTCTCATTCAAGCCGTGTTTATGATTCGTACGCAAAAACTCAAGCGACGTTATTTCATCGCCAATTCCAATGGTGTTTATCGATGGACATTTTGCTAGGAAAAAAGTACACCGAAGGTCCCCTAACTGTTTAAAATCTTCCCCCAACCGTAAATCCGGATACTACGCATCCCTAACTTACATAACCAGTGCAAATTAAGTCTCTCGGGTCTCGGCCGTTTTGACCGACGTGACAGCTGACTCAGCGTGGGACCCACGTGGTCCACATGTCAGCCTCTACCCCTCATCTCTCCACCTCTCTTCCTCCTCCCTTTCCACGGGCGAGCAGTACGGTGGGTGCGGAGGAGCTGGGCGGCGCTGGCGCGGGGGAGGAACTGGCGGTCGCGCGCGGGGAGGAGCTACTCTAGCCACATCTGCCGAGCCTCACCGCGTCATCTCCCTTCGCCGCCCGTCGTCGTGCTGCCCTCGGTGAGTTCCTCGCACGCGGGCCAACAGACGGCGGGGAGGAGCTACGTGCGCTAGCCACCATCGTCGTCATCGTCCGTCACCGGCCTTCTCTCCCGCCGCCACCTTGCTGGCTTCGCGCCGCCACACCGCCTCCAACTCGCGCCGTCGCACCCACTCCCGCCGCCGCCAGCTTAAGCTGCCCTCTCGATCTCCCCTGTGCTCCCGCTACCGGCCTCCCTCCCTTCTCCCAGTGTCGCCACCGCATCGCCGCCGACCGTCGGACCTTCGTCGTCCCGGCGACCTCCTCCCCCCTCTCCCCCCCCGGCTGGCCGGCCTACCCAGGGAGATGAGTAGAGAGAGAGGAAGGAGAGAGGGAAAGAGAGGCTGACATGGAAGGGGAAGGAGGAAGAGAGGTGGAGAAAGGAGGGGAAATAGAGGCTGACATGTGGGACCCACATGGGTCCACACTGAGCCAGCTGCCACGTCGGTAAAAACCGGAGTCAAAACCGCTGAGGGACTTAGTTTGCACTGGCTTTGTAAGTTAGGAGATGCGTTGTATCCGGTTGTGTGTTGGGGGACGATTTTGTAATTCGATGACAAGTTGAGGGACCTTGGTGTACTTTTTCCTTTTGCTAGTCGTTTTGCTGGTACTAGTTTAGTGAGACGAACAATGCAGGCTGTACAAGGGGCTCATTGCGACATTTGCTGAAGACCTCAGGCCCAATAAAGTTTCAAGATTTGAGCATTTGTCTCAGCCCATCCGTGCTTGAGGCCATAGCAATCCGGGCCGCAAGCCTGAGATGACCCTTGGAATGCTCTTCTATAGACTATAGTGCAAAGCTATGTATAAAATGCAAGATACATTCAAATTTCTTACAAATACAAAGAAATACTAGTTATTCATCAACATACATACAGCACGTTTAAGAAACATCATAATTCCAACCAAAGGACAAGGGATCGAAGGCCGTACATAAACTGTACATGGATCCCTTATCTTATTTCCTACGTACAATATACCGGCAATCTCCTACCAGTACTTGTACACCGTCAACTAAGCTACAATAAACTAATTAATTAATTAATTAATTAATGTACTGCACTTCTTAGTCATTAATAATTGTACATTTACTGATGATACACAGAACGGAACTGAAACTGGCCGGCCACTTGAATTTGTGTGCGCCTCATACGAGGAAATACTGAGGCCAGTCTTCTTCCCCGTCTTCTTGACGTCTTCCTGCACCCTTCGCCTGTACTCCCCGAAGGTGAACGCCTTGTAAGGGAAGGCTCCTGCAAGTGCCGATGGGCGAGTCGTAACGACGGGCAGAGGAAGTAGGCGACGGAGTATCTCTCCGTCGTCGCGTTCGTCATCACCCTGTGCTCACGCTCTTGTACCTGTTGTTGCTCCACGCCTTCAAAATAGAAGTAGAGTCGGAAAAACGTCAGAATTGAATTGAACGCCCTAATTTGGTTCAACGTGGTAGAGTATAAGTTTAGTACGCGCTCGCATACACTGTCCACTGATGCTTAATTTAATGATTCACATTTGTATGTTTCATGAATATATATATATATATATATATATATAATATAATATATATATATATTTTAAAAAATAAGTTTACAATGGTTAATACTTAGTAATTAATCATGCTTAATCATCCACTACATTTTCGTGCTGATAAGCTTAAGCTTATCACTCCACAATGTGCCTAAACTGTTATAATTTGGTCCTCCCAAGATGTAAGATTATGCTTTAGACTTATGTACTATTTTCTGATTAACGTAGATATTTTCTTACAACGTGTTGTTGGGCATAGGCATAGATTGAGAGATTTCTTGTTAGACTCTAGTTATACACGAGTTAGTAGACGAATAGTAGGAGTACTATTTATTCGTGACCCGATCAATTCCCATAGCAAAAGTCGCAAATGTCCATGTGAAGTGTAACTGACAAGTCGATCTTCCATTCTACTACCCTTTTGCACGATTGTTTTTCTGTCCCTGATCATACGCGAATCCGCAGCCGGCTCTCGGCGTCGGAGCACGCGATCTTCCCGGGCACGCTGAAGAACAGCACGCCGTGCCGCCCCGCCTCCCCGGGCCCCCGCACGACGTGCAGCGGCGCGCCTCCCCACGAGAAGTGCTCCAGCGTCACCCTCGCCACGCGCGCGCCGTCGTCGTCGCCGGGGACGTCATAGAGCTCCTTAACCCGCGTCAGGTCGACGCGGTACAGCACCGTCCACTCCCCCTCCTCGTCGTCGCGCATCTCCAGCACGTCGAAGCGGGCGGCCCGCCTCTCCTCGTCCGTGTACCCGATCACCTGCAGGCGGCCGCCGGACTCGCCGACGTAGGCGTACACCCACCCGGCGTGGAACCAGCCCTCGGACCGCAGCCTCGGCGGCAGCGGCATCTCGCTCAGCTCCCCGCTGTCGATGGCGAAGCGGAGGAGGCGTGGCGACAGCATCGCCCACACCAGCGAGCCGTTCCAGAAGACGCCCCGCGGGTGGCGGAGCCCCGCGAACGGGCTGCGGCGGCAGCGGCCGTCGTAACGGACCGCCGTGCGCCAAGAACGTGTCCGGGAGGAGTAGACGCGGATGCCGTCGTGCCCGCGCGCGACGATCCTGTACTGGTGCCGCGACTTCAACGGGTCGTAGGCGAGGTTCAGATATTGGCCGGCGCCACCGGCGCCGGCCGGGACGTCAACCTCGAAGAATTCCATGGTTTCCGGGTTGCAGACGTAGTGCCGTGCTCTGTACACGCCAAGCTCGCCGTCGATGCGTCGACGGCGGCGGCAGAGGAGAAGCCCGTGGCAGGAGCTGGTGACGTAGGTCTCGGAGTTAGCCGTGTCGGCGGTGGTCGGGATGAACGAGAGGTCGGGGCTGGAATAGCCTCGGAGGAGGGGGTTGTAGCTGAACGCCTCGTGGATCTCGTCGTTGAGGAAGAAGCCGGCGATGACGGGGTGACCGGCGTTGGTGCGCAGGAGGTTTGTGTGCATGAAGAGGTGTTCCGACGTCAAGGCGTGCCATTGCTTGCACACGACTCGCGCGCGGACGAGCTCCTTGGGCGGTAGCCGTGTCAGGATGTTGGCTATGATCTCATCGGGGAATGTCATCTTCCTTACCATTTGGAGCAGAATTGGTACGAGAAGAGGGATCAGGGATGCGCTTGGTTGAAGCTACATACTATATACTGGGGTACTCCATATTGTCTCTGTTCAGGTCAATCCAAAAGTGTAAACGTACGAGCCTACGAGGTCATCTCCTCTAGTCACGAACAAGGGTAAATTGAGATAGTCGATCGGGACCGTCGAGCCGGTCGAGGTGGGCTCTTCCCTAGCGATCACGATACTTCCTATTTGGAGTTGGCAATTCTTGGTTACCACGTCGCCGGATAAATCAGAGTGCCACACAGCTGAGCTATTTTGGCCTACACTGCGATGAGTGAATGAACAAGTCTTACCGTTTGGCCTAATTACTCACTTCGCCTTGGAGTACATTATTCTGTACGCGAGACATCCAGCTTGTGAATTGTGTGATAGAGACAATTCACCGAGTGCAACTGCGCTGCTCGCGCGCCGAGGGAGTCTGCGACCATGGCGTTTCCAGTTCCCAACTTGTGAGGTGACCGATGGGGATGAAAATCCTTGCGATTTCAAGAAGGGAACACGGCAAAAATACAAGCTGATTCGGAATTGGGCCGTGAGTAGCTTTCTCAGCGGATAGGTTCACTTTGACTCCCTCATATATAGGTCCAATCTAATTCATATCCTATAACCACAATATCATATATCCTAACCCTTCAATTATTGAAACCAGTATAATTTGACTCCCTCAGCGGTTTTGAGAGTGATTTTTTTTCTGACGTGGCACGTTGACCCGCTCTAACAGCATATAGGTCCTACGTGTCAGTGTCACATTCTCTCCTCCTTTTCTCATTTCCCCACACAATGCCCCTAGCACAACAATGGTTGCGTCCTCCACCAAGGCACCATCGACACCCTCCACTGCTCTCTCGCCTCCGCAAGTTCTCCATCGACTCTGTGGACGCACTCCGGCGTCGGACCACTGGCGAGCAGGTGAAGCAGCAGCCAGCCAGCTCCCGCGTGAGAAGGCGGCAGAGCCCGTTGGCCTCTTTGCCTTCCTGCTGTCATCGACCATGGAAGTGTTGCCCATCTTCCTGCAGGAGCAGTAGATCCTGGCCAAGGAGATGTCGTTGGGCGTAATACCGCATGATGTCATCCACGGTGGTGTTCCTTCCATTCCAACTGGCGCTGGCCGTGGAGTTCACGGTGGCGGTGTCCTGGATGGCGGGGCTTCGAAGCACAACGTTCGGGTATTTCATGGTGCTAGTGTGGCTAATCCTGTATAAGGTGAACTCAGAGGGGATTGCGGTGAAGAGATACGTCGGGTGACAAGCAGCGAAGGACGGACTGAGGGGATTACAACAAGATGTGGGCAGAGGGGATTGCGACTGGCTCAGGGGCTTTGACGAGCCCCCTTCCCTCGAGGGCGCGCGCGCCGTCGCTCTGCCTCAAGCCGTGCCGCCACTGCGCCTCATCGACGACGAGCCATAGATCCATGTTGAGGCCGCGTCCCTCGTTGCGCCTCAAGGCTGCCGCTCCGTCTCGAGGGGCACCATCGCTGAGCCTCGATGCCACCACTCCGCCTCGGGCACGACATCATTGCTTTGGGCATAGCGAGACCGACTAGCTCGCATTCGCACTGCATGTGACTCTGGCGGGATCAGCCGCCACGCAAGTTCACGGAGCACAACGAAGGGACGGGGCTGCTACGCAAGCTCACAAGGTGGAGCCCCATCGCGGAGCGCTCTTCTCAGCCATCGCCGCCACTCAGCCTCCTCGGTGAGAGATGGCTTTGCCTTAGGCCACGCCCATGCCCGCCGAAGCCGCTGACCACCCTCCCCCCGCTCTAGCTCGTTGGTGTCGCTGTCGTGCATGCCACGAGAGAGTTAGTAGAGAAAGAGAGAGGAGAAAGGGGAGGGACGGTCCCTGACCCGTGGTCCCACGCATTATTTTTATTATTGTTTGTTATTGTAACGTGACATGAGACTTGAAGACAACTTCAATTTAACAAGTCGACACCACGATCAGCGAAAACTACCTTCAAAACTATTAGGGGAGTCATTTTACACCGATTTTTGTATGGAGGGTTCAAAATATCTGGTATTTGTTTAAGGGGTACGAATGAGATTGTACATGTAATTGAGGGAGCCGACTTATTCCTTTCTCAGCTTAAAATTTCGGCCCAAAAATATCTATCTACCCACACTATGCAATGGGCCAAACATTTACAAGAGGAGCCCAACCACACCGAGCCCACCGCAGACGCGACCTGTCGTCTTCTTCATGATCATTTGCGCAAGAAGACCATAATATGCCATAAGCCCATATGGGCAATGAAGCCGTGCTCTACAATAGAGCGATTGAAGTGGGTGCCGGCGGAGCTCCGGCACCTCCCGCTGAGATCATGCCATCCAAAGTACGCAAGTGTTTTTGACGCAAAATACAGCATTTAGCACCTAGTTGTAAGTATTTGTCACGTATATCCTGATATCCACCAAACAAACAGCCCCAAAACGGCCCTTTTCTTCTCAAACAAAACTGAACTTGTTACACGGCAAACAAGCCTGCGCTGTACGGATAAAAATCGAACCAAGCGTACCGGAAGAACCGAGGTTGTGGCGGCGCGGCATCTTCCCAGACCACCGAAATCGCCTGGTCCTCCATGCCGCGTGAGGCTGTGGAGGTGCTGCGCGAGGAGCAAGTCGGCGGTGGTGACCGGGTCATCAGGTGGCTGGCTGCCATTGGTGACGTCAGTGGCTTTCGGTAGCACACAGGAAGCGGTTTGGCAGTGAAGAGTTCATCCTCTGTATTGCCAGCTTGACCTGCGGGGTGGTAGACTGAGCTTGGGTGTTGAAGGGATGGCGTGGTGGTTCGGCGATGGTCGTTGTGCAGGATGGTTGTGTGGGGTTTTGATGGGAAACCGCTGGCGAAAGCCTTGCCAGGCCATGGGCCGGCATGACGACGGCGACGCCATTTGGCGCCGTTCCCCTCCTTGGAGGCGTCGTCCTGGCGTTGACCCCTCGTAACACCAAGAACCCTCTGCGCGCAATGGTAGCCTTGGTGGACTCATGCAATGTCCCCGAAGCTCTTCAGGTCTAGGGTGTTTGACGAGGCCTCACTTCCTTGGCTTCGTTCCTTGCTACAGCGGGTGTTCATCACTCTTATCTGGTTACTGTGGGGTAGAGTCGGAGCTACTTTGCTGGGGCGACGAAGCTTGGCAACGATGACACACTGCAATCTCTTTATAGGATTGTTGATGCTAGCTGTGTGTAGGAGTGGTTCCTTGGTAGCTTGGGCTGATGTCCTTCGTGGGTGTCGTTCTTGTTTGTTCATTTTGGCGTTGGGATAGCATCGCATTAAAGTCGAAGCTGTTGTGTCACTTGGGTGGCAAGCTTGACAACGATAACATGTGTAGGCTGCCGTGTCGTCTCAATTGGCAAGCTTGGCCAATGCCTTGTGTCGGGCTCCGTCGTGGTAGTTTAGGATAGGTTAGCTGTTGGTGTGGTGTTGTAGTTGTGGTTTTCGCTCAGTTTTCCCTAATTAACTAAGCACTGTAAGGTTTGATCCCGTTTTCTCCTCAAAATGGGATATCTTTTTCTTAATATAAAACGTCGGCAACGGCCTGACCGTTCGAAAAAACATTGTCCGCTAGTGCACATCAAATCCCCAGTGTGCCGACGCGTTTCGTCCATTCGAGTATCCAAGGCGAACAGCAACACACGGCCCATAGGCTTTTGTCTCAAATCTCAATGCCCATCTGCTGCCTTCACATACAGCCCACTCTGATATACCACGTTAGGAAAAGTTTACTCTACACTCCTCAATTTATCCCCGAGTCTAAAATTCAGGCCTGAACCGCAAACCACGTCATCGGCAGAGCTATCTCTTGAGGCCGATATGTGTTGTGTTCTACCGGGCCTGGACACTGCTGCATCTTCACGGTTGTCAAGAGCGACAACCAAGAGGCAAGAGCCCATATCATTGAAAATGGGCAAGACGACATCGTCTCGAAAGAAAATATGGAAAGATTAAGAAAGGGACGGCCTATCTTAGATAAGTTTTTAAAAACATTTGCAGAAATGCAAAAGCAGCGCCTAGATAAATTGCGATCGTACATATTTCATAGGCTGTGTTTAGATCCAAAGTTTGGATCCAAACTTCAGTCATTTTCCATCACATCAACCTGTCATACACACACAACTTTTCAGTCACATCATCTTCAATTTCAACCAAAATTTAAACTTTGTGCTGAACTAAACACAGCCATAGAGTATAAAGGCATCGAGCTTATGCTATCCTTTTGCTGTCCGTGTCACCTGGCACTTCAAAAGCTCAAAGTTTGCGGTGAAAGTGAACGAACAGTTTGCCATGTATTTACTGGCAAAGTGCCGAACCATCTAAGCTAAGAACGCAGGAAACGCAGGGGTGAATATGATATAGCTAGTGAGTTACTCTCATTATTTGAAAGGGTCTTTCTTCAAAATATGTAGAAAATTATAAAAGCGTCATTTGATTATGGAAACCGACCAATCGATCGAGGTAGCTGCAATTTACTGACCATAATACGTGCCCCCACTAATCCTTTGTCGAGCTTTAGCTTCTTTGGGTTTTTCACGCGTTCGAATATGCGTTCTTTATACTCCTTGACGAGTTAACACCACCAAAGTCCTATTTCTTTCCTAGTGTTGCCGGCCTCTTTTACCACCACTGACGAAATTTGTAGTGCTAGTATAATTCAACTATGCAAATAGATGGCCTTTTTGTTAGCTAGAGTATATGCAAGTTGTCATGTTGATCTGCCCTTTTTAACTTTTAAGTTGGCTTATTTCCTCTGCCGCTTGAGAATTGAGATCATCCAGAAGGCTAGCTAGTGTATGTGCCCTTTTCTTTGACATGGAGGACCTGGTAGTACCACTACTTTACAGTCAGGTTAATCGCCAACAAATATGTTCACCATCTTTTACACTTGTGGCACTTACATTCATAACCTTTAAGGTCATCGATGAAGGCCGCCTTTGCAATAGCTGCTATATATACACATGGAGCACCAAGCTAACAGTTTAGCAAATATATTACCAAATTAACCACCCACAATATAAAAATAGACGATTAATGCGGTACCATATTCTGTATGCACACACTGGCACACGACTAATTAACCGAAGATTCGATGCACACACACATTCGGAAAAGAACACCGGAGAGGTCAAACCCAAATCGCACCGCGCGCCAGCCAGTCCACCTCGCTAATTAACGTTCCACCTAAAGGCACGGACGAACCGGAGTCCACTGTATGGTGGAGTCACGCAACGGCAAATCAGATCGGCCACAACTCGAAAATAAATCGCTGATCGGCCACAACAACTCTTGCGCCTCCCACGCGCCGCGCGATTTTCGTTCAACGCTGCGTTAGATGTGGTGGTGCTCCGTCCGACGAGCCGCGACCGCGACCCCCAGACCCAGTTGGTTAGGTCGTGACAAGGAGATAAAGCGGCCGAGCCGAGCCGAGCCGAGGCGAGCCGCGCACGAAGAAATCCTCCGCGAAATGGCGGGTCCGCGCGGTGGCGGTGGCGGTGGCCGTCGCTCGTGGGCTCGTGGCGTGGCACACGTCGCGCTCGCGCGGTTTTGCCTTGCCTTTTTTTTATATCTTTTCCCCGCGCGTTCACTCGCTGACGCTATCTGCATCTGATCGAATCGATCAGGGCGCACGAGCGAGCGAGCGAGTGGTGGCGGGCGGCTGCGTGGGCGTGGGCGTGGGCACGGTGGGGGCTGATGTCAGGGTGCGCGGAAAATCTGATTGGGGGGAACCGGAGGCTTTGGTGGCCACTAACGTGAGAAAACTAGCATTATCTCCGGTCGGAGGAGGATCGAATCGATCGGTGTGGTGGTAGACCACAGGGTTTAATTGGAAGATGGCTGTTAGTGGCCAGTGTGCTGTTGTGTGTTTACAGCGGAGATAAGGCGCACCATTTCAGCTAGCTAGTACCCAGCCACGTACGGGAATCAGGTTCCGCGACTTCGATTAGTTTAGCTGACAGGCTAACCTTGCGCTATGATTGTTAATCGATCGCGCGGATATGTTAACCTTTTGCAAAAGAGACCGAAGAGATACGCACTAAAACATACTTCCTCCGTTTCATATTTTAAAACTTTCTAGGATTATCCACATTCATATATATCATAATAAATCTAAACATAACATATATACGAATGTGAGCAATACTATAATGTCTTATAATATAAAACGGAGGGAGTAAATTGCTAACACATGGTATATATGACTGCCCCCTAAAACCTCTGGTAAACATTTTTCTTCTACTAAAGGGAGATACACTAGAGAGTGGACGCAGTCGACTAAAGTGGATCAATTTTATAACCGTGTGTCGATCCGAGCCCATTCCTAAATATGAGAAACTCATAGCTGTGTTTAGTGGACCTACAACTCCACTCGTATAAGACCGGTGGTTAAACATATACTACTATGTAAAAAAAAAAAAAAAAGCAAACTCTAACTACATAAAAATATGGTTACATATTTTTTTAGGACAGAAGGGTATGTTAATAACGTTATATACATTAAAAATAGGGGAGGGGGAGTAACTTCGATAGTCTCCTAGCCTAACAATGGAACAATTTGATGGTTTCATTGCATTTACGATACAGAACATTTGGAAAATCACGATATTGAGCGTGCAAGTTTTTTTTTTCATAATAACTAAGAAACGCAGCGTTTATCACACATCCAACCCTCCACGATCCATAATTTTACTACCCCCAGTAGGAGTTTCCCCCAACCTAATTTTGTTTTTAGTGGAACGACGTGCAAAATTCTAGTGTTGAAGTCCACCCTTCTGTCTCATGAGCAATACTGGTAATTCTTTCGTGAAGAAAAGGAGGCAAAGGAAAAGCATGAAAGTTACCTTGGATACATAGTTGGAGGGTAAGTGGTGGCGTAGCATTTCGGTAACTGGCAACGCCTGCCTGAGTGGCCATATAGGCGAAATGCACGCCATCAGTAAAGTTGCATTGTATCTGGCCAGTTTTTACTTTTGATAGGTCCATGTTCTTGTTCTTGCAAGAAGACAGTCTACACACTTCAACTGCGGAAGTTACTAATGCCCGCCAGCTGTTAAGTAATTTCACAAGAAAGCGATCTGTTAGCAAGGAAGCGGTGAAATCTGCAATCTAATTGCAGCAACAGTTAAAGTTTCATAATCTTTTAAAAGAATCACATGTTTGCCGACTTGCTAATGTACCTATCAACTATCGAGTCCAATTTTGTCTCTTTTATTTCCTCAAAATAATAAAAAAAATTAGGTGATTGTACTTGAATGGATTTTTCCAGAGAGACCCTCAGCCCAATCAAATTAAGGGCTCCTTTATCTCGCAAAAACAAAAGACTCCTTTGAAACACGAGAATTAATTTCATATGACAGTTCATTTCCACCAAAATTTCAATGAAATTCCTCTATTTTAAATAGTCATAGGCCGCGCATGGTACTACCAAATGACCACCTTGTCTTGGTGGCTTCGTCAACCACAAAGCTTTGGACCCAAGCCGCCGCCGAGCCTAGTAGAGTAGTAGTAGACCAAAACTCAGACGCAAAGCAGCAGAAATTTCTCCGGTCCTTGGCATTGTACAAGCTCCAAGTTTTGAGTTTTTGGAGCCGTGCATGCCGTGCGTATTCTCCCTAGCACTAGCAGTCGGGTCGGGGCGTTGGCCTGGCATGGCCGAAAGCGGCTGCACACGTGTCTCTTGCCGCTGGCGGTTGACTTTCCTGCCAACCTTCCTATACATAAGCCGTAACCATGTCGCCATCGTTCACCAAATTTCCTGCAGAATGTCCAGCTACAACATCGCATACTTTTCAGCTTACAAGCTACTGTAAAAAAAATAAATTTTGAAACCTAATTTTAAAGATGATTTTAAGATTTCTTACGATAATTTATTTTTAGTATTTGCTTTTTATTGTCAAGGATGAATATGCAAAAGTTATACCTATAAATTATTTTTGTCGTATAAACCATAACGGTTATGGATCAAAACAATGAGCACCAATTTTTGAAGAAAAATTCAACAGTCACATTGATTGGCTTCGGCTGATAAGCTATAGACAAATAAACAATACTCCCTCCATCCCATAATATAGGGCGCTCACGCATTTCAAGATTTCACATTCAAAATATTTTGACCAATATTTAGTACAATATGAATTGAATTTTACTTGCTAAAAATTATATCATTGAATTGACATTTGAATTTATTTTCATATGGCTATAATTTTGTCACTACAAACCTTATAATATATGAGAAATTATAAGACAAAGATTAGTTTTGGTGATCGTGTCAAGTTTGACCATGCTTTATATTATGGAATAGAGAGAGTACTATGAAAAATAATTTAGAATAAGATTTTCACTTTTTTTTATTATTTTTAGTGGTGCAAAAGCCAAGGAAAAAAACAGAAGAGGATAAAAAAACGCCTAGAATAATTTAAAATTATGTTTGAAAATTTAAATTTTAGACGCGGCTTATAAGTAGTAATAAGCGAGCCTAGCAATTATGGGGAACTGATAGCTATCTATCCCCTGATAAAACCGTAGCCATTCATCTATGATTTCCATTTTGACATTATGGCCATGGCTAGCGTCAACTAAGTGCAGATGTAATGATGTTCGCAGCAATATGGTTAGCGTTTTCTGAATGCCCTTTGAGCAATTTGTGGGGTAATATCTTCAACGGCCTCCCTTTCACTATTTCTGAGAAGTAGACACCAAGGGGACTGCGAATAGTGTAGTTATCTGGTTCTATAATATCTATTAATATCCATGTGGCATGCAGGTTCTATCCTTAGAATGGCCTGCTATCGTGCTAGTTATAATAATCATCTCAATAAAAACTGCCGAAGGGAAGGAAAGCGAGAAAGAAAAGGATGGTTAGGCCAATTTCGAAAAGAAGTCAAAAGATCTCCGACCATGGATTGTTCGAGCAAGTTGACAGGGACAATCAATTCCCCGAAGAAAAATTGGGTCTCCTCCAGCTGAGTGCCTACACAATCACAGGTCAAAACCGGAGCACGCCACGCCGCCCCCTGACCTCTCCCTACTACTGCCGTATCGTCTCCTACCTCGCCTCTCTTTCCTTTTTTCCGTCGATTCACCATTGTTGCTTGGGGTGCAAGCGCCCAGCAGAGGCCAGTTTTACGCACCAAATGGCTTGCATATCACATATCTCCTGAAGAAGACCAAACGAGAAGCCATCCTCACTGCCCAGTCCGTGCCCGGCACCATCAGCATAGCTCTTCTTCCTTCTATGGTGTGTTCCTTGATGATGCAACTCACCACCACATGGCCATGGCGTTTCTTCTTCTGCTTGTTTTTCCACCTGCTGTTCCTCTTCCCAACCAACTCCTTGAATCAAAGCTACTGTGACCCTGGTGATGCTAGTGCACTGCTGGGCTTCATGCAAGGTCTCAGCGGAAGCGGCAGCGGCTGGACGGTCCCAAATGCCACTTCTGAAACAGCCAATTGCTGTGCTTGGCTTGGAGTCAAGTGCAACGATGGTGGCCGGGTCATCGGGCTGGACCTCCAAGGCATGAAGCTAAGGGGCGAGCTGGCAGTCTCGCTCGGGCAGCTGGACCAGCTCCAGTGGCTCAACCTGTCCAGCAACAACCTCCATGGTGCCGTCCCGGCAACCCTAGTCCAGCTCCAGAGGCTACAACGTCTTGATCTTAGCGACAATGAGTTCTCTGGTGAATTCCCGACCAACGTGTCTCTCCCAGTGATTGAGGTCTTCAATATATCCCTCAATTCATTCAAAGAACAGCATCCCACGCTCCATGGTTCAACGCTCCTTGCCATGTTTGATGCGGGGTACAACATGTTCACAGGGCACATTGATACCAGCATCTGCGATCCAAATGGAGTGATCCGTGTTCTCCGGTTCACGTCGAATCTCCTATCTGGGGAGTTCCCAGCAGGGTTTGGGAACTGCACAAAGCTCGAGGAGCTATATGTTGATCTAAATAGCATCACTGGGAGCTTGCCAGATGATCTTTTCAGGCTGTCTTCCCTTAGGGACCTGTCTCTGCAGGAGAATCAGCTCTCTGGTAGGATGACACCAAGGTTTGGTAATATGTCTAGCCTTTCTAAGCTGGACATATCTTTCAATTCATTCTCTGGATACCTTCCAAATGTTTTTGGTAGCCTTGGCAAGCTTGAGTATTTCTCTGCACAGTCTAACTTATTCAGGGGTCCGTTGCCTTCATCACTGTCCCATTCACCATCACTGAAGATGTTGTACCTGAGAAACAATTCATTCCATGGACAGATCGATCTCAATTGCTCAGCAATGTCACAATTGAGCTCACTTGATCTTGGCACAAATAAGTTCATCGGCACAATAGATGTTTTGTCAGATTGCCATCATCTGAGAAGCCTGAATCTTGCCACAAACAACCTCACTGGTGAAATCCCTAATGGTTTCAGGAATCTTCAGTTTCTAACCTATATCTCACTTTCAAACAATAGCTTCACAAATGTGTCCTCAGCATTATCTGTCCTTCAAGGCTGCCCAAGCCTAACAAGCCTCGTGCTGACAAAGAATTTCCATGATGGGAAGGCCTTGCCGATGACTGGAATAGATGGTTTTCATAACATCCTAGTGTTTGTCATTGCTAATAGCCATCTTTCAGGATCAGTACCTTCATGGCTAGCAAACTTCGCACAATTGAAGGTGCTGGATTTGTCATGGAATAAATTGTCTGGGAATATCCCTGCATGGATTGGCAATCTCGAGCATTTGTTTTATTTGGATCTTTCTAATAATACACTGTCTGGAGGAATTCCGAACAGTCTAACAAGCATGAAGGGCCTTCTTACATGCAACAGCTCACAGCAATCCACAGAAACTGACTATTTTCCTTTCTTCATTAAAAAGAACAGGACAGGCAAAGGGCTACGGTACAATCAGGTTAGCAGCTTCCCGCCCTCCCTACTTCTCAGCCACAACATGCTCATAGGTCCCATATTGCCAGGCTTTGGGAACCTTAAGAACCTTCATGTCTTGGACCTCAGTAACAACCATATTTCTGGTATGATTCCTGATGAGCTATCAGGCATGTCGAGCTTGGAATCCTTGGATTTGTCACATAATAATCTTACCGGAAGCATTCCTTCTTCATTAACAAAGCTGAATTTTCTATCGAGCTTCAGTGTGGCATTCAATAATCTAACTGGTGCAATTCCATTAGGAGGGCAATTCTCAACATTCACAGGTTCTGCTTATGAGGGGAACCCCAAACTCTGTGGCATCCGCTCTGGCTTAGCACTATGCCGGTCATCTCATGCTCCTACCATGTCTGTAAAGAAGAATGGAAAGAACAAGGGTGTCATATTAGGAATAGCTATTGGCATTGCACTTGGAGCAGCATTTGTGTTGTCTGTTGCTGTTGTACTTGTGTTGAAGAGTAGCTTCAGAAGGCAGGACTATATAGTTAAGGCTGTTGCACTTGCAGATACAACTGAAGCTCTTGAGTTAGCACCAGCTTCACTGGTTCTTTTGTTTCAGAACAAGGATGACGGCAAGACAATGACTATTGGTGACATATTGAAATCTACAAACAACTTTGATCAGGCAAACATCATTGGTTGTGGTGGCTTTGGTCTAGTGTACAAGGCAACACTACCAGATGGAGCAACGATTGCCATCAAAAGACTGTCAGGTGATTTTGGCCAGATGGAGCGTGAGTTCAAAGCCGAGGTGGAGACTTTATCAAAAGCTCAACATCCTAATCTTGTGCTTCTGCAAGGTTATTGCAGGATTGGCAATGATAGGCTACTGATCTACTCTTACATGGAGAATGGTAGCCTAGACCATTGGCTTCATGAAAAGCCTGATGGTCCATCTAGATTAAGTTGGCAAACAAGGCTTCAGATAGCAAAAGGAGCGGCCAGAGGTTTAGCGTACCTGCACTTGTCATGCCAACCCCATATACTCCACCGTGATATCAAGTCAAGCAACATACTTTTAGATGAGGATTTTGAAGCTCATTTGGCTGATTTTGGGCTTGCTCGGCTTATTTGTCCCTATGATACACATGTAACAACTGATCTAGTTGGCACACTAGGCTACATCCCCCCTGAGTATGGCCAGTCTTCAGTAGCCAATTTCAAAGGTGATGTTTATAGTTTTGGCATTGTTCTTTTAGAGTTATTAACTGGAAAGAGGCCTGTAGATATGTGCAAGCCAAAGGGAGCTCGGGAGTTGGTCTCATGGGTTTTGCATATGAAAGAAAAAAACTGTGAAGCTGAAGTATTGGACCGTGCAATGTATGACAAGAAGTTTGAGATGCAAATGGTGCAGATGATCGATATTGCCTGTTTGTGCATAAGTGAGTCACCAAAACTGAGGCCCCTAACTCATGAACTTGTACTATGGCTTGACAACATTGGTGGTAGCACTGAAGCGTCAAAGTGAGGCAAATTCTATAATAGCAACCACTGTGGAAATCCATGTGATCAAATTCACCCCCACCCCTTTCTCTTTGTATTAAATTTTCTTCCACAGTGATGTGAGATATTGTGTGACGATCGTATACAAAATAAGAGTTCCGGGAGTCTATGTAACCTGCTAATTCAATAACAGCAGAACCTTTTGTTACATGATGTGCAGTAAATGCAATTTTCTGATAGGTAATGAAATATGTTTGCTTTTTTTTTCATTGTTTTCTCTGAACTTTTGATATGTTGCTATGTGAGCTGTTGTAAGGAAGGACATAACTAAATGTTTCTTAATTCTTCGAACAGGTTTGGACACGCTGCACAGTTCAGTGTGTTCCTTACATTTCCCACCATACCCTACCCAACTTATAATTCAACATTATGTCATTTTGGAACTTATAAATTAAAAATTACCATGACCGAGTACATGTACAAAATTTTACATTCCTATTTGCTGCAAGCTTTAACATTTTCCACTGGCGTTTTAGACAATTATTTGAGATCAAAACTAGTTGTCTTTGGACGCCCACTTTAAGTCCTAGCCTGCCAACCTCTTAGAAACGAAAACAACATGTTCAATATTCACCCGGACAATCACCGGGCGGTCGCCTCTGTTGCCTTACCGCTGGCTAAACGCCCTAACAAACGATTCCCTTCTACATTTCTAGTCGTCGGACGTGAACTTCAGCTACACGGCGCAAAACAGGGAGAAGCAAAACAGCAATCAACATTGGATAATTTGGATGCTAAAGCATACCTGGTGGTAGCCCCTTGGCTCAGGCATTCTGTCGAACAGGTGGCATGCGCGTGAGGCCACTCGTGAGTCCGAGCCAGCCACCACCGTCCCGGCCGCCGAACCTGGCGGCGAGCGTGCAAGTCCCCTTCCCACCGCTCACCCAAGGGCAGGACTCGCCATCGGTGGGCGTCGCCGTCGTCGTCGTCCACGGCTGTTGGATGTCACGGCCACACCACGCACGCGACGCGTACGGCGCACCCCCAACCCAGGAGTGGGGTCTTCAGGAGGAGATCCGCGACGGCGACGCTCAGGACGGCATTGCGGCAAGATGGAACTTGGCCGCTTTCCTCTTCAGGTGCATTGCGTCGAGACCATGTGGAGGGGGAGGGGGGGGGGGGGAACCCCCAACGGCAAAGCCTTCGTCTCGGTAAATCTCCAGCCTCGCCGATGCGCTAGGCCCAGCAAAGGAGCGTGGCCCTTCTACATGAGTCCGTGGGCTCGTGCAGGCCGAAGTTTCCAGATGCAAGCCCAAAGACACGACAAAACAGAAGTAAAGCCCATGTTGGGTTAGACATATTGGCCTATAAATAGGCCCATAAAAACATCTCTCTCTCTCTCTCTCTTCCTCTTTGTTTTTCTCTTTTTTTGTTGTTTTTTCGAAGGAGAAAATTTGCTTTTGAAGGGAATTCTCTTTTTTGTTGTTGCTCTTCCTTTAAGTAGTAGGAAATTATGCAGCGAGTTTGTTACTTCGTATCAACGCATGATTTGTGTCTGCAATCGTCATCCTGAATTCATAAAGCTCACTCTCCCACGCAGCCGAAGATCGATGATAGAGATAGAAACGCAAGATCACAATTCGAAAACACACAAAGCTAATTGCCTAATTTACATCTCCACAGACAAGCATGCAGAAAATACTTAATAAATCGCACATGATAGTAACTATGATCTTCAAATTCACAAATTCTCCATATGAATATTACATACATGCAGAATGTGAAGGAAAATTAACCAAACTTGGAAGCACCAGCGGGAAGCAACACATGGCGGACATAGTTCAAAGGAATGGAGACCATATGCATGGATACATAGTACATAATAGTGCAGTAGAATCTATCCACGAGGCGAAATGCGGGATGCGAAGGCTGAATATTCGTTGATCTAGTGCTGGACCGAGGCGGCCATCTTGTACGCGTATCTACACTTCAGCGCCACCTCGCGCGCGCGCGCCGCCGCCGCGCTCAGGCGTTGCTCCGGTACGACCCGAGCTTGGCGGCGCTGGCCCTCAGCACGTACTGGTGGTAGGTGGCGGCGATGGCGGCGCCGATCAGGGGGCCCACCCAGAAGATCCACTGAACAAACACAAATAACATCATCGTCAGAGTTAAACGATAACTTATTATCGCCAAAGTAACAAGCTATCATTAGCCAATTGTTATTGCTAGCTGAATATCTTCTAATGATTTGATTAGTCATGGTTCCAGCAAGCGTATGTAGTTAAATGATCGATCAAGACACGGTGTACGGCAAACGGGTGGTTGCAGATGTTGGCATCTTCTAGGTGGCTGAAAGGTAGTGGGGATTAGGTTGTATATCACTATATTGCGTTCAGGGATTGCGTATGTCATGCATAAACTAGACAAATTACACTAAACAAATCGATCAAATGACACCAGCCACCTCTTTTAATTTTCTACAGACTTATCCTGAGCCGTTCGTTTATTCATGCATTTGTCAGCTAGCTAATGAGCATGAGCAATAAGTCAGCACATTTCCTGTGTGTGTCACTGTCTACTTAGTTTGAAATATTGTTAACAAGTACTAATAGATGGTTACTTGTGACCAAAGTTTGTTCTCAGTAGATAGTGATACTACTACTCCAGCAGCTTAATCAAGGTAATTACTAAGTCAGGGGTACGCACTTGGTCATCCCAGGCCTTGTCCTTGTTGTAGATAACCGCGGCTCCCAAGCTCCTCGCCGGGTTAATGCCGGTGCCGGTGATGGGGATGGTGGCCAGATGGACCATGAACACCGCGAATCCAATTGGGAGAGGAGCCAACACCTGATGAACACATCGACAAAAACGTTAAGGCAAAAATCATCATGCAAACATGTTATATGTTCGACATATACTGATGTCAAACAGCCAATGACAAAACAGAGTACAATAATTTATTTCGTTCCAAAACCATCTCCAACCCAAAAGTGACCCAAAGTGGATTATGTTTTTTCTGTTAAAAATAAAATCGTCCGTGGTCCTGCAAATGAATGGTTCACGGTATCTGAAGGAGAAGTATATCTGCAGGATGCTGTGTTCGTTTCATATCGTCAGAAATTTCTCTTGGAATTTTGCTCTTTGTCCCTATCCATAGATCAATATATGTCCTCATTAAGTACCGACCATTTGCGATTTGCCACCTCACGTTTGCTGCGGACGATCGACAGCAAGACAGGGACTACTAACAGTCCGCTGCCTACGCGAGGGAATCGTCCTATCTGTTTATTGGCATGCAATGCAGCAATGCATATCCGGCAAGAAGATACAACTGCGTAGGTGTCTGATGTTGACTGGAGTGTAATGCACAATTAGGGTCACTTCTATTGTCTGATTAAGTTAATTTGTAATTTAGGAGTCATTAAAATGCTTAGTTAATTTGTCAGGATTCATGAACTTGCATGGCCTATTAACTACTGCACCCTGTTTAATCAGGTAATGTAAGACTCGAGAGTTATCTTCTGAAGAAGTCCTGTCTGTCATTATACTGGCGAAAGCGTGGGGTGGGATGGTTTATCTTTGAAAGGAAATTAAATTGGGTATATGTTTGATTACCAGCACATTACCAAAATTTATAAATTAAAGGCAAAAAAGTTTCATATACTTTACGTTTGTAGTTTGTGACCTTATCAAACTTTCGTGGTAGTTTTGAGAGTGGAATTAAGGTTCCGGATTACAAAATGTTGATAGTGTGTTCTGATGATGATTAGTGTTTTTTTTCACCTAGCTATCAACCAAAAACGATTATTTCGTCAGAAAACAAGAATAAACTCTTCTTCCACCTAATTATTTATGTATTTGTTAAATGTTATATACTCTCCTTCCAAGTAACTATTTGTCTTTGTTTTTTTCTATTTTCATGAAGTTAGTTAAGTTCGCCAGCTAGAAGTCTCTGAAATTTAGCTGTAGTGTTTCTTAAAGTTTAGATGATGTGGGAGAATTGTTCAAAGTCTTACCGTGCATCAACATAGTTTAGTACAGTGCTACTGATCTATCAGTGTCTTATACGTGCAGCTGTACTAAACGTTTTCTCCATACTAATTATATAGTTCATGATTATATATATAATATATCTAGTTTCGGCAGTATACTGAAGTAGGACTAAACACTAAATTAAAGTAAGTACGTTCTTCCTATGCAAAGCAAATTAAACCATATTCAACAGCTTCCTCAAGTCTCAACACTGTATCAATCCATATCCAGCCCTGCCATTGGTCACTAGAATCAACTCTAAAGTACTCCCTCATTCCCATAATATAAGGGATTTTCAGTTTTTGCTTGTAACGTTTCACCACTCGTCTTATTCAATTTTTTTTTGCAAATATAAAAAGCGAAAAGTTGTGCTTAAAGTACTGTATATAATAAAGTAAGTCACAAATAAAATAATTAATAATTTCAAAATTTTTTGAATAAGACGAGTGATCAAACGTTGTAAGCAAAAACTTAAAATCCCTTATATTATGGGACGGAGGGAGTAGCTATCAACGGTGAGGAAGTGTGCAGCAGTGGTTGGCTAGCTAGCTAGTAGGAGTACCAGTTTAAGCCTTATTCCGTTACGCTATGTACAGTACATGGGTCAGTGTGTGCTACTTCCTCCGTTTCACAATGTAAGTCATTCTAGTATTTTCTAATATTAATATCGATGTTATATCTAGATTCATTAACATCAATATGAATGTGGAAAATACTAGAATGACTTACATTATGAAACGGAGGGAGTAGTATACAGCGTGAGGCGCACACGTATAACTCACCGGGATGTGGGAGTCGCGGGCGTTGCGCTTGGGGTCGGTGGCGGAGAAGACGGTGTAGACGAGCACGAAGGTGCCGATGATCTCCGCGCCGAGGCCGGTGCCCTTGGAGTAGCCGTCGCTGAGCTCGTTGGCTCCGCCGCCGTACCGCGCGTAGTACGAGCTCTGGAACCCCTTGACGAGCCCCACGCCGCAGATGGCGCCCAGGCACTGCGCGATGATGTACAGCACCGCCCTGATCAGCGACACCTTCCTCGCCAGGAACAGCCCGAACGTCACCGCCGGGTTGATGTGCCCACCTGCACCATGCTCACACACACACAATCGTTAATAATTAAGCTTGATTCAATTTTGTGCATCCACTACAAATAATTAAGTTCTCATAAATTGTATCACTTATATTATGTAATATCATTTTTCAGATTTAGCTTCAGGTTCTCTACCTTCTGTTGATGAAGAGTGAAAATTATGAAGACACGTCGCATTAGGTATTCTAATAAATTTTAGTCTAGTCTTGTACTTTTTCTACACTTTTAGTGTACTTCGGTGCATATTTAGTAATTGTATTCCAGTCTTGCATTTCTTTTTAGTTCTTGTACTGTACTTCCTCGTACGAATTGACATGGATAGTTGTTAGCCTTCAATTTGAGCCCTAGGCGTATCGAGATCCTAGCTCCGCCACTGCTGGAGTGTAATGCACAATTAGGGTCACTTCTATTGTCTGATTAAGTTAATTTGTAAATTAGGCGTCATTAAAATGCTTAGTTAATTTGTCAGGATTCATGAACTTGCATGGCCTATTAACTACTGCACTCGGTTTAATCAGGTAATGTAAGACTCGAGAGTTATCTTCTGAAGAAGTCCTGTCTGTCATTATACAGGCGAAGGCGAGGGGTGGGATGGTTTAGCTTTGAAAGGAAATTAAATTGGGTATATGTTTGATTACCAGTACATTACCAAAATTTATAAATTAAAGGCAAAAAAGGTTCATATACTTTACGTATGTAGTTTGTGACCTTATCAAACTTTGGCGTGGTAGTTTAATTTTGAGAGTGGAAGGTTCCGGATTACAGAATGTTGATATTGTGTTGTGATGATGATTAGTGTTTTTCTTTCACCTAGCTATCAACCAAAACGATTATTTCGTCAGAAAACAAGAATAAACTCTTCTTGCACCTAATTAATTATTTATTGTTAAATGTTATATACTCTCCTTCCACCTAACTATTTGTTTTTGTTTTTTTTTCTATTTTCATGAAGCTAATTAAGTTCGCCAGCTAGAAGTCTCTGAAAATTAGCTGTAGTGTTTCTTAAAGTTTAGATGATGTGGGAGAATTGTTCAAAGTCTTACCGTGCATCAACATAGTTTAGTACAGTGCTACTCTATCAGTGTCTTATACGTGCAACTGTACTAAACGTTTTCTCCATACTAATTATATAGTTCATGATTATATATATAATATATCTAGTTTCTGCAGTATACTGAAGTAGGACTAAACACTAAATTCAAGTAAGTACGTTCTTCCTATGCAAAGCAAATTAAACCCCATATTCAACAGCTTCCTCAAGTCTCAACACTGTATCAATCCATATCCAGCCCTGCCATTGGTCACTAGAATCAACTCTAAAGTACTCCCTCCATCCCATAATATAAGGGATTTTCAGTTTTTGCTTGTAACATTTCACCACTCGTCTTATTCAAAAATTTTTTTTGCAAATATAAAAAGCGAAAAGTTGTGCTTAAAGTACTGTATATAATAAAGTAAGTCACAAATAAAATAATTAATAATTTCAAAATTTTTTGAATAAGACAAGTGATCAAACGTTGTAAGCAAAAACTTAAAATCCCTTATATTATAGGACGGAGGGAGTAGAAATCAACGGTGAGGAAGTGTGCAGCAGTGGTTGGCTAGCTAGCTAGTAGGAGTACCAGTTTAAGCCTTATTCCGTTACGCTATGTACAGTACATGGGTCAGTGTGTGCTACTTCCTCCGTTTCACAATGTAAGTCATTCTAGTATTTTCTAATATTAATATCGATGTTATATCTAGATTCATTAACATCAATATGAATGTGGAAAATACTAGAATGACTTACATTATGAAACGGAGGGAGTAGTATACAGCGTGAGGCGCACACGTATAACTCACCGGGATGTGGGAGTCGCGGGCGTTGCGCTTGGGGTCGGTGGCGGAGAAGACGGTGTAGACGAGCACGAAGGTGCCGATGATCTCCGCGCCGAGGCCGGTGCCCTTGGAGTAGCCGTCGCTGAGCTCGTTGGCTCCGCCGCCGTACCGCGCGTAGTACGAGCTCTGGAACCCCTTGACGAGCCCCACGCCGCAGATGGCGCCCAGGCACTGCGCGATGATGTACAGCACCGCCCTGATCAGCGACACCTTCCTCGCCAGGAACAGCCCGAACGTCACCGCCGGGTTGATGTGCCCACCTGCACCATGCTCACACACACACAATCGTTAATAATTAAGCTTGATTCAATTTTGTGCATCCATGGCATGTGTACGTGTTGTGATCGATCGATTGGTTAATTCTGGGACCTGAGATGCCGGCGGTGCAGTAGACGAGGATGAAGATCATGCCGCCGAAGGCCCAGGCGATGCCGAGGATGCCGACGCCGCTGCAGGCGGCGTCGGTGGTGTTGACGGTGGCGTCCGACTGGTGCTTGTACCCGATCACTGTGGCCACCGTGATGTACAGGAAGAGGAGCGTCGCGATGAACTCCGCGATCACCGCGCGGTACAGCGACCACTTGGTCAGCTCCTCCACGTCGATCAGCGGCGCCGGCGGCGGGTCCGTGTAGTCCTTCGCCGAGAACTCGCCGCCCTCCGGCGCCGACGCCTCAATGTCCTTCGCCATCGAGCTAGCTAGAATGCTAAGAACAACTAACCAAGCTAACGCTAGCTCTGACTCTCTGTGCTTTGCTGCGGTGAGTGTGGTGTCAAGAGGTAGGAGAGGTATATATGGGGAGCCGAGAGGATGACTCGTGCCACGGACAGGTCGAGCTCATATGCTCAATGATGGCTGGTTTAGGGATTGATTAGTGCCAGATTAGTCAAGGATAAGGGGATTAATGGTTTCTGGTTAGGGTTTTTTGTGTTAGAATTTGCCGACCACAACCGACTTAGCCTCATCATTATGTCACTCATGAACCTAACTGGTGGCTAGTGATCAATCGGAGGAATTATTCTAAGTGATGTGCTTACATATACTGTTCCGGGAAAAAAACAAATTGGTCTGAACTGAACTTCAGCAAAGCCACTGTATATGTGACTTCAGCTAGGGTTTGAAGAGCTAGGGCGGCTATGGTCAGGCATAATAAACTAGTTAGTATGCATGTATCTTCTCAGTTGTTGACAGTTCACTGCTGAATTTTTATTGCATGCCAAATGCATGTTTGATTTCTTCTGCTGTGCATAACTGAGCACACTGGCGTGCAAGCGAAATTCAGCAGCACATCGTTGTGTCGAATGTCGATTAGCCTAAGCGTAATTCGGTAGAAAAAAGTATAAGTAGCCTAATCTTTTAGAAATCTTATCCTGTACAGCCATTTATATACACTATACGTACTTATCCACCAATGGAGATGCTCGGAAACTTTATTGCTAACAATAATAACAAAGACAGCGAATCGTTTCGTGGGCAGACAACGGGCTGTAGCTACTTACAAATTGAGATTCTTATCACCAGGCTCGATTAGTTGCAACCTACAAGCTGTATGAGGTGACAGCATTAGCTGTCGTAGCTCGTCTTCTCCCACAAAGGAAATCTCCAGAAATTTCTGGCCAAAATCTTCAGGGTCTCTCTCTGTCCCAAGGACCAGCTGTGAAGAGAGTTAGAGACAGACACCAAACCCCAACAAAAGCCATGCATTATGATCCATGAACAAAAATAGCGTTGCAGAGAGCATATTCTTCATGGCCAACTTCTCATTACTGGTTGTCTCTCCATGAATTGTGAACTTGCTCTTCACTAGCTCCTAGCTAGCTAGCTGTACATAATTATGCATCGGATTTGCTGAAAAAGTATCGCCACATTATGTGGCTGAGTACAGTCGGATTTTAACGGCTGGGATGCGCTGCGCTGGGCATCGTGTGCACGATGCACATCAGTTTCTCCACCTGTTTATCCCTTTGCATTTCTTTTACTTTATTTGTTGATCCAGAATTGCTACGGGTTTGTAGCAGTCAACTTTGTTGTTGTAATTATATATTTATACAAATTTACATACTAGTTACACCCCACTTACACATCACTTACATATGTAATTAATATGTAATTTTGGGATTTACATATGTAATTTTATGACTTACATTGTAAATACATTAAAATTACATATGTAATTTAGAGACTTACAATGTAAATATATACTGACTATTTTTTGGTAAAAAATATGGCGCCATAAATATAGCTAGTCCCTTATGCATTTCTCTTCCCTGTACATGATTAAGTGGCCTGCGTCGTCGTCCTTCTCTCTAAAACACTCTTCCGGTTACCACAACTCATCCCTCTGCCGAGTCGCTTTCTGTGAGGAAAGACGCCCGCGAAAGCAAGACAGGGAGAGGCGCAGAACGTTCTCCTGTCTGCCGGAGTATATTTCTAACGAGATCACATCGGTGGATTGTTGCTGCCCTTTTCTCCGTTTCCTTTTCGCTTCGGATTCACGTTTTTTTTTCCCCTCTCGAGATGCGCGACGTAAGTGTTATTTCCATGCGTCCATGTCGTAGGACGCGTGGGTGAACGGTGGCCTTCAGATCGCCGTGGCCGGCCAATCCGGCGCTGCCACCTACGCTCCTCTGTGGCTGGCAAGAGCCGGGCGGCACAGGTCACGGTCGCTGGTGGCCCCCGATCTCCAATCATTCTGACGATGCGTCGCCGCAAGCCCGCAACTGTGCTAGAAACGCAGGACAAGAGATAAATAGGAGACAAATATACCTCTTAGTCCTCACCATGCTGTATGCGATCCACAGGATTCGTCTGCGTTGTGAATTTTGTGATGGTGTGGTTGTACTGATTGATTGAACCGTTAAGCTGCGGCTGTGTGACTGTGTGAGCATGTGGGGCGGTGTTCGAAAAGGACGGCGAGCCAATGGCATTCCACAGGTGGATTCATATGATTCTCGTCTCCTCTCGAGAGGAAGCGCCTATGCGCCTGAGCCAGCGAAGTTTTGTACTTCATCAAATTAATCCACAGATTGGTGCACACTATCATACTAGACTGATTACTAGTAGTTGACATGTGTACTTCTTTCACAGGTCAGCTCCTTGGTTCCTCCACCGAATAATAGGGTTGGCGTTATTAGTCTGGACTCTTTCTAGCGACGAGGCTACAAAGTCCATGTAACGTGATTCGGTGATAAACTTGGACATCCTGAGCGTAATGGGTTCAGGCTGTACAGAGAAAAAAATCTTACGGCCCAGCCGAACAAACTGGGTCCGCCACTCTTTAGCAGACCAAGTGCTACTCCTACACTAGTAGTAGTAGCCCATGTTTTTTTTTTTTTTGCGGGGAGTAGTAGCCCATGTTAGCAATAAGTTCGCTTGAGGTCCTTCATGTTGTCATCTAGGAGTAGTTTTAAAGTCATCCCTAAACCGGAAAATAAGATATAATGCATTCTTATGTTGTACTCCCTTCGTCCCATAATATAAGAGATTTTGAGTTTTTGCTTGTAACGTTTGATCACCGTCTTATTCAAAAATTTTTGAAATTATTATTTATTTTATTTGTGACTTACTTTATTATCCACAGTACTTTAAGCACAACTTTTTATTTTTTATATTTGCAAAAAAAAATTTGAATAAGATAAGTGGTCAAACGTTGCAAGCAAAATCTAATAATCCCTTATGTTGTGGGACGGAGGGAGTAAAACCGGTTCATATTGGATCCCAATGCAATGTAGTATTAGTTCCGGTTTTGACTGATGTGACGGTCGAGTCCACGTGGAACCCACGTAGACCCCACATGTTAGCACCCCAATTTCTTCCACATCTCTCATCTCTTCCTATCTCAATCCAAAGCTCAAGGAGGCGTGGCAACTGGCGGGGAGAAGCTCAACGGCAACGGGTGGGGAGAAGGATGGGGGCCGACCTCTTGATCCAGACCTATACTCGTGCCCTCCCTGTGGCCCCGTCATTGCTACTCGTCCGCCTCGACACCACCGTGTCTCCTGCCTGGCGCGTGTCCTCCCGCTCTCCACCAAAGCCTCGACCATCCTCTCTCCCACGATGATGAAGCGTTGCGTCAGCTCCGGCCATGTTTAGGTCACCTTGTATGATGGCGAGGCTGCCCGTCTCGTATATGCCCTCACCGATGCGGAGATCCCCCTCCATTCGTTCCCCGAAAATAATGTGGTGGAGTTGAAGGTCATGTTAGCTCCGAACCCGACGCTGAGCAGCTTCACCGCGGTGGCCATCACCAGCCATGCCAGAGGTCTCTGATCGCCAAGACCATGACCACGAACGAGGTTGTTGTAGTACATCGGTCGATGGAGCGGTGGTGACGACGAGGGTTGAATCTGTCTCGGCGTGTCAGTGGAAGAGGCGGACAAGATGGTGCAGACGGGAGATGAGTGAAGATGATGTCGTTTTATTTTTTATTTATTTTCCGGGAATTTTAATACTTCCTTCGTCGTCCCATAATAAGCGCATCTGTGGGTTTCAGTGCCCAACTTTAATCATCCGTCTTATTTGAAATATTTTTATGATTAGTTTTTTTTATTGTTATTAGATGATAAAATATGAATATTAATTTATGTGTGACTTAACTTGTAAATTTTTTTCATAATTTTTTCAAATAAGACGGACTGTCAAACGTTGGGCACAAAAACTTATGGCTATACTTATAATGGGACGGAGGGAGTAAGAAAACATGGTTGATTTTTTTCTGTGTCTGACATGTGGGTTCCATCATATTTTATTTATTTTTTCTAACTGTAAGTGTCACATCACCCAAAACCAGTATTAATACTTCCCTAGGACCTCATGTACTCCGGTTTTGCGGTTTTGTAAGTTAAGATACATGATATATTTTGGTACTGTGGTTCAAGATGTAATCTAAACTCGACCACAAAAGAAACCAAATATAAACTTATTGCCCCATGATACCATGTTGACCAATGCGCTACCGGGTTGGGCCGGCCATAGCCCATAGCGCATCAATAGATCAAACGGCCTACTTGGAAAGGTTGGAATAAGTTTATCTCAGGTCCCTTAACTTGTCAACGAATTCGATTTTCGTCCTTCAACTGAAAAACCAGATACAACGGGTCCCTCAACTGTCAAAACCAGTGCAGATGAGGTCCCTCAGCGGTTTTGAGGGCGGTTTTGACCGACGTGGCGTATACGTGGCAAATTTGACTTGGTCTTCATATGAGGTGGCATTGACGTGGCGATTATGTAGCAAATCGATCCCAAAACAAAAAAAACTTCGTGGGACCCACATGTCTGTCTCACACACAAATTAACAAAAAAAAAAAGGTGGGGCCCACGTGGGCCCCACAAGTCCCTCTTCTCTCTTCCTCTCTCTCCCCTGTTTCTCCCTCTCCCTGCTAGCTATGGAGCGACGGCTGACTCCGGGCGTGCGCGCCTGGTCTCTCCACCTCCGGAAGATGGCGCGGCGGAGCTGTCCGTGGGGACTGCGTCGGCAACGGACACGACGTGGTGCTTCGCAATGGCACTGGTCAGGCTTGTGCTGTGCACGCTCCACGCGGAGGCCGTGGTCCGTGGAGGTCCGCGGCCGGTGGCTGGGCGGTGCGGCGGTGAAGCCGTGCGAGGAGGTGTACGTCGTCGGGGAAGGCGAGACGCTGCACACCATCAGCCTCACTCCTCGCCTCATCCCTCTCCCTTCTCTCTCTTCTTCCCTCTCCCCCCTCTCTCTCTCTTCTTCCCGGGGAGCGCCGGAGCGGACGAGCTGGTGGGCAGTGGAGCAACAGCCGGCGACCTCGGCGAGGCGGTGCCCTTGTCGCCGCCTTCCCTCTCTGGCGATGGCCTTCACACGGCACCTGGACCAGTAGTCAGTAACGACGACGACGACATGGTTGGCTCGTGCAACGGCCTGATCTGTCTGTGGCTCAAGTGACATCCCCTCGTCTGCGACAGCATCGTCGTGATCAACCATCCGACGACCGGCAAGTACAAGATCGTCCACTTCCCTTCCAATGGCGGGCTGGTGGATGAAGTCACGCTGGGGGGCACCGCGTCGTCGTCGTCGTCGTCCCCCTCCCGCCATGGCGGCGGCAACGGCGACGGGGTGGTGAATATCCTCACGCTGGGAGATGACACCACCGCCGGCGGCGGCGTGCGGTGGGGGCGTCGCCGTGGAGCCTGTGCGTCGCCTGGGGTGTCGTCAGCGTCGACGGCGCCACGTATTGGGTGACCGAGGGCAGGTAGATCATGTCGTTCGACCTCGAGCATGAGCGCATCGAGGCCGTCGCGCCGCTGCCGACGATGAGCAAGTGCCGCTTGCCGGTGTCCATGGAGAAGGAGGACGCCTGCTGCCAGCTGACCACCCACGCCGCGGCGCCCACCACCACACCCACCGCCGCGCCAACCACCCCCGCCGCCGCGCCTACCACCCCGGCTCCGGCCCATTCCCTAGAAAGAATGTGGCGGTGTTGAAGGTTGTGTTCGCATGAACCCAACACCAAGCAGCTTCACCGCGGTGGCCATCACTGGCCACTCCACAAAGGAAGAGGTCTCCAGTCGTCGAGACCATGACCACAAATGAGGTCGTTGCGGTGCATAGGATGGTGGAGCGGTGGTGGTGACGAGGGTTGGACCCATCTTGTCATGTCAGTGGCAGATGCGAACGTGATGGCGTAGACTGGAGAATGAAGACGATGTTGTTTTCTTTTTTTTAATCTATTTTCCGGGTATTTCAATAGAAAAATAGGGCTTGTTTTTTGTCTGACATGTGGGTTGCATTATATTTTATTTCTTGTCCTAACTTTAAGTGTCACTTCACCCAAAATCGGTCTCAATACTTCCCTAAGACCTAATGTACTCTGGTTTTCTGGTTTTATAAGTTAAGAGACATGATATATATGGTATTACAGGTTAAGGACAAAATAAGAGACCTAAATAAATAAACTTATTGCCCCATGATACCACATGTCGACCAATGCGCTACCGAATTGGGCCGGCCATAGCCCATAGCGCATCAATGGATCAAACGGCCTACTTGGAAAGGTTCTTGAGCCTCTGGCCCATAGCCTGTTTGTACTACTTCTTCGACTACTCTCGCGCGTTCAAGCTGTTGCTTCTTTTGCGCGTTGAGCCGCTGAGGAAGTTTCCCGTTCTCTCTGCTCTGCTTGCTCGAGACTTCGCCTCGACGCAGCCTATCGCGACATCGTCAGTCATCACACGTGCTGCTGCCGCAACCACAACGTTCCGACGGCTCCGGCGCACGTGGGGTCCCATGGGAAATTTCGAGGAATTGAGGCCACCGCCACGCCCGCACGCTCGCATGTCGGCACGTATCATGTCCAGCGCAAACGGCACGAGCAGATATATAGATACAGGGCCACAGGCCGCAGCTCATCTCCTCCTCGATCTCGTCTGGCTGCCGCTGCGGCACTGCCACTATTGCCAGCCATGCACCACCGATGCATCCATACATGGATCGCCCCATCGCCGCCAAACGGGATGATGGCCAGCTCGCTGCTTCGTCGGACCGCTACAAGATCTGTCCGATCGAGCTAACCCGCCTGCGCCCCGCCGCGGATACAGGCGCGAGCAGGGCGAGCCCACGTGGCCGCTCCCGCCGAGCCACTCCGGCGGCGACACGTACGTGCGTACGCCGACACCCGCGTGCCGACCGGGTCTACTACGACGGTGCATATGTTGCTCCCCGCGCCGAAAGCGACGGTGAGGCGGATGCGCAGCTGCGGCCGCGCGCGTACGTGTCCTTCCTGGGGACATTGCCAGCCTTAATTGTATAATGCGATCACCTTATCCTCGCTAATTAGATGGATAAACTTCGTTTATCGCGTCCCAGAAGAATGCTGGTTCAGTGGTACTCCCTGCTGGTCTTAAGAGTAAAAAAACAACCATACTGTCTCGTGCTGCTGAGCTGCTCGTCTAACCTACAGGCGCACCTAGAATAACTAGCATCGCCCTTGTCTATGCCAGAATCAAATGGTCTTGTTCGGATATGCAGCGCATCGTATACTCCAACATATTTTGCCTCAAAACCAGATAACCGGATCTACCTGGCTTCTTGTCTCTTCTATACGTGGTGAGCTCAGGTAGCTAGTGTAGTTAGCTGGAGAGGAAAAACTCTCCGTTACGAGCAGCTTGGCTAGAGAGACCAACTCGCGATGAAACTCCCCCAAATCAGTGCTGCTGGTTACGGATAAGCCTCTCTTTTCCAACATCGCTTAATCGTTGATGGACTCACTCATCCAAAACAAAAAGACACCGGGCCCACTACGTTTCCCACTGGCCAATCGCAGCGCGCCAGCAGGCGTTGCCCCCACAAAACCCAAACGTAGCCACAGCCTCAAGTCCGGATACGGAGGATACGTACGTGACACGTCGGAAACCTTACGGCCTCCGATCCCCGGGCCCCACCCGCAGCGAGACAGCCGTAGATGTTGTAGGTGTCGTCCACGTAGCAAATACATAACTGTACACGGGCGAGCCAGGGGTACAAGGGTCAATCCATATACGGCCTTATCCACTCCTACCGCTTTCCGCTCTCGTCCCTCCGGCTCCTATAAAATCCCGACGAAACCACCGCCGCGCAACCTCTTCCACTTCCCTTCCCTCTCTTCTTTTGCCGCG
>CM020179.1:30094443-30105285 GCA_009805545.1 Oryza longistaminata | reverse complement strand
CGAAGCCGGCGGCGCACGGGTCGCTGCCGGTGAACATACCGGACTGGTCCAAGATCCTGGGCGACGAGTACAGGGGGCACCACGCCGGCGACTGGGAGGCGGACGACGTGGACGACGACGACATCGACGAGGCGTCGGCCGTGGCGGTGCTGCCGCCGCACGAGCTGGCGTGGCGCCGCCGCGCCGCGTCGCTGTCGGTGCACGAGGACGGGATGGGGATCGGCCGGACGCTCAAGGTCCGCGACGCGGTGTGGAAGAAGACCGGGTTCCAGGCCTGACACTTCAGCTTTTGCACGTCACCTCCATCCATCGAGCTGTTTTGTTTGAACGAACAGAGGATAGATTAATTTAACTCTCTCGAGTGCTATTGGTAGTTGGTGTTTTTTTTAGCAGCACTTAACTGCACAAGTGTTTCGTGCTTTTGCCCTTCTCTTTTTTGGGCCTTTTTCTTTTCTTTTCTTAATTTTCTCGGCACATTCAGGAGAGGATCAGAAGAGGTAGTAGTCAGGTAGAGGAATTAGTGCTAGCTGCTTGTTGTTGATTCATCGTGACATGTACTATTTCTCGAGAGAATGAAGATGATAAGCACGACATTTTTGTTTAGTATTACTGTCATTTTCATTTGTGTACTGTAAATTTTTTTACTACGATTAAGAGTAATTAAAGGCAATTGTTACTGCTCGTCGTACACGCGCAGTAAAAGCGATTTGTCATGGAGCAGATTAATGCATGAATTCTCCTCAAAGCTGCTGACTGCTTGTCCTTATCTGGATCAGCAGTTCAGAGCGGATATAATTGGTGGCCAACCTTTTTTTTTCTCCCTTTGTGCCAACTGCAACATCCCGAGTCCAAATGCCATCCGTTGCCGCTGGCATATGCGCCAACCGGTTTGGTTGAAACAACATCCTGCGATAGGGTGATACGAGTAGCAAGGAGAGTTTGCACGGCGACCACAACTGCAAAGTCGCACCAATGGTAGTAGTAGCACCGGAGACCGGGAGACGAGTTTTCAAGGGAAAAATGATGCAAAGGCTACGCCTACAAGCAATGCCGCGTCATTTCCCATTCACCAGTGATATCCTTGTTAGTACTTTCTTTTAGCCAAGATTAGTGTCCATTAATTGGATGCTTCGATTCATTTGGGTTATTACGCCACGTACTAGTACGTACCCAGCGCACATTGGAAAACCAGAAAAATACTTGTAATCGTCTGATCGAGCACAGCAAAAAAGCTCCGAAATCCCGGCGAAAGCATCTGCACAAGAAATACACTGAGGCCACGACCACGAGGTCGCACCAATGATAGAACTTTACTGGGAGGACCACACGATTGGAATCATATGCAACGTGTACAGCAGACGATACTCTCGCCAGTCACCAGTGCAAGCTATGCTGCATCAGTCTCCGATCTCTATCGTCTACCACTGGACCTTGTGTTCATCCAGTCAAATATTATTGTCACAAGGTTTATATACAAGCAATAGCGAGATTACACAATAGGCCTACTCTCGCAGTTAAGAGGTCTCTAAGCTATGCTGTCCCCGCGAAGCATCAAGTTCTAGCCTCCTTGATTTTCGCTAGGTCCCGTTCATTTCTCCAACAAGAGTTGGATGAAGATAAAGATTTTCGTTGCACGCTTTTCAAACTATGAAACAGCGTGTTTTATGTGAAAACTTTCTATATAAAAGTTCCTCTAAAATATCATATTAATCTATTTTTCAACTTTGTAATAATTAAAACTCAATCAATCATATGTTAATACTACCTCGTTTTGCGTAAAAAAACTTAATCTTCATCTTCAGGAGTAAAGAACACCAGACGGTAGGCATCAGGGCATGGATACAATTCGTTAGAAGACTTCCGTTTCGCTTCTTCTAAATTTTAGCTGGCCTGAGGGATGAGCGACCGTAGTGAGTTTTTGGGATCCGTTTTGTCTATGCTAGACATATCCTCTATGTTTTCATTGTCGATGGTGTTCCACTAGTTCGTTTGCAGGTCGACTTGCGTCCATGTCGCTATTGCTCCCAATATTCTCTTTTGCGACTATCTAATGCGCGAGGTGGTGAACAGTCGTCTCGTCACCTAACTGGCATAAAGGATAGATTCTTGGTTCTACCACTCTCCTTCTTTATCAATGAAAAGAGGCAGTTCTCCTACCCCTTTCACCCGCTGGCCGGCTTGGCTCGATTTGATATAGGTGCCGATTTTTTTAAAAAAACCCGACACCTATAATATATTTAAGGTGCTTTTTTTAAATAAAAAAATCGACACCTATAGTTAAAAAAATTGGCACCTATAGTTGCATAAATATACCGATTTAATGTATGTTCAACCCACCGAAGAGGGAAAAACACTATGGATACCGGTTTTAGCTATTCTGGCACCTATAGTGCCAATCTCTATGTGCTTTTTTATGGTGATTCTCCTCCAATCCCCCAATTGCTTGTCGTCTCTCGTCTCTACGATGTTAGAGGACGTCATAGCTGACTTACCAAGACTAGGACAAACCGATGCACGTTTATCCTAAGAGCATCCCTGCCGAGTGTTCATTCGGCGACATCTACCCATTCCCTATGGTGACTAAGTCTTTGGATGCCGTCGTAAGTTGCACATAACGTGTTTAAGGTGTCGCGGCGCGATTCTATATCAACAAACATATCTAGGCTGTGTGCACGTCACCTCCATCCATCGAGCTGTTTTGTTTGAACGAACAGAGGATAGATTAATTTAACTCTCTCGAGTGCTATTGGTAGTTGGTGTTTTTTTTAGCAGCACTTAACTGCACAAGTGTTTCGTGCTTTTGCCCTTCTCTTTTTTTTGGGCCTTTTTCTTTTCTTTTCTTAATTTTCTCGGCACATTCAGGAGAGGATCAGAAGAGGTAGTAGTCAGGTAGAGGAATTAGTGCTAGCTGCTTGTTGTTGATTCATCGTGACATGTACTATTTCTCGAGAGAATGAAGATGATAAGCACGACATTTTTGTTTAGTATTACTGTCATTTTCATTTGTGTACTGTAAATTTTTTTACTACGATTAAGAGTAATTAAAGGCAATTGTTACTGCTCGTCGTACACGCGCAGTAAAAGCGATTTGTCATGGAGCAGATTAATGCATGAATTCTCCTCAAAGCTGCTGACTGCTTGTCCTTATCTGGATCAGCAGTTCAGAGCGGATATAATTGGTGGCCAACCTTTTTTTTTCTCCCTTTGTGCCAACTGCAACATCCCGAGTCCAATTCTACAGCGGAGTGAAGGCATATGCCATCCGTTGCCGCTGGCATATGCGCCAACCGGTTTGGTTGAAACAACATCCTGCGATAGGGTGATACGAGTAGCAAGGAGAGTTTGCACGGCGACCACAACTGCAAAGTCGCACCAATGGTAGTAGTAGCACCGGAGACCGGGAGACGAGTTTTCAAGGGAAAAATGATGCAAAGGCAGGCTACGCCTACAAGCAATGCCGCGTCATTTCCCATTCACCAGTGATATCCTTGTTAGTACTTTCTTTTAGCCAAGATTAGTGTCCATTAATTGGATGCTTCGATTCATTCGGGTTATTACGCCACGTACTAGTACGTACCCAGCGCACATTGGAAAACCAGAAAAATACTTGTAATCGTCTGATCGAGCACAGCAAAAAAGCTCCGAAATCCCGGCGAAAGCATCTGCACAAGAAATACACTGAGGCCACGACCACGAGGTCGCACCA
The DNA here is from genome assembly GCA_009805545.1 of Oryza longistaminata. NCBI lineage: Eukaryota > Viridiplantae > Streptophyta > Magnoliopsida > Poales > Poaceae > Oryza > Oryza longistaminata. The sequence goes on along the minus strand of CM020179.1, from coordinate 30,101,579 downwards.
ATGATAGAACTTTACTGGGAGGACCACACGATTGGAATCATATGCAACGTGTACAGCAGACGATACTCTCGCCAGTCACCAGTGCAAGCTATGCTGCATCAGTCTCCGATCTCTATCGTCTACCACTGGACCTTGTGTTCATCCAGTCAAATATTATTGTCACAAGGTTTATATACAAGCAATAGCGAGATTACACAATAGGCCTACTCTCGCAGTTAAGAGGTCTCTAAGCTATGCTGTCCCCGCGAAGCATCAAGTTCTAGCCTCCTTGATTTTTGCTAGGTAACAAGAGTTGGATGAAGATAAAGATTTCCGTTGCACGCTTTTCAAACTATGAAACAGCGTGTTTTATGTGAAAACTTTCTATATAAAAGTTCCTCTAAAATATCATATTAATCTATTTTTCAACTTTGTAATAATTAAAACTCAATCAATCATATGTTAATACCACCTCGTTTTACGTAAAAAACTTAATCTTCATCTTCAGGAGTAAGAACACCACCTAAGACGGTGGGCATTAGGGCATGGATGCAATTCGTTAGAAGACTTCCGTTTCGCTTCTTCTAAATTTTAGCTGGCCTAAGGGATGAGCGACCGTAGTGAGTTTTTGGGATCCGTTTTGTCTATGCTAGACCTATCCACTATGTTTTCATTGTCGATGGCGTTCCACTAGTTCGTTTGCAGGTCAACTTGCGTCCATGTCGCTATTGCTCCTAATATTCTCTTTTGCGACTATCTAGTGCGCGAGGAGGTGAACAGTTGTCTCGTCACCTAACTGGCATAAAGGATAGATTCTTGGTTCTACCACTCTCCTTCTTTATCAATGAAAAGAGGCAGTTCTCCTACCCCTTTCACCCGCTGGCCGGCTTGGCTCGATTTGATATAGGTGCCGATTTTTTTAAAAAAACCCGACACCTATAATATATTTAAGGTGCTTTTTTTAAATAAAAAAATCGACACCTATAGTTAAAAAAATTGGCACCTATAGTTGCATAAATATACCGATTTAATGTGTTTTCAACCCACCGAAGAGGGGAAAACACTATAGATGCCGGTTTTAGCTATTCTGGCACCTATAGTACCGATTTCTATGTGCTTTTTTTTGGTGATTCTCCTGCAATCCCCAATTGTTTGTCGTCTCTCGTCTCTACGATGGTAGAGGACGTCATAGCTGACCTACCGAGACTAGGACAAACCGCCGCACGTTTATCCTAAGAGCATCCCTGCCGAGTGTTCATTCGGCGACATCTACCCACTCCCTACATGACAAGTCTTTGGATGCCGTCGTAAGTTGCACATAACGTGTTTAAGGTGTCGCGGCGCGATTCTATATCAACAAACATATCTAGTTTCAACATCGGGAGAACTAAGAAACATTGGGGAAAAAATGTTAGAATGATTCATCTTCTTGTGCAAAATCCTGAAATGTTGGGGGTAACTATTGAGTATTGAAGTCCTGATCGATAGTACTAGGTCGCATTGCACTCGTACATCCAGTTGTTCTCATTGGAGCAGCTTCAGTCGAATCGAGCTCCTTCAGGAAACCCCTGATGGTCTTCTCGAGCTCTTCGCGGTCCATTTTCTTAGACGAGCTCGGGGCGACCGCCTTTTCTTTTTCAGAGTTCTGCAGGTAGCAGAAGCAGATCCCTGCTTAATCAGTTACTAATTCAAATCCAAATACTTTTAAGCTACACGGCGTTGAAGAAGCTCTGCTTGTACACATTGTGATGCTACAGAACGGAAGTGACAAATCTAAAATCTTACCGTTCACCCTGAACCAGAATGGCTGGTTTCTTCTGAAGAAAAGAACGACCACAAGAAATACGGGTATACGCACGAGAATTACAGTAATTCATACCTTTGATCGCTTCTGCCTCTTCTTTGGTTCATTCTTTGCGTCCAGCTTTTCTATCAGCTGCCGGCTCTGCGTTGCGCGCACAGGGAGAAGGAGAGAGTCAATGATCGATGCAAAAGTGCGACATCTGTAGTTATCTAGTGCGGTCCAGCATCACAGTTAGGCAATTGCAGAGAACAACGATAGCTTACCTGCTTAACAATTGCCATGTAGTCTTGCCGGCACTTGGCTTGCCTCATCTCGACCTCGTCTGACATTTGAAATGGTGAGCTACCACTGCAAATTTGCAATTCAACTACTCTGCTATGAACTTATAGCGTGTACTGTTCCGTGCTCATTAGCTATGCTTCGGTGCTTCTTATAGAAGATTTTCAGTGCATCATTTCTTAACGAAACAGATAAGACACGCACACACACTATGTCATTCTTAATGGCGAGACTATATTACTAGCACTTATGATCAAATGCAGACTTGCTGATTTAGGTCGTTTCACATTCAGTAAGGGAAGGCACAGTTTCCTCGCAGCCGCGGGAGCGCGTCGCCGCGTGAAGGTTCTTAAAAGAGAGAAGCCTTTTCGGCCCAAAAGAGGGTAACAAATGGGCGATGAACTGCTGAAACGCTGCGCTAAGAAATCCTTGCTCTGTGCCGAACTTTATCTAGCTTTTGCGAGTCGCCGGAGCCCGGAGGAACAACGGAGGATTGGTCGGTTACAAAAGGAAGAGTGTGGGAGAAAGATATGCCTGATACTCCAGACTTTGACGGGATTTCTGCCATCTTTTGTTACCTCTTTTCAGTAGGAGAGGCTTCACTACCATGATCGGTTAGTTAGAGATGATAAATCATATAGATAAATAAAAGAAGAAACTAAAAATAATTTATAAGTAAATATTCTATTCGTTTAGAAACGCCTAAAAATAGATTATGATAAAAGAGCCCTAGAATCAAACCAATTTAACAAACAAACGCTTAGTGCGGCGTTGGCACCCGAGACAAAACTTTATGATTGGCTAAAATTTATTCTACCAAACTAGTACTCCTACATGATAGAGGCTAAAATTTCTACTTTTGTATTAAAAAGACAAATATGTGACTGTTATATAACAGACCAGCTCCTCATTTGGTAGGGCTGATAGCAGAGTGAATTTTGATGAAAACAAGCGTCCTCTAAAACTTATTTAGCCATAATCATGCTCTATTAGGTCATAAGAGCATGTACAATAGCAGGCTATTAGCCAGCTATAAATATATTTTAATGAGATAAACGATGAGAGAGAAGAGTAGCGGGCTACATATTTGTAGCCAGCTACAGCACGGACTCCAAGACGCAATGTGTGTATGACAGTGGGACCATATATTAATATTATAGTAAGCAACTATTATATGAATTGGCTATTAGATTGGCTATACATTGAATTGGAGCTAGTAGTGGGCTATACTATTGAACTTGCTCTAAGGCAACAAGCTATCATGACAATAATAGCCACGCGAAAAGCCTGTACCCACACTTGTTCATGGTGCAAAAATCACCACGGACAGCCCACTCCCCTCTCGAATGCTATAAATATTTGCATATTTATTGTTTTTCCCATCCATATTCTTTCCCTTTTAGAAATCTTCAATTTTAGAAATCTTCAATCTGAAAAGCTTTCTACTTTAGATTTTGAACACAAATCTATAAACCTTTCTACTAATAATATCAAAGCTTTTGGCCAAATATTATTGATACTTTCTAAAAAAATTAAAAGTTTTATGCTCAAAACTTTACCTTTCACATAAACATTCCTTCGAATTAAGTAATTTCATCTCAATACAGCAAAAAAATTTCTTGTTGACTATAAACTTTCAAGTCAAATCTCTAAAAGTTTCTACAAGAATTTTCAATAGAAGTGCAACTTGCAAAAGCCGATGGAAGAGGGTATATATCTCACCCGCAGCTGGATCTGAAGAAGGAAAAGGTGCACAATGATGACCTTGACCTTGTGTCGTATCGTTGGGGACGAGGCATAGGTTGGTGGCTGAGGACTAAGGAGGAAGAAAGGGATGCCAATATCTCGTCAATGAAGAGGAAGCGGGGAACCTCAAGCTCACTATTTTCTCACCAAGGTGGTGGAAGAGGAGGGAGGAGGCACGTCAAGTTCACTGACATCTTGCTTGGGAGAAGAAACAAGGGAAGAGGAAGGGAAAAGGGAAAAGTAGGCCCGTTGCCTCCGCGTCATCATGTGGAGGCCCAAGAAGGAAAACCATTATTGGATAAGGTTTTCACTGCCTATCATGCCAATGAACGTTTGCTAATTAGACTACTCTCGTATAGCCATGTAATCATTAGCAAGTTAGGGCAATAACGTTATGGTGAAGTGTTGCATGAGATTATACTAGGATGCAATATTGGACTATTCGTATAAGAACAGTCACATGGATTATGCAAAAGGAGTATGTGGTAATTACTTAATGATAGTGACGCATATCTCATATCAATGATAGGTTGAAAGAAGAGGGAAGGCTAGTTGGAATTGTGTGGGCCAAAAGCCCATATTGTGAAAAATATTTTCTACAAAATCTCAAAGGCCCACCATATGAAAGGGTTGCATGTGAAATTTACAACCACCTTGCTAGCTAGGTTCTTACCAACAGAGCCATAACAATGGGAGAGAACTAGAGGAATCCAAGTGCGCGTCTGGTCTAGTATGTTCATCATGGCTCATATTCAACTGTAATCAGACACTCCGCAGCTCTATGTCGTTGCCAACATCCAATACCTGTTACGACCTTCTACTGCAAACCCGGTCAGCATCGGCAAGAGGGATGGTGACCTCGATCTCGAGCACCACCTAGCTCAAACTAGGCAAGAGGAGATTGGGGACATTGGTCGTTAGAGCCGCGTTGGATCTGGTGGCCCAAGATCCTACTGCCCATCTCAGGTGGATAGGCACCACCACCAAACACCTATAGTCTCCTGTCGCTGTAAATGCGGAGGAGGTGCAATACAGTGGCCATCGAAGGTGGCAGTGGCATGACATGAGGAGAAGGAAGTCGCTTAGCCTGAGAAGGCGCCTAGTGGTTTGGCGACTATCGATAACAACGGTGGTGGCACGACGTGAAAAGGAGGAGTGCGTGGGGGAAGAGGAGACATGAGAGTGAGTTACTGAGATCTGATAGAGTTAGGTTACATTGACTACGGGTGAGTTGCTAGTTTGCTTTTACCATCAATTTTTGTGTTTCTAATTTGGTCAATGGAGAAAGATGTATTAAATTTTGTTAGTAACAATGGGTGACCAAATTTGTGACCGGATTTTTTTAAGTCTCGGTCTCAATCTTCCAGTTTTTATATCAAATTTGCCCTCCCCTGCGAAGTGAGCATAGCTCAACTGGCTAGGTTCCTTGTGGTGGAACCAGCCCACCCGGGTTCAAATCCTAGATTTGACACGGGTGCTCGCATTTACGGCTAATTATTCTTTCAGTGGTAGGCGACGTACCCGTCGACAGCGAGGCGCCTGTGGTGACTTCGTCAATCTCAAGATATGCCGGCCCAGTCTTCCGGAGGTGCTCATAGGGGTAGGGTGTGCGTGTGTGCGTTCATAGGGGTGAGTGTGCGCACGCTGTGAGCGCCTGCGTTTGTACCGTGTTTCTAAAAAAAATTTGCCCTCCCCTAGTTTTGTGCTTGCTCAAAATAATTAGAGTGCATGCGGCTGTCTCGGGCTCTCGGCTCGGTATACATGCTCTCGTGTATAAAACCTGAAATGCACCGGTCATCACATCTCATGCTTAGGTCGGTTCTTGGCAGGCTGAATCCTCCAATCGGAGAGGTGCTCGCGTGTTTGGTTTGACTGGTTTGGTACATCCACGAACCAAACGCCTAAAAATAGATTATGATAAAAGAGCCCTAGAATCAAACCAATTTAACAAACAAACGCTTAGTGCGGCGTTGGCACCCGAGACAAAACTTTATGATTGGCTAAAATTTATTCTACCAAACTAGTACTCCTACATGATAGAGGCTAAAATTTATACTTTTGTATTAAAACCAGCTCATCATTTGGTAGGGCTGATAGCAGAGTGAATTTTGATGAAAACAAGCGTCCTCTAAAACTTATTTAGCCATAATCATGTTCTATTAGGTCATAAGGCAACAAGCTATCATGACAATAATAGCCACGCGAAAAGCCTGTACCCACACTTGTTCATGGTGCAAAAATCACCACGGACAGCCCACTCCCCTCTCGAATGCTATAAATATTTGCATATTTATTGTTTTTCCCATCCATATTCTTTCCCTTTTAGAAATCTTCAATTTTAGAAATCTTCAATCTGAAAAGCTTTCTACTTTAGATTTTGAACACAAATCTATAAACCTTTCTACTAATAATATCAAAGCTTTTGGCCAAATATTATTGATACTTTCTAAAAAAATTAAAAGTTTTATGCTCAAAACTTTACCTTTCACATAAACATTCCTTCGAATTAAGTAATTTCATCTCAATACAGCAAAAAAATTTCTTGTTGACTATAAACTTTCAAGTCAAATCTCTAAAAGTTTCTACAAGAATTTTCAATAGAAGTGCAACTTGCAAAAGCCGATGGAAGAGGGTATATATCTCACCCGCAGCTGGATCTGAAGAAGGAAAAGGTGCACAATGATGACCTTGACCTTGTGTCGTATCGTTGGGGACGAGGCATAGGTTGGTGGCTGAGGACTAAGGAGGAAGAAAGGGATGCCAATGTCTCGCCAATGAAGAGGAAGCGGGGAACCTCAAGCTCACTATTTTCTCGCCAAGGTGGTGGAAGAGGAGGGAGGAGGCACGTCAAGTTCACTGACATCTTGCTTGGGAGAAGAAACAAGGGAAGAGGAAGGGAAAAGGGAAAAGTAGGCCCGTTGCCTCCGCGTCATCATGTGGAGGCCCAAGAAGGAAAACCATTATTGGATAAGGTTTTCACTGCCTATCATGTCAATGAACGTTTGCTAATTAGACTACTCTCGTATAGCCATGTAATCATTAGCAAGTTAGGGCAATAACGTTATGGTGAAGTGTTGCATGAGATTATACTAGGATGCAATATTGGACTATTCGTATAAGAACAGTCACATGGATTATGCAAAAGGAGTATGTGGTAATTACTTAATGATAGTGACGCATATCTCATATCAATGATAGGTTGAAAGAAGAGGGAAGGCTAGTTGGAATTGTGTGGGCCAAAAGCCCATATTGTGAAAAATATTTTCTACAAAATCTCAAAGGCCCACCATATTAAAGGGTTGCATGTGAAATTTACAACCACCTTGCT
>CM020179.1:30034567-30090221 GCA_009805545.1 Oryza longistaminata | reverse complement strand
ACTACTTATAAAACTAATTACATAAATGAAAGCTAATTCGCGTGACAAATTTTTTAAGCCTAATTAATCCATAATTAGAGAATGTTTACTGTAGCATCACATAGGCTAATCGTGGATTAATTAGGCTCAATGGATTCGTCTCGCGAATTAGTCCAAGATTATGGATGGGTTTTATTAATAGTCTACGTTTAATATTTATAATTAATTTTCAAACATCCGATGTGATAGGGACTTAAAAGTTTTAGTCCCATCTAAACAGGGCCTAAACCACCTCCCCGGCAGGATATCCACGATATTTGACTTTGAACAATGCCATTACGTCAAGGAATTAATCGTTGAAACTTCCAGGGTATCCCATGTCCCATGATGCAACGACACAGTTTAGTATTCACACAAAGCATATATCATCATCTATCTCTACGTTGAAACTTTCTGCCCCACCCGTCATCCGCACCAAACACATTTCCTGAAAACCTGGGATTCCACTTGAGATTAGCCACCACCACCGCCACTTCCCATGGCAGCAGAGTACCGATGCCCAAGGACGTTCGTGCACACAGGAATAGAGTTTTCCATTCCAAACCTCTCATAATTAGTCGCCATCCAACCGAGGCAACTTTGACCGCAAGAAACACACAAAACCAAACCCAGAAACAGAAAAAAATTATGCCAATGTGTGCTCATCTTCTTCTCCGGGGACACAAGACCCACAAAGCCGGCACCGGAGAAAGTGCCGGCGTCTTTCCCTGGCCGGAGCTTAATAAAATGGCTAGCTGGTCAAATGAAAGATGACAAAGCTAACCCAACCCAAGCCTAGATTGGTAAGCGCACCGGCGCGGAGTAAACAAATCCACACCTAACCTAAACAAACCCGGACACGAGTGACAGGCCGGCGTTGGGATCACTGGAGACTGCCTTTTTGTTGCGTGGATCTGGTGCCTGGTTGTGGCAGCTTGCTTGTGCATGGGCACTGAAAGCAAGGGCCTCGTCTCACCCGTTTTTTGTTTATTGGCCGGCGTGTGATTGTGTATTAACTGAAAAATTCTCTGTCACATACTTACAACATTGGAGTAGGTTGCACGTTATTGTAGCTTGGATCTCCTAATTTGTGCTGTTGGTGGGAAGGTCTTCTGTCTTCTGACTGTAGTAGCACTACTGTAGTAGAATTATTTGTATACCTACAAAAGCTTCTTTTTTTTTGGACAGGTATGATCATATATTCAGGGTTTTTCTTCTTTTCTCTGTTCTCAAAGAACTGGAGCAAATCATTTGAAGCTCCAGCTTTCTGGATGGGTCATAGATTGGGTACTTTTTTTGGTCTGCCAGAACGTATCACTACTATAAAAATATATTTTTTTTCACAAGATTGTAGTACTTGAATGTACTTCAAATTCACATGCAGTGGCGTTCCTATATTCATCTTCATGAGGTTACATGATCCTGGGTAGATTATTCATTCTAACTCATTTATACTATATTAATTAGTATATTAGATAATACTTAGATAATTAATGTGTACAGGATTTATGGTTATTTTTTTCCTTCTGTGTTCGTCAGTGTTCACATGGAGAGGAAATTTCAGGGGTTGTTTGGATGGGACTAAAAATTTTTAGTCCATGTCACATCGGATGTTTGGACACTAATTAAAAGTATTAAACGTAGACTATTGACAAAACCCATTCCATAACTCCGAACTAATTCGCGAGACGAATCTATTAATCCTAATTAAACCATGAGTAGTCTATGTGATGCTACAGTAAATATGTTCTAATTATGGATTAATTAGGTTTAAAAAAATTGTCACGCGAATTAGCTCTCATTTATGCTATTAGTTTTATAAGTGGTCTATGTTTAATACTCTAAATTTGTGTCGAAACATCCAATTTGACAGGGATTTAGTTACTGGATCCAAACACCAACTGAGACTAAAAGTTGTGGATGTAGGAATACCATGCTACTTTGTGATTTGCGAGTGGCAGAGGTATGAATTATGAAATGCAGTACTAGTACTACTGGAGATGAAAAGGATTGTAACCTTTACCTTGTCCGAAAGATGGCATGTCAAAAGATGCGTCTTCTTTTTTCTAAAAAAAAAGGACATGTCAAAAGATGATCAGAAGAGAGGTGAAAGGCTCGAAGGCCCCCATATATGCACGGCACAAAAACGTGGCGTGCAGCGGGGCCCGGCGGTTCCCACAATGCGGCGGGACATTCGCCCTGGCGCTGTCGTCACCGCCGCATCACCCGCACGAGCAGACGACGAGCATCATCTACTCTACCCATCCCTTCCCCTCTCTCTCTCTCCCCCATGCATTATTTAATCTCTCCCTCTAATCCCAGCTAAACGCAGTAGTAAGGGTACCCGCAATGGTTATCTATAGGCTATCTACAAGAGATATATATCAGCATATTTTTCTACTTGAAAGAGATTAAATGAAGAGAGAGAGAGCAAAGCTATCTACTAACTTAGAGATAGTCTATAGAGAAAAACGAGACTAATGCATTATGAGAGCTATAGAACCCATGTAGACATACTATTGTGTGGTTTACTATTAATTATATCTATTGCTGAGATATACATGTTTATAGAATAAGTCATCTTACTTATCATCCGCTGGATGCTCTAATACATCAGGCAGGCGAGGGGCAGACCGGCATGTTAAAATGTGCCACGCCGTCCCCACCGCACCGGGTCCGGCGGGCCGGACCGGAACAAAAACGGACGGGTGCTGACCGTGAGACCTCCTCCTCCTAACCTCGCTGGCTTCCCCTCACGGCGCTCTCGTAAAAAGCCATGTGGTTTCGTCTCGTGCCACCGCACTACCTATAGCAATCGGCAGCGAGAGAGAGAGCGGCAGCTGTTTTGTTTAAGCCACGGCACGCCGCACCGGGACGCCGGCGCGCCGCGCGGCCCCCGATTTCCCCCGCATATTATCCCATCCACCGTTTTTCACCTCCGTTTTCACGGCGGGTGCATCTCGTGTGTGGGCAGGCAGGGGACCCTCGCCGAGAGGTGCGAAAACACCGCGCGGCGCGCACGCGCGGAGGCCACTTTCCAACCGCCGGTGCATTGCACGGTGCGATCGGGAAAAGGCGGATGCCACTTTGAGGGGCGATCCGTCGAAGAAGGCAGCAAAACGCTGTGGTGTGGTGTGGCCTGGTGGGGTTTAATCGTGCAGCGCTTTGTTGGCAGTGGCCAGCATAGCAACGCCATGCATGTTAAAAAGTGTTCGTGTAACTGTTCATGCATTGGCTGCTGTATAGTACCTGTTAAAAGTAGTACTCACGATACTGCAGGCCTCCCTGCGATGCGAGTCCAACTAGCGATCGAATTGACCACCGGTATTGAGGTTTCTGGTTTAACCGACGAGTACTTAGTGATCAACGGCCTTCGGCCAGAATTAAAGCTCAATTTGTCTGTTGAATTTCTCGAAAAGTTGTCCAAGTTCAAATTCAGTAAAGTTCTGTTCAAAATTTTAAATTTTAAATTTTGTTTGGGAATCAAATACTTGAATTCCGTTCCTCCTCTTTTTCTTTAATTCCAAATGTAAAGTCATGATTGAACCTTAACACGATAGTGGAGTCAGTGCAAAATAAAGGCCTGTCGGTACGATTATCTTTCGAAGCAAGACGATTAAATTTACGATGAGATTCATCGGATGCTCACTCTCGTTCCTTTGCCGGAAGAAAAAGCTAAAGGGCCAGTTTAGTTCCCAAAAATTTTTCCCTTCACCTATCACATCGAATCTTTGGACATATGTATGGAGCATTAAATGTGGACAAAAAAGAAAACCAATTGCACAGTTTAGCTATAAATCGCGAGACGAATCTTTTGAGCCTAATTAGGCCATGATTAGCCATAAGTGCTCAGTAACCCACATGTGCTAATGGAGCTTAAGTAGGCTCAACAGATTCTTTCTCGCGGTTTCCAGGCGAGTTCTGAAATTAGTTTTTTCATTCGTGTCCGAAAACCCTTCCACATCCGGTCAAACGTCTGATGTGACACCCAAAAATTTTCACTTCCCCAACTAAACACAGCCTAAAGAGATGACGCGAAAGTTGATGGCCATGGCATATCAGCGCCGACAAGCAAGCCCAATCATAATCATCTGAAACTAATTGGAAAAAGCTACTAGGAAAAGTAGTACGCGGTCAGTTCATGCCTCGCTCTGATTGCCATATAAATTTGCTCACAGCTTGTAAAGGCCCTGATCCCAAACAAGCCTGCAGATGGACAATATTTCGCTGTAGCAGTGGAATCATGAAGCCATCGGCAATTTCTGAGGTCGAAACAATCCCAGATGTGGCACAGTTTAAGCAGCCGTGTATTATCCAGACTTGGTTCCTCTGTTTCCAAATGTACCATCTAACAGCCGTGTACTACAGGTCATTTTAGATTTCTGAGTTACCTTTCCACTTTTTTCTTCCATTCTGTCTTTGTTAAATAAATGCTATCACCCACACAAAAAAATGATTTATCGCCTTCACTGTAGTAGTGTAAAGGACAACAAAGTTATTTGAGTTGTTTTTTTTATTGCATAACCTAAAACGACTTACACTTAAAATCAAATTGGTCGAGTCTGCTCGAATAAAAGAAACCGTAGAATCTTCCAGCATAAGAGCTATCACCGGGGAGCCTACTGGCTAAAATCAAAGAGGAGGCCAAAACGTGGTCATGGATGGTGCGAGACTCTTGGTAGCTGGCTAGCTTTTTAATTTCTTAGCTCATCTGGACCAAAGGTCCGGAGCTGTGTTTCCTTTCGTACTAGTAACGTTTTCTCCATTCTCTATTCAATGAAATTGGCAGCTTACCAATTCGTTAAAAAAAAGTGGTCGAGTAAATATGGTTGATAGGGCTATAAAATTTCCATGTTCGTTAGTTAGAAACAACTTAATATATATCTATAGATATAAGAAACATGGGAAGCTAGTAACCAATAAGAATTTATAGTACTCTCTTTGGCCCGTATCTTATGTCTAACTAATCTATTTACGATCGAGTAAAGAGACAACTTTTTTCTCTTATTATTTATCCATGTAATCACAATGAGTGCTCAAACATAATACTTCCTCCGTCCCATAATATAAGGATTCATTGTACTAAGATGTGTCACATCTACCCAAAATCCCTTAGGGCACCCTCAATATTTGTTTCAAAAGTACTCCCTCCGTCCCAAAAAAAGGCAAACCCTGGGTTTGCGTGTCCAACTTTGACTGTCCGTCTTATATGAAATTTTTTTATAATTCGTATTTTTATTGTTGTTGGATGATAAAACATGATTAATACTTTGTGCGTGACTTGTCTTTTTAATTTTTTTCATATTTTTTTCAAATAAGACGAACGGTCAAACATTGGGCACGGAAACCAGGGTTTGTCTTTTTTTTTGAGACGGAGGGAGTAGGTAGTAAGGTGGGTCCATGTAAGATGGCAATAGTATATTGAAGATGCACCACAATGTGTATATATGTGTAGAGTAACTGGATAATAAGGTGGGACCCATCTGAAAAAAGACCCCAAACATAAGCCATGCCACAATTAAAAAATAGGTAGGACCCACCACAAAGTGCTATAACCTGGTAGTAAGCTTATGGCTTGATAGTAGCTATTTACTACTTCCACAATGTATCTTATCTAGTAGTAAGAATATTTTAATCTCTAATAGCCACTTTTCCACTACATTGTTGATGCCCTTATATTATGGGACGGAGCGAGTATATACTTCTTTAATTAAAGTTATACATGCCCCCTAAAACCACATCCTCCACTGAAAAGAAAGTTAAACTGATCACCATGTAAGTTCAGCAGGAAGGTTTAGCCAATCCCAACACATGCAAATACAATTATGACGGCATTTAGAAAAACACAAGCATGCATGTCAACTTGCAGTGCAGAATGGAGGTCATAAAGTAAAGGATTACAAATACTCAATCCGTCTCATTGTAAGTGCAATTATGACTTTCTGTGTCTAATTTTGATCGTTCGTCTTATTTAAAAGTTTTTTTTTAAAAAAAAAGTCACGCATAAATAACTATTCATGTTTTATCATCTAATAACAACAAAAATACTAATTACAAAAAAAGTTTTAAATAAGACGGACGATCAAAGTTGGATACGGAAACTCATGGTTACACTTAAAGGACAGAGGGAATACTCTCCATTCATCCATAAAAAATAAGATTAAGTCACTTTCAACAAAAGAAAACGTAGTAATAAAAAGTACAGCTAAGGTGATGTCTGTTGTACTTTTGCACATTTAACAAAAAAAGACAAAGTAGGCCATGTTTAGTTCTTTCAAAATAGCAAAAGTTTTTACAAAAGTTGGTAAATTGGTATTTGTTATTTGAGAGTCTAGAGTAGTAAATTTTGCCAAAAAGTACATTGGGAGCCGTGATTTCTGTCTTTCATAGTAAAATGACAAAACTTTACCACGTAACTAAACACCAACTAGCAAAACTTCAATGCCAAATCTTTTGCCACTAAAACTTTAACAAAAAAAATTACCACATTAAATTGATCTAAACAGGTCCGTAGTATACTCCATGTTTGTTCATGTCATACTTTTTAGGGATAAGTCCATTTTACACCCCTTAACTCTTCACTTTGTCTAAAATACACCCTTAAACTTCAAAACCAGATATTTGACACCCTCCAACTACCAATACCAGACAAATTATACCCTTGGATGGTTTGGTGGCTGGTATTGGTCCAGTAGGATGCCATGTCACGGATGAAAATGTGAAATTCTCTTTGGACAGAGAGTACGTACTCCACTACAAGTAGCTAATATGTAACCGTGACTTACACTAATCTCTGCACCACAATTAGCCGCCCTTCCAAAAGAAATTATTTCTTATGGTACCCACAGATGAATTGCAGCTATTCTTTGATTGAATAGACCAGATTCTGTCGTACTACGTCTTATGGTAGGATTTTTCAAGAGCAAAATTACAATTAAAATATACGATGATGTGAAACATGGAATACAACATATCCTAATAGATCGATGAGCGATCTAATTTACCCTTATCAGAATCAAACAAATATTCCTATTTTAAATAGAAGTACCTATAGAAACTACTACCGCCAGACACCCTTAAAGTGAGAGAAGCTCTCTTACGTTCGATTCTATTTAGCTATTTGTCAGATTATTTCTTCTGTGCTTTAAAAAATATATTTTATAAAATAGTTTTTTTCTGCTGCATTTCGACCATTTATTTAAAGCTTTGTTAAGTTTAGTCTTGTAAAAAATTTTTTAACTATAATCGAGTAGATAATCTAAATTAGAACAGGGCTTGGAGTATCAAACAATGTGTCCCTTATGGAGTTGTAGGCTTGTGGTAGTAGTACACATCCGTGGTTTTGTTTGGGTGCACCGTACACGGCTCTATCTGACAGTCGCCGTAGCCCAACGGTGTCGTATGCGGGTGAATTTTTTTTGGGCAAGAGACAGCAACTTGTCCGGCAAAAGTGTGCCATCGCATACCTTGTCATCCGTGGTGTAAACATTCTCTCAGAGCGGCTGGCAGCGCCGAGCCGGACAACGCCCCGTGACGGCAAGCGATATACTCCCATCGTGGCCTCTTGTTAATACTAGCAGGGGGGTGGTAGTAGTACTTGACAAGATAATAAGGATAATAAGACCATGCATCTAACAGCCGAGTCCTTCTTGGCTAGGCGTTGCTTGCTTTGAATCTTGTTGTTTTGCCACAGAGTAAAACAACGGGGACAACAGCTATGGCGGGGAGCAAGCGTCCAAGGGGTTGGCGAAATATCAGCGCAAGGCAAACAAATGGCCAGGCTTCAGGTAAGAGACACGCACCGGCCATTATCCGTGGACCAATACGCGAATCGCGACGCGCCTGCGAGATCCGGCAGGTGAAAGGGGCAGTCGCTCCAGTAGATGAGGTGTCGGCCTCAGGTCAAGCAAAGCTACTCCCCCTCCTAAGAGCAAGTATAATAGTGGGCTATAAGAAGGCTGAATGCTAAGGTGGATGGAAGAAAAGAGGAGAGAGATAAGAAGCGGGCTGTAAGTTTACAGCTGGCTTAGCCACAGGACCAAAAAATAATCCGTGAGACAAACATGTGAGACCATATATTTATAGTAAGAGTTAACCAATATATGAGTGAGCTGATAGATAGGCTATAAGTAAGCAGCTGGCTGTATTATTATCCTTGCTCTAAGGAATGGCAGGAGCAGAACAAATCGCAGTTAATTTCACACCCTGAGCAACAAGGACAGGTTGTGTGTGTGTGTGTGTGTGTGACCCTGACGCATTTATGCCCGGAACGCAGCGGCTATACACAGCTACAGCTAGCTCTCTACTAGCCCGGGATACGCAGCACGATGCAGATCACAAATCTCATCATCATGGGTAAGCGAGCTTGCTGCCAAGGCAAGAGAACCAAGAGGGATTGCCTCGCCTGGAGGCTGGAGCCTGGAGGTCAGGCCACCGGGGAGGTCAGAAATGGCGCAGCGCTGTCGTAATGATATCCCAGCAGCACACATTACATTGTGGCCTGCACCTGCGTCTGCGTCTGCATGCTGCATGCGCTTGTCCCTTGGGCCAAGGGGCCGCGGCATTCAAGTCTCTGATGAGTGGTCACAGGATTTTTGCATCGTGCTAGTACACGGGAATCAACAAGTACACGCAGCTGATCGTTGTTGATGATGAAGAAGAAGAAGGATACAGGAGAACAGGATACCTGTGCAGATCGAGCTTTCTTGTTGAAATCTCTACTGCAGAGTTGGGGGACATTACTAGTTGAACGGAAATTACTAGTTGCTGCTACTACTGCTACTAGTTGATACAAAATCATAAGCTCATTCAAGCTGTACATACTACGGCGATGCTCCCGGTTGTCCTCTTGCTCTCTAGCTCCCTAAGTTGTCGCTCCCGGCGTCGGTTAGTATGGTAAGCCTCCTCGCCAACTTAATGAACTCGCTGAAATGTCAGGGGAAAAGACTGTTTCATCAGTTCAAAGGTTGCCCGCTACTACATGATTCGTTGCAACTGTAACACGAACAGCGGGCACATGACATCCATGATGCATGGGATGTTGTCATTATTATGTTGCTGTTTGATGTGTTTTCTCACCTGAATGGCTCGTCGCCGGCGTGCCTCACTTCGCCGGTGGCGCCACGGTAGAGCACGCGGCTCCTCAGCTCCGCGCTGTCGATGCAGAACATCTCGGACAGCCGGCCGTAGAGCTGCTCGAACGAGGCCAGCGACGAGAGGTCGAGGTTGCGGCCGACCGTGTCGGACTCGATGAACACCTTGCACTGCCCGGGCTCCAGCCCGAGCTCGGAGACGGTGCTGTTCTCCCTGAACCACTGGAGCCTCTCCGACGACGTGTTGTCGGTGGGGCTGTTCTGGATGACGCCGGAGCCGGAGCCCTCCGAGGCACCTTTCTCGGTGTTCCAGATGAGAGAGCTGTTCCCGGTGGCCGCCGGCGAGGTGGTGCCGCTAAGGCTCATCTGGCGCTCGGTCAGTATCCTGTGCCCAAACAGCATTAGCCCCGGCGGCTTGGCGTCGTCGGGCTTCTTGGCGCCCATGGACAGAGCGCGCGCCGGCGGCGAGCTGCCCATTGTCAGGTCAGTGCTGATTCTTGGTGGCGGGATGGGTGTTGGACCGACATGATCGGGGCGGCGGAGCCCCGGGTACATGAGGCTCGACTGCAGGTGGGTAAGGTGGAGATCTGATAAAGATGGACCAAATTGCGCATGCCTGGCTCCCTGTATGCCTGCAGGAGCACTAACGTCGGGGAAAGGGAAGAAGGACGGGTGGTTGTGATGGTAATGGTGGTGGCCGTGTGCCAGCGGGTTCGGCGGGAACGCCGGGTTGAGGAGCTGCCCCTCGAAGGGGAACTCCGGGTACGCCGGAATCCGGGGCTTCTTGCGCGGCGGCGAGAAGGACGAGAGGTGGATGGCCGGCATGCTCGACACCAGCTCGACCAGCCATGGGCTCACCCGCTTCACGTTCTGGAGGAGGTCCGGCTCGTCCCAGGTCACCTGGAGTTCATTGATTCATGAAGTGAGAAAGGAGCAAAAAAAATTGATTGGTTTGCGGTGGTGTAGATGTTGTACCGTACCTGGAGAAGCCGCCACGGCGACTGCGGCCAACGGATGGGGTCGGCGACCTGGACGCCGGCGACGGTGCCCATGAACCAGCTGATCCGGGAGGAGTCCTCGGTCTCGAACGCCATCTTGAACCGCATCCCGGGGCACCACTGCACCCGCATCGCCGCGCGGACCGCCGCCGCGCGCACGCAGAACTCCGGCGTGCTGGCGCGCGGGTAGTACACGACCTCGAACGGCTGCCCGCCGCTCGCCAGCCTCGGCGCTCGACACGAACGTCCTCCGCGCGCACCTTGCCCCGCCCCTTGGCGGCCGCGCACGGCTCGCATTGCCTCGCATCAGGCCGCCGTACTGGTCCCACCCGGGCAGGGAGGCCTCCTCGGGTCCGCCCCGCCGCCGCAAAACCCGCGCTTGGCGCGCCGGATGCCGACGTGCAGGTCCCCTCCGTCGCCGCGGAGGAACACGATGGAGTCGCCGGCCACGAGCTTTCTTCTGGTTCACGACGTGCTCCACCCCGTGGTGAGCAGGTGCCGGCGCGGCGTGCCCCGGTAGATGTGGCGGGTTCCAGGCGACTCCATGCGCGTCCTGGCGACGACGGTCTGCACGGGCGGTCGGCGGCGTAGTCCAGGCGCGGGAAGATGGTTCTCGGCGCGTACCCTGGGCACCGAGAACCCCCGCCGTTGTGGCATCCGACTGCGTCAGCGTCTTGGCGAACGACGCCGGCCTTCTCGTTCTCCTCACCCGCCGCGGCGCCATCGTCCTCGACGTCCCCATCCTCCGCGGCGCGGAGCGGCACGAGGCGGATCCCTGGCGAACCCTCTCGTGTCCGGGTCGGCCATGTACCGCACGGACGCGACGCGCAGGGGCACGAAAGCCGCCGGGACGCGCGCCGCGAGAGCTCCGGCGCGGCGAGGCCGAGCGCGTGCTCGGCGTGCCCCTGCGGGAAGTAGTACACGGCCGGCCCCGCCCACCGCGGCCACGGGTTGCACATGGCCCCGGCCGCGCACGCCAGCCACAGCTGCCGGTCGACGCACCGCTCGGCGCCGGGCGCCGGCTCCGCCAGGTCCGCGAACGTGATCATCGCCACGCACCCACCACCACCACCACCACCAGCAACCGATCTCGCAGTGGTAGTGGTGTGACCGTGTGAGTGTTCGTCGTGGGGGGAGGGGAGAGGAGCGCGAAGACGAGAGGGTGGTGGTGGTGGCTTTTGGCTGCCGTTCCCACGGTAACACGCGTGGTAACCCCGCCGGTTGGGCGACTTATAAGCGGGCCGTTCGGCGAGAGGCGCAAAACCGCGGGATGACACGGATGGTGCGTGGCGATTCGCGTAGTAGAGGGGGGGAGGGGTAGTGAAGGGCGAGGACCAGAGCGAGGTTGGAGAACCGCGCGTGGAGGACCGTGACTTCCAGTGTGCGTTACTACTAGTGGTACTGTGCTACTTGCCCGATGCCATGGGGTTCGGTCGACGCAGTAAATCATGTGACTGTGACGAGCCGGACACTGTTGCCGGCTTGGTCCGGGCAACAGCCTGCGAATTGTCCGGCTCCTCTCCCAGCATTGATTTTCACTAATTTGGGGAGGGTAATTCTAATTCAGGTCTTGTTGCGAGTTAACTTCACCATGGAGATATGGAAACGGTGTCTGTCCTCTGATCATGGGCGGACCTTTGGCTGGCTGGCCGGCACACCACAATACGGTTTGCATCATTCATGTATGTAGGTTCAAGAGATTATATCCCTAATAAGCGTGAGATGATATCCTTGATTGTTCATATATGTTCTTTTCCGGCTCTAAAAAGTTCTTTCATCCACTGCTGGCTGCGATGAACAGCTAACGATTACAGTTCGTGGTGGTGATCGTGCCAAGGATTCTTCTGTGCATTGTTATAAGATGGTGTTGTTAATGTGATATACTAAAGTGGAATTACCATATGTCATAGAGTTGTCCGTTTAAGTAAATGATACTAACATATGGAGGTCGAATTTATACGTAGCAAGAATGACACTGTTTTGGATATTGACAGTATTGGCGGACACAACTCTAAAGTAATGATAGGCGAGATGCTCAACAGGGCCGTCTCCAGAAATTTAAGGCCCCGGTGTGAAATGCATTTTGAGGCCTTAAAAATTATGCCATTGTTAATTTGTTTATTCTCGCTGATCTATCCAAGCTGTGATCGCCACTAACTTAGTATAGGGTATTTGGCCTTGAGGGCCTTTCTTTATTTCCTGATTAAGCATATAATACTCAAGAAAATAATTAAGATTTGGGGCCCCAATATTTTTGGGGCCCTGCACAATCGATCAGCTTGCTCATGCTTATCAACGGCCTTGATGCTTGATAAAGATAACCAAACATAATGCACAACATATCTATATTATTAAGACTGTCTTGAAAGAAGACATCACATCAAAGGATACAAAGGCAAACCAATAGAGGCACAATTGTACACCCACAGGTCTGTGCACGGCACGGTGTTTGGGCACGCAGACTGACGCTAGTGGTTGGCATAGTCATTGACGAGTATGAAGATGAATAGTCATGGGCTCATGACCAAGGGATGCGTAGTCACCGAATTATAAGGTGAATCAACGATAGATAGTCTCATGCCTAGCCTAAAGTACCTTATTAATTTGATGGGTTGCTTATGAGCTAGTGGGTGATGGCTAATTTGAACGGTCCAATACACTAGGAGGGGGTTCTAGGGTTGTGCGGTGTCGCAGGGCATAGTTAGGCTAGCTGACCTACCCGTCCAATGGATACGTAGGTCCGTCACTAGTATTAGGGTGGATTAGAGGTTGAACATGTAGGGAAAAAATAAATCCCTACTTCACCATTTATAAATATGACTAGAGATTTAATTTTCAAAGAACACAAACTTTCAATATATGCTTTAGACTTGAAATAGAAACATCATTTTAGATGAACATTTATATTTCAAATCAAAACTCTTGTCTTCATCCTGAGTTGTTATAAAACATTGAACCTATGATTTTGACCGATTGTACATGGACTCGACAGACTTGCGCTGAGGTGACTAGGAGTAGATGATAACCTACGGTTCCATAGAAAATTGTATGATGCAAATTAATAATTTGAGCAAATGCCCACAATATAACATGTGAAAATGAACAGGAAGTATAAACATTAAATCTATCGGATCAAAAAAATTTATGAAGCAGCTCGCACTACATGTACTCCTTTGTAGGAGTTATTATTGTTAGTGCGTTATAGCTATAAGAGCAGGTACAATAGCAGGCTATAAGCTAGCTGCAAACATATTTTAAGGAGATAAATAAGGAGAGAGAAGAGCAGCGGGCTACAAATTTGTAGCCAGCTGTAGCACGGATTCCAAGACACAGTGTGTATATGACAGGTGGGACCATATATTAATGGTGTAGTATGTAACTATTGTATGAATAAGCTATTAGATTGACTATAGATAAATTGGAGCTAGTAGTTGGCTATACTATTAAACTTGCTCTAACACTGTTGCCGGCTTGGTCCGGGCAACAGCCTGCGAATTGTCCGGCTCCTCTCCCAGCATTGATTTTCACTAATTTGGTGGAGGGTAATTCTAATTCAGGTCTTGTTGCGACTTAACTTCACCATGGAGATATGAAAAACGGTGTCTGTCCTCTGATCATGGGCGGACCTTTGGCTGGCTGGCCGGCACACCACAATACGGTTTTGCATCATTCATGTATGTAGGTTCAAGAGATTATATCCCTAATAAGCGTGAGATGATATCCTTGATTGTTCATATATGTTCTTTTCGGGCTCTAAAAAGCTCTTTCATCCACTGCTGGCTGCGATGAACAGCTAACGATTACAGTTCGTGGTGGTGATCGTGCCAAGGATTCTTCTGTGCATTGTTATAAGATGTAGTGTTGTTAATGTGATATACTAAAGTGGAATTACCATATGTCATAGAGTTGTCCGTTTAAGTAAATGATACTAACACATGAAGGTCGAATTTATACGTAGCAAGAATGACACTGTTTTGGGTATTGACAGTATTGATGTGGACACAACTCTTAAAGTAAAGATGGGCGAGATGCTCGACAGGGCCGTCTCCAGAAACTTGAAGCCCCGGTGTGAAATGCACTTTGAGGCCCTAAAAATTATGCCATTGTTACCTTTGTTTATTCTCGCTGATCTATCCAAACTGTGATCGAGGGTATTTGGCCTTGAGGGCCTTTCTTTATTTCCTGGTTAAGCATATAATACTCGAGAAAATAATTAAGATTTGGGGCCCCAATATTTTTGGGGCCCTGTGCAATCGATCAGCTCGCTCATGCTTATCAACGACCCTAATGCTCGATAAAGATAACCAAACACAATGCACAACATATCTATATTATTAAGACTGTCTTGAAAGAAGACATCACATCAAAGGATACAAAGGCAAACCAATAAAGGCACGATTGTACACCCACAGGTCTGCGCACGGCACGGTGTTTGGGCACGCAGACTGACGCTAGTGGTTGGCATAGTCATTGACGAGTATGAAGATGAATAGTCATGGGCTCATGACCAAGGGATGCGTAGTCACCGAATTATAAGATGAATCAACGATAGATAGTCTTATGCCTAGCCTAGAGTACCTTATTAATTTGATGGGTTGCTTATGAGCTAGTGGGTGATGGCTAATTTGGACGGTCCAATACACTAGGAGGGGGTTCTAGGGTTGTGTGGTGTCGCAGCGCGTAGTAAGGCCAGCTGACCTACCCGTCCAATGGGTACGTAGGTCCGTCACTAGTGTTAGGGTGGATTAGAGGTTGAACATGTAGGGAAAAAAATAAAGTCCTACTTCACCATTTATAAATATGACTAGAGATTTAATTTTCAAAGAACACAAACTATCAATATATGCTTTAGACTTGAAATAGAAACATCATTTTAGATGAACATTTATATTTCAAATCAAAACTCTTGTCTTCATCCTGAGTTGTTATAAAACATTGAACCTATGATTTTGACCGATTGTACATGGACTCGACAGACTTGCGCTGAGGTGACTAGGAGTAGATGATAACCTACGGTTCCATAGAAAATTGTATGATGCAAATTAATAATTTGAGCAAATGCCCACAATATAACATGTGAAAATGAACAGGAAGTATAAACATTAAATCTATCGGATCAAAAAAATTTATGAAGCAGCTCGCACTACATGTACTCCTTTGTAGGAGTTATTATTGTTAGTGCGTTATAGCTATAAGAGCAGGTACAATAGCAGGCTATAAGCTAGCTGCAAACATATTTTAAGGAGATAAATAAGGAGAGAGAAGAGCAGCGGGCTACAAATTTGTAGCCAGCTGTAGCACGGATTCCAAGACACAGTGTGTATATGACAGGTGGGACCATATATTAATGGTGTAGTATGTAACTATTGTATGAATAAGCTATTAGATTGACTATAGATAAATTGGAGCTAGTAGTTGGCTATACTATTAAACTTGCTCTAATATATAAAAACTGATCAGTATTTACACCGCTGACCTCCGCGGTGCCAAAGGAAGAGAGCATGACACATGGTTAGTTACTGTCTTACTGAGGCCGGCAATTTAGGCCTGGGCGTCTCTAGTGGAGAGAGAGAGAGAGAGAGAGGCCACCAAATAAAAGGGATGTCGTTAGGAGGCAGGTTTTTCATGTTGTTACTGCTCATGCATGTTGGCTTGGTCATTAAATTGACATGCAACGTGAACGTACTTATGCATGTGTGTGGTTTGGTTTTCCTGCTTCTATCTAAAATCAAGACGGTAAAAATTCTTGCATACGTGTGTACGTAGTTTGTACATTTGCATATATTTACACAATATGATGTTAATCTCTCGCACTGCAAAAATGCGACTTCTTTGTAAACCATTGAAGGTTTATTTTTGTACTTATTGTTTCGCTGCCATATTTTTTTTGACTGGAATTTTCACTGCCATATTGGCCTAGACTCACCTTGTTAGTAAGAAAACTATATATGTAACTCTTGCAAACTTTTACTTTTATATAAGGAGCTGATTCTAAAGAACAAGTAGCATTTTAGGTATGGGATGCATCTATTGTTACTATATTGCTAACAATAAAAAGAACATATTTTCTTACTAACAAGGTGAGTCTAGGCCAATAGCTTATATATATGTTATTACCGACTTAAAAGTTAATGTCAAAACAAAATTACATTACTCAACTTCAAAATCAAGTTTTAAATCCAAATTATGACAACAGCTTATAAATCATAGGGTAAACGGTAAGGCCCATATACTTTCATATTATCATGTAGCAATTCCTTATTTACTAGTAGATGTTTGCCCATTTTTCTTATTATTACTAATCGTCAACATGTACAATGCATGGGCGATTGTTATCAATATTATAAATATTAAATTATAAAATATGTTGGCTATTTTCCAAATTATAGTGGCTTAAATTGAAAAAAATACGTTAATTTTTAGTTTTGAAATTAAATAAATTAGAGTATGAGACTGGTACAGTTTATATTTATTAAATTAATAATTATTAAATTATAGGAGAAAATTAAAGATAAAATTGTTCACGGTAGTGGAAATAAAATTGTTCGTGGTAGTGGAAACTAAAGAGACCATTATATTTCCAGCACTACATTTTATTTAACACAAATTCTTAGTACAATTTACGATCGTGAGATCTGCCTAGCCAACATACATACTACTCCTTCTATCCCAACATATAAGACACCTTTTTTTTTACCATATCTCGTAGGACAAGGGATGCATGCATGCATATAATTAGCACCTCTCTCCTCTTAATCAGTTTTATTAAATCATTCATTCTTAAGATCTCTATTCCCATTAGATCGATATACGGATTATATTTATTGGATTGATCCAAACAATGAGGTGATAATAATAATTATTTTTTTTATTTTTGTGTTAGTGGTTGTTGTGCATTATATTTTAGGAAAGATAGGATATCTTTCTAGCTAACAAAAAACAATGGTGGTCGTTCCATGTCCAAACCATTGGATTAGCCATTTTAAACACTCATACAAATCTTGATTTTCATGTACATATCTAATTTTTTTTATTAATAAAACCTCACTTGAACACAAACTAGTAATAATTGACTCATACTCATCTCTTCGATAAAGTTACAACTCATTACATTCTAAAGCTCCACATGCAAAGATGTCACATTATTATCTACTAACAATTATTATATATTAAACCTCATGCAATCATGCTTTATTATCTATAATTTATTAAATTTTAGAGCTTTAAATTGCAAGCATGTTAAATCATCACCCCATATAATTCACATAATATTTCATTATATATTTTCATCATTTTTATAGTATCATATATACCTATATAGTTTATCCTCACTTAGTTAATATTATTTTCACTTTTATAATTAAGTCATATCTTCTCAATTGTTTTTAGCCCCCAGATGACGAATCTATAGTCCAAATTATCTCCCTCTTTTTCTTCTCTTATTGAGCTATATTACTTCAATTGTTTCTAGCCCTTAGATGATTAATCTATGGTCCAAATATATCTCTCCATTTCTTTTTCTCATAAAGCCACATCATCTTACTTTTACATTTGTATCATCATTTTATATACTATTTTAAATTATCATAAACCGCATCAACTTATATAAGCTTACGTCATTTAGCTATCTTACACATTATTTTATACTTATTATTATCATAGTAAATTTCCGCAACAACGTGAAGGGTTTCACCTAGTATGGGTATAAAATTTCTATCTGCCTACACAACTGCACGAACACATTTTAACACAATTTATGGTTGTAATAATATGATCCATCTAACCAATGAACCGATCTTTTCAATGAACGTAAATGCTTTTTAAGTGTGGATTAGTGTGTGTATATAGATTTCCTTGGAGAAGAGGACAGTCTTTTTACTCAAGGCATTTTCATTGCTCTGATTTCACGATCATGAGCTTGTTTGAAGGGGCCTAAAAAATTGATAAGTATGACGGGTTGATGCAGTCTTGGTTCAGTTTGACAATAATAAATCCAACACAGCCAAACACAGTAGTCCAAATGATCTTTTAGAAATCCAGAAGAAATGGACTATGTGTATACGATAACGTTTAATTTTGGAACTTCATTTCATATAGTCTCCGGCCGGGCGTTTGCACGCACGCATGGAGAGTGACCATTTAGAGGTTTCGATTGATCAATACTCTAATCAGTTCATACGTCGATGGTGAGGTTAGGATGAGTCAGCTAATTACTTAACGGAGAGACGTGTGGTAGAGTACATATTTAACATATCTTGTGTTCCCATAACCTTCTGAACTAGTATTTCTCAGCCTCTGTACTTTTATGTGCTTGATTGGCCATTAAGGAATGACCAGCTAGGTTTAGTCCACAAGCTATCGTATAGTTGCATCATGGAATTTCGAAGGAATAATTGAAGCAATCAGCATATGATAGTATAAGTTTGCGCCCAACATGTTAGCTGCTTCGTCGGTCGCGTGGTGGTTGATACTCCCTCCATTCCAAAATATAAGGCATAACCACCCCTAACCCAAAGACCAAGAAAATAATTATTATCATCTTGTAGTTTGGATCATCCTAATAAATATAATACATGCATTCAATAAAATTAGAGAACATGAGAGTGGAGGATTTAAAAAAGTAATAATTTAATGGAGAAGAAATCATAGTTAATGGCCTGTATGCATGCATGCCTTATATTATGGAACATCTAAAAAAAAGTGGTTATACCTTATATTATGGAATGGAGGGAGTAATTAGCACCTCTCTCCTCTTAATCAGTTTTATTAAATCATTCATTCTCAAGATCTCTATTCCCATTAGATCGATATACGGATTATATTTATTGGATTGATCCAAACAATGAGGTGATAATAATTATTTTTTTTCATTTTTGCGTTAGTGGTTGTTGTGCATTATATTTTAGGATGGATATGATATCTTTCTAGCTAACACAAAAACAATGGTGGTCGTTCCATGTCCAAACCATTGGATTAACCATTTTAAACACTCATACAAATCTTGGTTTTCATGTACATATCTAATTTTTTTATTAATAAAACCTCACTGGAACACAAACTAGTAATAATTGACTCATACTCATCTCTTCGATAAAGTTACAACCCATTACATTCTAAATCTAAAGCTCCACATGCAAAGATGTCACATCATTATCTACTAACAATTATTATATCTTAAACCTCATGCAATCATGCTTTATTATCTATAATTTATTAAATTTTAGAGCTTTAAATTGCAAGCATGTTAAATCATCACCCCACATAATTCACATAATATTTCATTATATATTTTCATCATTTTTATAGTATCATATATATACCTATATAGTTTATCCTCACTTAGTTAATATTATTTTCACTTTTATAATTAAGTCATATCATCTCAATTGTTTTTAGCCCTCAGATGACGAATATATAGTCCAAATTATCTCCCTCTTTTTCTTCTCTTATTGAACTATATTACTTCAATTCTTTCTGGCCCTTAGATGATTAATCTATGGTCCAAATATATCCCTTCCTTTCTTTTTCTCATAAAGCCACATCATCTTACTTTTACATTTGTATCATCATTTTATATACTATTTAAATTATCATAAACCGCATCAACTTATATAAGCTTACGTCATTTAGCTATCTTACACATTATTTTATACTTACAATTATCATAGTAAATTCCCGCAACAACGTGAGGGGTTTCACCTAGTATGGGTATAAAATTTCTATCTGCCTACACAACTGCACGAACACATTTTAACACAATTTATGGTTGTAATAATATGATCCATCTAACCAATGAACCGATCTTTTCAATGAACGTAAATGCTTTTTAAGTGTGGATTAGTGTATTCACACACACACACACACTCCTATATAGATTTCCTTGGAGAAGAGGACAGTCTTTTTACTCAAGGCATTTTCATTTGCTCTGATTTCACGATCATGAGCTTGATTGAAGGGGCCTAAAAAAATGATAAGTATGACGGGTTGATGCAGTCTTGGTTCAGTTTGACAATAATAAATCCAACACAGCCAAACACAGTAGTCCAAATGATCTTTTAGAAATCCAGAAGAAATGGACTATGTGTATACGATAACGTTTAATTTTGGAACTTCATTTCATATAGTCTCCGGCCGGGCGTTTGCACGCACGCATGGAGAGTGACCATTTAGAGGTTTCGATTGATCAATACTCTAATCAGCTCATACGTCGATGGTGAGGTTAGGATGAGTCAGCTAATTACTTAACGGAGAGACGTGTGGTAGAGTACATATTTATGTCAGCACGCGAAACTCTTCGATTTAACATATCTTGTGTTCCCATAACCTTCTGAACTAGTATTTCTCAGCCTCTGTACTTTTATGTGCTTGATTGGCCATTAAGGAATGACCAGCTAGGTTTAGTCCACAAGCTATCGTATAGTTGCATCATGGAATTTCGAAGGAATAATTGAAGCAATCAGCATATGATAGTATAAGTTTGCGCCCAACATGTTAGCTGCTTCGTCGGTCGCGTGGTGGTTGACCGGCAAAAGTACTTGAGATTCATGTTAGAACTTTGTTCTCCAGTTAGAGTAAAGAGAGAAACAGAGCTGTTGCTTTTACGTGCTCGGGGACGTTTACTTTGCTTTGCCGCTGAAAACTGTTGAAGACGCACTCCATTTCGGGCTACACGAATGGTGCAGTTGTTTAAGCGACAGTACAGTAGTTTAGTTAAGACGTTGCATCACTCCGTTGACACAGTTACATTGGTTAGTTAATGACGACAAGACGATGTACCACCACCCGAGTTTAGCATTCATGACGCTGTATTGTCTTTACTCCGTAGTCTGTAGTGCAGACTGTATAGTGCTATATACAACAAACTCTCATCAGTTTTCTTTTCTTTTTTTTTTCTTAAAAGGGAAGTTCTGATCTTCTGAAGATTAAAGCATACCCGCTACTGAAAGAACAGGATTATCAGAAACCTCTGCACTGGAAACCGTTTGGTGACTTGATCTTGCTATATCCCTTTGACAATCCAGACAAGTCAAATTACTATCTTGAAGCTTCCCTTTGACAACATCTTGGGTTAATTGAGCTTCTCTGTCTGTAGCAAACTCTCCTCGTTCCGAGACGGGTATTGATTTGGCCTCACATCTCCCATGCCCAAGACCTAGCGAAACAACAAGCAACGACACGGCGAGAAGCACTCCCCGAAGCAACGCACCCACAAACACATGCGGGTGGGGTGGCAGGTCAACTCCTTTGCCCCCCGTAACGGCGCCGTCGGCAACGGAGATGGCAATTGGCAACTCACGTACGCGCGCCTCGCCTCACGGGGTCGCGAGTCGCGAGAGGCGAGGGCCCGGGCGGTGGCGGGGCCCCGTGGACAGCAACCGGACAACCGGGCCAGGTTGCACGGTGGAGAGTAGTAGTGGGGCGTCGACGTCGCTGACGAGGGGGGCTAGCGCGCGCGCGCTCTGTGCCTCGTCACGCGCGCGAGGTGGGATTTTTGTCGCGGGCGATGCGTGCCCGTGCCATCGGCGTCGCCTTCTGCTGTCGCCGGGCCCGCCCCATCGTCGCCGTCGTCCCCGCCCGACCCAGTTGTGGGGTACAGGTATACACGCCTAACAACAGCGGAGTGGTAGTAGTGGCGCTCACTGTTCACAAATTCCAGACAAGTGGAGCACATCACAAAATTCACGACACATGCCTTCTTTTTTCTTTTTAAGTAAATCGAATGCTTTTGGAGCCGGGTCATCTACTGGAGTACGTACACACTGTTAAGCGAGTAAGCAAAGCTGCCAAAAACCCGTGTCAAGGGTCGAGACAATCGTCATACGCTCGGAATACAGGATATTGTAACGTCGGCATATCTCTCTGGGTAGAGTATTCAGCACTTGTTCATGTGAAAGGGACATAGCCTGATTTAGCGCAAGACGCCAACAAGATCACTGCCTTGATTAATTCGAGCGGCTTTAGAAAATACTAGCTCCAAGTCTCCAACTGCTTCATGTGGGGGAAAAAAAGAAAAAGAAGTGGATAAACAAAAACCATTGGTTCTCCACTTTGCTTAATGATCATTGGCTCGATCTCGCCCCTGATGTTTGTTAGTTGGCACTTCACTTTCCTCTGCCTCTCCTTTTTCTTTCTCTGGAACCATTCACACACGTTGTGCATGTAACAATATTTCTCAAGACATGGGGCGGATCAGCTTTCAGCTGAGGCTAGATTAAAAGGCACAGGGCATCTGTCAGATTGGCGCTTTGGCAACGCTGTGGATTCGGACAGGCAAGTTTGCAGGGCCTTTGTTTTCCAGCCAGTGCAAGGGGGGCACATCCGCCTCAGTATACAGTTCAATTCTGTTTCCAATGCCTCGCTACATTTTCCTGCCCCCTTGCTTGGCCTTAAGCCTGCACTGCACCCCCTCCCACTTTGTAATCTTGCGCCTACATACAGTGCCCGGTGCGTCATCACCACAACAGTTCGTGCCAAATGGTCGCGCATGGCACAGTATACTGTATGCTGCACAAGCAGCACAGCTGCAGTCCATGGTGACGGTTTGATCTTAATGGCGATCTCAAATTCTCGATTCAATTATCCCCGACAGATCTGTGGAACCGCATTTGTTGCCAACGATTAACATTTTTCACGTGAAGAGTAAGTAAGAGGTTAAGAGTAGCATTTTGTAACTAATCTTGACTTGAGCGCGCGAACGTGTGTGTGTGACCGAGGACGGTGTTGATCGATGAAACTTCAAGGAAGATGAGACAGGGGTAGCGGGCGACGGAAGTGTAGAAGGAACACGCGAACATGGACATGAGTCCGTCTTCCTCTACCCGCCATGAACCACGGAGCAAAGACCGCCGCATCGGGATCACCCACGCCCCAGAAATAATGTAGTTAACGTGCGGAGTCGCCTCGTCCATCGTCCCCGATCAGTTCGATCGAGCACCAAAAAGTTTGACTTGCAGATACCCAGGCGAGCTAATACTAGTAGTAGTAGCTTAGCTAGCCACAGCATGCAACAGATGTTGGCAAGAAACAGAGAGAGAGAAAGAGAGGAAAAAAGAAATGCCCCACCAGCAGAGTGATCCAACGAGAGACTCATGCGCCATGACGATCGAGCGAAGCCGACGACCCGATCGATTTTGATATTGGGATCGTTGGAGGTGGACAATATGATATGGGAGTACGAGAACCGCAAGAGGGGGCGGGTTAATTGCGGTGGATCGATCATGTCGGCCTCGGAAACAAAGATTCCCGGGGTTTTGCAGAGCATGGAAACGTGTATGCCGCCTGTTTCCCACGTGAAGCGCCCCCCGCGGCACGAGTCCGCCCGCCCGCCCGGCCCCGGTCGCCGGCTCGCCGGTTGCGCCCACATGCCCGCCCGTGCATGCCGTGCCGCCTGGCGCCTCCCCCGCGCGCGCGCTCTCGCTCTCGCTCGATCGCCAGCTGCGGGAGATCCGAGCAGCATGCGATCCATGCGAGGCGCGCCACCCGTTCGTTCGATCGATTGGCGCTCGCTGCTGCCGCGGACTAGCTCGTTGCTAGCTGTGTGTGCGAATACTATATTTGCGCGGGATCGAGGCCGTTAAGGAGGAGGGCGTTATGCGATGGAGCAGGAGTTCTTCGGGGATTGATGCACATGGCGATGTTGGCGTGTGCTTCGGCACAGGTCAATGCTGCAAGAGAGAGAGTTGTAGTAGTGTAGTAGTACTCCGTAACAGGTAAGAGATCAGCGGCATGATGAGTTTGTGTAGAGTGGAATGAAAACGCCATGTGCTTTTTTATTGGGATGTTGTGTGCAGCTACATCCACATGCATCCTACTTACGCTAGCTGTCTGTCCATGTACGTGTGCACAGTGAAGTAGTGCTACTTGTATGTATGTCTTCAACTTCCCGTGTCGGTTCTTAAAAAAACTTGTGTCCCAGCTTAGCAACAGTCTACTGCTATTATATATTCTCGGAGATCTGGGACCGCACTCGGTGTTTTTCGTCTGGTTCGTCTAACACCCCACCCAAGCTTCGTGGGCCGAGGTTGCCCGCTACGCAAAAGAAGTCTTATAATGGGGCCCAATTATAGCAGGGCCTGTGCTTCCGTGGTGGCAACGACTGGCAAGTTCACTTTCGCACCCTTCAGTCTGGACCAGAGTCTAGGCCATAGGCCCGCTAGGCACGGCAAACATGGCACGGAAAAAGTCCATCTTTACTACTCAACTATTGGCTGAATCTGATTCGTTTAGCTCAACCGTAAAACCAGGTATATCGTCTCCCCAAACTATTAAAATCAATGCAAATGATTCCTTCAGCTGTTTTAAGAATGGTTTTGGTTGACATGGTGCCTAACTGCCTTTATTGCACGTATGCCTAGTCTTTTCTAAGGTGGTGTCTATGTGACACTATAGCTAGAAAATTAATAACAATAAAGTGGGGCCCACATGTAATTCTCCATGTCATCTACTTCCTCACCGTGCAACAGTATGGTCCTCGATTTGACGGGTTCAATGAGTCTCGCCTACCGCCACCTCAACTATGAGCTTAAGCTCGACTAATTGGTTTTAGCTGGTTTTTCGTGGCATTGATTAAAACTAACGATTTTGCTATATATTTGTCGACAAATTTTTCCCTAGAAATTTGACAGATGTAATTACAGTACAATCGTAGTGTAATTACACTGTAACTTGCATGTAATTACACTGTAACTATAGTGTAACTTGTATGTAACTTTCAAAAATCTCTCCGTAACATGTTAATTCGGTAAAATGGAGGTCGTGGGAACAAATTATTTCACATATGTGTGTGCTATGATTTGTTGATCTAACGATTCAAAATTATGTGTAGTTACATGCAAGTTACAGTGTAATTACATATAAGTTACAGTGTAATTACACTATAATTGTACTATAATTACATCTGTCAAATTTTGGGAGAAAAATTTGTCGACAAATATATAGTTAGTCCCAAAACTAATTGGTTTTTTTTTTTTTGGCTTTTATAGGTTTTCAGTAAACCTGTGGGTAGGGGTGAAAATGGTACGGAAACTTTCCGGATTCCGGACCTATTTTCGAAAATGGAATCTGTCAATCGGAATTGTTCAAAAACAGAAACGAATTCGGAAATACTTTCTCGGAAACGGAATCGAATATGATAAGGGCAGTTTCCGTCGGAATTCGGAATCGGTCGGAAACTTTCCGGAAATTTTGTGACTGAAAAACCCTGGATTCTTTTTTTAAGCACTAAATAGTGAATACCATAATGTTTGGCTGTTATTTTTTTTTTAAAATATTTGTTATGCAAATATGAAGTTACATAAGAATATTTTTTTCATGCATTGGAATTTATCAATAGCATTACTCTCTTAAATATAGATAATTTATTTCATAGACTGTGTTTTCTGATGTACCGTTGAGACTTAACAATTGGACTTATATGATTGTGTTTTATGATAAATTGTTGACCATTGAGACTTGAGAATAGAATTTGTCAGTTTGAGGGGGTTTTTTATTCCGATAAATTTTTGTTACCGTATTCGCGCTAGTTCGTTTTCGCTTTCGATAATATTCTATTCCGTTTTCGTATCCGGGGTTTCCGATTCCGAAAAAAAAATAAAAACGGAAACGATAAATGTGGTTTCCGTCCGTTTCCGTACTGTTTTCACCCCTATCTGTGGGATTGGTTTTTATTTCCAAAACAAAAATAATAAGCTATTGGCGACATAGCCTGTTTTGCGACGAGAGATTCAAATTAAGTTCGGCCAATGAATTTTTTAATAGAAATTCGGCCAATATGAGGGAGTCCAAATGGACTTTTTCTTACACGGGGCTTTGCGTATCATCCATCCAGAAGCAGGGGCCGGAGCAGTCTCGTACGTCTTGTGGTGCCGGGGGCCTCGAGTTTTTTGGGCTGCTGCCTGTACCGGCTCCGAAGACAGGCACTCCGCTTCTCACAAAGCGCAAGAAATCGACAAATGGAAAGGAACGGGTTCCCCGGCCATTCAGAATTTCAGATACAACGGGTAGGCTTACGTGTGCCGGTGCTACACAGCTAAAAATGCTGGGCTAAATGCTAAAACAAATGAGACACGTATACTCAACAGTCGTGGGTCACGCCGTTCGCCTTCTTGGTGTCACCGTTGACGTCTTTGGTCGCCAGGAGCGGCTCCACCTCCTTCTCCGGCATCTACAGAGAAGCATCAATCACACCAACCTGATTACCCCAATCAAACTGGCAGTAGTAACAATTCTTCAGAAAGCTAATTTCTGATGCGAATCAAAACCTGCGACACGGGAAGTGGGTCGCCTGCCGACTTCTTCTTGCTCTCCCGGACCGAGAAGTAGGAGTAGAGCGCCATCCCGAATATGGCGACGAGGATGCCCAGAATGTTCCTCATGGTGAAGGGGTCATGCAGCAGCGTGTACCCGAACGACAGGACCAGGCACGTCTTGAGGTGGCCCAGCACCTGGTACGTCACCGGCGACGTCGTCCCGATCACAAGGAACGTGCTGAAGTTCACGGACACCGCGATCAGGCAGGACAGAACGATGAAACCCTGCAAATATGAACAAAAAAGACGTCCGTGATCGGGACTGCACTTTTGGAAGCAGTACTACAGTACTACTAGCAGTACTTTGCAGGAAACGACAGGATGCAGGATTAAATGTTGGTAGGGTGCGTTTAATCCCAAAATTTTCGACAAAAAATATCACATCAAATATTTAAACTCATGTATGGAGCATTAAATATGGACGAAAAAAAAATTACACAGTTTGCATGTAAATTGCGAGACAAATCTTTTGAGCCTAATTGCGCCATAATTTAACAATGTGATGCTACAATTAACATTTACTAATAACGGATTAATTAGGCTTAATAAATTCATTTCGCAGTTTACAGACGGAATCTGTAATTTATTTTGTTATTAGTCTATGTTTAATACTTTAAATGTGTATCTGTATGCTTAAAATTTTTTGGCCAAATTGGCTTTGAGAGAGAGCGTACCACGACTGGAGCCGTGTATTTGTGGGCGAAGACGCTGCGGCTGGTGAGGAGCTGATCCACGAAGGGGCCGGTTGCGAACAGGATCGCCGCTTGGTAAGGCGCGGATTGATACAGAAGCTGCGTCGAAGAGACCTTTAACCTCTTCTGTATTGTGTTGGTGAGCTTCGTTCAAGTTTAACGGGTTAAGGATAAACGCTGGCAACAATAGAATTCGTTTGGCAGCTAAAATAGCACGGTATGGAGCATGAATGGGTAAAGCAGAAAAGATGCAACTTATGGAATCTGAATGATTAACAGTTGTATTTAAACTGTAGGATACAATTTGGCCAACACAAGTTGTGGCGATGGCGAGGCCAGAAAGGACAGACCCAAGAAGATTTAACTTGAGGTCAGTGACAGAAGCAATGCCAACTCCAAGTAGCAGGATCAGCAGAGAAAACTTGATACTCTCACTGCACATTGTGTGTTAGATTCGTGTCAGCATAATTCTAGACAAAAGGGAATGGTTGAGTTCCCTGAAAAGAAAAAGATACCGCAAGTCTGCATGGACTATTGAGTATTGAGCTCCAGAAAAGTAAATGAAACTAATCATATTTTTCGCTTTATTATATTTGACTGCTTTTTTTTGGCACAATTACCAAACGATTTTGTCAAAACAAAAATAACATTTGGTACAAATTTCAGTTGGGAGTTAAATCCATCAAGGTTGCACTTTCAGGATATTTAGTAGGTGATTCTAGTCAACCGTACATTCTAAAAACAATAATTTTGGTTAAATTAACATGATCTGAATGCACATGTATTTTAGGCCACATGATAATACTTAATAGTATGCTTTGTAACCTGAATCTTTTCTTTAAGAAGATGGTCTCCAACATTACTGTGAAGGGTATGATGGCCAACTTTGTCATCTGCAGAGCATACCAAATTTTAGTATCTGACTAATGATTTCTTAAAAAAGACAGTAAGAAAAGCACTGACCTGGTAGAATCCAATGGAATTGAATCCTAAACTGAGGTTGAGAAGGCCTATTGATGTCCCATTCAGCAACCCAAATAGGATTACAGTTTGCCCATCGATCGCTTTCGGCTCAAAAAAGCGCATACGTTGTGCGACATGAAGGGTGCAGAAGGTCACCATGAGATGCCAGCTTGTTAATGTAGTAGCTGCAATAACAATCGACACATCATAAGTCATAAGTGATAATAATGTCTAATTTTTTTTATTGAACTGGTATCAGTATGGTGCAGTGTCCATAAACCATACTTGGCGAGTAAGCTGAATGCTCATGATTTATGTAATGATGCCATTCAGGTTTTGCCCATGATTACAAACAACAGAGATGAGGCACGAACCAAATGGAAATCCGAGAGTGCTGATGAGAGCTTTGTTGCAGATGACAATGGAAACCGATGATGCCACTGAGAGCGTCAGTGATCCGATCACACCAAGCTGGAAACCAGCAGTCATCTTGGCCACCTGTGTCTCTTTTAGTCTGAAGACTGAACCTGCATTCTCATCGAGAAACTCAGGAGTTTAAATTCTATGTTGCCGTAAAGAGTCTCTTCTTTGTTTACAGAGGATGACTAGATGATCGGCCTAACTCCTAAAACGGGATGACGTTAGCTCCTACCAAGTGTCTGAAATAAAAAGACAATCCTGGCCAGTCTAAAAGATTCTGTTCGAACAGTGCAAAATTCTTTTCTTATGCCTGGAGAGCTGACCAAGCTCATATATTCTTCAATTCTTGCAGCTGCTGGCTTACAGCTGCATGTGGAACTAGTTCAAAAACATTGGCTGTAAGGTGAGTCCAAATGGACAACTGCTGGTTTTGCTTGTTTAGCCGGCAGAAAGTGCATGTAGCAAAACTGAAAAACATGGGGAATGCATGCAGCCGAGAATGCAGTAGTGCCATCCAGGTCAGAGTCAGACTTGGCCAGATTAGGTCCAGCGAGTCTGTACTGGTCTGTATATGAGTTGAGAAAAATCTGGTGGGTAAGAAATTAAGCATAGTTATCAAGACGTGTGTACTAGTCGGTACAAACCACATGGCTCTACCTGTTGGATTCAGAGATTCAGAAAATTCAGAGGATGATCTTTCAACAGGAAAAATAAGAAAAGAAAAGAAATGGAGAGCATCAACAGTAAAATTCCTGAAACGAGAAGCAGTTCTCAGTTTGTCTAACATGGCTGCAATTCTATTACAGATGCCTAACCTAACGCCGCAATTCAATTTCAATCCAACCATGCAACACAGGCAAGAAACAATTCAACATCACTCGCTATTTGCTCTGTAAGCTGGAATTCAGCATGCTCAGACTTGATCCACCTTTCTAGAAATAAAATCATGTACCAAACCATAAGAAACACGCTTGAAATTCAAGAACAGAGCTAGGGACACCCAAGACAGAATGTAACTCCCAAACCACATAATTGAGTGATACTCACTTCAAAAATCCTTCAAAATGTACAGAGATCGCCTCCTCCTCCTCCTCCTCCTCCTCCCCTTAAACAGCAACCTACATAAGTATCTCTGCAGCTATGTTGTTCTTCCTTGATTGCAGTATCAATTGATCAATTCTAGGCAGTGGCGCCCCGGAGTGGACGGAGGAAGATGAAGAAGGGAGGGAGAGGGAGAGGCATTTTTATGTCGAGGTACCACACCAGTGGGCCGGCCGAGAGGGGGAGAGGGAAGGTGTTGGTGGCGTGTGTGCGTATGCATTTGGTGTGGGTCAGTCAGTTTGGTCCTTTTACTCTGACGACGCCGGAGTTTCCATCAGTGGCGGAGCCAGCTGTTAAAACCTGTGGGGTCAAACTGGTAAAATTGTTTAAGTTTTCTAATGTTGCAATGCAAATATCAATAATTTTTGGGCTGTTTTGTAAATACCTGTGGGGTCAGCTGACCCCACAGATTACACTTACCTCCGCCACTGGTTTCCCTCCATGACTAGCCAAGCCACCAACTGCTGTACCGAGCCTACGCCGCCGCCGACAACGAAAAGGACGATATGCTCCGGTGGTGGGTCTTCCAAGGCTGAAACACTCCTCTCCAATCGTGATCGGTTGTACTGTTGCCGGTTGTTTTGTTTTTCTGTAGCTGGGGGATGTTGATTTCGGCTGGTTTTGAATTGCTTGCAGATGGACGCATACAGCAATTATTTGTTTTCAAAGTATTGTATCATGTACATAGTACTGCTAGTATATTAATAAGACTACACATAACAAGGCGTCAAGGTCAAGTTGTGGGTTGTGGCCTACTCCAGTTTGGAGATCCTAGTTTCTGGTTACTTGTAGGCCAATAGTGCCAAAATGTGGATGCCGGCTCAAAGCTCGGCTGGACCATTTTGCCACCGTCCAAAAGGACGTGGTATTTCGCTCCATATGCAGCGACAATCGTCCAAGGTGACCAAGAGTGGGTCATACTCATACGTACAGCAAACTGTACTGTATGCATTGTAATTGGATAGTGTAGGTCAAAGTTTTTTTTTTAGGGGAGGGATAGATCAAAAGAAGGAATTGGTTATTCCTTGCAGAGAGAGAGAGAGAGAGAGAGAGAGTGGTTGTTGATTTAAATAAATGAAAATTTGTCTAAGGTTAGGGTCATTCGTGGCATATGCATGTAGGATATACTTGTTGTACACCTGAATCTGAAACATTTTATACCTCAATAGTCATTTCGAAAAAAAAATTATACCTCATTACACAATGACAAGAGGTAGTGAGAGAAAAAAAAAACTAGAGGTACTGGTGAACTGGTAATACGTCATAAGAAAAAGACCGACATTGTTGATGTCAAGTGATGACCCTTGATGCTGAATCTCCTTCACAGAAGTCCAATGATATGACTGTCAATAAGGCAAAAACTCTGATGTGGATTCATATCATTAAGAATCACCTAAGTGTAAAACAACTTGATTTTATAAGTTTGTGGGTTAAAGCCCAACTTTTGTAAAGCTCAAGAGGGTAAAATATACTTATTCCTACTCTTATTGAAAGAGTACGTACATTGTTTTGGTAATTCACATGCATTTCCCTAGGAAAAGCTCAAGGGAATAAGGGTTGGAAGTCTGTGAAGCGCCCTTTGCTTTAGAACCTTTGGATCATTGGCTAAATACGGCACAGATGCACGGGGATATATCCTATGCACACAAGTTTCCCGTGCACACTATATGAACACCAACTAGAAAATGTCACAAAAAATTCTATAAAAAAAATGGACATTTACTTCTAATAGTATTACACATATCTACAAAGTCTCATATTCAAATTCATTATATTTTAGCCGTAACAAAAAAAAGGTGAAAAATCTAATAGTTTTAAGGCTAAAAATCTGTCAGAATTTTATCTTTTTGTTACGGCTAAAATATAATAAATTTGAAGATAAAATTTCACACATAGGTGTAATACTATTGGAATTCTGTATCCATTTTTTTGCAGAATTTTCTCTGATATTTGCTAGTTGGTGTGCACAGAGTGTGCACGGGAAGGCTGTGTGCATAGGATATGTTCCCCATATGCACGCGCTCATTTATATACATGGTGTATTCACCCATACGAATACACACATGCACACTCTATCCTTATGAGTACCTTCAAGATTGGGTTAGCATCTCACTGTTGACAAGTACGTCGTTTACCATTAAAAGAATAATTAGTCGTAAATGCAAACACCTATATTAAGTCTTGAACTTTAAATCGGGTGTGTACAGGGTTATACCATAAAAAACCTAACCACTACGCTCAATTCGTGGCTGTGAAGCTATTTTAGCATTGCAACAATTAGTTGTTTTTGGTAAAGCAGTCACATTTGACCTTCACCAGTCACATCTGAATTTCTTACTTTCATAAAGCATCGAGACCACAGTACTGTTTTTAGTAATTTTGTAAATAATATGTGTAAAGAGGACCCATGATCTTCATTGACAGGACAAGAACTTCTGTTACACTAATTAGGGGTTGCATATGTTTAATCATGTGGTGGCAAGAACAATAGATAGTTAATGCTTTCGTTAGTTGACATACTAGGGATAGCATCATACGCTGAGAAAGTTCATATTCTCTCTGAATATGAATGTTCTTTTGTACTCCCTTTTGCTAGTAGGTAGGATGGAAATCATCGCAGCTGAGGTGTCATGTTATTTCTATCATTATTGCTACAACAGCAGAAATCAGTGGGCATGCTTTACAGTTATCCAATACTCGAAAGTCTAAAGTTGTTGCAACGAAGAAATCAGAAGAAGACATACACACAGTGGCATATGCCCCTCTACACATTTATGTCATTTGCTGAGATCTGTTATTCTTTTGACTGGGTGACAAGTGCAAATTTTGGTCTTTTGGGAAAAAAATGGACAAGTGCAAATTTTAGCAGAAGTAGCATCAAGACACAGGCGCTACTCAAAGCTTGCATACAACAAATGCATCACTTAAACTACAGCAGTAGATCAATGTGGCATCTCTAAAGTTGACGCCTCAATCTGACGAAGGTGCATCCACTAATTAGATTAAATTAATAAAAGCAAGGAACGGCCAAACTTTCATTAATCCAATAATTGTCATGGGCAAAATTTTCTTTTGTTACTTGGAACACAAGGTTGGAAGGAGGCAGTTGGTTGTAGTAGTAAAGCATCTGCTTCCTGTCAATGCAAGCAAAGGTTATGGCCCAACAGCACATCTAGCCTTAGAGCAACCAGCTCTATTATTTTAGCCGTTGGGTGAGACTTCACACTCATCTGTTTTGTACCTCTGAATTTTGACCCCACATGAAGGCCTAGGTAGTCAAATGTGAATCAAATCAAGCTTCAAAATCACGAGTTGAGCCTAACGAATTAATATTAGAGCACCTGCAGGGTGATCCCGTCCACTTGACTAACATGAGGCACCATTCTGTTGCAGTGCCTGTGGAGAAAGTCTCAAAAATAGTATGACTAGAAGGGCTAGAAACAATGGTGGATACTTTAAGCTTAAGATGATTGCATGTTAATGCTGCATTAGGTCAGGCCGTAATAGGATATGTAGTACTACATCGGTGCTCACACACCGACACAAGTTTAGCTGCAGCCTGGAAAACCATGTCTAAGAATTTGAGGCCCTGGTGCTACTATTGTAGTAAGATCTTCTGTTTACAAAATACCATTAAATGACAAGTAAATTTCACTTTGTGATAGTATATTAACCAAAATTACACAGTATACCAATAATAGACCCACCTTTTAGCATGCATATTTTACAATTTGCCGCAAGGGGTCTCCATTGCCATTATACTTTGCTCGATCCACACCACGTACGACCGATGATCCTCTATCTGCATTAAGAAAATTATTGATCAATCCAACGGACTCTCTAACTATGTTCCATATGACTGACGAACCTTACCAGCTGCCAACGGTGGCGACGCTTTGTTTAATTTAAATCTAGGGAAAGCATTGCAACCTGATGTAGTGATTTGGTTTTCTTTAGGAATTCAAGTAGAAAAATAAAATGTTCAGTGCCTGGAATGCACATTCTCACATTGTTGTTATGAGCTAAGGATATTTGTGGTGGCTGCTATTACCAACAAAAATATGAAGATGGGAATTTTCTCAAACATAATACTGCTTGTATTAAACATAAATTTTTGGGCCTCAAGAAAGTGCAAGTTTTTCAGGGCTAGTGATCCAAAACAGATAGCACAGACGTTTGACTGCGCGGATGGCCGAACAACGTCTACTACCCGCTAAACTGACATACCTTGGAGATGACCCTACACCTCTTGGCGGAATGTAGTACACATGAAGAGAGTCTAGGGAATGCTGTCAACATGAATCTCCAAGGAGCAAATATGACCGATAAGTTGTAGCTCGGCCACAACGGTCCACGAATGATGGATAGGACTAGCTGTAAGCCTGAGTATGTAAAAAAAGGATTGCGCACCTTACATTACTAATTTCATAGGAAACTTAGAAGAAACGGATCCAGAGAGTTAGAGAGTTTTAAGGCACAAAGAACTATCAGTGAGGAGGATAAGATATGGGTCCTATCAGGAGCAGGATTTTCAATTTTGAAATTGTTTTTTTTCTGGGAGGAGCGAAATTACTGAAATTTCGGATTTTTTGTCCAAAATTATTTGAAATTTTGATTGATTTTGAATGAATTTGAATAAAATTTGATCAAATTCACAAAAATTTGCAAAAAACCAAAAATTTCGGGTGAGTTGTGAGCTTGCTGGTGGGGGACGAAATTACCAAAATTTTAGAAATTTCGAAACAAAATTGCAAACCCTAATCAGGAGCAAAAATGCTTTATATCTAGCATAGACTTCTTGTTTTTCTATATAGGACTAGTAAATATTCTCATATTTTATTCAATGAAATTGGCACATTTAAAATACCAGTTCAT
Organism: Oryza longistaminata; assembly: GCA_009805545.1. Taxonomy (NCBI): domain Eukaryota; kingdom Viridiplantae; phylum Streptophyta; class Magnoliopsida; order Poales; family Poaceae; genus Oryza; species Oryza longistaminata. Next base: position 30,055,755 of record CM020179.1, on the reverse strand, counting down.
TAATCAAAATAATTAGGGGCACTATTTTTTCCCTGTGTACTATGCACAACGTGTTTAACCAATGCATATGAATTAATAAAACTGATGCATGCTCAACTTACCCGATGTTGATCACCAGTTGATGCAGACGCAGACGCAGACGCAGAGATGTCCCTTCTCAACAAATTAGGTCCAGCCGGGCACCATGGTCCGGTCCAGCCAATTTAATTGTCCGGAGCGAAGCTAGAAAGATGGACCCTTTAATACAACTCTGATAATATAATGATGTTTCTAACAAATGTATAATACATAAAAAAATATTTTTATCAAACAAGTTGTATATTTTCTTTTCTAGGCTTCCTAAATCTAAGTTCCTATAGGCTATAGGCTTCTATATCCATAGCAAAGATATATGAGGTTGGATCCGACTTCGAGGGCTTAGTACGGTGGCACAGCTCGACCCCCTCAAGCCGGGACTGATCCGTGTTGTCGACCTGTCGTTCAACATGTTCAGGCAGTCAGGCACTGCAGCGGCCTGTGATACGTGGCTAACTAGTATTCCTAAAATCCGAAGAAATTTACCAGTGCTCCTAATTGCTACTGATCACCGAGTAGCTCGTTTCACCTACACTGTCGAGATCACCGCGAGGCGTCGAGAAACGAATACACCGTGGAGACGTGGACGAAGAAGCACTTTCTCCCTCGACGGACGACGAGTCTCCGAGGCCTCTCTCCCGACGGCGACTCGAGAAGCGTCGTCGATGGTTAGATCAAGTTTGAACGGCCTAGATTGGCTTCCTGATGCTGCGGATGGGGGAATTGGGGTTGGAGATGCGGATTCGGAGGGCTCGTGGGTGGCGGCGGACTCCGGCGACTGGTGGCTTGAGGATCAGCGCCGTCAGCGCCTGCATCCAGGTAGGCAACTCAATTACGCCGGTGGCCGTGGTTGTTCCGCCCCCGTGGCGGCGGGGCCGTCGATCCGTACTGACGTCTACTCGCCGGCGGCGGATTGAGGCGGAATGTTTGGGTGGCCGCAGGCGGAGATTGTCTCCGCAAAGGAGGAAGGGAGCCCATGGTGGTTCTACAGCGAGGAGGTCCCTTGATCCTTGTGGTTGTGGAGGCCCAAACTGGCATTCTCCCTTGCTGAAATCTCACTGTTCACTGTTTCTTCAGACTGGAAGTCTGGAACTGGTTCAGATTCCATTCTCTTTGGATCACTTCTATATTAGAATCAACAGAGATGATTATGCTTGTGCATAGATTGCTAATTATCACTAGTTTAGCTGTAGAATAAGTATACAGATAGCATATAGTAGTTCTCTGTGATTATGTGAAGGATGAAGCAAAGGTTCAGTAGTACTAGTAAGCACCTTCTCCCCAAGTTACAGAAACCAAAAGAAAGAGGAAAAGAAGATAAATGAGACATACATACTCCTGGCACGTACATACACATTCTAGGAATTCTGATCACACCAACAAGCAATCTACACTACTGATCTCATATTAGTAACTTTTTTTTTTTGGACAAGTCATATATTACCACTTGCCTGCTTTCTTGTCGTTCTACGATTTACATCCATAGCCTGCTTCCCCGTTGTGCTTCTATGATCATCTTTCCCTCCTTTGGCCTGGGGATATCGTAGTTCTGAGGGTAGCTCATCTGTTCCATCTCCCATTTCATCTTTGACACGACTTTCTCGTGCTGGGGAGAGTACTCCTGCAAGACAGAAACTGGTTTTAGACTTTTAGTCCTTTTCTGCCGACATTTTAGTCTACCATTGTTTCAGTTGATAGGTCTCAGGTCCACAATGTGCATTTATTAGTGCAATAACGTTTTAGTGCTACACTAGAAACGGAATTTGTACTTTGATTGCTCTTGCAGTAATGAGGACCTTGACACTGGACCAAGAGCATATGCATAATTGTGATATAATCCTCATTGACAGTTTTACTTAATTAAAACTTTGGCCTTGCAGCTAACTCTCACATTTTTTTCGCAGTGTCCAGGTGTTTAACGACAAAATTGGTGCTGATTGATCAACAAGTTAAGCAGACCAACTCTGGTGAGTAGTAACCTTTGCTTAGAAGCAAAGCTTATATACAGTTCAGAATAAACCATGTTAAGGACCATTACTCTAGAAAGATTTAGTCATATATGAAATTTTGCTACATGTGGATTTATTTGCCAGTTTTGGCACAAGCGAACTGAACAAATGGTGAGGATGGCACATGATACCTCTAGCTTTTCAATGAGTTCTTTAGGCGTTGGGGCCAAGACGATGATATGGCGGGCACTAGGTCTGATGAACCCTTCCTCCACAGCTTTGTCGATGAAAGACAGCAACGGGTTGTAGTAGCCATCCACATTGAGCAGCCCAACCTGCAACGTTTCAACGACAAGTCTGATGTCAGTTTTAACACATTATAGTTCAAATTTAGGACGAATTTTATCATATTGGACAGTTGGGTACCGGTTTGTCATGAATTCCAAGTTGAGCCCATGCAATCACTTCTAGTAGCTCTTCAAGTGTTCCATACCCCCCTGCAAGTTGAAGCCCAGCAGGATAAGGCCTTCTCAAGTCCTGAATTCTTATAAATTTTGAACTGGACCCATAATTTTAAGATTTTTCAGGCTCTGAGTTTCCTATTACAAGATAATGCATGCGGTCGTTTTGCTAAAAAAGAAAAATCATTGTCTAATTTTTCTCTCGCAGACATAGTGCAGACTGCACAGCAAATGTCTCACAGGACACAGGGCCACATAGCCTAGTGAGAGTCAAACCATGCAACCTGAACTTTAAACTTTCCAGTCAGAATGCACTACCAGTGAATCATAACAGATTAGACAAAGTGATGACCAAATTTACCATTATAACTACTACTCTTCACTGATTGGTTGCTTTACTTACTCAGGTGACATATACTCACCAGGCAATGCTATAAAGGCATCAGACTGCCTGGCCATCTCAGCCTTCCTCTGGTGCATATCGGACACTGCTTTCACCTCCCCCACTGTCTCACCTGATATCTGCATGTACATACACCATCACACGCGCAAGAAACACACATTATATATTAGCAGAGGAGCCAGCTTTTTGCTTAACCAAAAGAGGACCTACTTTCTTCAGATGGAGAAAGAAAGGTAAGATGACTTGACTGTTTCACAGCAGTATTTTTTTATTCAGAGGCGCAAGTTCAGGAGAGGCAATCATGGTGCAGGTATGGGGGACAAGAGAAAATGTGATGGGCTTTCTCTTTGTTAAATCTAGCCAGCATCCCTGCTTGAGAGATTGCAGTCAAGATCAGTGAGATATCATCTATCATGGGGGAACAAGATTTCAGTGAGCATTTCTCCTGATCCTTCATCATAAGTTCTCTTTCTTCTTTCCCGCTAGCAAAAAAGACAAAGGAACAAGATCTACAAACATTATCATATTTCTATCGTTACAATGCTTAAGTGCAGTAATAGTATACTATATCTGGAGATAAACATGATGAGATGACCGTGCACTTAAAGATTAGCATTAGGATAGATTCGAACAAATATAATTTTAGTTAAAAAAAAAACTGGTCATATATAGGTGAAAATTTGACTAGTGATATATCCTCCTAGTGGCATTCCTAGTTCCTTTGTAACTATATCACTTTACATTTGACTAGTTAGATGGAAATAGTAATGGTACATTCAAGGGAACCATGGCATGGCGAACACCGAGAGAGGGCTATTGGAGAGTAGAAAGAACATGGTACCTCTCTAGGCATGAGAGTCTTGGGAATGACCCTGCATAGGGACATGACAAAACAAACGTTTTAGAACATGATGAGGAAGACACAAATTCATCACTTTTGACATGAAGCTATTTCATCAGTTTCTAAGATAGTTCTTCAGTTTCATGTATTACTTTTCAACTCTTGCTAATGGAAGTGTGCTAAGGAATGATTATCGTGTTACATACCCAATGACATGCCTTCCTCCATTGTGTACTGCTTGAGAAACCAAACCCATCAACCCTACACTCCCTCCTCCATATACTAGGTCAATGTTTCTTGCCACCTGAAAAGATAACATTAGACTATTCAAAGACAAGAAAACTAGAAAGTCTTTTAAGGATTGGACATTGCCTTTTTTGTACATGGCAAACTTTCCAACCAATACAGTTCCTGCACTAATACTTTGTTTTTCTGTGTATTATGCACTAATGAGAAATGGCTGAACATTTGAGTACAATAACATAATTTGCATGCATCCATGCAGATAAAACAAGGTGTACACTGTGAAGTCTCTTGAGTTAGATGACCAAACAAATATAATTTCCCATGAATCCATATAAGAAAAGGTTATCTCAAGGATCAAACACTTCAGATTATTAATTACTTAAATGAATAACATAACAAAAAAAATGCAAATCCTTATGAAAAAAAAAGCAAATGAAAGAATTTACCAGCTCCTTCCCAAGTTCAATGGCAGCATCCTGGTAGATCTTCTTCTTGCCATGGCTGCTCCCACAGAACACGCATACCCTTCTGAACCGCGACTGCACCACCATGGCCACCTCTGCCGTTGTCTCCTCGTCCTTGATTTCCATTGCTTCTTGGTGTCTTCTCTTCAGGTTCTGATCTATGTTTGTATCTTTTCTCCTGCTGCTTGGATGGTTGTAGCGTGTTGCTGCTTGTTGTATAGTGGTGACACACAATGGAGAGATATATATATATTCCACTACAACAAAAGACTTGGCCCCAGTTGGTTGCACTCAAGTGCACACCACCACTTGGGAAGTTGAGGTTGTACAAGTACTAAGCATATTTGGTTTGGTTAATTTTTGTCCCATTTAACTAGCCCTGTATAGCACATTATTTTAAAAGAGAACCCGTCATGCGTTGAAATTTGAACATATTAAGTCAGATCAGTCCCCTAGATCATTTCCATTTGCACAGATGAGATTCCAGCATGACGTTTGAGAGTGGTCCTGTTTGAAGCTTATTGAAGTTTATTTGTGTGCAACATTTGAATTCTGTTTAAGTCGGCACTAGCTTCTCGTTGCTAGCATGTTAAACTCTAGTGTGAGCTCTATCTTGATCAAAAGGAGTTTTAACATCACAATAACGTTCATATCTATCAAGTATGCCACTGCTAATTCAAGTACTACAACGTTTTAGGACATCTCTTGGTCAAGATTCAGTTATTCCCGTCATATCTAGCGATAGATTGAAAGAACATATGAAGTCTATTCTTAATGATTTTGATTAATTAAGCTCATAACCTCTTCTCCTAACTTTACCTAAGAAAGTGCAGACTTGTGAAATGTCCAGCCTTAGAAGCTAGCATGTGGCTATGTCACTGAGATGATATGGCCATCACCTTCAAACAAGGTTCGGTTCTCTCATTTTTCATACGATGCCTGGCCATCTAGTCCTTCAAATACTAATTAAAAATATTTTCATGATGCCCTTCATGCGAGAAGAAAAAGGTGACAAGGCGTTTTGATTGACTGGAAATGATTGAGTAACACAAAAGGTATGAATAGTTGTATCCTCGCGAGACTTCAACCGAACGGTCAGCCTTGCTCCATCCAAGATCTAGATAAGAATTATTGTGTCTCAAAAATGCATTCACTAAAGTATAACAAGATAACAAACTGCCCGTATCCAACCAATGTGCTTCGAAGCATATTGATGCTCTATTTGAAAGCATGGAATTTTTGTTATTTACTCTACTAAAACGTTTTTACAAGAGAAATCAAATCCACCAAATGCAGGGATTTTATAGGATTTTCACAGGACTTAGGGTGCATTCTTTTCCTCGTTTTGCATTTGTAACTCTCTCATTTATCGTGAGTATAATTTCTAAATTGCTAAACGATACATTTTGTGAAAAAAAATCTTTTTATATAAAAGTTCCTTTAAAAATCAAATAAACTAATTTTAACTATTTTTTTCAAGTTGTAATAGTTAATACTTAATGAAATATATGCTAATGGTATTTCTTGTTTTTTTTTTAGAAAAAAACAAAAGCTAAATGACCTTTCAAATTTCAACCCCGCGGAGAATACTTTCGGAATTCCTTCATTCCAATAGAGAGCTACGTGTAAACTCACTACTCACTAGTCACTAGACGTATGTTTGGTACAAATGCACAATGATTGTTCATAGATGTTCTTTTAGAAAACAGAGGTGTGCCATAGTAGTGCATACTGGGATGGCATAGTAGTTATAATAAACCTGCGCCCCTACACACGATGGTCGTCCTGCCGTAAGGGCAGAAGACATTGCATGTCCCGGTGAACTTTTGCTCCAGTCTCCGGCGCTCATGAGACAAGGCATGCTCCGTGCTCATCATTCTCCCCGTGTCCCCAGGGGGCAGCCAGAGCCAGTGGTGTTCCTCCCCCTTGTGCCTACCCAAGCTATTAGCCAGTGGTGTTCTGTACGTGGACACGCTTCCGTTTCCATTTCCCAAAGCTTTTTATGCTTGCCCACTGCTTGCGTCTGTTGTATATGGTCACTGATTTGAAGCATTTCCTTGGAACAATTATCGCTGCCACGACCTAATTGAAATACTCCACTGGATTCTTTTCTCCTTTTGTAGGCTTAGGGTGTGTTAGTTTGGGAGGAATGGAAAGAAGAAGATTAAAAAGATATGTAAATCAAGATGAACTATTAGTGCATAATTAATTGAGTATTAATTATTTTAACTTGTAAAATGAATTGATATGGTTTTTTTAAGTAACTTTTCTATAGAAATTTACAAAAGAACATTGTTTAGTAATTAGGAAAGCGTGTAGAAAACGCGGGATTTTCCTTCTCTGGTTGTCTCAAACGCAGCCTTGATTTTTTTTTAAAGAATGTTTGTTGGATACAGTACACCTCAATATCATGATGAGAAAATTCCTTGCATTAGAGACAATATGGTTTGAGTTTATGCCATCTTGTTTTTTTTTTCTCTAAAAACTAGTTCAATACAACAAGAATGTTTAAACTGCATCTGAAATAATGACATTATAATAATTTTTAGATCACTAGGAAAGTAAATTTTCTGATGTATATTAGTAAGATTGATGTAAAAATACAAAACACATTGTTCTATAGATAACAAGTCAGTGACCATGAGAAATAAAGCAGACTAATAAATATAGCAATATTTTTCATGTTGTTTACTTTGGGTGGCTTGGGGAATGGATAAAAGTCCGCCTACTCACTATTTGTGGTCCTACTTCCTTCGTCCAAATATAAGTGTAACATATTACATATGTGATATATCTTATAACTATGAATCAATGTTACACTTACATTAGGATAGAGAGAGTACATGATAGTGGTTGGTTGGTGGGAGTGATAGACTCACCATCACCACTAACATCTTTTATAGGGAACATATCCTATGTATACAAACTTTCCGTACACACCAATTAGTAAATATCATAGAAAATTATAGAAAATATTGGACACATACTTTCAATAGCGTTGCACCTATCTATGAAATCTCATGTTCAAATTCATTATAAACTAGTCGTAACAAAAAAGATAAAATTCTGACAAATTTTTACTCTTAAAATTGTCATATTTTTCGCTTTTTTGTTACATTTAAAATATAATGAATTTGAATATAAGACTTTGTAGATATAAGTAATACTATTAAGAGTACATGTTAGAATTTTCCATGATATTTGGTAATTGATGTGCACGGGAAACTTGTGTGTGTAGGATATGTTTATTCTTTTCGGTCTGTAGATGTTAAAGGGGCGCATTGAAATATAATAGCTCACTTAAAGCGGTGCACTGTATAAAAAAGAATAGTATCAAAAACAGCTTAGCACCTTCTAGCTAGGATGAAGTTGTTTTGATTACTAGTACATATACATTGCAGCTGAGGCCTCCTGTGTACGTACACAAGTAACACAGCGAGAGGTGCATCAGTGTATCGTGCTGTCGGGCTTCACAGGGACTGGGCTAAGGCCCAAGTGCCCAACATAGGCCTCGAGCCCGCGAACACCGTACACGGGCGCGGGCCGAGCGGCTGCAACTCAGCGAGGCAACAAAGGCTTACGCCGACATGGATAGGCATGACCGCATGAGGCCATCTGCTTGGGCAAGTTGAGCATCAATAGTCAAGCAAAAGATGGAACAAAAGAGTATTTTCTCAACGAATAAAAAATGAACAGTTGCATGATTTGGACCGTAATCTGTCACCTAATTTAATTAATTACTCTCTGACCCGTTTCGTATTATAAAATATTTTAACTTTAATCTAGCCAAATTTCTTGAAGTTTGACCAAGTTTATAAAAAAGAATTAGTGCAACACTAAATTAGTTTCATCATATCAAATATGTTTTAATAGTATATTTGTTTTATATTGATAACATTGTTATGTTTTTCTATAAATTTGATCAAATTTGGTCAAAGTTGAAAAAGTAATGCTAGAAAAAGAGTTAGAAATGAGCTGACGTCGGCTCTCAAAATCGCCGCCTCTCACCAGCCTTTCATTTTGTCCCCTATTTTTCTAGAGGAAAAATCATTATATTGAATAACGACCCGGATTTTTGAAGAAAGCTCAATACAAAAGGTTCAAAAAAAAAAAACAAAAAACTCAACACCCACACAGCAAGCTTTCTGGATCAACAGTTCCAGGAAAGCACCATGACAGAGCTCCCAGATCAAACAAACACACACAGAAAAACCCTTCGCCTAAGCCCTATAACCAAAACGACAAAGGCTGTGTTTAGATCCAAGGGTGTAAAGTTTTGGTCTGTCACATCGGATATACGGACACACATTTGAAGTATTAAACATAGACTAATAACAAAATAAATTACAGAATCCGCATGTAAACTGCGAGACGAATTTATTAAGCCTAGTTAATCCGTCAATAACAAATGTTTACTGTAGCACCATATTGTCAGATCATGGAGCAATTAGGTTTAAAAAATTCGTCTCGCAATTTACACGCAATCTGTGTAATTAGTTATTTTTTCGTTTATATTTAATACTCTATGCATGTATCTAAACATTCGATGTGACGGGGTGAAAAATTTTGCCAAGGAATCTAAAAAGGGCCAAAACTAAATCTCCTCCGGAAGTTGGGTATCAGGCCTCCAGGATTGCATCTTTCTTCTCATCTCGTCGGTCCAGGCTTGCAGGGTGCCCTTCATCTCCTCATTTTGCAGAAGTCTCCATTTCTGCACAAACATCAGCATACTATATAACAGATACAAAGGTGATTTGGTTACCACTCCCTCAAAAACAAAATTGTTCCTAGTCAGCCAAATAGCCCAGCAACAAGCTGCTAAAATGATCCACCAAAAGCCACCCTTTTTCCCCTTCCCCTCTTTACTAAGGGCCTGTTCACTTTGATGCCATTTTCAACCTTACCAAATTTTAGTAAAGTTGCCAAAAAAATGGCTACATTTAGTTTGCTGCCAAATTTTGGTAACTATATAAGAAATCCTGCCAAAATTTTAACATAGTTACCAAAATTTTGGCAATGCCAAAAAGGTTTTTTTTAGCAACAAAGTGAACAGGCCCTAAGAAGAAAAAACTCTGAGAAAGATATAGGAGCATCCCCATTTTGTCGCCTATTAACTTGACTAAATGATCAGTCCACAACAGACCAAAGCTTACAAGCACAAGCCGTCGGCGACCCGCTGTGCATTGCACCTAGACGGCGGCTATGCATAGCAATTCAACAGCAAGTCAGCAACATAACGACAACCCTGTGGCTAGTCTTATGTTTAAGTTGCTGCCTGCCGATTGCTTTCCCTTGTCCAAACTTCCAATCCACAAAATCTCAGCATGGAGACGTTCCTTTCTGCGGTTCTCGCTGATCTTCTCAGCAGATCCATATCCTTCGTGATCGACAGATACTCCCAGCAGCAGCAGGGTGTGGAGGAGAATCTACAGCAGTTACAACGAATGCTGCTGCGGATCCAAACCGTCGTTGAGGAGGCCAACGGGAGGAGAATCACAAACCAAGCGATGCTTCTGCAGCTAAAGACGATGAGAAATGTGATGTACAGAGGCTACTACTTTCTTGATAATTTCAGGTAGGGGAAATTGCATAACTAACACCAGTGTTTATACTATTTGTCAATCTATCATCGTTTTTTCCCTAATTATTCTCAGGTATCGGATCGCTCTAGGGCACGCTCCGGATGAGGTGGATGATCACTCTTTGGCCTCGTTTCCTTTCAATCCATTGAAGCGGTTCCGTTTCTCTACGACGGCAAGGAAAATAGTGTCTGAAGACCAGGAGAAAAAAGAGCTTCTAAAGATGCTTGGTCGCCTTGAAAGCATCATTTCAGAGGAGTTTGTTATGTCACTCAGAAGCTACCCTCGTATGGTTCGCCAGCCTTATTGCAGCTACCTGTTGTTGGAGAACTGCATGTTTGGCCGTCAAGCAGAACAAGAGAGGATCATCAGCTTCTTGCTAGAACCACATCGTGCTGGCGCGGAAGGTGTTGCAGTGCTTCCGATAATTGGTCCTGCAAGAGTTGGCAAGAGCACTCTTGTTGAGAATGTCTGCCATGATGAAAGGGTGCGTAAATACTTCTCCACGATTGTTTTCTATTACACCGGTAGTACTGAGGGTGCAGTTGCAGATACCGGTGTCATCAGACATCAAAATCCTGCCTCAGCTAAACAATCACTAGTAGTAATTGAACTTGTTGATGACATGGATGATGAAACATGGAGAAGAATATTGTCTAGTCTGAGAGGAGACAACATAGCGGCGCCTGTGAGTAAAATCATAATAACAAGTCAATCAAATAAGATAGCAACTTTTGGAACAACCGAAACACTTCAGTTAGATATGCTCCCAAAAGAAGCTTTTTGGTATTTCTTGAAAACAATTGCATTTGGCAGCACTAATCCTGAAGAGGAGCCGAAGCTAACATCCATATGTATGGAGATCGCGGCCCAGGCCAATGGAGCATTCCTACATGCAAACATTATTGGTGGCATACTCAGATCTAATTTTAGTGTTCAATTCTGGTACAAGGTTCTCAAACGCATGAAAATTATCACAAACTGGCATTTCCGTCTACTAGGTGAACATCCAAGGGACATGTTTGCAGCTAAAAGTGGACGGACTATAGTTTGGTTTAGTAAATTAAATCGGTTTGTACCAGTGACATACAATGAAGCAAGTTCCTCTCGGCTCAATGATCATCCCACAAGCAATGCTTTTATAGCCAAAAAGGGCCAGCTTGATGAGAACATTGATGCCCTGGAATGGCAATCTAGCATTCCTCCATACTATAAATACCGAACGCGTTACGCAATGATTGAACAACAACCGAATATGTTACCTACAGGGAAGCGATCCCGCTCTCTCTCAGAAGGGTCAGTTTGATATTGAAAGTCTTGATTTTATTTTTTTCCCGATTAAATAGTTCCAAATGTTGGGAATTAACCTATGGGACTATCTATCTGTATGCTGCCATATTTTTCATGAAAAATAGTTAGTATATATTTACATTGTAAGTCTCTAAAATTACATATGTTATATATGTAAGTTCTAAAATTACATATGTAAATAGTATGTAATTATAATGTAAGTAGGAAGTAATTATATAACACTAACTATTTTATCCCTCTCTCATTACGTGTTCTCATTTGTACGGTGTCTTACTTTGACCAATGTGAAACTGTGTACGAGCATGTAGGTAAAAATTTCTGTGCCAAATGCCCAAATCTGTAACATGTCGAGAAAACATGGTGTTATATTTATTACTTCTTTTTTTTGAGAAATTATATTTATTACTTCAGGTCATCCTACATGACACATATAAAAGCTCTAATAACTAATAAGAGAGTTCTCTTTGAAGATATTTCAATAAATTCTTAACCATACATTCTCTTGCAAGAAAGATATATTTGGTTGCAGTGTTAAAAACTGCCCAAATTTGGCATTTGCATATATTTTTTATTTAATAAAAAAACACGCAATTACTCACTTACCAGTGTTACTTCTTTTAACTCATGCTCAAGGAAACATCCACATGTATAAGTTGTTACCTTTTGGTAATATGATCTGAATACTAGTGGGTCGTCGTCGAGTTGTGCACCCACAACTTCATCATCTAACTAAAGTTGATTTCCATTTGCATGTGTATTTCCACTGGCTATGTCTGGACCCACCTAACAGCTATCCGAAATAGAGGTAAACTACAGCTTCGGTTCGAAAAAGCGAGGATAAAAATCATAAACCTAAAAAGAAAGAGAATATCTATGAAATGTCATCGACAGGCACTCTAATCCCAAAAATACCATTGACAAGCGCAACTTCCTGAAAATACCATCGTACAAGCCTATTTCTCCCGAAAATACCATCACACCGTTAGAACAAAATATTTTACAAGAATGACCAAATTGCCCTCACTCCAAATTATACTATCCCAATCCACCCGTAAAGAAAAAAAAATTGGGAAAAGATGAAACCCTAAACATAACCCGATCCAGCTCCCGATGGGTGACGGTGGCGAGGTGGTGGCACGGGGCTCCCAAGCGGCGGCGCGGTGGTCCCAGGCAGCGGCGTGTCAGCAGCAGGCGTCCTCACGACGATCCCAGGCGTCGACGCGACGGGCGACGAGGAGGTGGCAGGCGGCGGCACAGGGGATGACGCAGGGGCCGCGTGCGACAGCACGGTGGTTGCAGGAGCCGGCGAGTTTTGACTTGATTATTAGTTTGCACGTTCAATGTCTGAAATATGTAAACCAAGGAATTGAAAAATGATTGATGGTAGCTCTATTTTATTGTCAGGTAGTCTACCTGTTGTACTCAATTCTGAAACCATGCTGTGATATTTAGCTTAGATTGATAGCAAAATTTTTGAAATTATTAATAGCCCTATTTTTTTGCTCATATCACAACCCTGATAATTGATAGCAAAATTTTTGAAATAATTTGGATAGAAAAATGTGTGAAATTTATTTGTGAATTTTATTCTGAAATAATTTGATTGATAACAAAATAATGATGTCTGTGAATTTAGAAGGTAACATAAATATGCATCAATGCAAAATAATGTTGTGTGAGCAAACAATGCAGAATGATGTTGTGTGAGCAAATGGTTGCATAGGGGTAAGATTGTATTTTCATACAACTTAACAGAGAGGTGTTAACAGCAGTTACGGTGTGATGGCATTTCTGAGAGAAATAGACTTGTACGATGGTATTTTTAGAAAGTTACGTTTGTCGATGGCATTTCTGGGATTAGGGTGTTTGTCAATGGCATTTTATGGATTTCCTCAAAAAGGAAGGTGAAATGACAATTACAATTCAAAGCTAGAACACAATTCTCCCTATAATTTACTCTAATCTTGTTTATCTTTTATTGCACCTTACACTAATTGAAATTTGTATACAAAATTAATATTTATTTTCTTTTTTTTCTATTTCATTCTATGTTTTCATATTGATATTATGGGAATATTTTTATCACATAGAAGACAACGCACAAGAACACAATTACATACTCGAACACTTAAGAGCGCGTCCTCTTAAGACATGCTTAAACAAATGGAAGCCAATGATAAATTTCTTACATCGGATCCAATTGAAAACATACCAGCCGTGCGGAGCTGGAACATAATCGAGGGGGTGCACCACTTTATCACATATATAGTGGTGCATTGCTCTAAATAATGATATTTTACTATTCATAGACAAGTTTTAAAACTAATATTAATGAGTAGCGAGCAAAAATTCTTACCAAAATGTAGGAGGAAAGGAAGCTGTGGAGGGGAACATGAAGAAAATCGTAAAAGATAGACAAAATACATCCTGAAAGATACCAATAGTCAATGACCTACATTAAACAAAAACGTGCACATCTTAATTTTGCACTAAAATTGTATACATCTAGTCATAAACAAGAATTACCTTCTAGTATACTCTCATGTTCTCATTTTCATAGAGCGATCAATTGGCAACTTTTCTCATCTTCAATATCATGTTCCCAACTATATCATCTATTTCTGGACATGATTTTCCTGTAGTTGTATTATTGATACTATCCAGTGCTTTCTTTTATAGAAATTTGTCCATAACCTGTCAATTAGATAGTTTCATACATTCAGAGCGAAGTTATTAAAAATAAAAATAAAATAACTTTAAAATAACTGTTACTCGGTTACTTGATTATCGAAGTTCTCATTTAGAGACTGAAAGTTCGGTTTCTTAAACCCTAATATGGAAAAACGAAAGAAAAAACATTAATCAACTTCACATAATTCAGACAACACTTTTAATTTTAGAGATTTGAACAAATCAGACAAACTTGATTAGAATGAGAAAAGAAAGATCGATACCTTTCCTCTGTCCCTATTTATACGAGAAGCAGAAGCAATCTAGTAGCACAGATGGCAAGTAAGCAAATTAAGTGCGGGGCTGACTCTGAACTGAACTGCAACTTGCCGTGCTGATCGATTCTTCCGGCTCCATGGTAAGACGGCATCGACGGCGATGGGACGATGGTGCCCAAGGGCGTCAGGGTGAGGCGGCGAGCGGTGCGGCAGTTCGAAACGATGGAGCGAATTAGAATCCGAGATTAGGGAAAAAGAAAAAAATAAAAAGGAAAGGAAGGTTCGCCTCTACAGGCGTGCGATGTGGCGTAGCAACCAGCGAAGCTATCGAGGCGTCCAGTCCAGGGCATTCTCTTTTCTAGCGTTACGTATGGGCCAAAGGGTGGTGCACCAAGTTGGGCCAAGGGGTTCCCATATGGTAAAAGGAATAAGTTCATCCGAGGTTCCTTAACTTGTCAACGAATCCGATTTTCGTCCTTCAATCAGAAAACCAGATACAATTGATCCCTCAACTATTAAAATCAGTGCAATATAGGTCCCATGACGGTTTGAAGGGCGGTTTTTGCTGATGTGGCGCCTACGTGGCTAAATTAACTCGGTCTTCATCTGACGTGGCAGTGATGTGGCATTGACGTGGCAATTTGATTTGGAAAATAATTAAAAAAAACTATGATCCCACATGTCAGTTACACAAAAAGTATGAATTAAAAAATAGTAGGGCTCTAGGCCCCACATGTCATTCTCACCCCATCCTCTTCTTCCTCCTCTCTCCCCTCTCTCCAGGCTACGGGGTCATGGGGAGGTCCGGCGGTGGCGGCAGCGGCGATGATGCGGGAGCGCTGGGGGAGGGGCTCCACGGGGCGCCGCCCGCCCTGAGAAGCTGCTGCTCCTCGTCTTCGCCCGTGGCGTCGGCGCGGACCCCGCGCGGGGCTCGTGGAGGAGTTCGGTGCCTTGGCACCACCCATCTCCGACGAACTGGAGCTCGCGCGGGTGCGGTGGTAGGAGATGCACGACCGCGTCGTCATCACTTGCTCTTGTTCCTTCTCATTTTGCAGCCTCATCATCTGCTGCTTGCCTCGTGCCGTCTCGCTCTTCTTCACATCCATCCAACGCAGCTCAGTCCAATTATATACTCTCTTACCAATGTAGTTGAAGTACAACACATGTGTTCACTTCAAGCTGGCTTTAACCCCCAACCATAAACATCATGCATGATGAACCATAAGCATGCAGAGTTGCAGACATGCAGTTGAACTCTTCCTTTAGCTAGCTATCCATTGATTAATGGTGGCGTTTAGGACTTTAGAGTAGTCAGCTCCCGCGTCGATCGATGTCAATGGTAGGATCGATATGCAGCTGCCCTTTTACTGAACTTACTATTCGTCTGAATCCATTTGTATATAGCTGCTGTACAATAACATTAGCAATGTTGCGTCGAGCCAATATTGGCTGCAATCGAGCTCAGCTACTTCTCCCTGCGCTTCTGTATGTACAGTTGTACACTGCATATACTACGAGACAAGCAAGCTGCGGGGTGGGCGGCGAGGAGGAGGTGTAGCGCGGCGAGGTGGGCAGGTTGGTGGAGAGCAGTGCCCCCGCCCGCGCGGCCGCGCCCCATGGTCTGCCCCGCTCGAGTCGAGGAACGGCAGCTCGATCGGCAGCGACGAGGCGGAGGATGGACCGCAGCGCGCGGGCTGCCATGGCAGGGAAGGGGACGCCACGACGTGGTCGTGCAGCTCCCAGCACCGCGCCCACGCGAGCTCCAGCTCGTCGGAGACGGGGCGCACCGCGGCCCCGAACTCTTCCCCAAGCCCCCGCGGGGGGTCCGCGCCGACGCCGCGGCCCAAGACGAGGAGCAGCTTCTCGGGACGGGCAGCGCCCCGTGCACGGAGCCCCTCCCCCCAGCGCTCCTGCCGCAAACGCCTTGCGCTTCTCTTGCGTCGCCGCCTCCGCCGCCGCCGGACCTCCCCATGACCCAGTGGCGCATGGAGAGAGCGGAGGGGAGGGATGGGGAGAGAGGAGGAAGAAGAGGATGGGCTGAGAATGACATGTAGGGCCTACGTGGGCCCCACTATTTTTAAATTCATTCTTTTGGTAAAACTGATATGTGGGGTCACAGTTTTTATTATTTTCTAAATCAAATTCCATGTCACTGCCACATCACTGCCACCTCAGATGAAGACCGAGTCAATTTAGCTACGTAGGCGCCACGCCAGCAAAAACCGCCCTCCAAACCGCCATGGGACCTATATTGTACCGGTTTTGATAGTTGAGGGACCAATTGTATCTGGTTTTCTGGTTGAAGGACGAAAATTGAATTCGTTGACAAGTTAAGATATCTTAGATGAACTTATTCCACGGTAAAAATTAGGGGCGGTAAGCACTAAATTTTAAAAATAGGCCAGATGCCTGGGAACCCCTCCAGCCCATTGGGCTCCGCCCCTCATACCAGCCTAGTTGATAAAGCCGTACATCTATGATATTACCATTACCTGACTGGTTAATCAGGTGGCATTTATTTTTCTCCCTTGTTTTATCCCTTGATTAACATGGAAGCGTCGGCATGTAAAACGGTCATTAACAAAGGGTTCTTAGTCTTGCCAACTACTCCCTCCTCCCAAAATAAGTGCAGTTTTGCACTGTTGATGTCTAACGTTTGACTGTTCGTCTTATTTAAAATTTTTTTACGATTAATATTTTTATTGTTATTAGATGATAAAACATGAATAGTATTTTATGTGCGATTAACTTTTTTTAATTTTCTCATAAATTTTTCAAATAAAATGGACGGTCAAATGTTGGACATGGATTCCCATGACTGCACTTATTTTGGGACGGAGGTAGTAGAAAATATGTTTACGTGGAAAGAGAAGAGAAAAACATCGATGTCAAGTTTCATATCAACTCTTTTAGCCTTTTATAAAATAAAACGAAGGAGATGAGTTAGGAATCCTGGGGTAAGTATACAGCCTTAGCCTTTGTAAAGGTACTCCTCCTTTTTAGGTTATAAGATGTTTTGACTTTGATCAAAGAAAAGTCAAATTACTTCAAATTTAACTAAGTTTATGCATAAATATAGTAATATTTATAATACCAAATTAGTTTCATTAAATCAATAATTGAATATATTTTCATAATAAATTTGTGTTGAGTTGAAAATATTATTATTTTTCTCTATAAACTTGGTCAAACTTAAAGCAATTTGACTTTAACCAAAGTCAAAATATCTTATAACCTGAAACGGAGAGAGTAAAAAATTGTTATATGAGAATAGGAAAAGTAAATACAAGTAATAGAAAAATTATTTAGGTAGGTTAATGGTTAAAGTCTATGTTATCTGAAATGTTATAAGAGGACGATATATGACTTATGTGTATCATTTAAAAGCACATACCGAACTCTGGCTTTATACGCACGTACAGTAGTACTATTCTAGGTATGGATAGACTACAAGACATTTAAACTCGAGTGATGTGTAAGCTTCTTGTCGGCCAGAAATCTTTCTTTGACAATTCGTCCGTAAAGAAGGAAGATCGAGGAGCTACTCCAGTAATTAAGAAATAAGTTTCGTCCAGTTCTATGATTCTGTCTCCTGAGTACTGAGCAGTCAGTTGAACTGTCTATGATCATGCCTATTTGGGCCCTGCCACACACCCAATCAAACCGTTGATTCCGATGGTTCGAGATGCATTATTGCAACCATTTACACAACATTCTATGGTGCCTTAATAGTAAGCCCCAATGAAAGAACATGACCATACATAGAGATATACTTAGCAGGTAGGTCATCACAAATCCACACCAATCTTGAGCAGTACGAAGAAACTTGTTGTATTCAACTAGTTGCTCAAGATTTTTCTTCACCAATAATGTGCCATACCGTTTGAGTGCGTGTATTAAAAATTGCATAATGCTCGATTTTAATTGGTTAAATTATTTGATGAGCTCTGAAAATTCACTAAAAATTTGTTAGTGAAATTTCGACATGGTTAGAACTCAAGAAAAATTCAATGCCAATTCCGATTATTATTGCATTGATTTATAATAGGGTTAATCTTGCTTTGCACCCGGGGTATTTTCTTATTAGGGTCTCTAATTAAACGATTAGGTTAAGGAGAGAATTCAGGTGTGACACCCACTAATGAATGAGGGGGGGTTCCAAGGTTTTTATTATTTTCAAATCAAATTACTGCACTCACTGCCACATCAGATGAAAGACCGAGTCAATTAGCTACGTAGGCGCCACGCCAGAAAACCGCCCTCCAAACGCCATGGGACCTATATTGTACCGGTTTTGATAGTTGAGGACCAATTGTATCTGGTTTTCTGGTTGAAGGACGAAAATTGGATCGTTACAAGTTAAGATCTAGATGAACTTATTTCAGCGTAAAAATTAGGGGCGGTAAGCACTAAATTTTAAAATGGCCAGATGCCTGGGAACCCCTCCAGCCATTGGGCTCCGCCCTCATACCAGCTAGTTGATAAAGCGCCGTACATCTATGATATTACCATTACTGACTGGTTAATCAGGTGGCATTTATTTTTCTCTGTTTTATCCTTGATTAACATGGAGTCGCGGCATGTAAACGGCATTAACAAAGGGTTCTTAGTCTTGCAACTAAAATATGTTTGCATAAAGAAAGGTCGATTGCAAGTTTCTATATCTGCTGTTCGCTTACTGTTCAAGAAATTGCTAAGTGAAAACGATAGGTATTGTATCTGTATGATTAATTAGATTTCATATTTTTTTAAAAATGATCAAATGATTTTTAACAAACTTTTTCTATAGAAATTTTTTGAAAAACGGGTTTAGCAGATTTTTAACGAGGGAAAAGATGAGAGATGTGGAAACCTGGTCAAATCTTACCTTGTTTATAAAATAAAACGAAGGAGATGAGTTAGGAATCCTGGGTAAGTATAACAGCCTTAGCCTTTTAAAGGTACTCCTCTTTTTAGTTATAAGATGTTTTGACTTTGATCAAAGTCAAATTACTTCAAATTTAACTAAGTTTATGCAAATATAGTAATATTTATAATACCAAATTAGTTTTATTAATAATAATTGAATATATTTTCATTATAAATTTGTGTTGAGTTGAAATATTATTATTTTCTCTATAAACTTGGTCAAACTTAAAGAATTTAATTTTACCAAAGTCAAACTTATAACTGAACAGGAGAGAAAATTGTTATATGAGAATAGGAAAAGTAATATAAAGTAATAGAAAAATTATTTAGGTAGGTTAAGGTTATGGTTAAAGTCTATGTTATCTAATGTTTATAGAGGACGATATATGACTTATGTGTATCATTTAAAAGCACATACCGAACTCTGGCTTTATACACGTACAGTATACTATTCTAGGTATGGATAGACTACAAGACATTTAAACTCGGATGATGTGTAAGCTTCTTGTCGGCCAGAAATCTTTCTTTGCAATTCGTTCGTAAAGAAGGAAGATCGGAGACTCCAGTAATTAAGAAATAAGTTTCTCCAGTTCTATGATTCTGTCTCCTGAGTCTGAGCAGTCAGTTGAACTGTCTATGATTATGCCTATTTGGGCCTGCACACACCCAATCAAACCGTTGATTCCGATGGTTCGAGATGCATTATTGAAACATTTACACAACATTCTATGGTGCTTAATAGTAAGCCCCAATGAAAGAACATGACCAACATAGAGATATACTTAGCAGGTAGGTCATCACAAATCCACACCAATCTTGAGCAGTACGAAGAAACTTGTTGTATTCAACTAGTTGCTCAAGATTTTTTCTCACCAATAATGTGCCTACCGTTTGAGTGCGTGTCCTACTGTTCAAGATTTGCCTGACCCATGCATCGCCAAGACTTCAGCTTAGGCTGTTTAAAGCTCAAAAACTTTTAATCTCACTTCACATTAAATATTAATTAAACATAATAATAATAAAAATCTAATTGGGGAAATCGCGGACGAATCTTTGAGCCTATAGTCCATGATTCTAATGATGCTACAGTAACAATGCTGCTAATAGGATTAATTAGGCTCAAAAGATTTCGTCTCGGAATTAGTCAGTTTATAAATTAGTTGTAATAGTCTATATTTAATACCAAATTATGTCGCGGAAAAGCCCTGGATCAAACACCATCAATTTGGCTTATCCAAATTCATCTATCGAGCGTGAAAAAAGATCAACAAAAGACAGAAACAAACCACTAATTTGGTTTTACGTAAGAATACGTAGAGTAACTATATAGTAGTATAATAACAAGAACGTATAAAAGATGGATGCGAGCTGGAAATGCTCTAAGTGCGTCCGCCTTGACGATATGTCGCATGATCCCACCGATCGACCGTCCCATCCAGCGTCCCCCAGTGCGCCAAGATTTGCAAGGCAGATGATGATAAAGCATAGGCGCGGGAGATGTGAGCAGCATACTCTGCAGATGCTAGCGGCCCGGACCCCGGAGAGACGGCGCCATGGCTCGCGCTGTCAGGTCGCGCATCGGCGTCACCTGCTCGACAATTTTTTTGCGGTGATGTGCCGTGCCGTCCGTGCGAGCGGTTTCCTCTGCATTTTGCCCACGCATCTGGTCATCTAGTTGAGGGCCTGGGCTGCAAGCTCAAGCTCCGCCTCCGTCAGCGACTGAGGGACGGTGGGTCGATGAGACGATGACACTGACGGATCGACACGAGTAGGGGGCAGCAAATCGTGTGGAGGGCTCGTCCCAGCTGCAACTAATTACGCAAAGCGAGCCTCTAACCTGCCATGCCCATACCTGAGACGCAACGCGAGACGGAGGCGTTTGCTGCCTGCTGGTGAGTTGCAACTTGTCCATGGCGCGCTTTGGCCCCGCCAGTTTGGTGGAACGTGTGGCGGATGTAAGTCAGGATGGGAACGGTTACTAGGTATGGATCAACCTAAACCGT
>CM020179.1:29991581-30034542 GCA_009805545.1 Oryza longistaminata | reverse complement strand
CGTTCCTTACTGTTCAAGATTTGCCTGACCCATGCATCGCCAAGACTTCAGCTTAGGCGTTTAGTTCCCCAAAAGTTTTTCTCAAAAACTTCACATTAAATATTTGGACACATGCATAGAGCATTAAATATAAATTAAAAACAAAACTAATTGTACAGTTAGGGGAGAAATCGCGACGAATCTTTTGAGCCTAATTAGTCCATGATTAACCATAAGTGCTACAGTAACCACCTGTGCTAATGACGGATTAATTAGGCTCAAAAGATTCGTCCACGGTTTCCAGGTGAGTTATGAAATTAGTTTTCTCATTCTTGTCCAAAAACCCCTTCCAACATCCAGTCAAACATCTGATGTGACATCCAAAAAATTTTCATTTCGCGAATTAAACGGGCCCTAAGAGCAGGTACAATAGCAGGCTATAAGCCAGCTGCCAAACATATTTTAAGAAGATAAATCAGGAGAGAGAAAAGCAGCGGGCTACAGATTTGTAGCCAGCTGTAGCACGGACTCTAAGACGCAGTGTGTCTACGATAGGTGGGACTAGTATTAATAGTGTAGTATGTAACTATTGTATAAATAAGCTATTAGATTGGCTATAGATGAATTGGAGCTAGTAGTTGGCTATGCTATTGAACTTGCTCTAAGTGCGTCCGCCTGACGATATGTCGCATGATCCCACCGATCGACCGTCCCATCCAGCGTCCCCCAGTGCGCCAAGATTTGCAAGGCAGTGATGATAAGACATGGCGCGAGAGATGTGAGCAGCATACTCCTGCAGATGCTAGCGGCCCGGACCCCGGAGAGACGGCGCCATGGCTCGCGCTGCAGGTCGCGCATCGGCGTCACCTGCTCGACATTTTTTTTGCGGTGATGTGCCGTGCCGTCCGTGCGAGCGGTTTCCTCTGCATTTTGCCCACGCATCTGGTCATCTAGTTGGAGGCCTGGGCCGCGCTAGCTGATCCAAAGCTCACAAGGGCTCCGCCTCCGCGTCAGCGACTGAGGCGACGATGGGTCGATGAGACGATGACACTGACGGATCGACACGAGTAGGGGGCAGCAAATCGTGTGGAGGGCTCGTCCCAGCTGCAACTAATTAGCGCAACGCGAGCCTCTAACCTGCCATGCCCATACCTGAGACGCAACGCGAGACGGAGGCGTTTGCTGCCTGCTGGGTGAGTTGCAACTTGTCCATGCGCGCTTTGGCCGCGGATGTAAGGGCCAAGTCACCGCCAGCGCTAGCTTAGCGTCCAATCGAACTGCGTTTTCAGATGTCGCCATTAATTGCATCCTGCATTACCATATGTGTTGTTCGTTTTCATTTATTAAAGATGAAGATAAAGTTAGACATATTATAAAACGAAAAGGTTACTAACATATTATTAATTGGATTTATCTGATACTTAAAACAACATTTTATGTAATTTTTTTTGGTACGAAATATATCTTTAAAAATAGTGCTAGCAGAAAATGAGATAAAATCCGTATTTAATCAGAAAAGAATGAGGTGTGGAGTAGTACTCTGCCACTTGGGACGATTTTTGTCTCTACGCATTCTCGAATGTCGGCATATCTCACCGTTAGACGTTTGGACGAACAGAGAGCACGGTTGTTCAGTGCATCTTTGCTCTGAAAATTTGTTCTCTGAATTTTACTTCTTTTTTTTAAAACTTTTGCATATAGTCTGTAATGGTTGCCATAGACCCAGACCCTGTGTTCTGGTATCGATTGAATACTTGTCATGTATCGGATCGCACTAGTACTCCGTAGTAGTTACGTACATTGACGATCGAGTTCGCAACGATAAATCAGTTGCACGAATTCTGAATTTCCCATCGTTGATATCTGCGGTTTGGTGAGGACAGATAGAAAATTTTGCAACGGGAACGTCTCGATCGTGGATACTTGGCTCGCTTCATAAAAGTGAATCAAATTCATTTTGGGGTTGGGGAAAAAACGAGAAAAAAAAAAAACAGTGCCACCTACTACAAAGGTATGGTCTATAGTTTTTTGGGTCGGTAAACTTCGCACTTACAATCACACTCTCACCTACCACCACGGAGTTTTTCTGCAGCCCTCCGTTCTTCTTCTTGTATGTACGTAGCCAAGCCACTTGACAGGCAATGACATAAGCGTGAGCAATGTGTTTACTACTACGCCCTTTTGGAACGTGATCATGTGAACAATGTTCTTGAAAGAGTTAATTCGCTTTGAATAATGAATATGCGGTTCGCGAGAACAGATAAGATTTTAGATTAACTCTTGCAATGTGTCCAGCTTTTCATAATTTAAACATTGTTTGCCGCTCCAATTTATGACACTTTATCAGAGGCTGCCAGGAAAGGAAAGCCACCGGGAGTAGGTAGTACTTAATTGTTTAATCTTCTCTACTTCTAGCATCAATGGTCAGAAAATAAAATAGTGGCATTGCAATACTGGATTACACATGTTTAAATTCGGATTTTATACCTGCCTCACCAACCACAAGGAACCGCGTCCGGTGCACTTCCTTAAAGCTGCATTTGTAAACGGAGTAGCTATACCACATTTTACAGTTTTTTTTATGAAATTTTCTAAAACTAGGAAGATAGCCCATGCATTGTAGACTGTGTTTGAGAACTTATAATGGTGAAATATTAATTGGAACTTATAAAAGATCATTTTGTTTATTTGGATTATTTGAGCACATTTAGAAAAAAAAAAATAATTGGACTATTTTCTCTAACTAAAGGAACTCGATGTTTTATGCAGCGGCTTTGACAATTCATGTTTCAGTTAGTTATTCTTGTTTACAAAGTGTACGATTAATTTAGCTATACATGTTTCAAAACATATCATGGTGTGACTCTGTGTTGTTGAGTTATTTCTTTTCTTTTGGCAAATTAAAGACGAAAATTTTGTTCCGATACTATTGATTTAATTTAGCTATGCATGCTTGTAGAATTTTCATAATGACATAAAATTTATTGTCAAAATTTTTAAAGTATTTAGATGTGGTGCATAGTGCATGGGTGGACTGTGCCAAATGCTATAATTCTTATACGGCAAAAATATATGCATATATAATATTACATTGTTAGTTTAATTATAAATAGAGAATAATTAGATAGAAATCAGACATGTAACTTATAAAAAAATTGTAGTTGTTTCAACATTGATTGTTTTTCTTCTAGTTTAGTAGCTACAAAAATGAGAAGGGAGGCAGCGTTTTCTACATGTGAGATGGAGGAGGTGGAGGGATTTTAGTGAAAACCAATGAGAGATGTTTCTTTTTCTCAACATTTCTTTTATTGTTTTTTGTAACTTGTAAGACATGACACGTGTTGCCTTATTTTTTTTCTAAAAATAGATGACATGTGTTGACTTATGGTTCTTCCAAAAATAGATCTAATTGATGAAAATAATGAAATCGAGTTAAGTTGGATCAATTTCTATTTTTTGAGACATGATACATGGTTACTTACGAGTGCAATATGGGCCGTTTAATCAATTTTTATCAAGTATAATGATTAATAGGACATAATAATTAATGAATA
Organism: Oryza longistaminata; assembly: GCA_009805545.1. Taxonomy (NCBI): domain Eukaryota; kingdom Viridiplantae; phylum Streptophyta; class Magnoliopsida; order Poales; family Poaceae; genus Oryza; species Oryza longistaminata. The sequence goes on along the minus strand of CM020179.1, from coordinate 30,031,009 downwards.
TAGTCAACCTCTTCAAAATGTCTCATTCTATTTGGTTTCCATGCAAAGCATAGGTGTCAATGTTCAAATGATGATTTTTAAATTTATATAAAAATATGGATAATATGAAACTTGAATTATTTATTTAGTTATAAATAAAACAACAATTGAAACAAACTAAAAATAATATACAGCTTTTAGAATTATAATCATTAATCTTTCTAATTATTGTTTTTTACATAATGTTGTCCATTAAAAAAAGAGAGGATGTGAGGGGAGAGAAGAAAGATAAAGGTACGTATGGAGACGTCACTTGAACATATACATGACGTGTGAAGGGATGGGAAGTGGGTCTTTTCCGTTTTTATATTGTTAAGATAGTAGTAGAAAATAATATGTACACCATGTTTAAGTTAAAATAATCGATGGTTAGGTGTATTATGTATTTCTTTAGAATTTCTAAGATTTATTGTAGTGTCACATGTGGCTTAGGAGTGTTCGTAGGAGTCCCGCGTGGTGGCTTGAGAGTATTTTGTAAGATTTTAGTGGATTTGTAGCATATAATGGATAGATATGGCATGCAAGTTGTCGAAATGCGCCTAATATATCTCTACAAGTTTCTTTAGGGAATATTTCTACAAGTAAAATTTACTGATGTAAACTTCATTTTTCTGTCATTGTAGATCATATTTAGTTACATCTAGTGAAGTTATTATATAGCATGAAACAATATATAATGTCACTTTCCTTTTCATAATTTTTACAAGCTAAATTATAGTCAACAGGTGTATTAAACTCTAATTTGTGATTTTAATCATAATAACATAATGACACAAATAGAACATATAATTTCATCCGATTGCAAAAAAAAAAAAAAAAAACTATACATGCGTATGCACGGGAAGAGGGGACGTCTCTTCGTAAAAAAGAGAAAATCAATCTAATCAACGGTTTGGAGTGATGGGCCTATTAATTTTAGTGAATCAAAGGCTAGTTATTTTTTTCTTAAATTTTTTCTAATTTATTGGAGCGCCACGTGGCGTTATAGGAGCATTTATATAAGCATCATGTGACAGCTTAGAAGTATTTATAGAAATTTTCACGGACTTTTACTATATCTTGGATATCATCGATATAATTTAGCGAAACATATTTGTAGAATTATTTAAGGTGACATATAATATATGATGTCAACTTTTTTAAATAAAAAAATGTTTCGCTGTTATATTGGTTGTGATGTAAAGAATATGACGCATAGAATAACATGTATCTAGAATTAAATAAGACATGTAATTAGTGAATTTGAAGATTAGGAAAGGGAAGAGGAGACGAGGGGAGAGAGGGAGTACGTACGTACCAACTGGAGGAGGCCAGAGAGAGGAACGTAGAGAGGTGGGGACCGGTTTGGAGAGGAGGATTTATTTTTTTTATTTCGATCTAATGGTTTGAAAATGTTGGACCCACCAATTTAAAGGAAAATCAACGGTTAGATTTTTAGACTGCTACTTGGCATCTTAGGAGCGTTGTAGGAGAACACGTGATCATGCGCCATGCATCCAGTACCAAGCTGCGCCCTGCAATGTTTGAAAGTCGCTAACAAAGGTTGGAAGAGACTATTGACTAATGTTAAAATGGGTTTGTTGGTGAGCTAAATTTGTTGAACTCAAGCTTGGGGAAAAAAGTGGTCCAATTCGTAATGGGTTGGTGAGGAGCTTAAGAATTCGTTGTTGTATTTACTCACCACAGTAGTGCTAGTGCCCAATACTTGTTCTTCCCCCCTTCTCTTTTGGTTACGTATGCAATGACTATTGACTAATTAGGCGCACGTGCATTCTAAAATGGTGCTGCTGCGGCTCTGCTTCACTTTCATGTTGTTTTTTCAGTTAGGTTCGGCAGTTAACACTATTAATACAAGCCAGATTAAAGCAAGTTCTAAAGTTACAAACCCTATGGATAATTAACACGTATGAGAGCACAAAGAGAGGAAACAATCCGGATAAAGGTTTCATATCCTTTTTAGATCCAATTAATGATGTGAGGTACACCCTCTGTCACAAGAATCAACTTCAAGGGATAAAATCAGACAGCACTTGTACATATATACTTAGCAATTTTATAGTACTTGAGAAGGTATCATGAGGTACCACTTTTTCAATTGAAAATTTGGTACATGTGTATTAGGAGGACTAAATTTTACACTAAATTTTTTTTACCTCATGATACCTCTTAAAGAACTATAAAATTGCTCTATTATACTTTTAGAAGTTGTTTTTTTACGTAAAGAAAGGAGTACTCGCAATCCAGCCATCATGAGTTAAATGCCATAATATGGCTTCAATCCTATATGGCCGGTTAATTAGGTTAACATTTTTCTGCAAAGGCTACAGCTGGAGAACATTTTAGGCTGTGTTTAGTTAACACTAAAATTAGAAGTTTGGTTGAAATTGGAACGATGTGATAGAAAGTTAAAAGTTTGTAAGTATAAAAAAGTTTTGATGTGATGAGAAAAGTTAGAAGTTTGAAAAAATTATTTTGGAACTAAACACGGAACTAAACACAGCCTTAAGAGCACACAACACTTCTTTATGTTCATTGAAGTAATTGCACACCAAGCCACCAAACCACCGGATTCAATGTGCCTGTTTGGTACAGCTCCAACTCCTAATATAACTCCATAACTCTAGTACATTTTGTGAGAGAGCTCCACCCAACTCCACTCTCAGTTTTGGTTAGAGCTGAAACTGTTTGGCTGAGCTCCAGCTTCAGGAGGGGTGGAGCTGGAGCTGGAGTTGTGACAAACAGACCCATAGCATGTGCAGTTGCCAGTGTGACTAGCATTGCAGGATGTAAAATGGATATCTATTATTCTTCAGCGCACTGTTAGCAAAAAAACGATCACTTCAGCCAAATAGAAGTTATTCTAGCATCGGTATGGTAGTAGTGGCTATTTTGAATTGTTAATCCAAAAAGGGCCATGGTTCAAGTTCTATAAAGTCACGGGATTTCGATACAAACAACCACCAGGTCTCGATGCAATGTTGGTTTGAAAGAGGGTCCTAAAGGATAGAAAAGAGATTGGGTAGAACCCATCCTATACAACGTGTTCTCTTCGTCTAAAAAAACTCATTTTTTTTAGTTTTTATACAAACATTTGATTTTTTGTGTTTAGTATTTTTATTATATTAGATGTTAAAACATGAATAGTACTTTATATGTGACTATATAATATAATATTAAAATTTTTAAATAGATGAAATGGTTAAACGTTGGATACAGAAATAAAAAATGTAGTCTCTGTGAGACGAAGGGAATACATGTTTTTCACTGTCTACGTAGAGATCAGTACCAATACAATGTCTGATTCTGAAAGAGAGAGAGAGAGAGTCCAATATTCTTTATTTAACCGTAGTGGTTTCAGAGGGCCTCTTTGAACAGTAGAAATAAAAAAAATAAAGAAACAGAAAAACGTAGGATTCTTAATAGTAATGCAAGTGCAATACAGATAATTGCAAAACCAGAAAGAATATGTAATGGCCGTTTAATTGAACCACATGAAAATACAGGAATCGCAGAGAGAGATAGACTTAAAGAAAAATTTCCAGAGCTTAAAGCTCTTGCTAAATTCCTCATAATCTCTATTGATTGTTCATTCCATAGTAATTTCAATGGATATGATAGGATTCAAATCACTTGTTTCAAAAGGTTTTTCGTAGGAAATTTTCCTATAGGATTGAAATGCTCCAAGATTTTATGTTTTTTTCTCCAAATAAAAAGGGTCCTAAGAGTTTTTATACACTGTAGAGTTTTTCACACGTGCTATCTTAATGTGGAGCCTATTTATAGGACCTGTAGGAATAAACAATACACGTGCTTTAGATACTTTCTCCACCCTAAACAAAGCAATTTAAAATGAGACGAGACAATATTATTATATAATAAATCTTAATGACCCAGATTCGTTGTGACAGTTTATGTTCCATCTCGTTTATAATGTTTTTAGGATAAAGTTGTACAGACGCCCACCACTTCACACTTCACATAAACCTGTGGCGAAGAACTAGTGCTGCCATCCTGACACTGCCATCCTGACACGGACGCAACGGGCTGGTTTGGTTTGTGGCCTAAATTGCCTTGCCAATTTTTGTCAATGTCAAATTTTGGCAACTTTTGGCATAGCTAATTTTAGCAAAAGTTAAAATTGTGTTTGGATTGAAGTCAAAATAGCCTAAATTAACTGTTGAAATGGCCTATTTCTTAGGCATGCCAAAATTTGGCTCCAAACCAAATAGACAATAAAACACTATTAAAATTGAACAAATATTGGTTAAGGCCAATATAGGCCTCAACCAAACCAGCCCAACGTTCTCGCACACTATCTGGGTGCCCTGTTTATGACAGCCTCGCCCGGCCAGTCGGCCTGCCACTTGCGCCATATTTAGAGGGCAATGCATCTCAGCCTGTTAAATCCCACTTCAAAATTTTTCACTCTGTCATATTAAACGTTGAACACCTGTATGAAGTATTAAATATAGAATAAAAAATTAACTGATTATTCACAAATTGCCGACTAATTTGCGAGACAAACTTTTAATCTAATTGCTCCATGATTTGACAATGTGGTGCTACAGTGAACATTTGCTAATGACGATTAATTAGGCTTAATAAATTTTGTCTCACGATTTCTGACGGATTCTGTAATTAGTTTTTTATTACTGCTTCGAACACTCCACGCGGACACTATATATATAGGCCTAGTTTAGTTCCCTAATTTTTTCCCCAAAAACATCACATCGAATCTTTGTATACATGCATGAAGTATTAAAATTAGATTAAAGAAAAACTAATCGCACAGTTAGGAGGAAATCGCGAGATGAATCTTTTGAGCCTAATAAGTCCATTAATTAGCTATAAGTGCTACAGTAACCACAAGTGCTAATGACGATTAATTAGGCCTCAAAAGATTCGTCTCGCGGTTTCCAGGCGAATTATGGAAATTAGTTTTTTCATTCATGTCCAAAAAAAATCTCTTCCGATATCCGATCAAACAATCCGATGTAACAAAAAAAATTCGTAAACTAAAGAGGCCCATAATAACTGATGTGACACGCTAAACTTTACGCCCTGGATCTCAACACCTCCTCAGCTACACGAACATAAATGCACACCACCAAACCCATTCTCTGATTTCTTCTGCCAACTGAAATCCCTGTTCATTTCAACTCATTCAAGGTCATATGTGACATCACACACATCTATTCCATGGACTGCATCAGCGATGCACGATTGTACGAGCTTGGTGTTGCTACGGCCTCATCTAGCCCAAACGCATCGACCCGGTCTTCTTCTGACCTCTCTCACTCACTGACACATGAGAATATGGAATGGACCAACTTCCGTTCCATTTAGGGATGTTCCTTCTCTTTAGGCTATATTTGAACAAACACAATTTGAAGAAAAAATCCCCTTTTTCACCTACACACTTTCTAAATTAATAAAGGGGTGTTTTTATAAATGTTTCTATAGAAAAGCTACTTTCAAAATTATTTTTGATTAAGTTTTTAAGTTTTAAATAATTTAATAATCAAATGATGATACACAAATTGACTCCCATTGTTTTACCTATCTTAATTTAATGTGTCAGAACAGTTAGGGGGCAACAACTGAACCAAACAGGCAAACAACCCCTTCTCTTTTCCCCCTCCTCTTAAACTATCGTCCATATGTTCGCTAAAAGTCATGAGGCTTCATGGAAACTATTCTAAACTCTTGAGAGGACGTCCCCTTATTTTGTATGTCATTTTAAAAGGTCATGAAAAAATTTAAAAAAGTTCAGCAAGATAAATATATGATAGATCAATTCACAAACATGTAAGTAAAATTTAACTTTTACACGTTGCAATGAGAAAAATAAATTTAATTAGAATATACGTTAACTAGTTGTAATTTATTTTATTTTATTTTGCAACTATAAAAGTTAAATTTTAACTTGCGTGTTTTGTGGAGTGATATATCACATATAAACATTATCTTTAATTTTTTTTCAAATCATTAAGTGACATGAAAATAAGGGATGTTCTTCGAGAGTTAAATCCACCCTCGAGGTTTCAGAGATTCTCCATTTCTCTGTTTACGTGTAGCAGAGCACAGCCTGTGTGCGATTAACGAACAAACGAGGAACAAGGGTGCAAAGATTAAGATAGAAAGAGACGCAGAATTATTCAGTTTTGTCTGTTGCATGGGATTAAACATGGCCACATGGGACATCTGTGCAACTGCTCTTCAAATGAGTGTGTAGACGCGGGAGACTGACAAGAGAACGCCTGACCGCGAGGACTCGATCGGACGCTAGCATGGACTTGACCGAGAGCCGGCATGTTTAGTTTAGTACATGATGTGCAATCACGTGAACGAAAGGGACGATGAGATAAGAACATGACACGCTCAGCTGGGTGTTCTGCAGTGATGCCCCCATTAGTAAGACGCAGCAGTAGCTAGTTGGTGCTGGCACGCTACGCTCAGATGGTGCCGTCGCGTTGTTACTTCACCTACTGACCTACGTATGGAAATGAAGCGGAGACTTGTTCGGCGACATTGACTGGAACGTGTCTTATGTCTGCGCACAATCATACAGATCTCGCTGATATGTTCAAACTTAGTAAATACCCTTTGAATATCTTCGCCGGCCGGCCCCGGTGAACGAAATGCATCTGAATAGGGCATGCACCGAGCAACGAATACTGAATTGCAAATTGTTTCAGCTAGCTTACAAAATTTTACCGGTTATTTCCTGAGAAGTTAGTGTTAGTTAGCATGAAAGGTTCGCGATCATGTGATCACGACCTGACAGCTTGCATGCATGTAGTTGTTGAGGTTAGTTTGGATTTAGGTAGTCTATCCATGCGGATCAGGTTAGCCTTTCCTCCACATGCGATAACAGATGTTTGTTAGAGTTTGTTTTCTGTTTTCTGTTACTGCATGCAGTCGCTTCATCAATTCCGGCTTCGGTTGTCTCAGCTGCGCCGAACTCTGTATCGCCACGATGGGGGCTGTTCCCATCACATATATATTAACACGAAGGCGACGCACAGGATTAGTGCGATCGTTTCCACCCAAACTAATTCACATGGTATCAGAGCGTTGATCAATTTCCCTAAGAGATCAATACTCATGGCCTCGTCGTCCAGTACGGCTGCCACAAATCCCGTTTCAAGGCCATCCAATCTCAGAGAAGCTTGGGAAGGCAAATCATGCGCTCTGGAAGGTGCAAGTAAGCGCCGCAGTCAGAGGAGCCGCGGCCTTCAGGGGCATCTCACCGCGCAACCAAGCGGCCGCCGGCAGAGATCGCTGTCACAAAAGATGCGCGCACCAAGAAGGAGCCGAACCCCAGCCCATGAAGACTGGAAAGCCACCGACCAGGCAAGTTCTGGGTACCTTCTCTCGTCGGCTGACAAAGAGAGGTGCTGATGCAGGTCGCTACATTGCGACACCGCGGCTGAAGTGTGGAGCGCCATCGAGCAGATGTACTCCACCCACACACGAGCAGAGCGATTAACACTCGGTTTGCCTCTCACCAATACAAAGAAAGTAACATGTCAACTCCTGAGTATTTTGCAAAAATGAAATCCTTAGGAGATGAGATGGCTACTGCGGAGGTCGCCCGATCGATGAAAGGAGCTGATTCAGTACATCATCACCGGCCTTGGCGAGCGCTACAGCGAGGTGGTGTCGGCTGTCTGCGCTCGGGTTTAACCAATCTCTCTGTGAGTGTATCTGTACTCTCAAGTGTTGAACTTTGAAGCTCGCCAAGCCATCTACCGCGGCGCACAGGAGGTCACCGTCAATGTTGCCAAACCGTGGAGGCTTCAGCCACGGGGGCGTGGCAACAGCAATGGGGGCCAAGGGGTTCGCGCGGCGGCGGCGGCGGCGGCGGCCTGTCGCGGCAACGGAGGAGGTGGCCGTGGTCGAGGCCGCACACCAGGAGGCGTTGATAAAAGACCAATCTGCCATGTGTTTTCAAACGGGGGGCACACGCAGCAGATTGTTGGTATAGGTACGACGAGATTACGTTCCTGACGCCAAGCATGTTGCAGCTCAGCGGTTTAACTCCTATGGAGTTGAACAAATTGGTACATCGACGACTGGTGCTACAGATCATGTTCACGGGAAGAGCTGGAGACAAGCTCACTACCTGAAGGGAAAAATTACAAACGGTGGTGAACAAATCCACAAGCAGTGGTGCGAGGTATGGATATTAGTTCATATTGTCCATTTGCTATTGTTCATAATCCAATAGTCGTAATATCCACCTTAGAAAATGTTGTTATATGTGCTCAAGCTAAGAAAACTTGTTTCAGTCATCGCTTAGTTAATGATAACTCTGCCTTTCTTGAATTACATCGTGATTATTTCTTTCTTTAAGGATCAAATCACCAGGAAAACGTCTCCTTAAGGGAAGATCATGGCGGGCAGCTATATCCTCTACACCACTCCTGCCTTGAATAAGCAAGCCCTTACAGTGCTCATCAAACATCTTTTGGACCGGTGGCATCATCGTCTTGGTCATCCTTCATTTACCACGTTAAACACAAGGTAGTCAAAAAAAGAAATAATTTATGCCTCCCTGTTCAGATTTGATCTAGTGAGTCGTTGTAATGCTTGTCAAAACAAAAATCTTTTTTTTTAAGTGAGTTCGTTGATCCATGGTTTAATAGGGTCGATCCACCATGAGTCCATTATATCAATAGGTTATCCATGGATATCCAAATGGATCGTCTACTCTTATTACATGTGGGTAAAACTCGGACCCAAAATTTTTAAACTCGCGTTCACACTATAAAAACTTATCGAATTCAGTTGAATTTTGGTGGGATAATTTATTGCACAGAGAAGCAACTTTGTATAAATTTTGAGCCCTTTATACAAGTGGGGCCCACGATGCATTACTAGGACCCAAAAATTCTAGTTATATGTGTGTAAAACTCGGACCCAAAATTTTTAAACTCGCGTTCACACTATAAAAACTTATCGAATTCAGGTGAATTTTGGTGGGATAATTTATTGCACAGAGAAGCAACTTTGTATAAATTTTGAGCCCTTTATACATGTGGGGCCCACGATGCGTTACTAAGACCCAAACATTCTAGTTTCATGTAAATTTTGGACCCAAAATTTTTAAACTCGCGTTCACACTTTGAAAATTTGTTAAATTTAGTTGAATTTTGTAGGAATGAATTATTATATAGAGAAGCAACTTCGTACAAAATTTTGAAACATTTATACATGTGAAGTCATTTTGGGTTGAACCCATCAAACCTAGGTTCTAATGGTTTGATCCAATTGATCCATTTATATTTTTGGAGCGGCCCTATAAATTCGTTAGGATAAATTTATGGATAGATTTAGTGAATAAATGGATCGACCCTAACCATTCCCATCCTGCGATGTAAGGGCCAAGTTACCACCAGCGCTAGCTTCGCGTCCAATCGAACTGCGTTTTCAAATGTCGCCATTGCATCCTGCATTACCATTATGTGTTGTTCGTTTTTATTTATTAAAGATGAAGATAAAGTTAGGACATACTTATAAAACGAAAAGGTTACTAACATATTATTAATTGGATTTATCTGATACTTAAAACAACATTTTATGTAATTTTTTTTGGTACGAAATATATCTTTAGAATAGTGCTAGCAGAAAATGAGATAAAATCCGTATTTTAATCAGAAAAGAATGAGGTGTGGAGTAGTACTCTGCCACTTGGGACGATTATTTGTCTCTACGCATTCTCGAATGTCGGCATATCTCACCGTTAGTACGTTTGGACGAACAGGAGCACGATTGTTCAGTGCATCTTTGCTCTGAAAATTTGTTCTCTGAATTTTACTTCTTTTTTTTAAAACTTTTGCATATAGTCTGTAATGGTTGCCATAGACCCAGACCCTGTGTTCGGTATCGATTGAATACTTGTCATGTATCGGATCGCACTAGTACTCCGTAGTAGTTACGTAACATTGACGATCGAGTTCGCAACGATAAATCAGTTGCACGAATTCTGAATTTCCCATCGTTGATATCTGCGGTTTGGTGAGGACAGATAGAAAATTTTGCAACGGGAACGTCTCGATCGTGGATACTTGGCTCGCTTCATAAAAGTGAATCAAATTCATTTTGGGGTTGGGGAAAAAAACGAGAAAAAAAAAACAGTGCCACCTACTACAAAGGTATGGTCTATAGTTTTTTGGGTCGGTAAACTTCGCACTTACAATCACACTCTCACCTACCACCACGGAGTTTTTCTGCAGCCCTCCGTTCTTCTTCTTGTATGTACGTAGCCAAGCCACTTGACAGGCAATGACATAAGCGTGAGCAATGTGTTTACTACTACGCCCTTTTGGAACGTGATCATGTGAACAATGTTCTTGAAAGAGTTAATTCGCTTTGAATAATGAATATGCGGGTTCGCGAGAACAGATAAGATTTTAGATTAACTCTTGCAATGTGTCCAGCTTTTCATAATTTAAACATTGTTTGCCGACCTCCAATTTATGACACTTTATCAGAGGCTGCCAGGAAAGGAAAGCCACCGGGAGTAGGTAGTACTTAATTGTTTAATCTTCTCTACTTCTAGCATCAATGGTCAGAAAATAAAATAGTGGCATTGCCAATACTGGATTACACATGTTTAAATTCGGATTTTATACCTGCCTCACCAACCACAAGGAACCGCGTCCGGTGCACTTCCTTAAAGCTGCATTTGTAAACGGAGTAGCTATACCACATTTTACAGTTTTTTTTATGAAATTTTCTAAAACTAGGAAGATAGCCCATGCATTGTAGACTGTGTTTGAGAACTTATAATGGTGAAATATTAATTGGAACTTATAAAAGATCATTTTGTTTATTTGGATTATTTGAGCACATTTAGAAAAAAATTAAGTAATTGGACTATTTTCTCTAACTAAAGGAACTCGATGTTTTATGCAGCGGCTTTGACAATTCATGTTTCAGTTAGTTATTCTTGTTTACAAAGTGTACGTTTAATTTAGCTATACATGTTTCAAAACATATCATGGTGTGACTCTGTGTTGTTGAGTTATTTCTTTTTCTTTTGGCAAATTAAAGACGAAAATTTTGTTCCGATACTATTGATTTAATTTAGCTATGCATGCTTGTAGAATTTTTCATAATGACATAAAATTTATTGTCAAAATTTTAAAGTATTTAGATGTGGTGCATAGTGCATGGGTGGACTGTGCCCAAATGCTATAATTCTTATACGGCAAAATATATGCATATATAAATATTACATTGTTAGTTTAATTATAAATAGAGAATAATTAGATAGAAATCAGACATGTAACTTATAAAAAAATTGTAGTTGTTTCAACATTGATTGTTTTTCTTCTAGTTTAGTAGCTACAAAAATGAGGAAGGGGAGGGCAGCGTTTTCTACATGTGAGATGGAGGAGGTGGAGGGATTTTAGTGAAAACCAATGAGAGATGTTTCTTTTTTCTCAACATTTCTTTTATTGTTTTTTGTAACTTGTAAGACATGACACGTGTTGCCTTATGTTTTTTTCTAAAAATAGATGACATGTGTTGACTTATGGTTCTTCCAAAAATAGATCTAATTGATGAAAATAATGAAATCGAGTTAAGTTGGATCAATTTCTATTTTTTGAGACATGATACATGGTTACTTACGAGTGCAATATGGGCCGTTTAATCAATTTTTATCAAGTATAATGATTTAATAGGACATAATAATTAATGAATATAGTCAACCTCTTCAAAATGTCTCATTCTTATTTGGTTTCCATGCAAAGCATAGGTGTCAATGTTCAAATGATGTATTTTAAATTTATATAAAAATATGGATAATATGAAACTTGAATTATTTATTTAGTTATAAATAAAACAACAATTGAAACAAACTAAAAATAATATACAGCTTTTAGAATTATAATCATTAATCTTTCTAATTATTGTTTTTTACATAATGTTGTCCATTAAAAAAAGAGAGGATGTGAGGGGAGAGAAGAAGAGATAAGGTACGTATGGAGACGTCACTTGAACATATACATGACGTGTGAAGGGATGGGAAGTGGGTCTTTTCCGTTTTTATATTGTTAAGATAGTAGTAGAAAATAATATGTACACCATGTTTAAGTTAAAATAATCGATGGTTAGGTGTATTATGTATTTCTTTAGAATTTCTAAGATTTATTGTAGTGTCACATGGTGGCTTAGGAGTGTTCGTAGGAGTCCCGCGTGGTGGCTTGAGAGTATTTTGTAGGATTTTAGTGGATTTGTAGCATATAATGGATAGATATGGCATGCAAGTTGTCGAAATGCGCCTAATATATCTCTACAAGTTTCTTTAGGGAATATATTTCTACAAGTAAAATTATACTGATGTAAACTTCATTTTTCTGTCATTGTAGATCTATTTTAGTTACATTCTAGTGAAGTTATTATATAGCATGAAACAATATATAATGTCACTTTCTTTTCATAATTTTTACAAGCTAAATTATAGTCAACAGGTGTATTAAACTCTAATTTGTGATTTTAATCATAATAACATAATGACACAAATAGAACATATAATTTCATCCGATTGCAAAAAAAAAAAAAAACTATACATGCGTATGCACGGGAAGAGGGGACGTCTCTTCGTAAAAAAGAGAAAAATCAATCTAATCCAACGGTTTGGAGTGATGGGCCTATTAATTTTAGTGAAATCAAAGGCTAGTTATTTTTTTCTTAAATTTTTTCTAATTTATTGGAGCGCCACGTGGCGTTATAGGAGCATTTATATAAGCATCATGTGACAGCTTAGAAGTATTTATAGAAATTTTCACGGACTTTTACTATATCTTGGATATCATCGATATAATTTAGCGAAACATATTTGTAGAATTATTTAAGGTGACATATAATATATGATGTCAACTTTTTTAAATAAAAAAATGTTTCGCTGTTATATTTGGTTGTGATGTAAAGAATATGACGCATAGAATAACATGTATCTAGAATTAAATAAGACATGTAATTAGTGAATTTGAAGATTAGGAAAGGGAAGAGGAGACGAGGGGAGAGAGGGAGTACGTACGTACCAACTGGTGGAGGCCAGGAGAGGAACGTAGAGGAGGTGGGGACCGGTTTGGAGAGGAGGATTTTATTTTTTTATTCGATCTAATGGTTGAAAATGTTGGACCCACCAATTTAAAGGAAAATCAACGGTTAGATTTTTAGACTGCTACTTGGCATCTTAGGAGCGTTTGTAGGAGAACACGTGATCATGCGCCATGCATCCAGCTACCAAGCTGCGCCCTGCAATGTTGAAAGTCGCTAACAAAGGTTGGAAGAGACTATTGACTAATGTTAAAATGGGTTTGTTGGTGAGCTAAATTTGTTGAACTCAAGCATTGGGGAAAAAAGTGGTCCAATTCGTAATGGGTTGGTGAGGAGCTTAAGAATTCGTTGTTGTACTTACTCACACAGTAGTGCTAGTGCCTAATACTTGTTCTTCCCCCCTTCTCTTTTGGTTACGTATGCAATGACTATTGACTAATTAGGCGCACGTGCATTCTAAAATGGTGCTGCTGCGGCTCTGCTTCACTTTCATGTTGTTTTTTCAGTTAGGTTCGGCAGTTAACACTTATTAATACAAGCCAGATTAAAGCAAGTTCTAAAGTTACAAACCCTATGGATAATTAACACGTATGAGAGCACAAAGAGAGGAAACAATCCGGATAAAGGTTTCATATCCTTTTTAGATCCAATTAATGATGTGAGGTACACCCTCTGTCACAAGAATCAACTTCAAGGGATAAATCAGACATGCACTTGTACATATATACTTAGCAATTTTATAGTACTTGAGAAGGTATCATGAGGTACCACTTTTTCAATTGAAAATTTGGTACATGTGTACTAGGAGGACTAAATTTTACACTAAATTTTTTTACCTCATGATACCTCTTAAAGAACTATAAAATTGCTCTATATACTTTTAGAAGTTGTTTTTTTACGTAAAGAAAGGAGTACTCGCAATCCAGCCATCATGAGTTAAATGCCATAATATGGCTTCAATCCTATATGGCCGGTTAATTAGGTTAACATTTTTCTGCAAAGGCTACAGGCTGGAGAACATTTTAGGCTGTGTTTAGTTAACACTAAAATTAGAAGTTTGGTTGAAATTGGAACGATGTGATAGAAAAGTTAAAAGTTTGTAAGTATAAAAAAGTTTTGATGTGATGAAAAAGTTAGAAGTTTGAAAAATTATTTTAGAACTAAACACGGAACTAAACACAGCCTTAAGAGGCACACAACACTTCTTTTTGTTCATTGAAGTAATTGCACACCAAGCCACCAACCACCGGATTCATAGTGCCTGTTTGGTACAGCTCCAACTCCTAAATATAACTCCATAACTCTAGTACATTTTGTGAGAGAGCTCCACCCAACTCCACTCTCAGTTTTGGTAGAGCTGAAATTGTTTGGCTGAGCTCCAGCTTCAGGAGGGGTGGAGCTGGAGCTGGAGTTGTGACAAACAGACCCATAGCATGTGCAGTTGCCAGTGTGACTAGCATTGCAGGATGTAAAATGGATATCTATTATTCTTCAGCGCACTGTTAGCAAAAAACGATCACTTCAGCCAAATAGAAGTTATTCTAGCATCGGTATGGTAGTAGTGGCTATTTTGAATTGTTAAATCCAAAAAGGGCCATGGTTCAAGTTCTATAAAGCCACGGGATCTCGATACAACAACCACCAGGTCTCGATGCAATGTTGGTTTGAAAGAGGTCCTAAAGGATAGAAAAAGAGATATGGGTAGAACCCATCCTAAACAACGTGTTCTCTTCGTCTAAAAAAACTCATTTTTTTTAGTTTTTATACAACATTTGATTTTTTGTGTCTAGTATTTTTATTATTATTAGATGTTAAAACATGAATAGTACTTTATATGTGACTATATAATATAATTTAAAATTTTTTAAATAAGATGGATGGTTAAACGTTGGATACAGAAATAAAAAATGTAGTCTCTGTGAGACGAAGGGAATACATGTTTTTTCAACTGTCTACGTAGAGATCAGTACCAATACAATGTCTGATTCTGAAAGAGAGAGAGAGAGAGAGTCCAATATTCTTTATTTAACCGTAGTGGTTTCAGAGGGCCTCTTTGAACAGTAGAAATGAAAAAAATAAAGAAACAGAAAAAACGTAGGATTCTAATAGTAATGCAAGTGCAATACAGATAATTGCAAAACACAGAAAGAATATTGTAATGGCCGTTTAATTGAACCACATGAAAAATACAGGAATCGCAGAGAGAGATAGACTTAAAGAAAAATTTCCAAGAGGTTAAAGCTCTTGCTAAATTTCCTCCATAATCTCTATTGGATTGTTCATTCCATAGTAATTTCAATGGATATGATAGGATTCAATCACTTGTTTCAAAAGGTTTCGTAGGAAATTTTCCTATAGGATTGAAATGCTCCAAGATTTCTATGTTTTTTCTCCAAATAAAAGGGTCCTAAGAGTTTTTATACACTGTAGAGTTTTTCACAACGTGCTATCTTTAATGTGGAGCCTATTTATAGGACCTTGTATAGGAATAAACAATACACGTGCTCTAGATACTTTCTCCACCCTAAACAAAGCAATTTAAAATGAGACGAGACATATTATTATATAATAAATCTTAATAGACCCAGATTCGTTGTGACAGTTTATGTTCCATCTCGTTTTATAATGTCTCATTTTAGGATAAAGGTTGTACAGACGCCCACCACTTCACACTTCACATAACCTGTGGCGAAGAACTAGTGCTGTCATCCTGACACGGACGCAACGGGCTGGTTTGGTTTGTGGCCTAAATTGGCCTTGCCAATTTTTGTCAATGTCAAATTTTGGTAACTTTTGGCATAGCTAATTTTAGCAAAAGTAAAATTGTGTTTGGATTGAAGCCAAAATAGCCTAAATTAACTGTTGAAATGGCCTATTTTCTTAGGCATGCCAAAATTTGGCTCCAAACCAAATAGACAATAAACACTATTGAAATTGACAAATATTGGTAAGGCCAATATAGGCCTCAAACCAAACCAGCCCAACGTTCTCGCACACTATCTGGGTGCCCTGTTTATGACAGCCTCGCCCGGCCAGTCGGCCTGCCACTTGCGCCATATTTAGAGGGCAATGCATCTCAGGCCCTGTTTAAATCCCACTTCAAAATTTTTCACTCTGTCATATTAAACGTTTGAACACCTGTATGAAGTATTAAATATAGAATAAAAAATAACTGATTGCACAAATTACGACTAATTTGCGAGACAAACTTTTAAATCTAATTGCTCCATGATTTGACAATGTGGTGCTACAGTGAACATTTGCTAATGATGGATTAATTAGGCTTAATAAATTCGTCTCACGATTTTCTGACGGATTCTGTAATTAGTTTTTTATTAATGCTCGAACACTCCACGCGACACTATATATATAGGCCTAGTTTAGTTCCCTAATTTTTTTCCCAAAAACATCACATCGAATCTTTGTATACATGCATGAAGTATTAAATATAGATTAAAAGAAAAACTAACTGCACAGTTAGGAGGAAATCGCGAGATGAATCTTTTGAGCCTAATTAGTCCATAATTAGCTATAAGTGCTACAGTAACCCACAAGTGCTAATGACGGATTAATTAGGCTCAAAAGATTCGTCTCGCGGTTTCCAGGCGAATTATGAAATTAGTTTTTTCATTCATGTCCGAAAAAACATCTTCCGATATCCGATCAAACATCCGATGTAACAAAAAAAAATTCGTAAACTAAAGAGGCCCATAATAACTGATGTGACACGCTAAAACTTTACGCCCTGGATCTAAACACCCTCCTCAGCTACACGAACATAAATGCACACCACCAAACCCATTCTCTGATTTCTTCTGCCAACTGAAATCCCTGTTCATTTCAACTCAGTTCAAGGGTCATATGTGACATCATCACACATCTATTCCATGGATGCATCAGCGATGCACGATTGTACGAGCTTGGTGTTGCTACGGCCTCATCTAGCCAAACGCATCGACCCGGTCTTCTCGTGACCTCTCTCACTCACTGACACATGAGAATATGAGATGGACCAACTTCCGTTCCATTTAGGGATGTTCCTTTCTTTAGGCTATATTTGAGACAAACACAATTTGAAGAAAAAATCCTCCTTTTTCACCTACACACTTTCTAAATTAATAAAGGGGTGTTTTTATAAATGTTTCTATAGAAAAGCTACTTTCAAAATTATTTTGATTAAGTTTTTAAGTTTTATAAATATTTAATAATCAAATGATAATACACAAATGACTCACATTGTTTTACCTATCTTCTTAATTTTTGATGTGTTCGGCCGGAACAGTTAGGGGCAACAACTGAACCAAACAGGCAAACAACCCCTTCTCTTTCCCCCCTCCTCTTAAACTATGGTCCATGATGTTTGCTAAAAGTCATGAGGTTAAACTATTCTAAACTCTCGAGAGAATGTTCACTTGTTGTTTGCATGTCACTTAAATGGTCATTAAAAAATTTTAAAAAGTTCAGCAAGATAAATATATGATAGATCAATTCACAAACATGTAAGGTAAAATTTAACTTTTACATGTTGCAATGAGAATTAAATTTAATTATGAATATACGTTAACTAGTTGTAATTTATTTTATTTTATTTTGCAACTATTAAGAGTTGAATTTTAACTTCGTGTTTTTCGTGTTTTGTGGAGTGATATATCACATATAAATACATATTTTTAATTTTTTTCATAATTATTTAAGTGACATGAAAATAAGGGATGTATAGTTTAAAATCCACTCTCGAGGTTTCAGAGATTCTCCGTTCTCTCGTTTGCGTGGAGCAGAGCACAGCCTGTGTGCGATAACTGAACAAACGGGGAACAAGCTAGGGTGCCAAAGATTAAGATAGAAAAAGACGCAGAATTATTCAGTTTTGTCTGTTGCATGGGATTAAACATGGCCACATGGGACATCTGTGGCAACTGCTCTTCAAATGAGTGTGTAGACGCGGGAGACTGACAAGAGAACGCCTGACCGACGAGGACTCGATCGGACGCTAGCATGGACTTGACCGAGAGCCGGCATGTTTAGTTTAGTACATGATGTGAATCACGTGAACGAAAGGGACGATGAGATAAGAACATGACACGCTCAGCTGGGGTGTTCTGCAGTGATGCCCCCATTAGTAAGACGCTGCAGTAGCTAGTTGGTGCGTGGCACGCTACGCTCAGATGGTGGCCGTCGCGTTGTTACTTCACCTACTGACCTACGTATGGAAATGAAGCGGAGACTTGTTCGGCGACATTGACTGGAACGTGGTCTTATGTCTGCGCACAATCATACAGGTCTCGCTGATATGTTCAAACTAGTAAATACCTTTTGAATATCTTCGCCGGCCCGGCCCCGGTGAACGAAATGCATTCTGAATAGGGCATGCACCGAGCAACGAATACTGAATTGCAAATTGTTTCAGCTAGCTTTACAAAATTTTACCGGTTATTTCCTGAGAAGTTAGACTCCTATTTCGTGGACTCTTTCATCAAACATTATTTTTAGGGGCACTAAAGGCAGAAGCCATGTCTCGTTCGTTTGATAAAAGAAATGATACACATTGACCAAAATAACCGGATCACACCGACTTCCATCCATAAAAAAAAAAAGGAGTGCTACCAACCGAGCAACGGGTAGTCAGTCATAGCAATTCTCTCCAGGACGAGGAGTACCAAAAGCAGCAGCACTGTGACGACTGACGAAGTGACGAGCACGAGCCAGGAACGGGAGACCGGGCAGCCGCAGACGCAGCAAGTCCGTCGCGCGCCCCCCCACCAACACCCCGTGCCGCGCAGGCGCGCACCAACCACCACACAGCCACAGCGCCGCACACGAAACTTCCACACCGCAGAGCCCAAAAACCTCCCGTTTTCTCTCATACTCCGCGACGCGGTGACCGTGTGCTCTCGCCTTGGATCACCAGACCATCACCAACCCCCCTCCGTCATCCGTCCTGCAGGCCACCCACCCGCCTATTTAAGCCGCGCCTCCCCCTCCATTCCCCTCCAAGAAGAGCCGCACCATCCAGTGCAGTAGTACACTAGCTCTTCTTCACAACAGCTAATCGAGTAGCTAGAACCATTATATACTCTTCTCTCGACGCTTTCTGTGCTAGGTTAACCGATCCATCTTCTGGTACTGAAATGGAGTGCGAGAACGGCCGCGTTTCTGCCAATGGCATGAGTGGTCTCTGCGTCGCGGCGCCCCGCGCCGACCCGCTGAACTGGGGGAAGGCCGCGGAGGAGATGACGGGGAGCCACCTCGACGAGGTGAAGAGGATGGTGGCGGAGTACCGCCAGCCTCTGGTCAAGATCGAGGGCGCTAGCCTGAGGATCGCGCAGGTCGCCGCGGTGGCCGCGGCCGGCGAGGCCAGGGTCGAGCTCGATGAGTCGGCCCGCGAGCGCGTCAAGGCCAGCAGCGACTGGGTGATGAACAGCATGATGAATGGCACGGACAGCTACGGTGTCACCACCGGTTTCGGCGCCACGTCCCACAGGAGGACCAAGGAGGGTGGTGCTCTGCAAAGAGAGCTCATCAGGTGAGGATTAAGATTCCTAATAAGCGGCAACGTTTACCTGATCACTGTGATTAGTTCAGTTTACTGTGCAAATTCTTTGGACGCCATCCTAATTATAAAATTGCTTGTTTTCTCGGCAGATTCCTCAATGCCGGCGCGTTCGGCAGTGGCACCGACGGCCATGTTTTGCCGGCAGAGGCAACCCGCGCGGCAATGCTCGTCCGCATCAACACACTCCTCCAGGGATACTCCGGCATCCGGTTCGAGATCCTCGAGGCGATCGCCAAGCTGCTCAACGCGAACGTCACACCGTGCCTGCCGCTCCGGGGCACGATCACCGCCTCCGGTGACCTCGTCCCGCTGTCCTACATTGCCGGTCTTGTCACTGGGCGCGAGAATGCCGTGGCAGTTGCACCAGATGGCAGCAAGGTGAACGCCGCTGAGGCGTTCAAGATTGCTGGCATCCAGGGCGGCTTCTTCGAGCTGCAGCCCAAGGAAGGCCTTGCCATGGTCAATGGCACCGCCGTGGGCTCTGGCCTTGCATCGACCGTGCTCTTTGAGGCCAACATTCTTGCCATCCTCGCCGAGGTCCTCTCGGCCGTTTTCTGCGAGGTGATGAACGGCAAGCCGGAGTACACCGACCACCTTACTCACAAGCTCAAACACCATCCAGGACAGATCGAGGCCGCCGCCATCATGGAGCACATCTTGGAAGGAAGCTCCTACATGAAGCATGCCAAGAAGCTTGGTGAGCTCGACCCACTGATGAAGCCGAAGCAAGACCGGTACGCGCTCCGGACATCCCCACAGTGGCTCGGCCCACAAATTGAGGTCATCCGTGCCGCCACCAAGTCCATCGAGCGTGAGATCAACTCCGTGAACGACAACCCGCTCATCGACGTCTCCCGCGGCAAGGCGCTGCACGGTGGCAACTTCCAGGGCACGCCCATCGGCGTGTCCATGGACAACACCCGCCTCGCCATCGCTGCCATCGGCAAGCTCATGTTCGCGCAGTTCTCGGAGCTCGTGAACGACTTCTACAACAACGGCCTGCCATCCAACCTGTCTGGCGGTCGCAACCCGAGCTTGGACTACGGCTTCAAGGGCGCCGAGATCGCCATGGCCTCCTACTGCTCCGAGCTGCAGTTCTTGGGCAACCCAGTGACCAACCACGTCCAGAGCGCCGAGCAGCACAACCAGGACGTCAACTCTCTGGGACTCATCTCCTCCAGGAAGACCGCCGAGGCAATCGACATCCTGAAGCTCATGTCCTCCACGTTCCTGATCGCCCTCTGCCAGGCCGTCGACCTGCGGCACATCGAGGAGAACGTCAAGAGCGCCGTCAAGAGCTGCGTCATGACGGTGGCCAAGAAGACACTCAGCACCAACTCCACCGGCGATCTCCACGTCGCTCGCTTCTGCGAGAAGGACCTGCTCAAGGAGATCGACCGCGAGGCGGTGTTCGCGTACGCGGACGACCCGTGCAGCCACAACTACCCGCTGATGAAGAAGCTGCGCAACGTGCTCGTGGAGCGCGCCCTCGCCAACGGCGCGGCCGAGTTCAACGAAGACACCTCCGTGTTCGCCAAGGTCGCGCAGTTCGAGGAGGAGCTGCGCGCGACTCTGCCAGGTGCGATCGAGGCCGCACGTGCGGCCGTGGAGAACGGCACGGCGGCGATTCCCAGCAGAATCACCGAGTGCAGGTCGTATCCGCTCTACCGGTTCGTGCGCGAGGAGCTCGGAACAAAGTACCTGACCGGCGAGAAGACACGATCGCCTGGCGAGGAGCTGAACAAGGTTCTTGTGGCTATCAACGAAGGCAAGCACATCGACCCGTTGCTCGAGTGCCTCAAGGAGTGGAACGGCGAGCCCCTGCCAATCTGCTGAACTAGTGAACCGATTAGCTGAATAACAGTGGAGTGTGGAGGCGTGCGGTGTTGTTTTTATCTGGTGAATATTTTATTTTTACACTTATCTTTGTGTTACTCAAAAGAATTCTTCGTTGCATAGCGGCAAGCATGCAACAGCAAAACTTGCTACGAGTGGCGGGTTTCAAAAGCAACTAGTGTTGTAACATGTAAGTTTTGGATATCAGAGTGTTGCAAATCATTAATTTTCATGCAGAGCTCTTATTTTCTTTTTAGCTGTTTGTTTACTCCGAGTTTGACCTATCTGCGCACAATGTAATCCATACTGATTGGGTAAAATGTGCATAAATATGGCTTCAAAAAGAAATTTTCTTTTATTGAAAAGAAAATAATTGTAGTGACTAAATAATAACAGTGCAGCGATTTGACTTGTAAAACTATTCTAAACTCTCAAACGACACTTCTTTACATGTCATTTAAATAGTTATGAGAAAAATTAACATGATATATTAATACATGATAAATCACTGCACAAACATGCAATGTCAAATTTAACTTCTACATGTTACAACGAAAAAAAAAATTTAACTATGGATATATGTTAATTAGTCATAGTTTTTTTTTAACTCTTGTAGACGTTGAATTTTAACTTTTATGTTTGTACAGTGATCTATCACAAATTAGTCTTTCATATTGAACTTATTAATTTGTTTTCACAACCATTTGGATAACATGCAAATAACAATGAGATGTCCCCTCGACAGTTTAGAATCCATCCCAATTTGACTTGTTTCTTTTATATACCTTTAGTGGGGATTTTCATCCCTCGAGGGAACATCCACTCATTTTTTTATGTCACTTAAATGGTCATCAAGAAATTTGAAAGAAAATAACAATATAGTTTAATATGAAATATATTACTCCATAAATATGCACGGTTAAATTCAACTTTTACAAGTTAAAAAAAATTAAACTGACATGTTAACGTATATTCACACTTATTTTTGTTATAATTTGTAGAAGTTGATTTTCAATTTGTATGTATGTGGAGTGATATATTTCGTATCAATTTTTTTTTATTTTTTTATGACTATTTAGATGACATGTAAGAAATGATAGGATATCCCCTCTAGGGATAAAAACACTTTCCCTCTTTAATGCTTTGACGGTTGTGATCTGTCCGACATGCCAGTATGACTTTATGCTGGTGAGTCTATATTGCAGTCAATGTGGCGTACTAAAATGTACTTCCTCCGTTTCACAATGTAAGACTTTCTAGCATTATCTACATTCATATAGATGCTAATGAATATATATATATAATAATGTCTAGATTCATTAGCATCTATATGAATGTGGGCAATGCTAGAAAGTCTTACATTGTGAAACAGAGGGAGTACTAACTGTAGTTTCTTCAAAATAATTTTAGTTTTATCATTTTGTTATTTAAAAAATCACCCAACCTTATAGCCTATGACAAAATGCTAGGTTATGGTCTTAATATTGATCAAAACATCATATTAATTTAAAATCTAAATAATATAGGGTAAAATGTGCAGATACGTTTGCTTTATTTTTATTCCATACAAATTTTATATATTGTTGATATGTTGATTGCTTGGTGAAGATGATAAGTTAATTGTTTTGATATTTTAAACAATACTATGCCAAAGATGGAAAACCAAGTTAATATTTGAATAAGGCGGGTTTTGTGAAACTTCTAGAGCATACAAAATATTGTTGTGTAGCGCAAACCATAATATCAATGGTTTGAACCCAATTTGATCTCAAAATATAGAGTGTCTTTGTGGTCCAGCAACATGTACCGCACGGTACTGGTACCGCCAGTACGCATATCACCGTTGAATTTCGCATGGGTAGGATCGGGAGAGAAAAAATCACGAGCTCTGTATTCTTCCGCAGCCGTGCGTGTGCCTCCAATCTGCGCGTGAGCCAGACTGCGACGACTCCTCCGCCTTCACCGCGAAACCCTAATCCCGTGTCCTTCGCGTCGTCCATCGTTGCAGACAGGCGGCGCGGCGTCTTCGCAGCGCTGGAGAAGAGAGGGGAGAACCATGCGCGCCGCAATCGATATTGCTTCGGCGAGAGGGCCCAGAACGAAGTCGCGGCGCCGGAGGAATAACACGGCCGCGTCGGCAGACGAAAACGCCGGTGGCGGCAGAGGAATACTTCCCGATCCATCCGTCCTGAACCATCTGGCATACAAAGTTACTCTTTTACCCTTCCAACCATCTTCTCCATGCGGTACCGCCTGAGGGACATTTTTGGTACCTCACGGTACCACGCAACACCAGCCATTGGATCGTGCCAGATCCAATGACTAGCATTTGGTACCGCCCTGGTACCGCTCGATACTATTGGACCCTAAAAAAACTCCAAAATATAAGGTTATCTAAATTTATTTTTATATAAAAAATCCAGCCACACTGAAAACGGCCAGAAGAAACGTAGGATACCATAACAGAAACAAAACTGCCTGATGAAGATAGTGGGAAAATTCATTCCAAACAAAGACCGGTACAAATCAACTAGAATTAAACTATGTGTTCGCAGTGCTCTTTAATTAATGTGCTGAAAGATAACACAAGCAGTGAGTGAAGCACTACCCTTTCAGCGGCTCATTCCATCTCAGCATCAGGCCCTTCACAGTGGGCGTTCCTTCGTCTAGCTGGAGCCTTACTTCATCCTACGTGGTGAAAAAAGTTGGTGGGGCCCATAGCTTCACTAGCTTCTTCGGTTCCTAGCGAAGGAACGAGAGCCTCGCTCAAAAAGTCGAGCGCGGGGCCCACCGATGAGAGATGCGAGGACGAGAACGCGCTGTGCAGGAGGCCGACCTTGATTCCCGAGCAGAAACTCCTTCCACTCCGACGACTCCGGCTCCAGCTCCAATCCACGCCGCCGTCGCCGGTAAGGGCGGGCGAGGACGCGCCGCCGCCGCCGTTGTTGAGGAGGACGGCGAGGACGCTCCAGATCCGCGCCGCTAGGTCCCGAGGATGCCGCCGCCCGCGCACCAACCACCACACAGCCACAGCGCCGCACACGAAACTTCCACACCGCAGAGCCCAAAAACCTCCCGTTTTCTCTCATACTCCGCGACGCGGTGACCGTGTGCTCTCGCCTTGGATCACCAGACCATCACCAACCCCCCTCCGTCATCCGTCCTGCAGGCCACCCACCCGCCTATTTAAGCCGCGCCTCCCCCTCCATTCCCCTCCAAGAAGAGCCGCACCATCCAGTGCAGTAGTACACTAGCTCTTCTTCACAACAGCTAATCGAGTAGCTAGAACCATTATATACTCTTCTCTCGACGCTTTCTGTGCTAGGTTAACCGATCCATCTTCTGGTACTGAAATGGAGTGCGAGAACGGCCGCGTTTCTGCCAATGCCATGAGTGGTCTCTGCGTCGCGGCGCCCCGCGCCGACCCGCTGAACTGGGGGAAGGCCGCGGAGGAGATGACGGGGAGCCACCTCGACGAGGTGAAGAGGATGGTGGCGGAGTACCGCCAGCCTCTGGTCAAGATCGAGGGCGCTAGCCTGAGGATCGCGCAGGTCGCCGCGGTGGCCGCGGCCGGCGAGGCCAGGGTCGAGCTCGACGAGTCGGCCCGCGAGCGCGTCAAGGCCAGCAGCGACTGGGTGATGAACAGCATGATGAACGGCACGGACAGCTACGGTGTCACCACCGGTTTCGGCGCCACGTCCCACAGGAGGACCAAGGAGGGTGGTGCTCTGCAAAGAGAGCTCATCAGGTGAGGATTAAGATTCCTAATAAGCAGTAACGTTTACCTGATCACTGTGATTAGTTCAGTTTACTGTGCAAATTCTTTGGACGCCATCCTAATTATAAAATTGCTTGTTTTCTCGGCAGATTCCTCAATGCCGGCGCGTTCGGCAGTGGCACCGACGGCCATGTTTTGCCGGCGGAGGCAACCCGCGCGGCAATGCTCGTCCGCATCAACACACTCCTCCAGGGATACTCCGGCATCCGGTTCGAGATCCTCGAGGCGATCGCCAAGCTGCTCAACGCGAACGTCACACCGTGCCTGCCGCTCCGGGGCACGATCACCGCCTCCGGTGACCTCGTCCCGCTGTCCTACATTGCCGGTCTTGTCACTGGGCGCGAGAATGCCGTGGCAGTTGCACCAGATGGCAGCAAGGTGAACGCCGCTGAGGCGTTCAAGATTGCCGGCATCCAGGGCGGCTTCTTCGAGCTGCAGCCCAAGGAAGGCCTTGCCATGGTCAATGGCACCGCCGTGGGCTCTGGCCTTGCATCGACCGTGCTCTTTGAGGCCAACATTCTTGCCATCCTCGCCGAGGTCCTCTCGGCCGTTTTCTGCGAGGTGATGAACGGCAAGCCGGAGTACACCGACCACCTGACACACAAGCTGAAGCACCACCCTGGACAGATCGAGGCTGCTGCCATCATGGAGCACATCTTGGAAGGCAGCTCGTACATGAAGCTGGCGAAGAAGCTCGGTGAGCTCGACCCGTTGATGAAGCCGAAGCAAGACCGGTACGCGCTCCGGACATCCCCACAGTGGCTCGGCCCACAAATTGAGGTCATCCGTGCCGCCACCAAGACCATCGAGCGTGAGATCAACTCCGTGAACGACAACCCGCTCATCGACGTCTCCCGCGGCAAGGCGCTGCACGGTGGCAACTTCCAGGGCACGCCCATCGGCGTGTCCATGGACAACACCCGCCTCGCCCTCGCTGCCATCGGCAAGCTCATGTTCGCGCAGTTCTCAGAGCTTGTGAACGACTACTACAACAACGGCCTTCCCTCCAACCTGTCCGGCGGGCGCAACCCGAGCTTGGATTACGGCTTCAAGGGCGCCGAGATCGCCATGGCTTCGTACTGCTCCGAGCTGCAGTTCTTGGGAAACCCAGTGACCAACCACGTCCAGAGCGCGGAGCAGCACAACCAGGACGTCAACTCCCTCGGCCTCATCTCCTCCAGGAAGACAGCCGAGGCCGTCGAAATACTGAAGCTCATGTCCTCCACGTTCTTGGTCGCCCTGTGCCAGGCCATCGACCTGCGGCACATCGAGGAGAACGTCAAGGGCGCCGTTAAGAGCTGCGTCATGACAGTGGCCAGGAAGACTCTGAGCACGAGCGCCACCGGCGGCCTCCACGCCGCTCGCTTCTGCGAGAAGGATCTGCTCCAGGAGATCGACCGCGAAGCCGTGTTCGCGTACGCCGACGACCCGTGCAGCGCCAACTACCCGCTGATGAAGAAGCTCCGGAACGTGCTCGTGGAGCGCGCCCTCGCCAACGGCGCGGCCGAGTTCAACGCCGAGACCTCGGTGTTCGCCAAGGTCGCCCAGTTCGAGGAGGAGCTCCGCGCGGCGCTGCCAGCGGTGGTGTTGGCCGCACGGGCAGCTGTGGAGAACGGCACGGCGGCAACGCCCAACAGAATCACCGAGTGCCGCTCCTACCCACTGTACCGGTTTGTGCGCGAGGAGCTCGGAACCGCGTACCTCACCGGCGAGAAGACGCGGTCGCCCGGCGAGGAGCTGAACAAGGTGCTCGTCGCCATCAACCAAGGCAAGCACATTGATCCGCTGCTTGAGTGTCTCAAGGAGTGGAACGGCGCGCCCCTGCCCATCTGCTAAACCCTTGTATCAGAACCTCACAGGAGATGATGAGATGAGTACAGAGGTGGTGGTTTGTTTCGAGTAGTGTGGATTATACCAGTACAAGTAGCTGATCAAACATTTTTTATACATTTGTTGTGTTAAGGATTCTTCAATGTACACCTGCAATGCCACAACCTGGTAGGGAATAACCTGGCAAGCAGCTAAAGTAATTGTTTTGTAAGTTTTGAAGTATAATTTACGATTCTTTTTGTGTTTGGACTAGTAAACATATTTTCCTGTTTCAAATGCTCCGGTAGTGTATTTAAAAACACAACTTCTAAAAAATGGTACTAGGATAATTTCTTTCTGACCTCTGGTACTTCTTGATTCCTCTAAAATGCAAAATTCTCATTATCGTGGACGGCCATGTTAGCGTCCTGGTAATTTGCACTTTAGATCTTGGGTGATACATTAAAATAAGAGTATATGGATTTAGATGTACATTTTACAAGCTCACGGTTCTAGATAACACTATGGTTCAAGTTTAAGAATTGGTTGTGTATTTTACTATTTCTTGTTTTTATTATTTTGGTGTATTGAGTGTGTGTATTTATGTAATCTGCTGATGAAACCAGAAACAAACAATCCCCTCGATCAAATATAGTAGATCGTTCCTATGGCCTTATAGACACATACTCCTGGTCTAAGGATGCGTTCGAGAGGGCTTCTAAGCAGAGCTACTATCTCGTTTCATGTGAACATGTTTTCCGAACCACTAACCGATGTGTTTGGTATAAAAACTTTCCATGGAGAAGTATTTTTTTAAAAAAAAATCAATTTTCAAATTAGTAGTATTTAATACCTAATTAGTTAGTTCCTCCGTCCCATATTAAGTTCATTTTTAGCACATTCCATTTATCCCAAACTAAGTTTATTTTTAGAGTAATCATTGCATTGGAGTTTGTGAAAGTATGGAATAATTGTATTGGGATTAGATACAGTGAGGACATTGGGATTTGATAAAGTAGGGGTATTATAATTTTTTTATTTTTATTGGTATGTGTTAGATGGGTGAAAAATAAACTTATTTTGGTATGAAGGTAGTATACACTAATTACTCATCTCATTTTACGTACAACTAAGTTTTTTTTATAATAGAAATGATTTACATCTCTAGTGTCTGCCAACATGCGCACAGCTAATGAGTCAAGAAAAAAAGATAAAAAAGCTTAAGGTTATGGGACACAAACCTCATCTTCTTTCTAATGATATATATCCAAACAAAATATCAGATAGAAAACATATAGAACCTATAACAATATTCTAAAAAAATTACACCATCCAAAGTAGGACAAAAGACTAGTGGCTACCGATTCTAAAGAGTGTAGTTTCATTACGCATAGTATCCCACTTCTCCTATGAATGGAGTCACCTGGAAGACGTGAAGATAACCTGCATGGGGTTAAACAATTTCTTGTTATTGAAAACTATATCATTTTGACCATGCCAAATTGATCAACGTAAGATACTAGTTCCAAATAAAATAATTTTTTAATGGATTTAGTACGTACTCCCTTTATCGAACTCACCCTTAAATTTTCAACAAACCTCGGACCTTTGAAACACCAAGCCAACCATCCATCTTGAAGTCAATGAAGTCACTCATGGTTGCTTATCTGAAGAACGTTGAAGCAGCAACATTTTCGCAGCTCCTATATGAAGAACGCAAGTTGTAGGAGGTTGGTGGAGGAGATATACGAATGACGTTGTCTGAATGAACTTACGGGAGGGCCCGGATACCCAACACCCTGTTTGGTGCGAGCTTAGTTGCCAACCACAACGGAGTAGATCGACCTGGCCATCAAGCTGAGTTGGTCACCATGAGTTCGTTGTTACCAACCACACGCAAAAAGTGTGGATAAAAATATTAAGACAGCCCATTTAAATGGACAAAAATAATCACATGGACGATGCATTGCTGTACCTGCCTCCCATTGAACCGGCTCTTTAATATTTCCTGGTTCTTAAAGTAAGAAACGTGGAATCTTCATGGTTCAACTGTGCTCGTGCTATTCTTCGGGACAATGTGGGAGTAAATCATTGTTTATGCCAGGTTCTTTACGCGCAACATAGCGCCTGCTTAACTGCATAATACACGAGAAAAATACTACTAAACAATTTGCTTCATTTTGTCTGAACTCTAAAGGCTTCAACTTGCTTTCCTTGGAAGTTCTCTGTTGGTACAGAATCAAATGCGGCAACTTGAGCTCAACGCGTCTGTACCGAGAGAGAGAGAGAGAGTTACAAACACATCGCTTGGCTTAACGCTGAAAATGACTTAGGCTGTGTTTAGATCCAAAATTTGGATCCAAACTTCAGTCATTTTCCATCACATCAACCTGTTATACACACACAACTTTTCAGTCACATCATCTCCAATTTCAACCAAAATCCAAACTTTGGATCCAACTAAACACAGCCTTATCATAAAAGAAAAGGCGTAGATAATTTTTTTATATGTGTATTTGGCGATCAAAAATCAATGCTGAGAAAAACTACGAAGAAAAGCCCTAAATCAACTGTACAATTAAATTTTTAAATTTAAATTTTAGCTGCATAAGCTGTTGGCCAAAAATGCCCCTGTGTTGACGTACTTACTACACAGGCTTTAAGCCCATTTTCTGCTGCTGTAGTAGTGCGCTGTTTCATCGATTCGAGGCAATTCCTCCATATCTCGCACAGCCAAAGGTCACTCTTTGGGTGCGTTTAGTTCACGCCAAAATTGAAAGTTTGATTAAAATTGGAACGATGTGACGGAAAAGTTAAAAGTTTATTTGTGATAGAAAAGTTGGAAGTTTGAAGAAAAATTTTGGAACTAATCAAGGCCTTTCTGAACACTTTGCTCTGCAGCAATTCGCGCTCCGAATAATTAACCGATCACGTCATTTCATCGTGTTGGCTGCGTTTAGATATAGGGTGTATAGTTTTGGCGTGTCACATCGGATATGCCAGCACACATTTGAAGTATTAAATGTAGACTAATAAAAAAATACAGAATCCATCGGTAAACCGCGAGATGAATTTATTAATAAGCCTAATTAATTCATCATTACCAAATGTTTAATGTAGCACCACATTATCAAATCATGGACTAATTAGGTTTAAGAGATTCATCTCGCAAATTAGTTACAATCTGTATAATTAGTTATTTTTTTAGCATATATTTAATACTCTCTGTATATGTCCAAACATTTGATGTGATAAGGTGTAAAGTTTTGCTGGGGATCCAACGTTGTCCTGATGACCACTTGGGTCAGTCCTGCACTCCTGCAGCGTCTCGGATCTCGGAGTGATTGCATGTGTAAACAGGACGATACCGGATCGAGCGACCGACGGACCGACTGACCGCGAGAGACCGTCAGCGTTGGCTCAGCAGAGGCCTCCCGTCCACACACGCGCACTCGGTCGATCGATCGGTCGCTTGCTCCCTCCCACCAACCCCCGCCAAATCCCCCGGCCGCGCAAGTCTCCAGCCACCCACCCCACACAGCTAACGCACCACCGAGGCAACACGCAACGCAAGCGCCGCCGCCGAACCAGCCGGTTCCCCCGGCTCGGCGCCTCTCGCCCCAGTCACAATCGTGCAGGCAGAGCAGCCACGCGTCGCGCATGGCCGAATGGTAAGATTGGTAGGCAGGTCCCATCCGACGGCGAGCGCATGCTCAGCTAGCCAACAACCGAACCCCACACTGCCCTGGACGCCCTTAGCCCCAACCACCATCACCCGTCGCCACGCTATTTAAGCGCCCGTTCCCCCACCGTTCTTCTCCAAGAAGAGCATCAGCTTCCAACTCGAGCTCTTCTTCTACTTAAAAGAAAAAAAATACACGCATATCTAGTAGTACTGTTCTAGTGTTCTTGTACTTCTATTCGTGTGCTACTACTGCATCTGTGAGTCTGTGTGACTGTAAACATCTGTAATGGAGTGCGAGACCGGGCTTGTTCGTTCCCTGAACGGCGACGGGCTGTGCATGTCGTCGGTGTCGGCGCCGCCGCGGGCCGACCCACTGAACTGGGGGAAGGCGGCGGACGAGCTGGCGGGGAGCCACCTCGACGAGGTGAAGCGGATGGTGGAGGACTTCCGCCAGCCGCTGGTGAAGATCGAGGGCGCCAGCCTGACGATCGCGCAGGTGGCCGCCGTGGCCGCCGGCGCCGGCGACGCCAGGGTGGAGCTCGACGAGTCCGCCCGCGGCCGCGTCAAGGCCAGCAGCGACTGGGTCATGAACAGCATGATGAACGGCACCGACAGCTACGGCGTCACCACCGGCTTCGGCGCCACCTCCCACCGCCGCACCAAGGAGGGCGGCGCGCTCCAGAGGGAACTCATCAGGTGACAAATCGATCGCAAGCTCGATCCTTTATTTTGTTTCACTTCCATTGTTCATCAGTCTTTACATCAGCAGTTCGATTCTATGATTACGACGAGATTGAGGATCACTATATTAGTTTATTTAATCTCTGAGAACTTGTGGGACGAACTAGATGCGCTTGCATGTGCTCTCGCTGCATAGTTGTGTGTGTGCCCACGAGATACCGTCATTCTCGGAGCCAAAAAGGATTCTTTTGGGGTGTCAGCCAGCCAATACTAGTACTGGAGTATATCCTTCGCCATTATTACACTATTATGATCCATCCAGCTGTAGTATTTGGGTAAAATCATCACCATATTTATTACTTCTCGCCACCATCCAAACACGCAGATGCACTGTATCTCTTGCTCGGTTCATGCCACATCTGAAGTTCTGAACCGGCTACTAGTAGTAACCGTCCTGCACTGTTACACCTTTAATTTGCACCACACGAACACGACTCGTGTTAACTAAAAAGAAAGTGAAAACACAAGACGACGATTATGTGTCCGTTGGCGCGTCGCTAGAACTCCTTTTTGCGTCTTTCGTCTGAGGAGAGGAGAAGGAGAAAGGAAGCAACCTTTTTCTCTCTTTTCTTTTTCGGGACATTTGATAATATGTTTATCCATGAGATAATTCTGTCGCCGAGCGAGAATTCGGGATCTCGAGGAGGGTATCCGGCCATCCGGGGCCAAGGGTAGGCAGCTGCTGGGCTATCATATCAACGCGAGTAGTAATAACACCAACTGCGTGCGTTTGCTCGGTTCGGCCGACGGGTTGGCGCGATGGCGCCGTCGCGTCGCGACTCACGCCATGCACGCGGGACGCCGGACAAAGCGTTCGGCAGCGCAGAAAACTTCACATGGAGACGACGTGGGCAGTGGACTGGTGGCCTGCCTTCGGGGGATTTTCCCACGGCCACGTTACGGCGAAAGCGAGCTGAGGTTAGGTGACACATCCCCTGTCCTCGCAGGGAGACAGACAAATTCACGGCTCTGGTTTTCCTTTCCTGTTTTATCATCGACTGGTTTGGGAGCGTCCAATTATTAAACGGACAGTATGCAAATAAAATTGAAGGGGAAATAGTCAAAATACCCTGAACATGTGGAGTTGTGGACGAGTAGTTGTAGTATTCGTATCCGAGATAAGGTCCAAAACACTTTGTTTTTCGTTATTTAAACGTGATGTAGAACAATATTGGGACTTATTTGACTTTTAGCACATGGCGGTGACCGACAGTTCTGCACAGCTGCACAACTAGTACGTACGCGCATCTGACTCGTTTGCTCTCCTTATCATGGGGAGCATAATTAATTAAGCAATTATGAAACTCTAAATTAATCATCAGTCGGCACGGCGGCAGTGTGTATGTACACCGAAGGAAAATACGGAAAGAGAATACGCAATCATATATCTGATGGGAAAATTGCAAAAATCACCCCATAAATCACTTGAAATTTGACATTCCACCCCATAAGTTATTTTGTTGCAAATGCCCACCCACCTACTCAATTTTGTTACAACAACCACCCCAGCAAACACATGCTTAACCGAATCAACATGTTTTTATAAAATGTGATCTATCAATGTGGTCTTTACCAAAACTAAATACTTCTAGAGTATTACTGATACATTTTTTTTGTAAGATTCCACAAATAAAATTGTGGACGAGAGCTTAAAGTTTTTTTCTTTCGTGAGCTCTGAACTGAAATTGACATGTCTATCGCTCTGTTTGAACAGATTCCTCAATGCCGGCGCCTTCGGCACCGGCACCGACGGCCACGTTCTGCCGGCGGAGGCGACGCGCGCGGCGATGCTCGTCCGCATCAACACCCTCCTCCAGGGTTACTCCGGCATCCGCTTCGAGATCCTCGAGGCCATCACCAAGCTGCTCAATGCCAACGTCACGCCGTGCCTGCCGCTCCGGGGCACCATCACCGCCTCCGGTGACTTGGTCCCACTGTCCTACATTGCCGGCCTCATCACCGGCCGCCAGAACTCCGTGGCCGTCGCCCCGGATGGCCGCAAGGTGACCGCCGCCGAGGCATTCAAGATTGCCGGCATTGAGCACGGCTTCTTCGAGTTGCAGCCTAAGGAAGGTCTTGCCATGGTGAACGGCACGGCTGTCGGCTCTGGCCTTGCATCGACCGTGCTCTTTGAGGCCAACGTCCTTGCCATCCTCGCCGAGGTCCTGTCCGCCGTGTTCTGTGAGGTCATGACCGGCAAGCCGGAGTACACCGACCACCTGACACACAAGCTGAAGCACCACCCTGGACAGATCGAGGCTGCCGCCATCATGGAGCACATCTTGGAAGGCAGCTCGTACATGAAGCTGGCGAAGAAGCTCGGCGAGCTCGACCCGTTGATGAAGCCGAAGCAGGACAGGTACGCGCTCCGCACGTCGCCGCAGTGGCTCGGCCCACAGATCGAGGTCATCCGCTTCGCCACCAAGTCGATCGAGCGCGAGATCAACTCCGTCAACGACAACCCGCTGATCGATGTCTCCCGTGGCAAGGCGCTGCACGGTGGCAACTTCCAGGGCACGCCCATCGGCGTGTCCATGGACAACACCCGCCTCGCCCTCTCTGCCATCGGCAAGCTCATGTTCGCGCAGTTCTCTGAGCTCGTGAACGACTTCTACAACAACGGGCTTCCTTCCAACCTGTCCGGTGGACGCAACCCCAGCTTGGACTATGGGTTCAAGGGCGCGGAGATCGCCATGGCGTCGTACTGCTCCGAGCTCCAGTTCTTGGGCAACCCGGTGACCAACCATGTCCAGAGCGCGGAGCAGCACAACCAGGACGTGAACTCGCTTGGTCTCATCTCCTCCAGGAAGACCGCCGAGGCCATCGACATCCTGAAGCTCATGTCCTCCACGTTCTTGATCGCCCTGTGCCAGGCCATCGACCTGCGCCACCTCGAGGAGAACATGAAGACCGCGGTGAAGAACTGCGTGATGCAGGTGGCCAAGAAGTCCCTGAGCATGAACCACATGGGCGGCCTCCACATCGCTCGCTTCTGCGAGAAGGACCTGCTCACCGCGATCGACCGCGAGGCCGTGTTCGCGTACGCCGACGACCCCTGCAGCGCCAACTACCCGCTGATGCAGAAGCTCCGCGCGGTGCTCATCGAGCACGCGCTCGCCAACGGCGACGCCGAGCGCGTCCTGGAGACCTCCATCTTCGCCAAGGTGGCCGAGTTCGAGCAGCACGTCCGCGCCGCGCTGCCCAAGGAGGTGGAGGCCGCCCGCGCCGCCGTCGAGAACGGCACCCCGCTCGTCCCCAACCGGATCAAGGAGTGCCGCTCGTACCCGCTCTACCGGTTCGTGCGCGAGGAGGTCGGCACCGAGTACCTCACCGGCGAGAAGACGCGGTCGCCCGGCGAGGAGCTGAACAAGGTGCTCGTCGCCATCAACGAGCGCAAGCACATCGACCCGCTGCTCGAATGCCTCAAGGAATGGAATGGCGCGCCACTGCCACTCTGCTGAACAGAAATGGAATACCAAAAAAAAAATGCAAAACAAGAAGACGTATAGCAACACAAAACTGAAAGATAGAGAGCATTTCGAGAGTGTGAATGTTTTCTACTATGTCTAGATGAACATAGTGATGATACTATTTTACGGTTCTTTGTAGTTAACTTGATGTTACTGTTGCTGTTTCAGCTTCTGCGGTTGCCATAACCTGCAGTTCCGCATGGCCTGGCACGCAGCTTTCTGAAACTTTTGGTGCTGTAAACTTGTATAAGTTGGGGGGACTAAAGTAAATTATTTTGTTTTACAGCTGCTGCTCGTTCTCTGAAGAAGTTCTTCACATCCATTTCGTCTTGTCAAGCGCGCGCGCACACACTATTCTCGAAAATGCTGATTTGTAGCAGTATCTGTTTCTGATGGTACTTACAACTGTACAAGATCACGAAAATGCAGGAGACACGCGGCCATGTTCAAGTCGGACTAACTTTTGCAGGTGGCCAATCGTTATATAATCATGCTGGTCAGCTCGCGAGGATGGCTGTTACAATTTGTTATTCGTACCTACCACGAGAAAATGTGGTCGGAATCATGGAAGCGTGTATTTCTCAGGCTGTGTTTAGATCCAAAGTTTGGAACCAAACTTCAGCCATTTTCCATCACATCAACCTGTCATACACACACAACTTTTCAGTCACATCATCTCCAATTTCAACTAAAATCTAAACTTTGCGCTGAACTAAACACAACCTCAATAAGCAGTGGTACTACGGCTGGATTCATGGTCCAAACTCCCAACTCTGTTGAAATTGGAATTAGTACAAAGTACAAAATAATTTGTACTTTGGGCTGTGTTTGGATCCAAACTTCTAACTTTTTTCATCACATCAACTTGTCATACACACAACTTTTCAGTCACATCGTACCAATTTCAACCAAAACTTTCAACTTTGGAAGGAACTAAACATAGCCTTGTACTAGCTACTCAGTTTAAACTAGCTACTCAGTTTGTGATGCATACAAGAGTAGCGCTCTGTTTAGTTACAAAATAATTCTTCAAACTTCCAAATTTTCCATCACATCAAAATTTTCTACACACACATACTGCCAACTTTTCTATCACATCGTTTCAATTTCAACCAAACTTCCAATTTTGGTGTGAACTAAACACAACCTAGATGTTTTTTTCTTTGTTGATCAGTTTTGCTATACTGTCCACCGGCAGTGGAGATCATAACGAGAAATACTACTAACCTTATGAACAGGGATTATAATTTAGTAGTGCCAGAATTGGCTGTTTGATTTGCATTCTGGATTCCTATCAAGGCTTGTTTAGTTCCTTTTAAACTTCCAAAAATTCCAGCACATTAAATATTTGGACACATGCATAGAACATTAAATATGGACGAAAAAAAACCAATTGGACAGTTTGCATGTAAATTGCGAGACGAATCTTTTGAGCCTAATTACGCCATGATTTAACAATGTAGTGCTACAGTAACATTTACTAATGACGGATTAATTAGGCTTAATAAATTTGTCTCGCAGTTTACAGGTGGAATATGTAATTTGTTTTATTATTAGACTACGTTTAATATTTCGAATATGTGTCCGTATACTTTAAAAAAAAATTAGACAGGGACTAAAGACGGCCCAAGACTTCAAAAATGATTCTAGTTCAGACGTCAACGTGCCTTGTTCGTTTGCTCCTCCAACCTTGATGTACAGCCATGGGGCATGAGCGATCCTTCTCACCGATAGAAACTCCCCCATTTATGACAGCTAATTGTGTCAGTGCAACGAGGTTGACACCCTTGCTTGCAGCTGCAAATGCAAAGATGCAAGATTCCTGGGAGACTTGTCCGCACTATTCACTAATTTTCTCCACAGTACAGGACCTTTTATATACAAGTGCATGATTACTGCAGGGGCACCCAATAGACGAACAGTTAAGTTGATCATTAGAGGCCACCTCTCCACATGGCGTGATGTAGCCGCAAGCCTCAATTGAATTCCTAACTGCAAGTAGATGCGAGATTGAAGGACCAGATCCAGAGCTTGCTTCAGCTATCTGTTCGTAACATGCTGCTACTAGATTTCTCGTTGCTCCTGCCGCCTAGCCAAAAGCTTTTAAGATAGAACTAAACTACACGGGAAAAAAAGCAGCAGAAAAATACTCCTACCCACCAAAGATGTTCAGTTTTCAGCTCTTTTTGAAACAAGAAAACTCTGTTTTTTCATGGTCAGAGTTCGAGAAAGTGATGCTTGCAAAGAGAAAGAGTACAGATCGTAACATTTTGAAGAGGGGTGGAGATTGAAACTCGATTATTGGCTATGTTTGTACTCCTGCGTATATAGAGACCGGATTTCTGTCCATTATTTTTTCTTAAAAAAAAAAAGACTGCAACTTATGTCAGTTGAGTAAAACTCCAATAATGACAGAGATACAAGACTAATATACCGCTTCACAATCACACAGTAGTACTTTCGCCTTCGTAGTTCGTAGTCGTTCACTGCTCACAAACCATCATTCGGTGTTGGCTTCTGCAGATGCGTAAGCTAAACCGAGAAGCATGCTCCTTGTCATGTACTGTCTGATCGCAAAAGAAACGTACAGCCAGTTCAACTACCTGTCTGCTTCAGAGGAGTACAGTTCAGAGCTGCATTTGGATTAATGGATATGGACAACACATCGATCATTAGGTTCAGCTGAGATACTAGGTGAGAAAAAAGAAAAAAGACATCCATCTAGAGGTGGTAGTAGTAGTGTTCAACCAAACCTCTACCAGCAATCCATGCAACCAAGTCATAACTCGCTAACTCGCAAGTTCCATTTCGGCTTTTTGGTAGGTAGTGTCTCAGATGTTGAACTTGCAGGGCCTGGTTTTTGTCACTTTATCTCGACCTGGAACAGAAGCGGCAGCCGACTACTACTCTGCACTCGTATGCAGATGGATGCGATCGAAAGACGGTCAGAGAAGAGAAAGGCCTCTCGTCGTCATCGCCGTAATCCTGTGAGGAACTGAGATAAACCTGCACACACGCACGTGCTGCAGACAAACTGACGTGAAGAGTTTTTAGCCATGAGTAACACGAGTACTTCTTGCAGTGCAAAAGATGAGGCTACAAGTCTTCAACTGAGCAATACACTAATAATATACTCCTATTGTCCGCTGAATAGTGCATTCAATTGTTTGGCTGGCCTTGTGTTGGTGTTCGTATACGGGCGTAGCTTCAGACAGCCAGTACAGCAGTTCGGCATGGTTGTTAGTCGCATGATCCACCCTCTAAAATGCTTCCATTTTCTTATTTCTGATGTGGGTAACCTTAGGCCGACGAAGCTTGGGCTGATTGGGCTGAGGCAATGGATCGGGCCAGATCTTTTTTGTTGGTCCGGAATATCAATAGGAAAAAGTACACCAAAGGTCCCTCAATTTGTCATCGAGTTACAAAATCGTCCCTCAACCGCAAAACCAGATATATGACATCCCTCAACTTACAAAATCGTTCACTTTAGGTCTTTCGGCGGTTTTGACCCTGGTTTTATTTGGCGTGGCGACTGAGTCAGCGTAGGCCCCACATGTCAGCGTATCCAAGTCAACACCTCCTCTCTTTCCCTTCTTCTCTCCCTCCCCCTCTCTCACTTCTCTGCGAGGCTGGCCGGTGGGTAGGGAGGAGGCCGGCGAGGCGAGGCGGGAGAGGAGGAGGGCGACGGCGGTCGGCGACGGGCGACGGGCGACGCAGCGGCAGTGATGGGGGACGAGCGGCGGCGACGCTGGCGTCGCGCGAGACGGACGGGTGCGCCGCGAGGAGGACGGGGACAAGGCCCACAAGGCGGCAGGAGGAGAACCGGGCCCACGAGCACGAATTCATGGGTGGCGGGGGGAGGAGTTGCGCTCGGGCGTCGGGGAGAGAAGCTCACACGCCCCTCCCACGATGATGTTGTCATCGACTGCTCCGTCATGGCCGTCCCTGGGTGTCATGTTCATCGAGGCCGAGTACGACGATGACTTAGCCGGCGTCGTGCCTCGCTGGTGACAACGATGAGCACCACGCAGAGGCCTTCAAGCGGCTCGTGCCAGAGATGGAACCGGGGTGGCCAACTACTCCCCATCAGCCGCCGCCCACACGCAGCTCCCCCCCCCTCCGCCGCCTGCGCCTGTTGCCCGCCCGCCCCCCCCCGCACCTAGCTGCTCCACCTTGATGCCATGGCTCCATGGCTCGCTCGCCCTGCCGCGGTGCAGTGTGGCGATGGAAGAGATGTGACCGCGGCGAATTCCTGCCTCCCCTTCTCTTGCTTCGCCCGTTGTTGGCCGCTGACACCCTGCTCCACGCCTTCGGCCTCTGCAACCACCGCCTCCCTTTCTCCCGCGTTGTCACCGCCACCGCCGCGTCGCCCGTCACCGGCTGCTGACGCCCCTCCCCTCTCCCGCCTCGCACTGCCGACCTCCTCTCCACCCGTTCTTG
>CM020179.1:29945538-29989169 GCA_009805545.1 Oryza longistaminata | reverse complement strand
AAAATTTTTCAAAGTTTTTTGTTTTTTTAAATTTTTGTTTTGGTTAAAAATAATCAAACAAAAAGAAATATTAAAACCGGGTATAGAGAAACTTAAAACTGACAAGAATATATGATTTGGGTTTTTATCTCCACATTCGTTTGTTTTGTAACTACAGAAAAATAAAATTTTTGTTTTCTTTGTATCGCGACTCCGAACCGAGCTAACAAGTCGTCTACCAATTCCTAAAACGCACAGATGTCGTTCCATTTTTTATAACACCTATCTATATATCATTGCCCCCTTAAAATTGTTATTTATCGGTGTCTCGTCAAATAATATTAACGAGATAGACAAACTTAAAACAAAACCGACAAGAATCTATGATTTCGATTTTTACATAAGGTTTTCCTTAATTAGTGTTGAATAGTCCCACATTGGTTGTGGAAGGGCAAAGGATCTAAGATATAAGTGGGGGAGCCCCTCACCTCAATGGCTAGCTTTTGGAGTGGGAAGGCCCTTTACGATCCTACAATTGGTATCAGAGCCAGGCTAGGTTAACATCTTGGCCCGATGGACACGTGTGAAGGCCTGATGGACCGTGGGTGCCTGCGGGGCCCGTATACCTGATGGACCGTGGGCCGGTGGGGCCCGGATACGGTGAAGGGCGGGTGAAGGGCTGAGGGACACTAATGTGTGAAGGGGGAGATTGTTGAAGAGATTGGTTGTGGAAGGGCAAATGACCTAAGATATAAGTGGGGGAGCCCCTCACCTCAATGGCTAGCTTTTGGGGTGGGAAAGGCCCTTTACGATCCTACAATTAGTACACATAACTGCAATACCTCTACAGTGCTGCGGTGAAGGGCTGAGGGACACCAATGTGTGAAGGGGGAGATTGTTGAAGAAATTGGTTGTGGAAGGGCAAATGACCTAAGATATAAGTGGGGGAGCCCCTCACCTCAATGGCTAGCTTTGGGGTGGAAAGACCCTTTACGATCCTACAATTAGTACACATAACTGCAATACCTCTAGAGTGCTGGTTATAATTGCTATTAACATGATTTGGAGCTCTGCTCTTTTGTGATCCTTGCACAGGGGGGAGATTCTGGTTGTCATTTTGACAGTCCAGCCGTGTGCTGGCTCACACAGTCAGCACTGTGGAAAACAATATCCAAGCAAATGAGTCTAAAATGTTGTTGAAGAGTTTGAGGCATATCTTCTAGATATATATCGATCTATCAATCCTTGTTTTGTTTTTTTTTAATTAAGAGAGGCATATCTACTCTTCTCTAAGGTGTAGTGACCTTGCACTGACGTGAAAAATCGCAGAGCGTGCTGCTGAGTGCGAAGAGCAAATGATTTTCTCTTCTTTTTTTTTGTTCGGCAGAGATGCACACGCAATAATTGTCCAGCCAACAACTCCAGTTTCCCTCGAGAGCAGCCTGGTTTTCCTTTTCAGGGTTGGTGAGATTTGTCCCTCCTTCACTTTCCTACTGGCTACTGCGTGATCACCAACAACAGAAAAGTTTTAGAAACAAGGGAAAACCATTGGAAAACAAAACATTCTTAAAAGTGAGCAAAAGCATCTCGGCAAATGCACACCACAAGTTTTTTTTTCTAAAAAAAGGCACTTCCATTCAAAAAGTACCCAAAATTTTCATCAGGTTGTTTAGATTACTCGTGAACACGACGACGGTTTCAATTTTGAAAGTCTTAATCATCGTTCCATGTTTGGACCACGGGCAATATATATCGCCAGAAATAGTTTGACCCATATAGGAACTGCGAGAAATTATGTGTTTCAAACATGGCCCTTCATTAATTTTGGCCAAATATGATTATAGTGTAGTGATGTTCAAGTGCACATAAAAAAACCATTCTCCATGGAACAAAAAAGTAAAGTAGGATGGAAGTTATATATCTTTTTTTTTAATAGATCCACCATACAAGCCACCAACCAACCCACTAGGCAGAGGGAGAAGAGAGGAAAAGGCCTTACCTACCTACACCCGCCCACCCGCTCCACCGCGCCACTATTTAAGCGCCCCCTCCGCCTCCATTTCCCTCCAAGAAGAGCTCACTACCTTCTCCTCCGGCTCTTCTTCCACCACCCCCCAGCTCCTCCTCCTCCTCCTCGTCGTTGTTCGCCACCACCGCTCGGAGAGATGGCGAGCCAGACCGCCGACGCCGCGGGGTTCGTCGCGAGCGACCCGCTGTCGTGGGGCAAGGCGGCGCAGGAGATGACGGGGAGCCACCTGGACGAGGTGAAGCGCATGGTGGCGCAGTCACGGGAGGCCGTGGTGAAGATCGAGGGGTCCAGCCTCCGCGTCGGCCAGGTGGCCGCCGTCTC
This sequence comes from Oryza longistaminata, assembly GCA_009805545.1. Lineage (NCBI taxonomy): Eukaryota > Viridiplantae > Streptophyta > Magnoliopsida > Poales > Poaceae > Oryza > Oryza longistaminata. The sequence goes on along the minus strand of CM020179.1, from coordinate 29,986,840 downwards.
CGCGGCCAAGGACGCCTCCGGCGTGGTGGTCGAGCTGGACGAGGAGGCCCGCCCCCGCGTCAAGGCCAGCAGCGAGTGGATCCTCAACTGCATCGCCCACGGCGGCGACATCTACGGCGTCACCACCGGCTTCGGCGGCACCTCCCACCGCCGCACCAAGGACGGCCCCGCCCTCCAAGTCGAGCTCCTCAGGTAAAAAACAATCATCCAATTAATTACTTCATTACTGCCTTAATTGCTATGGATAGCATAGATCCACTTTCAACCACTTCGTCCCCCCGCGTTTACCGGGAGTTTTTATGAATTTCTTATTGTAGAAGTACAACTTCGCCCATAGATAGACACACAGCTCATGATCCCAGCTCACCTCATTCATGAGTCATGACTGATGAGTAGCAGTAGCATCAAAGATATAAAATGCAAGTTAAAAAAGGCAAAAAGCGATGTGCCCTTTTTCTTGGCCATCCCCTGAGATTCATGGGCTGTTCCTACTCTTTATTAGAAAGAAAAAAACAGAAGCAAATAAATGCACTCCCTTACCAGCATGGAATTTTTTGCTCATAGCATAAAGTCAAGTACAGCATCCAAGCTGTTTAATTCTAGTACCAAGCTGGAAAACTTGTCTCGTGTGTAGTATATACACCACCAGCACAGCTCCAGTTGAAAAAAAGAAAAAAGAAAAAAACGGCCAGATCTATCTCACCGGCGCGCGCGACACAGCGAGTTCGCGCGAGCGAGGCGTCTGGTGGGGCGTCGTTTTCCCCGCACCGCGCGGTGGTCTCGTCGTACTACCGAGAGTATGCGCACGCCACCGGCGTGCGCGGCGGAAAAACAGGTCACGCTCCTCCTGTGCCCGCCCGGTGACACGCTCTCAGGAAACCACTTTATTTTGTTGGTACATACTTTACTCCTATATGCTTTGAAAAGGAATATAAATATGTTCTTTAGAAAAATGAATAAAAGTAGTATAAAATTTTGTTGGCGGAAAAAAAATCCAGTGGTAGGATATAGGAGTAGTATATGTGCCATAGGATGGGTGACAAACTGACAAGTCGGCACGTACGAGTATCATGGTGGAGAAGTCAGAAGATATATACTAGTATATCTGTATTTAATAGTTTTGTGGATAAATGCGCGTATAGATTTTTTCTTTCTTTCTCTGCTGAAGATGGAATTTCGATGGAAAATGTATACTGGGATATTTTTGTAGGACTGGTTCTTGTGCAGATCTAGTCGTGTCACGCCCCACGCGTGCCAGTTAGCCGGGGGCCATAGGAAAAAACATGTTGAGTACTAATGAGTAATCGTACAATTGTCAGGGCCATAGGGTGTTCTTGTTTCCAAATCCCGATGCGAGTTGTAACAGAGGACAAGAGTTTACAACCAGTTGTTCCAATTTGTCGTCTGGTTTACTTGTGAGAGAGGAGGAAGAGAGAGAAGAGGGGAAAGAGAGAGGATGATGACGTGGACACACTAACATGTAGGGTCCACGTGGGTCCCACGCTGACTCAGCCGCCACGTCAAACAAAACTAGGGTCAAAACAACCAAAGGACCTAAAGTATACGGTTTTGTAAGTTGAGGAGTGTCATATATTTGGTTTTGCGGTTGGGCAACGATTTTGTAACTCGATGACAAGTTGAGAGGTCGTCGGTGTACTTTTTCCATATCAATATAATCACGATGAACTCCTCTGAACCAGGTTTAATTACAAGGGGAATCCTGTGGGAGAAGAGAAGCACTTTCAGCCTGTCACACCAACAATTAATTGGAGGCATGCATCTCACTAAACTTCATTAATAGGAATAGGCATGGAAGATATTTCATCTTTTGATTTTTGTTCCACCTAGTACTACTTTTCTGAAGAAAGAAAACACCATATGGCATTTTAATTTATAATTGACTTATATTAAAGAAAACAAGAAGCATGAAAGACCATGATAAAATTAATTATAATCAAATTTGATAGTCTTATTATCTACTGCACCATCGCAACCATGACCAATTCTATGTTGTCCCCCCTAGCAAATACTATTAGCACTGCATTCAATTTTTTGTTTTTTTTCCACTGTTCATTAATGATACTCGTAGTGCTACATATGAAGGGCTGCGGTTGCATACTTGCATATCACTTTATCTCCGAATAAGAGGGGAAGGGGTGGGGTGGTTAGATCCAGGGTATAAAGTTTTGCCACGTCATATCAGATATTATATAGGGTGTCGCTAGGGTGTTCGGACACTAATAGAAAAAATAATTACAGAATCCGTCATTAAACCACAAGACGAATTTATTAAGCCTAATTAATCCATCATTAGCAAATGTTTACTTTAGCATCACATTGTTAAATTATGGAGCAATTAGGCTCAAAAGATTCGTCTCGCAAATCAGTCGCGATCTGTACAATTAGTTATTTTTTTAGCCAATATTTAATACTTCATGCAAGTATTCAAACGTTCGATATGACGGGGTGTAAAAATTCTGGGTGGGATCTAAACAGGGCCCTATTTGACCTAGGTGCCTCTTATATATCTTTTAAAATTTGAAGCTAACGAGGGTACAAGACATGCCCATGTCTATCTTGGTTAGCTGTCATCAATACATTATATATCGCAGATATCCTTACTTTTGTAGTCTATCTATAACAGAACTCCATAGATATTTCCATGTTAATATGCGAAAAGGAAAAATATATGTCCAAGAAGTTGGCTCAGAAGGTTACTCTGAAACAATGTATATAATTTTTCGACCCCCTGCCTTTTGTTATTAACCCTGATTTCACAAACACATTTGTTATCTTATATTACCGGGATAAAAGACTTAAAACCGATAAGAATATGTGCTTTGGATGTATATCCACATTCGTTTGTTTTGTAACTAAAAGTAAAATGTTGTTTTCTTTAAGTTGCGACTCTGGACTGAGCCAAACAAATCGTGTACCAATATCTAGAATGCCTTCTCACATATGTTACTACCTTCTATATTAGTTGTCTACCGTTCTCTTAAAGTTGTTATTTGTCAATATCTCATCAAAGAATATTTACAAGGAATGACGAGCTTCAAACTGACAAGAATTTACACTTTAGATTTATATCCACATCATTTTGTTTTATAATTAAACTATATTTGTGTTTTCTTTGAGTTGTGACTCCAAACCGAGCCAAACAAGTCATCTACCAATACCTAGAGCGCATGTGCACGTATGTCGCTACGCCTTTATAACAGTTATCTACCGTTACCCCCTTAAAGTTGTTATTTGTCTGTATCTCATCAAAGGAATATTACTGGGATAGACAAACTTAAAACCGACAAGAATCTATGATTTGGTTTTATCTCTACATTCGTTTGTTTTGTACCTACAAAAAGCTAAAAATGTTGTTTTCCTTGAATCGTGATTCCGAAACAAGCCAAACAAGTCATCTACCAATACGTAGAATGCATACGCACGTCTACCAATACGTAGAATGCATACGCACGTCTACCAATACCAAGAGCGCATGTGCACGTATGTCGCTACATCTTTATAGCAGTTATCAACCGTTACCCCCCTTAAAGTTGTTATTTGTCGGTATCACATCAAAAGAATATTATGGGATATACAAACTTAAAACCGACAAGAATCTATGATTTGGATTTATCACCATGTTCATTTGTTTTGGAACTATAAAAATAAAAGTTTGTTTTCTTTGAGTTGCAACTCCAAACCGAGCCAAACAAGTCGTCTACCAATACCTAGAACACATCCACACATATGTCACTATGCTTTTATAACAATTATCTACCGCTTGACCCCCTCAAAGTTGTTATTTGTTGGTATATCAACAAAAGAATATTACCGGTATAGAGAAACTTAAAACTGACAAGAATATATGATTTGGGTTTATCTCCACATTCGTTTGTTTTGTAACTACAGAAAAATAAATTTTTGTTTTCTTTGTATCGCGACTCCGAACCGAGCTAAACAAGTCGTCTACCAATTCCTAAAACGCACAGATGTCGTTCCATTTTTTATAACACCTATCTATATATCATTGCCCCCTTAAAATTGTTATTTATCGGTGTCTCGTCAAAATAATATTAACGAGATAGACAAACTTAAAACCGACAAGAATCTATGATTTGGTTTTATCTCTACATTCGTTTGTTTTGTACCTACAAACAGCTAAAAATGTTGTTTTCCTTGAATCGTGATTCCGAAACAAGCCAAACAAGTCATCTACCAATACCTAGAGCGCATGTGCACGTATGTCGCTACGCCTTTATAACAGTTATCTACCGTTACCCCCTTAAAGTTGTTATTTGTCTGTATCTCATCAAAGGAATATTACTGGGATAGACAAACTTAAAACCGACAAGAATCTATGATTTGGTTTTATCTCTACATTCGTTTGTTTTGTACCTACAAAAAGCTAAAAATGTTGTTTTCCTTGAATCGTGATTCCGAAACAAGCCAAACAAGTCATCTACCAATACCTAGAGCGCATGTGCACGTATGTCGCTACGCCTTTATAACAGTTATCTACCGTTACCCCCTTAAAGTTGTTATTTGTCTGTATCTCATCAAAGGAATATTACTGGGATAGACAAACTTAAAACCGACAAGAATCTATGATTTGGATTTATCACCATGTTCATTTGTTTTGGAACTATAAAAATAAAAGTTTGTTTTCTTTGAGTTGCAACTCCAAACCGAGCCAAACAAGTCGTCTACCAATACCTAGAACACATCCACACATATGTCACTATGCTTTTATAACAATTATCTACCGCTTGACCCCCTCAAAGTTGTTATTTGTTGGTAGCTATTAACATGATTTGGAGCTCTGCTCTTTTGTGATCCTTGCACAGGGGGGAGATTCTGGTTGTCATTTTGACAGTCCAGCCGTGTGCTGGCTCACACAGTCAGCAACTGTGGAAAACAATATCCAAGCAAATGAGTCTAAAATGTCTGTTGAAGAGTTGAGGCATATCTTCTAGATATATATCGATCTATCAATCCTTGTTTTGTTTTTTTTTAATTAAGAGAGGCATATCTATCTATCTCTAAGGTGTAGTGACCTTGCACTGACGTGAAAAATCGCAGAGCGTGCTGCTGAGTGCGAAGAGCAAATGATTTTCTCTTCTTTTTTTTGTTCGGCAGAGATGCACACGCAATAATTGTCCAGCCAACAACTCCAGTTTCCACTCGAGAGCAGCCTGGTTTTCCTTTTCAGGGTTGGTGAGATTTGTCCCTCCTTCACTTTCCTACTGGCTACTGCGTGATCACCAACAACAGAAAAGTTTTAGAACAAGGGAAAACCATTGGAAAACAAACATTCTTAAAAGTGAGCAAAAGCATCTCGGCAAATGCACACCACAAGTTTTTTTTTCTAAAAAAAGGCACTTCCATTCAAAAAGTACCCAAAATTTTCATCAGGTTGTTTAGATTACTCGTGAACACGACGACGGTTTCAATTTTGAAAGTCATAATCATCGTTCCATGTTTGGACCACGGGCAATATATATCGCCAGAAATAGTTCGACCCATATAGGAACTGCGAGAAATTATGTGTTTCAAACATGGCCCTTCATTAATTTTGGCCAAATATGATATAGTGTAGTGATGTTCAAGTGCACATAAAAAAACCATTCTCCATGGAACAAAAAAGTAAAGTAGGATGGAAGTTATATATCTTTTTTTTTAATAGATCCACCATACAAGCCACCAACCAACCCACTAGGCAGAGGGAGAAGAGAGGAAAAGGCCTTACCTACCTACACCCGCCCACCCCGTCCACCGCGCCACTATTTAAGCGCCCCCTCCGCCTCCATTTCCCTCCAAGAAGAGCTCACTACCTTCTCCTCCGGCTCTTCTTCAGTATCGAATCCTCTCTTCTCCTCGTGCCCCAAGGTTGTTGACACTGCTTGGCTTGCTTCCTCAGATGGCTAAGCAAAAACCAGTAAGGAATGTGTTCCTTTCATCTACCAAACAACAACTACTAATCTTACCTTGGTCTATGCCATGAGCCCACTTCAGGGAAAGGACCGGTTAGGATTAGATGAAGTGCACCTCTCTACCTCTGGTGAGTTAGGTGAGAGTGAGACAGGGAGCTCTGTGTGTTTTTTTTTTCTTTTTTGTGAAAGAAAGTGAGCTCTGGTTGACCTAAAGGTTTAGATTGCTATTGCTTAGCTAGAATTGAAAGTTGGTTCCAACAACTGCTCCACCACTATCAGCTTAAGGTAAGTAGTAGTAGCCAACACATTGTTCAGTCCAACCATGCCTCTTCTCACCAAAGCTTCAAAATAAGATAAGGTTGACAGATTAAATTCCACAGGAAGTATTGAGCACCATATACTTTCCTTGCACCAATTCCAGCTCAATTTAGCTTTTTAAATCAGAGTTTTGAGTGAGTGAGACAATTTGACCAGAAACACTTAATCTAACCTCCCTTTGAAAAGCTCTTTTAACACCCAATTAAACTAACTACCAACTGGTCCTCATGATCTCATCTGGACCTTGTTGAGTTCTCTCTCTCTCAGCATGCCAGGTAAAGTATCCGATCAATGATTGACTGAACAAAATGCAATACGTACAAGCTAGCTAGAGAGAATGGTTGGTTGGTGTGTGGAGATCAAGTGACCACATTACAAGTTGTCTAGCTTGCGTCTGAAGAGGGCCTCCAAACACATGCATGCAGATGCAGTGATACAACCAGATAACAAATTCGGCTAATGAAGAAGAGAAGGTATATATACCCCTGATCGATCAGACACGGTCGTCTCGTACCATTGCAATCGATTGAGTAGTCTGCACGTCGCTCTCTGATCTCAACGCCCTAGCAAAAGGGGGAAATTGATGGTGATGAGAGCAGACGGATCAACAGAATTAGGGGACCTTTGTTGGTTGCTCTCTGCCGGGAAATGATTCCGGGGATCTGAAAAAACAAAAAACAAATGCAGGAGGTGGCCTGCGTGCAGTGAATACTCATCGGTCGTCACAAAATATAAACATTTTTTAGCATTTTACGGAGATTACAAATTACAAATAAACGTAAAACTAAATGAGCAATTAGATAAGAGACGGTAGTAATCTACTACTATTTCCTATATAGGTGTCACCATTAGCTGGAAGTATGTGAAGCCACATCATCACAAATATCACAACCATTGGATCGTTGTGTATCTTAAATATCAGCCATCGATTCAATAGAATACTTCACTAGCTCCTTGCATTAATTGTTGTCTCAATAAAACTGAAATTAATCCCCTTTATTTCTGATGCTGTAACTGTTGTCTCAATAAAAACTGAAATTGATCCCCTTTATTCCTTATGTTGATTGCACAATACATGATTAAGTAATAGCTCTCTCTTAGTGCTCAAAGAACCCATCAAATAATCACTCACTCTAAGCAACTGCTCCCATTTTTCTAATTCAACAATTTGAGCACAAAATCCAACTCCACTCAACTGTTTCTTTTGTCTTATATGAACTTTAGAACTGTTGGTCCCGAACCATGTTTCATTTGTTCAGACATAAAAAAGTTGTTTCTATTTAAAATGAAATATTTTATCATCCATTAGAGGGCTAGGATCTTAGCCGTATAAAACTAAAGAGTTAAAAGGCATTTAATTGTATTATATTCATGTGCATTTCAGCATTACAATTATAGTACATTCATTTAGCTCTAACTTTTTACGAAAAGACCATTGATCTCCGGTTAGTTTAAGTCCTTATTTCTTTATTCTTTTTTTTCCTTAGCTTGCATATTTTTCAAAAATTCATTTATCGGGGCATAGTCATTCCGCAGCAACACGAGGGACATATCTAGTTGTTCGAGATGAAAGAGTACGTATAGGAGTACTATGTTTTTTGTTGAATTAAAACGTTACACATCGCTATATCTGAGATATTAGAGGGAGTACGTTACAAACGTGCCGACTTTGTCAGCCTGGAAGGCTGGAAATATTGCTGTCCGACCAATTCTCACCTGCCGGCTCAACGGTGATTGTATATTTGCATGTACGATTGTGATGTCGCAATCGGAGAAAACGTGGGATCGCTGAAAGGGTCCGGCCGGGTAAGCAATCAGCTGATGCTGTGGGAATCTACGATTCGTTTTTTACCATGCAAACGATGGTGGCGGACGTTGCGAGTAATTAGTGCAACATCTTGCGTTTGCGTGCCACTACTTGTCAAATTTTCTCCCATATATACTTGGCATTTCACGGTTTGCGTTCCACTTCGTTTTTTAATATATGGCAACCTTGATTTTTTAATATGTTTATTATATTTATACAATTATCATTTATTTTATTTTTATTTGATTTATCATCAAATATTCTTTCAGCATAACTTATTTTTAATATTTTAAAAAAAATATAAATGGTTAAACATTTATTAAAAAAAGTCAATAGCATCATATATTTAATAAATAGAGGTAGTACCTACTTAATAAGTCTTACATGTTTTAGAGGTATTTTGGTGTATCTATGTGTTGAAGTAAAATCTCTCTAGTGTCAAATGGCTCATAGGCTCTTATTATCCGAAGATTGCATTTTCCTTTGATTTTCCTATGCTGGTGTCAAATGGCTCTTATTATCCGAAAATGCTTTCGCGCGGGTGGTCGCCAACGATCGTGTCGGCGTTTGCTTTTTTGAGTGACTTTTTTTGTTGGCTAACCATGCTTTTTGGCAACATTGCTCATGGAGGCCTGCTTGGTGGTTTTCTCATGGGCTCAGCCCGTTACCTTTTGGGCTGAATACGGCCCAATCAAGTGCTTGTGTTTTTAATTTAATTTGAATATTTTATGTATAAAGTTTATATATGAAATACTGTTACATATAAAATTTGCAAATGTTTCTACTTATAAAGTTTCAAATGTTTATATGCATAAAGTTTGTGTGTCAAATATTTATGTGTAGAGTTTCTATACCGATTATTCTATCATGGGAATCAAACGAGGTCTTACTGTTTAAATCCTGCCCTTTCTTCTTGTTGTAAACCAACGCGCCTATTAGCGGATCACCGGATCCGTTCCCTGTTCTCCCACAGCAGTAGTGGCGTGAGATTGCAGAAGTAGACAATGGACAAAGATGTAGGGTGAAGCTCTCTCTTCATTATAGATCTGATCTGTAGTACAAGCCAACCTCATATGTCTCATCCTGCCCTTGCATATATAGGGTCTTAGGAGGAGATAGATCTTATCTCTACTCCAATTTAGATATATAGGGTCTTAGGAGGAGATAGATCTTATCTCTAGTCCGATTTGGATTGGTCTATAGTAGGAGATAGATATTATCTCTACTCCGATTTGGATTGGTCCACAGGAAAGGATCTTATCTCCCCAGGAGATAATATATTCCATAACACTTCTGACAAAAATCCAAAGACTTCATAACGTTTGACCTTACTTTATAATCTCATGGTGGAGCACCATACTTGCTCGGCCTGCTTGGGGCATTCGGCCCCTCGTCTTGGCCCAGCTTAGTTTTCGACCCAAGAAGAAGATGCCTAGTCCGGCTATGATCTCAGGCATCTAGTGGGCTTAAGCCGGCAAAAGACAGCATCCCCGGCTGGCCTTCTTTATCCCTTGTTTTTGTTTTTCAGTTTTACGCCCTGCAGGAGATCTTAATTTCTCATTCCTGAATCGTATCTTTGGGCTTGTTAACTTACTTGCCATTCTCAAACCATTCTAAATTTTGGTGACCGAAATTTGATAAGTTATCAAACTATAAACACCATCCACCTTCACCTTATCTTATTAAAATATAAAAATTGAAGATGTTTTTGTTGGTATTTTGGTACTTCATCCGTGTATGAGTCGGTTTTTAAATTCATTCGCTTTTGAAAATACATATCCATATTTTGAGTCGGGTTTTAAGTTTGTTTGCTTTTAGAAATAAATGAGTCATATAAGAAATTTCTTTAAAAAAACTCGCATGTTAACTTAAGATGATCGGATTCCTAATTGCGACTCATGATTTTTTTAGAAAAATATATATCTAAGCGAATTCTCACAGTGAATTTCGTATAGCAATAATAAGATTAAAATAGTTTTCACCCATTGCAACGCACGGATATATTTTTTTCCAGTCTCATTAAAATTAAACACTACCAAAATTTAGCGTTACCGAAAATAGGTATTCTAAGTTTTTTTTTTTTTTTACAATGAAGTGAACCAGCCTTTTTGTCTCGACTACTTTGCTATTCCATTCAGCAAATAAAACCCATCATCGTATTAGCTTTTGCTCTCAAATGCTTTGAAGAAACATTATTTTCTGTGCAATGGAAGTATTCATGTTTCATCGATCGAATGATAATTGCAAGACAGCTGCATGAGCCAACCATTTCATCCTCGAAATTCCATGTATCAACCAGAGCAATTTCAGCCCACCCCAGTTTACTCATGTACATTAGTCTTTAATTAATTTATGTTTAATGGAGTAGCTTAAATTTGTTACTATGTTAGAATCTGTTTGGTAGAGTTTCAGCTCCAACTCCACCTCTTCTGAAGCTAGAGACTAGCTAAAGAGTTTTAGTTACATCTAAAATAGGAGTGCAGCTGGCTAGAGTACTCTCATAAAATGAACTAGGGAGATGGAGCTGGTTTTGGCTGCTCCACAATTTTACTCCAGACTAGCTCTTGAGATTAAATTTAGGAGTTGGAGCCTTGGAGCTAGGGATGCTTATAACTCAAAATAAGTGGGCTCACGACTCATTTTAGCCTATAAATGGGTTTTGTTGGCTCTTAGTATATATTTTTTTAAGGGATTGGATGCATGACACTGATAACTGTATATACGTGCTTCCATTATTTTCATATGATGCTTTTTTTTTGCGACTTAGGGTGTGTTTGAGGAGAAGGGGATTGGAGAGATTGGGAAGATACGCAAAACGAGGTGGGTCATTAGCATATGATTAATTGAGTATTAACTATTTTAAATTGCAAAAATGGATTAATATGATTTTTTAAAGCAACTTTCCTGTAGAAATTTTTTGCAAAAAACGCATCGTTTAGTAGTTTGGGAAGCGTGCGCGCGGAAAACGAGGAGCTATCTCACCCAATGTCACTGGAACGAACACAGCCTTAGTGTGTTCGACACTTGTTTGCCTGTTTCTATGGATTTGTTGTTTCTCTTGAAAGCCTCTTTAGTTGGCAACTACTGCACTATTTACTGGTTTTTGTACATAGATAAGTCAAAGGCTAACACCGTAAAATCTTAATTTTTTTTTCACATGTATACAACTATCCGCAACAACGTGAGGATCGAGTACAATCTAATTTATGCGGTATTCGTGACCATTGGGGTTTAAACCCTTACGGGGAAAAGGCAGGTTTAAACCCTTACGGGGAAAAGGCATATACTTACGTATGCTGTATTCGTGACCATTGGGGTTTAAGGACATGTTTGGTTGGTGCCCTTACCTTTGTGCCCGAGATTTGTAAGCCTGAGTGGTATTCAAAGTTGTAATGTATGCTGCCTGGTCAGACAGCGTCAGCCTTATCTTGTTTGGTTGTGGCTCGTGCCTGAGAAAAAAATTCTATTAGATGTTTGATCATTATAATGCTATAAGTCAAGTATTAATATCCGACATAATTTTTGGCATGCAATTACATCCAGCCTACAACCAAATTAATCGAGCACGCCCGCTTCCTTAAACAAATCAATCATATACCAAAGGAAGGGAAAAATAATCTAAAAAACAAGTGGAAAAGAAAAAGATAAAACATAGAATGAGCCGAAAGATTCTAAATCTATGTATATCGACAGTAAATTTGGATGATTTCTTCCTGATATTTCACCAAGATTGCATGCAATCGATCTGCTTATTCTACCACGGGAAAAATCCTTGCCTAGCGGCGACGGCGTCTCAACACAGCGGCGACGCTACTTCGTGTAGACAGCGGGATCCAGCGAGGAAATCATCAAGAAGGGAAAAGAAAAGAACAGGAGGAAATCCATGCATCCAGTAGAGACAACAATCTGCTTGCGAAGCAAGATGATGATCGTTGCTTCACGAGGAGACCAGATCAAAGCGAAGCGGCAGAGACGACGGGATCTGACGGTGGCTCCGCACGATGATGGGTACGGCACTCCGGCAGGCGACGACATGAGCTTCGTGTGGCTTCAGCGGTCTTGCGCGGCGGCGGCGGACTTGGCGGCTTCGTGTGCGGTTTTCCCGCGTGACAGCCTCAGGCAGCCTAGTGACAAGGGCAAATAGTTAATTATTCCAATGCGGAGGGTTGCCGCGCCTGGAGCCCAGGCGCCTAGCAGGCTGGCACTGGCTAATCCCACGCCTAAGTTGCATCAGGCCAGGCGAGGTGGAAGGAGACTCAGGGTAGCAACCAAACACTCACAAAATAGTCTCGGGCATGTCTCTGGCCAGGCAACTTTCTCATAGGGTAGCAACCAAACAGGCCCTTTCTCATAGGGTAGCAACCAAACAGGCCCTTTCTCATAGGGTAGCAACCAAACAGGCCCTTTCTCATAGGGTAGCAACCAAACAGGCCCTTTCTCATAGGGTAGCAACCAAACAGGCCCTTTCTCATAGGGTAGCAACCAAACAGGCCCTTTCTCATAGGGTAGCAACCAAACAGGCCCTTTCTCATAGGGTAGCAACCAAACAGGCCCTTTCTCATAGGGTAGCAACCAAACAGGCCCTTTCTCATAGGGTAGCAACCAAACAGGCCCTTTCTCATAGGGTAGCAACCAAACAGGCCCTTTCTCATAGGGTAGCAACCAAACAGGCCCTTTCTCATAGGGTAGCAACCAAACAGGCCCTTTCTCATAGGGTAGCAACCAAACAGGCCCTAAACCCTTACGGGAAAAGGCATGTTACTTACGATTTCACCATTGTACCACCAATCTTCCCATATGACTATGATGAGTACAACTACGACCATCCAATGGGTACGCGACTACACTATCACAATTCAGAATTGAGATGTAATGCAGACAATTCACACCACAGTACCACACCACCGATCCTTGGCCTCATAGGTATTTGCACTAGTGTAAGACATTCAACCATCACTTCGGTTGTCCTTCCCCCATGACCATGAGCAGGACCATTCTGATGAGACTACGAGAGTAGTACTCCAATGAGCCTGGGCCTCATAAAATATCTACGCATGGTCCATGAGAAATTGACATGGGATCCATGACTGTAAATTCATTCTGTGCAGGACCAACGTAGGGAGAAATAATGCAGGCTCAGGACCAAAGACGAGAAAAGGACGGCCAAGCACTTCAGATGCAGGCTGGTTTCAGGATTTTGGGTGTACCACATGTCTGCCACCTGTGACAGCTCCAGTCTCAGTCAAACTGTTGCTACTGAACTTGAAGGATGCAGAAAGCGAAACATAAACTAACAGATTAATCTCCCAGCTAGAGAAGTATACAGCCTGATCGGATTCTCCTAAGTAGGATCTATTTCTCACTAAGCAAAACTCAGAAGTTAAAGTCATCATAGAAGCACACACGGTTACATTGTATGTAACCTTACGGGCTGCATGCACGAAAGCTTCGAAGAAGAATCAAAAGCCCCAGCTATTGTTCCAAGCTCGCGATCCCAAGTTGGAGACCTGATGCTGGCAATGGATTTACAACAGAATGGAGATGGGATTCTGGTGCATGGTACGCAATCCCAGAGCCCATGCCAGCACCTCGACTGAGCGCCAAGGGAGTAGCAGATCTGCCCAAATAGTCCATGCTATGGTGATTTATTGTCACAAAAGGGTGTCGCGGTGAACTGCCCATGGATGACTGCGCATCCTGTTGCGATGGTTGACACATGACTGCTGATGCCGGGGCTGAAACGGATGCAGGAATCTGCAAAGCCTGCTGACCTGATGATCGATTAGGCTCTGGCATGCTTCTCCTGGCTGCACATGATTCACAGCATGAACACATCAAAAATGAGATTACAGGCAACAGGTTGGATTGATATGCTATTGAACAAATCAAGTAATAGCAAAACATTAGTCTATGGAATGTTTACTTGTATAACTAAAATGTACTATTATAGCTCCAGCTCCAAAATAAGTCACTAGGTCTAAAAAGGGAAATGTTACTCACTAGAACTGCAAAGACGTGCAAACTGGAAATTCGGTCTACTGTGAGAAACACACCATAATCTTACTTTAATATTATTTGCAGTTTCCGAATTCTTTACATCTTCGTAGAGTAAATTATAAGTGCAGAATGTTAAAAAAATACTTTTACAGCAAGATCGTGGTATTATTGTAGTTTGTTAGTGCTGCTGGTTAGTGGAGATAGTGTGAGATATTTGTAGAATCAGGATACTACGGCAAACAATTCTATGAATATTGAATAAACACAACGCCTGAATAAAAATGTGCAAATTTCTTTTAAGAAAGTATTTTTACTGACCGGTGCCAAAAGATGACACTGCCAGCTTATATGTATTCTAAAGGATGACAGTAGAGATGCGTACGGATTGAAATAGAGACATGTTACCAGGTTTGGAGCAATTATACCAAGCTATTTATTATATCAATTAATCTTACGGTGCATTAAACATATGTACCTCTTGATCCGTGTGAAACAAACATAGTCTGGAATCCCTCAGCCAACGTTTGTTGTTTATAGACTTTGTCAGCAAGTATTTGAAGTCCTTTCTTTCTCTGTGATGTTTCCATCTCCAATTTATGGATCAGCTCATCATACTTCCTTTTAGTTTCAGCCATCTCTATTTCACGTGCCAAAATAATTTGTTGCCGCTGATCAAATTCATGAGAAGATGCTGATTAGATGAGCAAGACTATTAAGAAGATGCAAGAAATGTGCACATGCAATTGAATAAAAAAAAAGAAGGGATCAAGAAAGGAACCTTCTCTTCATGCCTCTTGGCCATCAGAGAACGTAACATCTGTAACCGACTCAACTCAACAGCAACGGGATCTGATTGAAACCCAGCTTCATTAGGGCGTTGCTCAAAGATGGATCTTGTTAGAATCTGGTTGACTGAATATGACTCAATATTTGATGCTCGAGGGTTGATAAACTCAGTTCTAACCGAATGAATACTCCCATCAGGTGGTTGATGAGTAACAGCCTGGCAAGTTGATGTATTTGCTTGCATGTTAGGCTGCTCGGTAACTTGGGCAAAGGAGGAAGCTTGACCATTAGGCGCTTCCTTACTTCTAATGTCCTCAGACTGTTCCACCCGAATCACATTACTAATGTCCTCAGATTGTTCCATCTGAATCACATTAGTTGAAGGTGGACTTGCAGATGGAGCTTCCTGCGGAGAAACAGTGTTCAAGGATATCTGGTGATCTGCACATGGGGCTTCCTGCAGATAAGCAATGTGAAAGGATTTCAGATTATGAAGTGTCATAGGATAGTTTGTAAGAGGCCCCGAACCACATCATAAAATTTATTTGTCAAAACGAGCCAATAAAATTAGAATTAGATTAACCTTGTGAAGCAATGCAGTTTCGCACGGGCTCGAGGCAGACTCAAATGGGAGTTTTCTCTGAGACCCAGAGCAGGAACCTAGCGAAACATTATAGGTTGAACTTGGACATCTTCCCTTTGCTCTGGAAAGCAGGTTTGCATTTTCTGAATCAGCAGCCACAACATTAGCATGTGCTGATGCTGCACTAATGTGAGATTGAGAGGCATAGGATAACTCTGCATCCCCCACATTACTTTGTGCTGCTACTGGGAAGTCAATTTGTCTCCCATTATTTTGACCAAATACCATTGTAGTCGGCCCACAGGTGGACTGTGAAGACCTTTCACAGGTGAAAACTTCTTCAGCTGCACCAACTGAAGCCCCATCCTTGGTAGATACATTGATTTCAAGCAGAACTTTTGAGTTGTCTAGAATGGGCTCAGAAGTGTCGCTTCTCTTGCCTGCACGGGTCTCTTCTGATTTTGTACTTGAAGAAGCAATAGCTTCAATTTCAGTAGATAGACATTCCATGTTAAAGTAGTTGAGCTGTGCATCACCATTTAAATAGTCAGTCGAAGAGCATTTCAATTTCTCTATCTTAAGCCCAGAATATGACAAGGGAATCATGTCAAAATCTGTCTTAAGGTAACCAGCTTCAGCCTCAAATATCCAGCGGTTTCTTACTCTCTTCTCCTTGTCTCTATCTTTTATTTGTCGTTTCACAAATTCTATCAGCTGGGATTGGAAATGTTTATGAAAAGTCTTGTGCAAAACAGAGAATAGTAACTTTGGTAGCTTCATCCTGCAACGTTTTATTGTTGGTATAACTCGTGTGTACTGGACTTCATAAGAGCGTAGATGTTCTTGGAAGAACTCAAACTCTTGACTTTTGCGCACAACATTGAATTCCTCACGGTCTTCGTTGTGCCATACCAATAGTTTATCAAATCTTCTTGAGCTGACTTTTTCAATCTTTTTCAAGACTTGTAGATAATCGGAATATTTATAATAGTCATGCTCCTTCTGTTTATGCCTTTTATTTGATCTACTGTTGACATGTGATGAATAACTTCGACTGTATTCCCCAGAACATGTTCCATGCAATGCCAACTGCCTCACTTTAACAGTTTGATCCTCAAATGCTCTACACTCCCTGAACTCACCTTCTTCTAGTTCAGAGTCATAAAATGATATATATTCCTCACTTCTCTTTTCCATCTCAAGTTTTTTACATTCAGATGATTCCTCGCGAGTATCAACAGTATCCCATAATATATCTACTAAAACCAGTAGGGTGACTGAACTGGATATCCTATGTCATTGCCATGAAGACGACTCATTGAAACTTCTGGCTCAAAGATGGAAAAAGTTAGGACCTCACTTCAGTCGAATTAATTGTGTGCTTCACTTCCAAATCTAGGCACCAATAAGCTGGATCTTAATTGTGCCACACACAGATACAAACCACAAGAAAACCTACCAAAGGGTAGGAAGACAAACTTCAGAACCATACGTTAATAAAAGCACAACTCTTATCACAAAACGAAGAATATACAAATTAATTTAAAAATTAAAACACACATAAGTTATAGGAATTCCTGTACTGGGCCAGTTGAAGGAGCTAGAAATACCTTCGGTTTCTCTGCTAAAGCTTTATGGCACAGGATTTTTAAGCATGGTACTTAATGTATTCAGTAATGAAGATGTTCCACAATAATTTCTTCAATCAATTTAGAAAACTTTTAGGCTACAGTTGTTTTAACTGGTTGTACTACTATGCATCCACCACTCGAAGGTCCAGACTTCCAGAGCTCAAAGCTGAAGCCATCTAACAGGACCAAACATCTTCTTAATTTGTGGCCAAGGGTAATTTCCCATAGAAACAAAGCAACAACGAACAGCATGCCCTTCTAACAGGACCAAACTAGCGCTGTGTGGTGTGGATAACAGATTGTAAGGTTTGAATGTTTGATAGTCAACAATGGTTAACCACAGCAAATAATATCCCATATTTCTGTTAATCATGAAACGAACTATCTACTATTTAAACACCAAAAATGTAGCTTTTAACTTCTTAACCAAACATCTCCTAGATCATTAGAATCTATTTAGTAAAAGCTCATTAGAGCCTAATGGAATCACCTGATAACAACAGGGGACTAGAACCAAAAGAAATTTAAGAAAACTAAAATGGCAAAAGGGCAGAGCAAGCTGAAGCAGAAAACTATTTTTACATTACACCACTACAATGTCCTATGTAGAAAAATATGTGTTTATTTCTACCATGTAAATCCAGTTAATTGATACAACCTCGGTTCACATTTGATCAATGTATTAGCTCTTGGCAGCAAGACCAAGGTGTCCATTTACTGCTGCATCAATATGCCTGCATGCAAACCAAAAGCGTTGCATGCAAATCAAAGAGACCAAGCAGCTGCAATTTTATATTGAATTGATTGATCTCAGCCTATGCGGAGCCAAGTGTGCATTCGAAAGAAATCAAATTTCAATGTAAACTTTAAAAGCAATTAAGCTGAAAACTTTCAATGTTCACCGAAGGAATACCAAGCTTATGTGTTGATCAAATATGAATGTTTTGTTTTAAATTATATGCTGATCAAATGTGAATGGAGGGAGTACCATGAAGAGCATGAAACCAAGAGGATTGAGCTCGGTAGAGAAGTCGTGGAATGAACAAATCACATTTACATCAAATATCATGATGAGCTAAAGCGCTGAAGTGTGAAATAAGTACATATTACCAAAAAAGGAAAAGGGCTGAGAATGGCAACAATATCTTTAACAAGAGAAACAAAAGACGAATTTCCCGCACAATCTTGCAATTTGCGCAGAGCTAGGTTAAAGTTTAATTGAAAGTAGAAGTGTTTGATGCACAACTCCTGCTTCTATTTATGTGAATACAGTTCTGTTTTGTATATAACTTGGCCGTGTGCATCCACTTCCGGATGCAGAGGCCGGGCACTGCCCATTATCTAAAAAAAATTGTAAAATTGTATATAACTACATCAATTAATCAGCACGGTTAACCTGGACCTACCAAATCATTGGCATAGATCTCTCCTTTTCCCTGATTAACGTGATAATCTCTATGCCTTCAGAGAAAATGTGGTGGCTCCCTTTATCCTTCTCTTAATAATATAATAGATTGGGGGAGATGGTGAGTGGCAACTTATATTTCCATCAGAAGAAAATATTGACAACTTCCAGAGCAATTACACTACTATAGGCATCTATAAGCGCAGTAACCATGCTAATAAGCATTATAATCTGTATAGCTACCTCAAACTCTCAATATACTCTCTCAGTTCACACAATATTTGTCTGGCGTGCATACTAGCATTCGCTCGTACTTTCTGTTGTCCAGTCATTAGATAGAATTTTTTTGACGCAAGTCATTAGATAGAATAGTAGTAGACTACTACTGTATCCACAAAATAAGGAAATATATTGTCTAATTCCATTAGATACTACTACTGTACTAAGTACTAACCATAACCATGAGCCAACTCCCTGGTGCGTTGGTTAACAACCAAACAATATTGTCAATTGTAAAAGAATCTATTACTGAAATAATGAAGAGTAGATACAGCAATAAACACACATAAGTATTATGTCAAGAAAAACACACATAAGTACTTAATTTTACCAGCATTGAAGATCCTAATAATCAGGCATAGCTAAAGTTATTGATAGGGGCATAGCTAAAATTATTGATATGGCACCCTACTACCCCTGGTCATCTGGTGTAAGACCAGAGTTAGATTCTCACCCACCAGGCTACCGATTTTCGGATTGACTACATGACCCAATCTTCAATCTTGCACATTCAAAGAAACTCCAAGTATTTTAGGCTCCGCGAGGGGGAACTTCACTCCCGATCGATCTTTTGTTTTTAAAGAACGTGAACGTTTCTTCATCACGCCAACGAAAAAAAGAAAAAAAAAAGAACGGCTTTCTTGATGGGTTAAAAGCACAAGTCACACCACCGCGACCCGCGAGGAGTAGACCGATCCCATAAAACCTCGTCTAAACCCCGACCCAACCCGACCACCTTCCAAACCCCAACCCCCGCAACAACGCCGAGAAAAGCACGCGATTCTTCCCCTCTCTCAAACGCTTGCTCCTTCGCTACTCAATCGGAAAGCAAGTGAGAGTAAAGCGGGGGGAAAGGATAAATCCACACACAAAAAAAAAATCCATAAATTGCACCACCACAGGAAGGGAAGGCGAAGAGTGTGTTACCCCCCACTCACCTACGAACCGGAGCTAAGCTAGGCAAAGCCTCCCTCCGCTCCCCCGGCGCGAGGAGAGAGAGAGAGAGAGAACGCGGGGGAGTCCGCCGGCGGGGAAGGGGCTCCGGCGAGGGTTCGCGCTCGCGAGGAGATCGACGGGCCCGCGTCGGTCCCGACCGCTTCCGCCGCCGCTGCGGCTCGCGTCGGTCGTGCGAGCGATCGAGAGGCGCGGGGTGGTGTGTTCTGTGTTTGCGGTGTGGTGTGGGTGTGGACTGTGGAGAGACGGGACCGAGAAAGGGGGTCGGATTTTATAGTGTGACGGGTCGTGTCGAGGCGAAGTTACGGGATTGCCCCTCTGTCCCCTGGGTCACTGCTGGGTGGGGTGGGTGGGCCGTGGGGCCCACGCTCATGCCCCTTCGTCGCGTGGGCGGGACGTGGGCGCGTGGCAGCGGTGGCTGCTGGAGGCTGGAGCCGTGGGCATGAGCAGGGGTCGCCGAAGCGCTGGCCAGCAGTACAGCGCGCTTGCTGCAGTGCCAAGCGGCAAAGCGAAAGTGCCAGGTCACAATGTGAGCCGTGACAAAGGTTTCTGTTGCTAATGAAGGCTTCAACGGCGTCTCTAGTGTGCAGAAACCATTGACTATCTATACCATTTTTAAAGAGAACAGTGATCTCCGTGTGAAGTGTGGGTCCATCAATTTCGACACTGCACCCCTCACATTGATGATCTGTTCGTCCATTCGAAGAAGGAAAGCTTTGGCGAACACGTTTGGGCTCAGCGGAATGTCCCATGTTCAAACACATTTGGTCCTAGAGGTACCATTATATTGCCACAAGAATATGGTGTTAAAAACTAGGGCTGTGTTTAGATCCAAAGTTTGGATCCAAACTTCAGTCCTTTTCCATCACATCAATCTGTCATATACACACAACTTTTCAGTCACATCATCTTCAATTTTAACCAAAATCCAAACTTTTACGCTGAACTAAACACAGCCTAGGATAGTTAGGGCCTGTTCAATTTGACGCAAAAAAAAAAATTATACTAAATTTTGGCATAGTTGCCAAAATTTTAGTAACTTGCCAAAATTTTGGCAGGATTTCTTATATAGTTACAAAAATTTGGCAGCAAACTAAATGTAGCCACTTTTTTTGGCAACTTTACCAAAAATTGGTAAGGTTGAAAATGGCATTAAAGTGAACATGCCCTTAATACGCCAAATGTGTAAGAAATTTTAGATGGATGCGACGTATTTTGATACTATGAATCTAGACAGGGAGCCTATCCAGATTCGTAGACATAGGATATGTCACATCGTTTCTTGTCTAAATTCGTAGTACTATGCTATCTTACACCCATCCAAAATCATTTATAATAGGGTTTGTTAATATAATATGGGATGGAAGGAGTAGACAAAAGTATACATTATTAATAGGAACAATTGGAACCATGCCATTATAATTTTACAAAATTTGAGATATGCCATCCTGACCCATATGTCATTGACTCATGTGGGTCATATATGTCATTGAGATACCGATGGCATATCTCAAACTTTACAAAATTATAATTGCATGGTTTCAAATTACCCTTATTAATATTACTAGGCGTAGTAGTACTCACACACGTACCAATATATATAAAAAGATTATAATACCCTCAGTATCGAACTCCAATGCAATTGTTTCGAAGTTTATCTAATTTCAATGTATTGTCTACTATCCTCATAAACTCCAATACGATAATTACTTTTAAAAAAAAGCTTATTTTGGGACAAACGGGAAGGGGAAATAAATGATAATTACTTAAGTAGTATTAAAGGAGATTAAAAGCATCCACAATGTGTTTAAAATAGGCGGTAAGAAGTCTTAATATTTGGTTCATCACTGTGAGGGCAGGTTGTAAGATGGGTAGAAGTATCATCTAAAACTAACATACTATCTGAAAGAAGCAATAAATAAATATTAGCACGGTTATTAAAAAAATATGTGGAAATGATTGGTGGTAGGTTGCAATTGGTCGAGAAAAGAAAGTACTATTGTATAAAGAAATTAAATAGATATGGAATTGTGATTAATTGAGATGAGGGGTGGGTAGAGAAATAACTTTTTTTTGACAAGTTATTATGCTATAAATAGCTATATTTTGGTCCATATGTGGTATCTATCTATTGTGAGAATTAAAATTAAGTACTTACCCACTTAATAAGCATACATTGAACCGGGTTATAATTGTTTCTATCTTATACAATGTGTCGATAGTAAACTAAAGTCTACACATAGAGCAATGACGGCTCAGTCTTTCGGATGTACTCATAGAGGTAGAGTATGCGTGTGTGTTTATAGTAGTGATTGTACACGTATCGTGGATGTCTATGTTTGTACTATGTTTTAAAAAAATTGGGTGAGATAGAGAAGAGTTTAATATTTTTTTCAGGGCTTATTGCCACTAGGTAGTAGTGCTATCGATGGATTTAGTTACTAACTCATCTACTATCTACTTCCTCAATGCTATTAAAGTACTCCCTTCGAAAAAACAACATTGAGGATTAATCTGGAAAATGCTTAGGGGGTGTTTAGATCCCACTCTAAAATTGTACACCATGTCACATTGAACGTTTAAACACATGCATGAAGTATTAAACATAGGCTAAAAATAACTGATTGCACAGATTGCGACTAATTTGTGAGACACATCTTTTAAGCCTAATTGCTCCATGATTTGACAATACAGTACTAAGTAAACATTTGCTAATGACGCATCAATTATGCTTAATAAATTTGTCTCGCGATTTACTGACGGATTCTATAATTATCTTTTTTATTAATGCCTAAACACTAAAAAAACCCGATATGACATACTAAAACTTTACCGTCCTGGATCCATACACCCCTTTACTCAGATTCATCTATATAGTTGTTTTGTTTTGAGACGGATAGCAAGGGGTCATGTTACCCACCTTTCGTACTACCACTAGGATGTCCCTGCCTTTTTGTGAATCAAAGTCCCAAGAAAATCTTTTGGAGCAGATCACGTAATTCTGTCAGCGCGGGCCTGACACGGCTACAAGCCTCTTTTTCATGAAACCTGTTTGGAGCTAGCAGAGTCATGTTCTACTGTAGCATCGCGTGTTCGTGTTCTTTATGGCCGTGTTTATTTCGTGCGTTAAAATTTTTATAAGTATATGGACACATATTTAAAGTATTAAACGTAGATTAATAACAATATAAATCTGTCTATAAACTAGCAAGACGAATTTATTAAGCCTAATTAATCTATCATTAGCAAATGTTTACAATAGCATCACATTGTCAAATCATGGTGTAATTAGGCTTAAAAGATTCGTCTCGCAATTTACATGCAACTGTACAATTGTTTTTTCATCCACATTTAATGCTCCATGCATATGTCCAAACATTTGATATAACGAAATTTTTAGAAGTTTGAAGGGAAATAAACACTGCCTATGTTCTCAATGCATTCTTTAGGCTGTGTCCTCCTGACACACAAAACAAAACAAGTGATTAGAGCGAGATTAATTAAGTATTAGTTTAAAATATTAAAAAAAAATATATTAATATGATTTTCTAAAACATTTTTCCTACTGAAAACATTTGCAAAAACACACTATTCAGCAATTTGAAAAGTGTGCGCGTGGAAAATAAGGAATGTGAGTTGGGAAAGAATGGGGGCTTATAGGAGTACTACTTCATCCGCCACAAAATAAGTTAATTTATTACGAAACGTGATGTCTCTAGATTATAGTACTACGAGAGTATGTCACACCCTAATATTAGGGAGTCGTTTGGCACAGTTCTAGTTATAAGAGCATCTCCAACAGCCTCTCTAAATCTTACTCTCCAAATATCAACTCTCCATCTAGTTTGGCTAGTCAAACTGTCTTTTACTCCAACAGCTTTCCCATTCATCCTCTCTATTATGAGTCCATGACAATAGGGCCCACATGTCAGTCTCTACAACTTTCTTCTTCCTCCCCTTGTCTCCGAATCCCCTTTCCTCTCCCCTCTGCTGCCGCCGCCCCATCCCTATTCGCCCGCCGTCGACGCTCGGGCTCCATCTGCTGGTGCCCCTCTGGCCGAGCTCTCACCGGATGCCTCGTCTCCCTCAACCTCGCCGTCGCGCAACGCCGCTACCGCCACTCCCTCCCATCTCCAACCCACCCAGCGGATGAGGAGGCGGCGGCTTGAGGCGAGGGACATGTGGATGGGGAGCCGGCGGCGGCGACACCGTTTACACGCGACGATGGCCGACATTAGGCCGCCAGACGATGACGACGACGGGCGCATGAGGCAACGACGGGATCCGCTCCTCGCCGGCCTTCCTCGTTCCTCCCTCGCCGTCGAGCCGCCCTGTCGCCCTCGTCATGCCGCCGATGGCCGACGCCGAAGAAGGACTCATGCGTCGTCAAGCCGCCCCATCAACGACGGCAACGGCAACCTCGGGGACGACGACAGTGGATGGCGACGACTAGCGACGGTGCAGACGACGGCGACAGCGGCTGGCGACCTCGTTGACAATGGTGGCGCTCCAACGTGGGTTCAAGACGCTCGTCGTGATGCGCACCGTCGTGCTCTCCGCCGCCGGCTCGCACTTCTGCGCCGCATCGAGCTCGGCTCCCCAAGAACCCCGCCACGGCCCCCTCCTCGCTGGGCGGCAGCAGCCCAGCGCCCGTGGCTGAGAGGCTCCACCACACCATCGTCTTATGCTTCCGAATGCACCAACAAATACGATGATGTTTACAGAGTTCCTCTTAATGATGTTTGTCGTTTAACTTATGCTTCCGAATCCAGAAAAAAAAATACGATGAAATTTACAGAATTTTAGTGAACCCTTGCAGTGGATCCACGGAATTTGTTGTTCCCCCCGCTGATCCATCAATGCTTTTTCCCCATATCCGTTGGATTTTCCGCATCGAATACTTTCAGTAATGTGAAGGTTAGTTTGCCCATTTTGTTTGACAGATTCTCCTTCCCATCTCTCCATTTTTGTTAATTCTGTTTGCTGGATATTTTCAGGTTACTGGAATCCGCCCTTTGAAGGAAGGTAGCAACCCTCCAAAGTATTCGCAGAGGGTTCGTTTGGTTGCTGATAATTATCAAGTGGTTTAACGCTCCAGTAATTGTTAATCAATATCTTGCTCTTGCCATGTGCAGCTAAGCAGCCATGGCAAGGAGAATGGTTTTGGATGTACAAAATGTGTAGACGAGTTTTTCTCCTGTAGCATGTTTGGCAAGTTGATTTTTCATCACCTCTTTTTTTTGGCAATCATTGCTGGATATACACTCAAGAAAGGCATTCAGTTCTTTGAGCCAATTAAATTGCACATTAGTGATTTTAGGAGCAAATATAATATAACTTGTTTCATGTCCCAAAATCATTCCACAACCACAACATGTGCGTACATCTTGAGCTAAGTTCCCAAGAACATATTGTATCGGATTATTGGATCTATTGCGTTCACAGTTGGGTTGTTCATTTGATCCAAAATTTTCTCTTGTACGTGCATTGCCTTTGAGAAAATTGTGTTGCTTGTATGCAATGTATGCTATCTAGTCAGTGATGGTATTACTCTGTTCTCAATCATACAAGAGCTTGGGATTCAAATGAGCTGAGCTTTTGAGCCCACCAAATTCGAAAGTGATGTCCAATCAGAATTTGAACATTGTACATGCGTGTGTATGAATATTAGCAGCGGAATTGGAAAGCATTATCCACTTCATCACAATAAAAAAATGTGTTTTCCAAAAGTAGAGAACAGGACAAGGTTCAGAGGATCTTCAACCGTCTCTCTAAATCTCACTTTCCAAATATCTATTTGGCTAACTCTCCATCTAATTTAGCTAGTCAAATTATCTTTCACTCCAACAGCCTTCCTATTTATCATCTCTATTCTGAGTCTATAACAATAGGGCCCACATGTCAGTCTCTACAACCTTCTTCTTCCTCCCCCTCTCCAAATCCCCTTCCCTCTCTCCCCTCTCCTGCCGCCGCCTCATCCCCATTCGCCTGCCGCCGACGCTCGGGCTCCGTCTGCCGGTGCCCTTCTGGCCGAGCTCTCACCAGCCGCCTCGTCTCCCTCAACCTCGCCGTTGAGCAAGGCGAGTTGTTTTGAGTGGTTTCTTCGAGTGCTCTTGAGCTTCCATGTTTCTGAATAAGGCTTTGCAAGCTTTGCTCTAGCTTCTTTTTGATTTTTTTTTGTTCAGATTATTTTCTTGCAGCCTGTTCTTAAGTACTCGCTAGTGTCCCTAATTTTCTGATAATTTTTTGCTGCTTACTTTGCTCGAGCTGGGATCTGTGTTTCAGTGCTCACTTGCTAAATCCGAACCAAATTAAAGCTTGGATTTTAAAACTCCTTCCAGCTATTTTACGTTTTTATTTGGGAAATTGTGGGTTTACCATTTCTTCCTCCGATTTTCTTTTCCATTTTCTCCCTTATTTGAGCTTCCTTCTCACCCATTCCAAGAAATCACCATCCTTCCGCTGTAAAATCTGGGTTGGTTGTTCGTCCTTGAAAACAAAAATTTTGTTCCACAGCTTTGAGCAGCGCGGAGTTTATGGTGGTTTTTGCAGCTCTCGTATTCTTCCTCAGCTTGCCTTGTTCCGGAGCTCAAGAAAGCTGAAATTTCGGTCCAAGAAATCACTGAGCTAAGTGAGTTGCTGAGCTGAGCTTCTGCGAAGGTGTGGGAATGATGGAGGTGACTCAGGTGAGGGCGTCGTCGGAGATGGCGGGAAGGGAGCCGTTCGTGCTGCCCAAGAGCCCGCCGGCGACAGCGGCTGGCGACCTCGACGGCGATGGTGGCGCCCCGGTGTGGAGGTCGTGGCCGCCTGCGCGCTGCGCCATCGGAAGAGCCGAAGGAGATGGGGAGAAGGGGAGGAATCTTTGTGGGGCCCACGGTTGGCTAGTGATTTCTGGCTAGCCAAATTTAGCTAGTGGAGAGGGGGTTTTGGTCAGCCGGATGGCTTAGCCATCTGGTTGGAGAGGCTGTTGGAGCATGTTTTTTTGGCTAAAATTTGGCTTGGAGAGTGGGATGGAGAAACTGTTGGAGATGTTCTAACTATATCTCTCTTGGAGCTAGAGTCTAACCAAACAGTTTCAGCTCCATTAAAAGAGAAAGTAAAATTGACTAGAGTGCTCTCACAAAATAAACTAAAGAAACGAAGATGGGTTTAGATAGCTTCACAACTAAACCTTAGACCTAGTTCCTGGGGTTAAGAGTTGAAGCCCTATTGAACGGACCACCTAAGGCAGCTAGGGCTTAAGTCCTAGGCTTGGGTTCCTAACTCCATGCATATTTTATTTGAATTTCTAAAATTCGTATGGATGAGTAGAACATCAAAACAAGGTAATGCAAATGATCCCCTAGGTGTGGCTGCTTGCTGGCTGGCTCTGCCACTGGAACGGGCAGTTAACTTATTTTGGAAGAAGAGGGAGTAGTATTACACTCCTATACTACACTACGGCCCTTTTGTTAGCCGAGTTCTTCTGAAATCTGAACAGAGCAGGCCTTCACGCCTGCACACACACATCCCTGACATTCATCAATCAGTCTGGGCCAGAATGCTTCTAGCTGCGATATTCCTAGGCCCTTTACACGGGCCATTTGGGCCGACATATTCCAAGGCCCAATCTTATGAGTCCCCGCGGCCCACCTAACGTCCCACGCGGCCTCGGTGCGGTTCAGTTTAGGCACGACGCCACATCCGAGCACTAACCGGACCGGCGACCGGTCCCGCTCCCGCCTCCCTCAACATGGTTGGTTGGTGGGCGAAAACGACCCGTGCATCGCATCGCATCAAAGCGAGCTGAGCGTCGCGTGCGCGTGCACCGAATCCCCGCACTAAACGCGCGCAGCATCGCCAACCCGGGCCCCGCACGTCAGTGGGCGTAGGTACAGTCGGGGCGGGTGCGGGGGTATCTCAACTCGGGGGAGTGGGTAGGAGGACTGCAGCGCCCACCAACCGCGGGGTTTGGCCGCGGAGGCTGGCGTGTGGGCCCCGCGAGGTTTGGGCGAGCCCAACTAAAACCCCCCGCCGCACCCCTCGCCACTTCACTTCTCCCTCCTCCTCACCTCCACCCATCGTGCGCTAAGCTCTAGCCAGATCTCGCTCGCTCGCCGCTCGCCGCTCGCCGCTCGCCGCCGCCGCCGCGTTCCACCGAGCGGGAGAGTAGAGGGAATGGCGTCCGAGGGCGTGCTCCTGGGGATGGGCAACCCCCTCCTCGACATCTCCGCCGTCGTCGACGACGCCTTCCTCACCAAGTACGCGCGCGCTCGTCTCCTCCTGCTCCTCAGTCCTGATCTACGCTGATCCGATTTTTTTTTTTTGCCTTTTCGTTTTGCGTTCGTTTGGATCCGAATGGTTTGGTGGTCTTTTGTCGCGTCGGCTCGTCAGATCCGAGGCGACAAAAATGCTTTGTGGTCTAGTAAGTTAATCCCAGATGCAAGCAGCACGGGACCAAAAGTAAAAAAAAAAAACTGATCAGGAGAGAAGTGCCAGCATCAGCGGATCGACGTGATATATGAGAAATTTTACATAATATACTGATCAGTAGAACTCCAATTTCACGTGGCATAGATGTACTCCGCTTGTTTTCGAGTGTGTACGCTGAAGTTAGCGCTTGTTTAACATACTCCGCTTGTTTTTTTGGCATAGATCTTCAAATTTGGAGTCTGACAAGTAGTGTGTACGCTGAAGTTAGCGCTTGTTTAATATACTCCGCTTGTGTTTTTTGGCATAGATCTCCAAATTTGGAGTCTGACAAGTAGTGTGTACGCTCAAGTTAGCGCTTGACTTGTTTACTGCTTTAATGATATGCTGGAGTACATGATTATTTATGTTGCTTATTATGGTGTCATCACGGTTGGCAATCTGACGTGCTTCTCCAATGTTTTAGGTATGACGTCAAGCTGAACAATGCAATTCTCGCTGAGGAAAAGCACTTGCCTATGTAAGTATTTATATTAGTATCACCCTTAAATATTCTAGTGTCATTATTATGCATGTGTTTAAGTTGCTTCCATTTTTAATTATACTTGTAGAGTTGTAGTTTCCTCTTGTTTAAACTGATATTTAATAATTCACTCTTTTTTCTTTGCAGGTATGATGAGTTGGCCAGCAAGGGCAATGTTGAATATATTGCCGGAGGTAACGCTTTGTCTTGAACCTGAGCTTACAATATTGTTCATATTGGTGAATCTTTTGATTGTCTAATCTTCATTGTTCTCTTCTTCCAGGAGCCACCCAGAACTCTATCAGGGTTGCTCAAGTAAGCTCTGAATCCACTAAAACCATGAGCAAGAGCAACAAAAACCTGTATATATACTTGTTTGCTTACTGTATGCCATTGCTTTGCAGTGGATGCTTCAAACTCCTAGTGCAACAAGTTACATGGGTTGCATTGGAAAGGATAAGTTTGGTGAGGAGATGAAGAAGAATGCCCAAGCTGCTGGTGTTACTGTTAGTTCTAAATCTCTCTCTCTCTCTCTTTTTTCATGGCATCTGATGCAATAATATCCTACAGTGGCTTGTCAACTAACTAAGGTGGTCTTGCTCTTGACACACGCTCGGTTAGGCTCATTACTACGAGGATGAGGCTGCTCCCACGGGCACATGTGCTGTCTGTGTTGTTGGTGGTGAAAGGTCCGTCATCCCTATTACCCCTCCCGGCCTTACTGGTTATTTGTATCTGCCACTTATAAACTTACGATTTACATTATCCTTACTCATAAGGAAGATTATGCCACAATTTCAATCATTTGTGCTTATTTTTAATTTTTCACTTCCTCTTTTGCCAAAAATCTTTTTTATGTTTCAGCACTACCATTGTCCATAATTTGTATATTATTTTTGTAGCAAATGAATGTTGGAACAGCACTTGCAACAGTGCTAATATTTCCATAAATAAAGTAGATCTGACTGCATTATTCTCTGTGTCTTATTTCTTCTGTTGGCTATGTATAGCTCATGGATATTTTGGTCATATTCCACAGTTGCATGCTACTCCTACGTAGGTTGCATTAGGCACTAGGGAGTCATGCTTTACCAAATTTGTGCATGTAATACTTAATTTGATTTAAACTAGACATAACTCCCTCCATTCCAAAATATAAGCATTTCTATGTTCTTTAGCAAAATCTAAGGTAGAGAGAAATGATTCTCCTTTACTCACTTTAGTGATCAAATTTTGAATTGCTTAGACTCCCTTCCCAAGTATCTCAGTGGCTGAAAATGTATAGATTTCTGTGCATTGGAATCAATGCCTCCGAAATGCTTATATTGGGGGTACAAAGTTTGAATCCACAAGAGATGCTTATATTTTGGAATTGAGGGAATATCAATCTGCCACACAGTGTTTGCCTGTATGGTCTATAATGGAACTAATTATGAGACATACTATGTTCGTTTATAAGTGTTATCATAGTACTCCCTCCATCTACTTTTGATAGGCATATTTTCAAATCTGAAAAAAAATACTTTTGATAGGCATATTTCAATCCAACCACCTATCCTCTTAATGACTTTCTCAGATTTAATGCGTGACTCTTCATTCTACCACACAAGATTGGCTACTTGGGCATCGAGAAATGTAAATATTAATGAATCGCTTGTTTACGAGGTATAACTAGTAGCATGTTTAAATGAATGATAAGTAGAATTACTTATCCTTATGAAATATGACTATCAAAAGTAGATGAAGGGAGTAATTTGTTATAGTTTATGCCTGTCATAAGTGTTGTTATCTTCATACATCTTGATTTCAAGCTGATTTCGTACTATGTCCGTTCTCAATATTTCGTCAGCACCTTTTTCTTTAACAATATCTGATGTTTAGCTATTTATCTGTCTGTACCAGATCACTGGTTGCAAACTTATCAGCAGCAAACTGCTACAAATCTGAGCATCTGAAGAAACCGGAGAACTGGGCACTAGGTAATTTATTGAGATATTCTGAGCTTTTTGCCACCACATATTTCATCACTTAATTTGGGGGATTTCTGTGCATATCAGCTGCATTAATTGTGCAAACTCTTGAGTTTGAGAGTTGTGAGTTGCTCACTATGTATGCAAACTGTACATACTTTTCTGTTAATTTGTAGCCTCTGAGACCTGAACATGCTTTACTGACTTCGAAGAACAATGCGGCCTAATTACCAGCTCATGTAACTTTGTTTTCTGCATGTTTTGGTAATCTGTTAGATTGTTTGTGGACTTGACAAAAGAAGTAATGTTCCTATATTTTGAAACATGCATGCGCTTGTCAGTTGACTGTTGTCATGAATTTTAGTAGAACCATTTGGGTGTGTCAGAAACTCAGAATCCACATTTTTCTGAGAAGTACTGTTGCCACAACCTTACCTTGTGTGGCACTGTTAGACTTTTTCATCGAGTTCATCAAACTTCATTCATTTTAAATGGGGAAATGGTTATTGTCCTAATGAATATGGTGTTGTTGTTGACAGTGGAGAAAGCAAAATACATCTACATTGCTGGCTTTTTCCTTACGGTCTCCCCAGATTCTATTCAGCTTGTTGCTGAGCATGCTGCAGCTAACAACAAGGTAAATTCTATCACTAAAGAGTTCCCTTTGAAGTGGTTTTTAGAGTTTGACTAACCGTGTTGTTTTCAGGTGTTCCTGATGAACCTCTCTGCACCCTTTATCTGTGAGTTTTTCCGTGATGCCCAGGAGAAGGTTCTTCCGTAAGTGATATCTTCTCTGCTGCAATGCTCATATTTTTAACTTTATGTGGAACCACATGCTTTACCCACAATACATAAAGCAACGTCCATTCATGTTTTGTGAAGACACTTCCCTGTGCTTGGCATGCGCCAATCTTTTAGCCAGTTATAGTTCTGTCATGTCATTGAGGGCTTTCTGTTATCTCTGTTCATTCATTATATTGATTTATGGTCATGTTGAAGGTAAGCTCACTTGCTACTAATGTAGGTTTGTGGACCACATCTTCGGTAACGAAACAGAAGCAAGAATCTTTGCTAAAGTCCGTGGATGGGAGGTAAATATTCATCTCTCTTCTTTAGACATTCTTTTCTGGTGATTGCGCTGCTAACAAATTACCTGTATAAATTTGTAGACTGAGAATGTTGAGGAGATCGCGTTGAAGATTTCCCAGCTTCCATTGGCCTCTGGAAAACAAAAGAGGATTGCTGTGATTACTCAAGGTGCTGATCCAGTAGTTGTCGCTGAGGATGGACAGGTATCCATCTCTGATATTAACTTTCAAATTGCATTTTCATCATACAGTTTATCCACAGAAGCAAACTGATCTTTGAATTGAACTGCTAGTTTCATAGTAAAAATATATGATTTTTTTTTGTTTCACTTTCTCCAATGGAAAAATTATTCTTCTTTTCGTTTATTTTTTTGGGGGTGAATGCAATTCATGCTTACGTTTTGCAACAAGTTTGGCTTTGAGCTTATGGTTCTATGCTAAAACCTTGTATGCGCATTGGGAAAACAAATTGTCTCTTTAACAGTTATTTCTTGGTCAAATATGTCCATTTATCTTAGGGAACATAATCCTGTGCACACAAGCTTCCCGCGCACACTCCGTGTATTACAGAAAATTCTAGTAAAAATTCGACACATACTTCCAATAGTATTACACCTACATGTGAAATCTTATCTTCAAATTCATTATATTTTAGCCGTAGCAAAAAAGACAAAATTATGACAGATTTTTACTCTTAAAACTGTCAGATTTTTCACTTTTTTGTTACGGCTAAAATATAATGAATTTGAATGAGGCTTTGTAGATATGTGTAATACTATTAGGAGTAAATGCTCAATTTTTTATAGAACTTTTCACGACATTTGGTAATTGGTGTGCACGGAGTGTGTACGGGAAGCTTGTGTGCATAGGATATGTTCCCTTTTGTCTTGTGCCGTTTTCTTCAAATAAAGAATCAAACATCTATCATTTTGAGCATTCAAAAACATTCTGGGATATAGTGCAAGTATGATATGATTTATGCTGAGCCTATTATGTTGCTGATAGGTGAAAACATTCCCTGTGATCCTACTGCCAAAGGAGAAGCTTGTTGACACCAATGGCGCTGGTAATATTTCTTTTATAGCATTGAATTGATATTTATTTCTGGCATTTCCTTAAAAAACTCAATATTTTACAAGAATCTTACTCAGCCAGTCAGTATTATTAACATACTACTATAGTCCTAGGATAACTATGCTCTCGTCTACCTTAACTCTAACAGCAAAGCCACCTGAACTAATTCTGAGTGAGGACTCCCATATTTAAGACAGTTTGGCACAAAGATGTTTTAAGGAATATTCGCCATGATGCCAACTGCATAGTATACATCTTGAAGTTTGGATAATGCCAACTGCATAATATACACATTGAGCTTCTGTCTTTGGTAACACGCAAACACTGTTAAAAAGCTCTGATGTTTAAGAAACAAGTTAATAAACTCTGTTTGGCTGTCTGATAAGTTCCTATTCATTTTGTCTACTGTTCCTGATAAGCTACCCTCCCTTTATTCTTAGGTGATGCCTTTGTTGGAGGCTTCCTCTCACAATTGGTTCAACAAAAGAGCATTGAGGACTCTGTGAAGGCTGGTTGCTATGCCGCAAATGTTATCATCCAGCGTTCTGGCTGCACTTACCCTGAGAAGCCTGATTTCAACTAGGGCCAACCCAGCCACATATTGAGGGACAATTATTGGCATATCCAACCTACTAGTGGTTTGGTGTGTTCTACCTGTACCATCTCGAGGCTTTCCATATGATCCGGCCAATATTTTTTTGCCGTGATATTTGTTTCACTGCTGCAAACCTTACTTTATTCTCGGTATAAGGCACAATTGCCAATCGGTGTGTTGTTTTGGTCATATTTACTGTTCTGCAATTTCTCTTTTGCTCTTATCGTATTTAATGACGTATATGTTTATAATTGGTGAGCGGGCTGGTTGTTGCGCCAATTTTCAGCCCAACTAGATATAAGATGAATGCCGAACAGAATGCTACCCATTCGTCTAGCGACTTGATGATTCCTCAGGGTGTGTGCGTTTGTCTGCAGAGGATCTGCTCGGCCGAAGAAAATGCAGACTGAAGAAAGCCTTATGCTTTGACGATGCATTTAAGCATTTTCAGGTGGGAGAGCCCAGATTCCACAAAATCTAGCCCAATGCAGATAGAAGCGTGCTCTACATGGTGACCCCTAACTAGTCCAATGGGTGTGTTTTCTGTAATCTAGGAAAATTGCAAATATACAATCACAACAACTTTTTTTATTGTCCGAAACAGAAACACAAACCTCAAAAAAAGAAACACACAATCTTATCCATTCCCAACATTTTGCCCCGTTTTCTCAATAGGCCAATACAATACTTGTCGCATCATGAAGCCCAAGAAACACCACTTTATCCACTTGGGTTCTTCGATGTGAGTCATAATAACGATTTGGAACAAGAAGTGCTCTTTTCTAAATAGGCCAAAACAATACTTGTCGCATCATGAAGCCAAAGAAACACCACTTTATCCACTTGGGTTCTTCGATGTGAGTCATAACGATTTGGAACAAGAAGTGCTCGACTGACAATCTGTGGCACGCAACTTCAGACCAGCCTTTATCTTCACCGCGTAAAATTGACATGTTACCCGACCATTTTCTTATGCTACAATGCCACAATGGCCATCGATACCAGCTTTGATCATGAAACAGTCACAACACTTACACCCAGAAAGGTATGCGATATTGCGATAAGTTACCTGAGAAAAGAAAAAGGAGCAAAGAGACAACCAGAAAACGCGTCAGTACTGAGAAGGAAATGCACCGAACCTAACCTGAGCGTGCGTGGTGGATCGACCGAGCAAAAGAGCAAACAAATCGCAAGTAGCTAGCTGGAGTGCACGTATACCAAAGTACTAAACTCCCGCCCTTTTTTTCTGTTCGTCCGTAACAGAAAAGGAGTCCCCTGATGTCCTCATGCCCAGCTATTCGTCGAAAGCAGCTGTCCTTCAGAAAGTTCAGAGCTCCGAACCTCAAAGGCTCTCAGTGTGGTATCCTCCTAATCCTGTCTCCGTTGGTGAAGTTCGCGTGTCACCCAATTTCCGAAAAGACGTAAAGCACACGAAAATCGTTCATGCGAGTACCCCCATCGAGCTAGTAGAGGCTAGTTGATCTGGTGCTCATCGTCGTCGACACGCTGATTGCGATGCATCGTAGGAGTACTAATTCCAGTACCTAGTTCTAGCAGTAGTACTGTAGTACGGAGAATACATGCGTGTCGTCGGGTTAGGCCACGGACACTGCTGCAACGGAACGAGACGTTCAGATTTGTCCGGTCTGCATCGACCTCGGGCTTTCTCCAACGATGGTGTTTAAGGATAAGCGAGAGGAGAAGGCGCTCGACTTCGGCCTTTGTCGCTGTACCCGCCGGAAAACGAGAGCCGCGGCTAGAGACGAGCGCGCGAGATGTCGCCGTACGCGCGGAGTACGTGCGTTTGTTGGTTTTGCTGGCTCGCTCGCTCGCTTTTGTTGCGCACCCGGGTGATCGCTGATTGGTGTTCCAGCTAGCTGCGCTGGCAGCGACAGCGCCCACGTGCCGGGGCCCGAACGGCGGTGGACCACGCCGAAGCGGCCGCGCCCGATCTCCTCGCCAATCTCGTAGTCTCTCTTCAGCTCTCCACTCATGCTAGTAGTTTTTCCTGTGATTTTGGGGGTAAACTCCATCCCACCGATTGGTGGTCTATTTAACGACGCTCCAGCGGAATATTCGGATCCTGCCTGGCTGAACCTCCAGCACTTTATGTCTTTCCCATTTCGCCCACTCTGCTACTGTATCTCTTCTTGCAAGCGAAGAAAAGGGGCAAAGGGGAAAAAACGAGTTGGGGGAGTTGGATGAGTGGTGGGGAAGAAGTGTGAGTGGAAAGTGTGGAGCAGATTGGGAGGGGAGGGGACAGGTGAAAGGCGAGGAAATCGCCGGTGGTGGTGGTGGGATCCTTGTCAGTCAGTCACCGGCCCGGGTCATCTTCACCTCGTCTTGTACGGTGAAGGAAAAAAAAATCCAGTACTCTGCGTGTTTCGCCTCAATCCTTTGAACGTTCGTTGGAGATTAGCGTGCGGCGATCAGTGGAACACTTTTGTGAGGCTGATCGGGAGACATGAATTAGAGCCTCCTTCACATAAAAATGGTGAAAAAAACAGTCATGCTCAGCGTAAAGGTAGACTGCTGTGTCAAGTGACTCAGAATCTCGGTCTCTCCCTCCTTATTTCTATGCTCTGAATGGAACGCTGATGCGAGTAGAATTGTTTTTGTTCATCTCCATTTTTTTTCCACGTCCAGGCATGGACCGGCCGAAAGGCCAGCCGGACGAAAATGATTGAGAAGAAAAAAACGGAAGCCGAAGCAAGAGCACAAGCCCGATTTTTATTCAACTCCGATCGATTTGTACAAAAGCTTAGTACTTACGTTAGCGTATATACAACCTGACTCATCATCATACAAAAAAAAGACAAGGCGAAAATTAAGGCTCTCTGATCTCTCTAGAGACACAGCAAACCTGGAACCGTGAAAGAAAAAAGAAGCCTAGCATGACTGCACGAGCTTCTTCTTCCGCAAGGAAGCCATAGTAGCTAATCGTATCGATCACACTAAGCGCTTCAGTTCGATTCGTCATGACGATGACACGTTTGGTTTAGCTAACTAGGCCATGTGTGTCACCCGGCCGGCTCACCGCATATGCTAAGCTGCAGCTGATGCTGCGACGATCCCATTCAATTTCCCAAGCGATTATACACGAACGGAATCGATAGGTGTAACGGCTTTCCGTGGGCATCTCGCGTCTCAATTAGCAGCGACGAATTGGCATCAAACTTTCTGGGTTACTCGTTTTTTCTCCGAATTGAATGTGATTAGTAGGATTTTTTTAAAAAAAAGGTGATTAATTAGTAACTTCTAGAGTGATTTTACACGCTATCAGCTGGCTTTTGGCGTGGCAATACTAAACTCGTCGTGAATCAGTCAGCAACTCGGCATCCCAAAGAATGTACTACCATTTTTTTTTCTCGTCCGCGACCATCGAGGAACACCACGAAATAGTGCGAAAGTACATTTTGTCATGTGTGTCATGGTGAACCGATAGCTCGTCCTTGGGAAGTACTACTCCAGTACATGGCCAGGGCTCAGCACCGACCGCGCGAATAAACTCAACATTTTACTACCTGCAAGTTAAAAAATTTATGAAATCAAGAAGGAAAACTGATGGTGTGTTTAGTTCACGCTAAAATTAAAAGTTTGGTTGAAATTAAAACGATGCGATGAAAAAGTTGAAAGTTTATGTATGTAGAAAAGTATCGATGTGATGGATAAATTGAAAGTTTGAAGAAAAAGTTTGGAACTAAACTCGGCCTGATTGAACTGGCGCTGCTTTAGATCGATGAATTGAATAGGAAGGAGAGCGCGGTAACGTAAGATAAGCGCATAGATGATTGATCCCACTATAACACTGAACGACGAAAGCGATCACAAATTTTATACTCTCCCGACTGACCGGGACCAGCAGCAGTAACACACTGTGGTGATGCCACCATTCTCCGGGGGGGACCAAGTTATTTCAACAATCATCATCTAAGGGTGTGTTTGCAATCCCATGTTCCCAACCCCCTCTCCCTCGTTTTCCGCGCGCACGCTTTTCAAACTGCTAAACAGTGCTTTTTTTTAAAAAGTTTCTATACGAAAGTTGCTTTAAAAAATCAAATTAATCCATTTTTTTAAAAAAAATCAGCAAATACTTAATTAATCACGCGCTAATGGACCACTCTGTTTTCCGTGATCACTGTTCCGGATGGGAACCGCTTCCAGCGAACACAGCCTAAGTCGATCAAGACATCTAAATTATTCAATGAAAAAACACACTCTCGTACTGGTTCCATTAAAAAAAAAATAGACACCTAAATTATCTACTCCACTCCCAAAGTTAGGTTTGAACGCAAAGATATGGGAGATTTGGTCTGCCGCTAGCCGCTGGCACACCTGGAGAAACTGCCAGCAGGCAGGCAGGCTAGCTGCGGCTTCACCTCCTCCATTATTGGCGGTGGCGGCCGCGGATTCCACGGTTACACCTGGCCGGAGGGCCACCGCCCACCGGAGATTCGGAGAGAGACGTCCACTAGAATAAGGGCACTACCCTATCATCTCGCCCCCAACTGCTTATACCCCAGCCACACCGCTCGGTCAAAAAGCGTGCGAACCTATGCTGCGGCCGCGTGCGAGGCCGTACGACCAGCTGTTCCGGCCGCGCCGCCCCGCGTGCCGCCTCAGGGATTCCTCCGAATCCCACAGGTTTTTTTTGCTTGCCATTGCAAACCAAGCAGGCAACGAGAGAAAAAAAAAAACGCGGGCGGCGAGGCGACAGCTGCGCGCCTGGTGCGAGACGAGGACGGGGCGGGATAAACCGCGGAATATGCCGCACAAAACCCCACCTTCGCGAGGACGCCAAGTGGGACGGGACACACGTGACGTCGCTGCCGCGGGGCGAGATGCACAGTACCAACCGTACAGTACTCTGCTACTGTATCTCTCCTTGCAGGCGAAGAAAAGGGGCAAAGGGGAAAAACGAGTCAGGGTTTGCCTTTTTTTTTTCTGGGACGGAGGGAGTACTTGCTGAGACAATGCGCTCATATAAAAATAACTCCGGTTTATAATTTTCAAAGTGGACAATAATGTACCAGTACAGCTGGCATGTAAAGTTGTCAGATTGGTTGCTAAGGAAATCTTTCTGCTTTTTTAATTTGTATATGTAACTTTGTTAATGCTGTACGAGTATATATGTAGGGTTGTTAGGATGGGATTTTTTTTGTCAGCAAAAATAGCTGCCGTACTTGAGAAGAGAGATATTAGCTTTGTGTGTGTGGTTAATAACATCGGTATTATATTTCCCTTCAAAACCTATGAGTTCGTGGATTATATATTGGTAAGCTAATATTGTATACACAAGTGTTGTTTTCACAGATTTTCTCCAACTTCGAGAAGAATCTCAGGCCGCATCGTTTCGCTTATTCCACGAATAAGAGAAACGGTATATTTGCAAATGAAAAATAATTTGTGAATAAAACTTTTATATACGTGTTCTTAGCAATCTAAAAGCAAATGCTGAAAAATAAACTTCGATGAATAAAACAACAAAATCAATTCCAAATTTAAGGTCAAAAATTCAAATTTTGGCTGATAAGCATAAGCATAAGCGAAAAGATTGGGCCATCAGTAGAAACTAGTTTCAGACTTTCAGCATTGACACCATGCATGACAAAGGGCCTGTTTAGTTCCCCTG
This sequence comes from Oryza longistaminata, assembly GCA_009805545.1. NCBI lineage: Eukaryota > Viridiplantae > Streptophyta > Magnoliopsida > Poales > Poaceae > Oryza > Oryza longistaminata. The sequence continues at coordinate 29,947,859 of CM020179.1, read as the reverse complement.
GCAAAATTTTTCACCCTGTCACATCGAATGTTTGGACACATACATGGAGTATTAAATATAAACGAAAAAATAACTAATTATATAGATTGCGTGTAAATTGTGAGACGAATCTTTTAAGCCTAACTGCTCCATGATTTGACAATGTAGTGCTATAGTAAACATTTGCTAATAATGTATTAATTAGTCTTAATAAAATTGTCTCGCAGTTTACAGGCGGAACTTGTAATTTATTTTGTTATTAGTATACGTTTACTACTTCAAATGTGTATCCGTATATCCGATGTGACACACCAAAACTTTACACCCATAGATCTAAACACCCTCAAACTCTTGTTTCTAGTGAACTAGCGATATGAATATACAAGGTCCTATAGTGTATATATAATATACTTCTTCCGTTCCATAAAAAATTGTACTACGAATTTGGACAAAGGTCTATCCAGATTCGTAGTACTATGATATATCAACATCAAAACATCAAATACTAAGTTGAGTTTTCGTGGGATGGTGAATGGTGATGATACATCAGTGATTTTTGCCCGTGTGCTTACTATATGATGGTGGTGGAAGCAGAAGTCCGCCTCTATTTTTTTAAAGTAGTACAGATAAAAGTTACAAAATAATATAAATGAATAAGATTAAAAAAAAATACACATGGCATTAAGTTTCCATATCCAATTATGAAAACGTAGTTTAAGCGTAACAGCGACCTGTCAAAAACCAATATGGGTTGCAATAGCAGCCACTAAATGCTATAGTGACCACTAAGTTCCGATACGTTATTTTCAGTCTGCAGTAGAGTTCCGCTACCGCTAAGTTACAATACACCAATTTTGCTCACTGCTGGAAAAAGGGGCTTCTCTCCCGGTTGGTAACCCCCTATACTCCCGGTTATGTAACCGGGACCACGAATCCGGGACTAAAGATAGATATCTTTAATCCTGGGTGAAATAACCGGGAGTAAAGATCTATCTTTAGTCTCTATTGGTAACATCAATCGGGACTAAAAATAGCCATCTTTACTCCCGGTTGTAGAGTTTGTTTTCTTTTTTTTTCTATATTGTTTTTAGCTGCTTGCATTTTTTTCCATCATTATTTTTTCAACATTCACATCACAGATCGAGTTTTTTTTTTCCAACATTCACAGATCCAACAATCACATATCGACAAATCACAGATCCAACATCACAAAATCATCCACAAACTAACATCACTAAATCTCATTCCAGCAAATTGACATCAGAAATCATCCAAAATTTACAAAAAATCATCCATCTAAAAAAAAAATCGCGCCGGGCCTCCGCCCAGTGCTGCATGCGTCAGGCGGCTGCCGCCGCAGCGGGCGTGGGCCGCCCGACTCTGCCCCGGCCAGCAGGTTGCCGCCTCCGCACCCGGTTGTCCGCCGCCCGGACACGGCCCTTCCGCGTGAGGCGGCGCCTCCACCTATCGCGTCCTTGCCCGGCACTGCCACCTTGCGCAGCCCTCGCGTGCGGCGCGCCGCGACGTCGCTACTGGCTCGCAGAAAGAGTGGATAAGAGCAAGAAAAGAGGAGAAGATATAAGAGAGAGATGGAGAGGGGACGATGGGGAAAAGATTTTGCGATAGACGGACTGAGGATAGAATCCTAAGGGATTATATTGACATGTGAATTTTAACCAGATCTAAATAATCGCAGACCGGCGACTAAAATAGTGGATTTCAACAACCGGAGTAAAGATCCTGCGGTTTCCCTGACAGGCTCTCTGACAGGGGATTGAACCAGGACTAAAGAATAAATAAAAAAACACGGGACTAAAACAAATTTAGTCCGGTTTAGAATCGGGATTATTGTGGAAATCGCTGATCCACATAGATCACTTCTCCCAGTAGCAGCCTATTGTAAAGAGCCCGCTACGCTATAGTAGTGCAGTCGCATTGTGGCATATCCGCATTCAATGTACGTCAACGACAGGCCACAAGCATGTAGTAAGGGCATCAACAAATCTTTTGAGAAAACTCAACTTGACCTAATGGACCATCGGGAAGCGAGACTGCAAAAAGATTTAACAAGAAGTCAGGACGTGAATTCCATCAATTCCAGTGGAATCGTTTTTTCAACCGCGATGTACACGTTTGAAGAAACGCCGACCGGCCAAATTAAATTAATTGGCAAGATAACCGATCGACCAAATTCCGGGCTGCTAGCTCTTCTCGCTCCCCAAAGTTCAACTATGCAGTTGACGGCACTTTGGCTGATCTCACGCGTGACGCTGCAGGTGTTACATTCTTACGATGGACGTTTCCATTGCTTCTCTCCCTCTCTCTCTGATGCCGACGCAACA
>CM020179.1:29904682-29945513 GCA_009805545.1 Oryza longistaminata | reverse complement strand
CTAATTAGGCTCAAAAGATTCGTCTCGCGATTTATAGCTAAACTGTGCAATTGGTTTTTCTTTTTGTCCACATTTAATGCTCCATGCATGTGTTCAAAGATTCGATGTGATGGGTGAAGGGGAAAAATTTTGGGAACTAAACTGGCCCTTACAAGAAGTCAGGACGGTGAATTCCATCATTCCATGGATCGTTTTCAAACCGCGATGTACACGTTTGAAGAAACGCCGACCGGCCAAATTAAATTAATTGGCAAGATAACCGATCGACCAAATTTCCGGCTAGCTAGCTCTTCTCGCTCCCAAAGTTTCAACGTATCAGTTTGACGGCAACTTTGGCTGATCTCACGCGTGACGCTGCCACGGTCTTACATTCTTACGATGACGTTCTCCATTGCATTCTCTCCCTCTCTCTTCCTGATGCCGACGCAACAGCTGGTCAATGTCGCCCAACAACAACACATGGTGAACTCTGCACTTAATTGGAGAAGAAAAAAACACGCAAGAATTTGTTCGTCGAATATACCAATAATTGTTCCCTTGTTGAACGCCGATCTCTGAAGACTCATAAATTCTCGGCCTATTGCGGTCTTCCGGGGAAGTATGCTCGCAGCGACGCAGCCCTTCTTTGACATCACAACATGCTACAGTACATATTATGGTGGATCAAAGCATCTTCTTGCGTGATAACTTGACATTGCAGAGACCCGTAAGACTATGGTATAATTAATTGAAGTAGAAAAAGGCATCACCTATGTCGTGTAAGGCGTGAAATTAGTGCTAATCAGACATCCGAGGTCACAAGTGGTACGTGCTGCCTTTTTCGTGCCCAAAGAAAGAACTCCTACAATTAAATGTAATAGTAGAATCAAAGAAGAAAAACGGAGGAGCGGACATAAGTGCTAATGATCTGATAGACAACTTATTGGGCATGTATGACGGCTGATATCCTGCAAGTCAAGAAAGCTTAATTAATCACGCATGAAAGAACAATACCGGCATCTTTGAGCTTAATTAGTACACCTTTCTCTCTTCTCCAAAAGCAGCCTGTACTGCTAAATGATCAGGAAAACCCAGTCGTCTTTTCTTTCCGCGAGAACTTCGACCAGACATATTCAGACTAGCTCGCCCGATGGTCGCTTGTGCAGCACAGATCGACCGAGCCGCGGCCAACCGCCAGAGGTAAGCACGCCGCACGCGCATGCGAATGCACCATCCGAGTAATTTCCTCGGCACGATCGGTTTTCCAATTTCCGTCCTCCACACATACGCTGACACGCAGCGTGCGAACCAACGCAACGCAAGCGAGCGCCGGCCACTCGCGTACACAGAAGAAGAACCCTTCCGCGCACGGTTACCAGGCCGCCATGACGTGCACGGTGCAGTACTGTGGCGTCTCGCGTGCACGTCGCCCCCAACGCCGCACGCCCCCGTAGGCCCGTACAGTACGTGTCCTCCTCTCTCACCTCAGGCCAAGCGCCCGGTCGACACGACACGGGACGCGCGCGCGCGCGCGCGCGGAGCGCGGAGCACGGGGTGCGTGCCGTGACCGCGCGGCTTCTCGGCGCGGGCAAGGGCAACCGATTGACCGGTGTGCGGTCTGTTTGTTTGTGCGCCCCTCGCGAACGTGGCTCGCCAGATGGACACAGACCCACAGAGACCAGGATCACTCTCCGCGTGTAGGGCTAGCTGCCAGGAGGCGGAGCCCCGGAGGCCGTTGGCCACAGCCGGAAGGGGCTGAAACGTGCAGCTTGTTCGGTTGGCTGGGCTGTTAAAGCCCTGGTAAAGTCTTCCTAGACCGGGCACACTGGCTGAATCTGCTGTGAGTTGCCGATGACGTGATATTGGAACAAGTCATTTGGGTCCTTTAGCTTGACAGGCGAGTTCGATTCATCCCTAACGCAATACCAAATACAAATAGGTTCTCATTGTTAAAACCAGTGCAGACAAGATCTCTCGTGGTTAGGATGACGTTTGAGCTTTTGGCTGACGTGGAGCCATCGTGGTTTTTTTGACTTGGCCTTGTCCTAACCGCCATAAAGATGCCACTCCAGCTAAAAATCGCCTACGAGAACTTATGTTGCACCGCGTTTTAAACAGTTGTTCCATGCCAGCCAAAAAGTCGCCTCGAGACTTATGTTGCAACACCGGTTTTGACGGTTGGGAAACCCGTTGTATTCTTGTTTTCGGTTGACAAGGTTTAAGAACCTCAGATTGAACGTTATTCCGTGTATTATTCAGAGAGAGAGAGAGAGGAGAGAGAGAGGAGAGAGAGAGAGAGAGAGAGAGAGAGAGAGAGGATTTATGGTTCGATTCAACTGCAATCTGTTCGATCACCCTGTGCCGTTGCTGCTGTTCCTTTTATTCACTCCGATATGGGCCAGTACATTCTTGCCCATGAAATAACAGGGCCAATCCCAATACATCCCTGTGACAACATACTAACATGAGCATCAACGGTCTGGTCTAAAATGTAAGTTGTTTTAGTTTTGTTTTAAATTATTTTTTTAACATTAACTAAGTTTATGAAAAAAGTAATTAACATCTTCAATACCAAATAAATATATTACCAATATAGATATTAATGAAACTAATTTGATGTTGTAGATATAAAGTTAGAAAAGTTTGATTTACTAGCTGATTTGCTCGTGCGTTGCCACGGAATCTTAAAAAATAAACTTTGGCGTTCATTTTAAAGACAAAAATATCTACCTATCCAGCCATTCTTTTGGCCATCAAGTTTTTGGATGCTAAATGAGTTAGCCAGAGCCAAAGATACTGAGCTATACTTGCTTAAGGATGAAACACCAACACCACCAACATTGCGGGTTCACATGTTAGTGGAAGGGGTTGTGGTGGCAGATTCACTCCAACCATCGCTATCAACATTTAAAATAGTATAGATAACAAAACTAAGCTATCTTATATTTTGGAACGGAGAAAGTAGCAAAGATTTCATCATTGGGTATGTTAGTGATTGATTGAGCACCTGTCAAGATACTGATACTGCTATGAGAATATTACTCCAATCATATCCACCGAACTCCAGTAAACACTTCAAATGGCTTCTCGAGAAAAAAAAGAAGCAGAGTCTCAGTTATTTGAGAAATGCAATCAGTTCCTGGATTATCCATGACCTTTCAGGGGAACACACAATCTCCATCAGTTCTGTCATTCAGCAGATTGTTCCGAAAATGATCATGTTCATGTGAGGAAAACCAAGACATTTTTTTTTACTCGGAGCATAATGACAAATTGCAGTAAATTATGTTAACACCATGTGTTCTTTATAAATAATGAACATATTAAAGTAAAATTTATCTTTTCTTTCCTTCATACTATTTCACTACACCTATAACACACTTGTTTTGTAATTCCCGACGAGTCACCTTTCACCTTTTAGATTGCATATCTCAAACAAAAATATCACTCTTTATTATGGAAGAAAAGAGCATAGACTCGTGGTACCATTTCCATTTTACTGAAAATGAAACCAGAAACATGATATCTCAGCCTCGGTGTATCAGCCCAGTGACCACAGAAAGACCATGGCAGCACCGCTATCTTTCAACTCTCCTTGCAGGAAAATAAATCCAAAACGATGATGCAAGAGTTGAATGGAGCACTGGAACAGGAACAGAGAAACGAATTAGCATCAAGGCTTTCAAAAGTTTTATCCAGTAATTCTCAAATCTCAAATCTCAAAAATCTACTAATACATCTTCAAGGAAATTGTGACGCCGAGTACAGTCCTCTTGAAAATCCTAATGAAGTGATCCATCACTGCCAACAATGCATCCCGTTATGCACTTTCCAAATGCCCCATAAAAGTAATATCCTTAGGGGGGCTTGTTTCAGTACAATGGTGTCTCCAAGGTGGTGGTTCATCCCTTCCTACCACATGCAGCTTATGCAAAGTCACACTGAATGCACTTCTCAGTCCAAAGAAGCATTACACCAATCGATTTCATATCCTGAAGACTGAGAATCATTTCCAACTATGGCATTGCCTGTACCCTTGGGGACCTTGCGATCCTTCAGGATCCTGCGCACATTAGCCATGTCGTCCCATCTGTTCGAGGTGGCATATATGTTTGACAGGAGGATGTACCGGCTGCCATGCTGAGGCTCCAACTCAATGAGCTTCTTGGCAACCTCCTCACCGAGCTCCACCTCGCCATGGATCTTGCAGGCGCCAGCAAGTGCACCCCATAAGCCTGGGTGCGGCTCCACAGGCATGCTCTTGACGAAATCCACTGCCTCCCTGACATGACCGGACCGCCCAAGCAAATCAACCATGAGACCATAGTGCTCTGGGACTGGCAGGATTCCAAAGTGATTCACCATCCTGTTGAACAACCAGCGGCCCTCGTCTACAAGACCTGAGTGGCTGCAAGCGCCCAGCAAACCTATGAATGTTATGTCATTTGGTCGAACACCAGCCAGCTGCATCTTCCAAAAGAGTGACAGGGCCTGCCTCTCGCTGCCGTTCATGGCTGCCATGCCGAGGCTCCAACTCAATGAGCTTCTTGGCAACCTCCTCACCGAGCTCCACCTCGCCATGGATCTTGCAGGCGCCAGCAAGTGCACCCCATAAGCCTGGGTGCGGCTCCACAGGCATGCTCTTGACGAAATCCACTGCCTCCCTGACATGACCGGACCGCCCAAGCAAATCAACCATGAGACCATAGTGCTCTGGGACTGGCAGGATTCCAAAGTGATTCACCATCCTGTTGAACAACCAGCGGCCCTCGTCTACAAGACCTGAGTGGCTGCAAGCGCCCAGCAAACCTATGAATGTTATGTCATTTGGTCGAACACCAGCCAGCTGCATCTTCCAGAAGAGTGACAGGGCCTGCCTCTCGCTGCCGTTCATGGCAAGCCCAGCGATCATTGAATTCCACGAGTAGATGTTTCTCACCGGCATTGCAGCGAACACCCTGACGGCATCACGGATGCTCCCACATTTGCCATACATGTCTACGATCGCCGTCGCAAGGACAGCGCTCATCGCCCCGTTCAGCTCTCGCTCGGCGTACCCGTGCACCCACGCGCCGTGTTCCATCCACCTCAGCTGCGTGCATGCCGAGACGGCGCTCACCAGCGCAGGCTCGTTCGGCACGACGCCGCTCGCGATCATGTCGCTGAACACCCTCAACGCCTCCTCGCAGTGGTCGGACTGCAAGAGGCCGGTGATCATCGAGCCCCACGTGGCAGCGTTCCGGCTGGGCATTCGGTCGAACAGCTTCCGCGCCCTCGGCAGCATCCCGGCGCGGGCGTACGCGCCCAGCATCGTGTTCCACGACACCACGTTCTTCTCGGGCATGGCGTCGAAGAACCACCTCGCACGCTCGACGTCGCCGGCGTTGGCGTGCCCGGTGACCATCGTGGTCCACGTAACGACGTCGGCGACATCCCTGGACGCCTCCGAGAAGAGCCGCTCGGCGGAGGCGACGTCGGCGGCGGCGAAGTAGGCGGAGGCGGCGGCGTTGACAACGTAGACGTCGCGGGCGTGGCCGAGCCTGACGGCGAGGGAGTGGACGACGCTGGCGACGGGGTGGCTCGGGAGGCGGGAGCAGGGGTGGAGGGAGAAGGAGAGGGACAGGTGGTCCGGCAGGAGGCGGTGGTTGAGGAGGAAACGGAGGAGAAGGGCGGAGGCGGAGGGGGCGGAGGCGGCGCGGATGAGGCAGTTGACGGAGTAGCGGGAGGAGAGGTGGCCGGAGGTGAGGAGGATGGCGTGCGCGCGGCGGAAGTTGGCCGGTTTGGCGGCCACGGCGGCGAGGCACGACGCGAGCCGCTCGGTACGGACGCTCGCCATGGGGGAGGCAACGAAACCGATTGCGAATTTGCGATCTGTTCTATGAGTGGCATGGCTCGTCCGATCGAGGATGAGCAGTCAGGATCTCATACAAGAAGATACTGGCCTTACTTCCCCATTTGACCAAACAGATACACCTCCGTCTCAAATTAGTGATTGCTTTGACAAATATAAAAAATAATAAGTCACCCTTAAAGTACTTTTGATAATAAAGTAATTCACAAAAAAATAAGTAATAATTTCATAAATTTTTGAATAAGACTTAAAGCGACAAGTATTTTGGGACAGAGGTAGTATATATATTACCTCCATTTTTTAATAGATGACGCCGTTGACTTTTTCTTACATGTTTGACCATTTGTCTTATTCAAAAAATTTACGTAATTATAATTTATTTTATTATGAGTTGTTTTATCACTCATAGTACTTTAAGTATGATTTATATCTTATACATTTGCATAAATTTTTTTTTAAAATAAGACGAATGGTCAAACATGTGAGAAAAAGTCAACGGCGTCATCTATTAAAAAATGGAGGTAATATATATACTACCTCTGTCCCAAAATACTTGTCGCTTTAAGTCTTATTCAAAAATTTATGAAATTATTACTTATTTTTTTGTGAATTACTTTATTATCAAAAGTACTTTAAGGGTGACTTATTATTTTTTATATTTGTCAAAGCAATCACTAATTTGAGACGGAGGTGTATCTGTTTGGTCAAATGGGGAAGTAAGGCCAGTATCTTCTTGTATGAGATCCTGACTGCTCATCCTCGATCGGACGAGCCATGCCACTCATAGAACAGATCGCAAATTCGCAATCGGTTTCGTTGCCTCCCCCATGGCGAGCGTCCGTACCGAGCGGCTCGCGTCGTGCCTCGCCGCCGTGGCCGCCAAACCGGCCAACTTCCGCCGCGCGCACGCCATCCTCCTCACCTCCGGCCACCTCTCCTCCCGCTACTCCGTCAACTGCCTCATCCGCGCCGCCTCCGCCCCCTCCGCCTCCGCCCTTCTCCTCCGTTTCCTCCTCAACCACCGCCTCCTGCCGGACCACCTGTCCCTCTCCTTCTCCCTCCACCCCTGCTCCCGCCTCCCGAGCCACCCCGTCGCCAGCGTCGTCCACTCCCTCGCCGTCAGGCTCGGCCACGCCCGCGACGTCTACGTTGTCAACGCCGCCGCCTCCGCCTACTTCGCCGCCGCCGACGTCGCCTCCGCCGAGCGGCTCTTCTCGGAGGCGTCCAGGGATGTCGCCGACGTCGTTACGTGGACCACGATGGTCACCGGGCACGCCAACGCCGGCGACGTCGAGCGTGCGAGGTGGTGGGGGGGGGGGGGGGGGGGGGGGGGGGGGGGCACCACCATCCTCCCTATTCGGCTTAAACACTAAAGAGAAAGAGGTCTTGAGCTTTTCTAAGTGTTAAGATATCATACGAGTTGTAAAATGGTAAAATACCATTCGAGTGGTAAAATGGTTAAGTGCCATTCGAGCGGAAAAGTACTATTCGAGTGGGAAAGTACCATTTGAGTAGCTTTATGCTGTTGAAACAACTCGTCTCGTCTGAGTACGTTTCTAACCAGTGACAGGTAGATTTCAAGAGCTAGGCAGGTGAGAAGAAGTGTTCGAGCTCTCAAGATGGAAAAAAAAAAAGATCCAAGACAGAAAATACGATTCGACTTGACGACTCGAGGGAAAACACAAGTCGAACAATAAAAATGCCACAAGAAGATTCCATGGGGACCACTCCTGCCAGTTGGCGCCAAAAGACCATAATGACCTTCTAAATATACCAAAATGCTCTTAGAGTTGCTGACATAACAAGGGCCTAATTGTAAACTCAAAGGGCCCATGTGGGCAAAGTCATAATCTCACATGTACGGCTGTGGACTATACAAACCGGCCAAAAGCCTCTAGCAAGTATTTTGTGTATTAACCATCAAAGCCGTGCATTTTATGTTCAGGCTCATTTTCCAAGATAGGCAGGAAAATAAACAGTCCCGTTTATCCCTAAACTTGTCCGTGACCTAAGGTCACAACAATCAGTACCAATGCTAGATTACACTAATACCAGATTTGCTAGATTAGACTATTACCAGATTTGATACCATAGATCAGGGACTACCATGATTTTTTGATAACCCTTGCATGATATCGTCGCATAAATTCCATCTGCTAATTTGACCTTTTGATCAAAACCTGTCAAATACTCCACTGAATATATTTGACCATCCAAGTCAGGTATAAAACAAGCATTAAACAAACAAAAACAAAGGGACTGGAACCCCACTGGATGAGAACTTTCTCTTATCGCAACGAAGGAAAGATGTTGCATTTTTTTTTTCTTTTGGGCGAGGAAACCGTGTCAGCTCAGTTCTCAGCTAGTTACAGAATACAGTCTAACAAAAAGCAAAAATAAACAGATTACAGAATGTACAAAATTTCCATATGATCACACACGTTTTACTCCTACACACCCTTAGTTGAGTACACCTTCACCCTTCCTTGTCAGGCAGAGCAACTATGCGGCTTTTCGTTGTCTTGAAATGCTCGAACCACTATCTGCGGTAGAGCTATCTTCTACCTGCAAAGTGGCATTAGTTTGGATGTGAAGCAGTCAAGCAGTGTAGAGTAACATGTATGGTCAGTTAAGTGGGGATAGGATGTTATGCATAGATAAGACATGCAAATAATGGTTCAATGCCGTGGCTGTTAATTTACTGAGCAGAGAATTTGTGCCCGTGGTATACACACAGAAGTAAAATCCCAAAAGATGCCCCAAAAGATGCCCCTACAAAAAATCCCAAAAAAGATGCCAGAAAAAGTATCATAGTTAAACATAGGTTGGGTGCTACCTTGTTTCTCGATGGAGGCTTTACCTCCAGCAATATCTACTGAAATATACATGCCCTGAAATTTGACTACAAAGACTTGCACAGTTTTACTAATCCTATCAAGACTTGTTCTAGAAGCAGTGGAAGTGTGAAATGCGTGGGTTTCCACTACCCATCCTGAGCACCTAGATTATCCAATAAAGCCATTTATGCCAACAGAAGCTGGTCAGCTTGCAGCAATAATATATCATGAGTTTGTCATTATAGCAGAAGCTGTTGTCAGAATTAAGATTAGCTAAGATCATGATACAGGCGCTCCACACAGTTCATGTTGGTTGTAAAGAAGCAGAAGACACAACTTCAGAATACCATCTATATCATGGAGTGTTCGAAGCTGTTTAAACTTTAAACCTAGTACTTTGGAGGTTGAATTTTATTATGTTTATAGGTCTTGTGGTGGTAATTTCATGGGATGTTTGCTTTCCTGATAAAAAAAACTACAAAGATGAAAATATCGCATTAAATTTTTCAGCACTTGTCTATCAAATATGATGATTAAGCTTACCTCATCAACACGGTTTCTACCTGCTTCCTGCAGGAGATATCTTGAAGGCCCAACTAAGGAACCACCATGATCTTGAATATGCGAATGCACTTCAGCTGAAGATGAATAAGATGGGACATGAAATGCAGTCTCACAATAGGATCTTTTCCTTGATATCGGTGAGTTTGCTACAGAGCTCGTTGCTTCCATCTTTGAGGACCTGATCATATCAACACAAATAGAACTTCTATTTGAGGCCTTCAATACCTTTGACTTTAAATTATGATCCTTGCTGCTAGCATGGGGCACTCTTTGATCAATGGGCAAAGCACATGGAGATGTTTCCCTCAAAACAACTTTTGGGATGTCAAAAGTCTTGATATTGCTCAAGTTGTCCTCCACAACCTCACCATCTAATTCTGCAAGTTTCTCAGCTGTATCCAATTGCCACATCGTGGAGATGGCATCATCTAAACACTCCCTAGCAATGTGAAGGTCTACGATTGGCTTAGGATAGTTAAACCCCAGCTCAACTCCAGCAACTTCAAGAATACAGCTCGGTGCATCCCATGGATGATGAATCCATTCTGTCGGCATTCTAGCTAGTTCAGGTATCCAAGTTCTTACATATACACCATCTGGGTCATACTTTTGACCTTGAACCTAGTTTTGCATCAAAAAAGCCAAATAGGGAAACATAAATATCTTGCGTGTCATGGATAAAACACTTGGTACTTAGACACATAAAATAAGTATAACACGAGGGAGCTCTTCTGCCTAATAGTACAGTGAAACTTCAAAAATCACAAGTTGAAAACTAAGCAGAAAGGAAGGCCACAAAGTTTTGTCAATGCATCTGTAGGAAGTGCCAAGGTAAACCATATATTGTAAAATTTTGATTATAGACAATACATTATACAAGTGACAAGGGAAAATTGTAGGGTGGATGGCAGAAACAGTAAAATCACATATATTAATACCATATGCACAAGGCATAATACGTAGCAATCACATCTTCCATAATCTACAAGAACAATGAAAACCAAAGTACAATAACCAAAATATACTATCTGTGCCAATTTAAGTTTCATCATATCAACCCTTGTTAAATGGAAAAAAATAAGGCAACATATGCTGGCCATGCCAAGTTATTTTTCAAGTTGGCTGAGGCCGCTGGGCTATGATCTCGTCAGTACACAATTAGGTTCACAAGCTTGGCCTGGCAACCACTGTCTTTTAGAGGGAAAAACAAAATTCAGCTTGCTCTTTATGTAGAATTACTTGATTGAGTGTCACTCCATTTGTGATTCAGTAAAGTTTTAGAATGCCACTCAGTGAGAGTATGACAAACGTGCACATGGCATTTTATAGAAAAACAAATAGTAAGGTGGCATACCTAAAAATCATTTGCTTCCCACTCCAAGGGTGCAAATCCTAGCTCAGTTTTATGCCTCAGCCAAGCCAGGAAAAGTTTGCCTAGGTTAGTAACTACACTATAGTCAGAATTCTTTTAACTAACGTTTTCCTTGAGCTGTTTCTCTTCAACACCTTTTAACTGAATAGTGAAATGTGGATAATCTGTGGAGAATTTCATGGATATAAACATCTATTCTAGTCTCATCATATATGAACTTTCTAATGAAGAGAAATTCCTAAATTCCTGTATTTAGTTTAATGCCACAGTTTGCCACATCAATGTAAGCAAATTCGATAAAGTATGGCTAGTTTGGTTCATGTCCCAAGTGTGGTGGGTGACTTGATTGCCATAAATACTGTGTCAAGCGACATTTTTGCACAAGGGCCATCGAAAATGTGGTAAAGACCAAGCATGCCTTAATCAAGCTTACCTGATAGCAAAAAAAAAAAGAAAAGAAAGGATTTTGTGCTTTAGTGACTGCATACCTCTGGATTATCAAGACGACTGAGCTCATGGCCATCAGGCAGGCTCCCAGATATGTACTGCCAACCAAGAATATCACTTTCCAGATCAGCATCCAATAGCACATCCCAAAAATACTTCATACCCCAAGTCCATGGGATAAGTAGAAATTTCACAGCAAAACTTGAAATGATAACTCTTATCCGATTATGTGTCCATCCGGTAGCCCAAAGTTCCCTCATGCCAGCATCTACCAATGGGTATCCAGTCATTCCCTGCCTCCAGGACTTGAACCGCTCCTCATCTACTTTCCAAGGGTAGTGTTTCAAGTTCCCCAGCAATGACTTTTCATGTGTGAATGGGAAGTTAAAACACAAGTACCGTGAATATTCTCGAAGACCAATTGACCGCATGAAGAAGTGAATGCTCTCCTCAGCTTCAGATGTTCCCTCATTTCCCCACTTGATTTGTTGCATCCTTACAAGTTGATATACTTTTCTTACACTCACCTCACCAAAATGAAGATATGGTGATAGCAACGATGTAGTAGCTCCCTCAACCTTCATTCCATGTTTTGAGTATTCTAGGAGACCATGGGAGACAAATTCTTCAAGCATCTTTTCTGCATTGCGCCAACCAGGAGACCAGGCCCTCCTTAGCAAAGCATTACTTGATTCCTCATCCTTGCTTGATTCAAGTCCTAGGTCATCAACAGAACAGCTACGAACACTCTCCAAACCTGAATGTCAAACTGAAAAATTGTTAAGCATTAAAGTAGCTGTATCTTGACAAACTAGACATTGACTCATTGAGTGTAAAGGTTGAAGGGCATCAATTACTAAATCTGCAAATATAAAACGAGTAATGCTTGCAAGTAAATAACTTCTCGAAAAAAGGTAAACAACTTAATCTAGAGATAATTCTGTAAGTACAGACAAATTAAAAACATAGAAAATCTTCAAAAATAAAAAAGATAAATAATGGTAGGCCACTAGCCACGATCTACCTGGGACAGGCACCAATTTCCAAGGTGCAAGTGACGGTGATACGTCAATAGGTAATTCCATGCACTTCTCCCAGTACATGTTAAAGGTTGTAAATGCAAGTCCACTATCATCATAAATTTCCCATGGCTCATACAGCAGATCACCATTAAAACTCTGGATGGAAATTCCCAGTGCCGAAAGCTCTTTTTTTATTTTGTCATCACGCACGAGAGAAACAGGGTCTAAAATTTAGAAGAGTGAGAACAAATAAGATTAAACCAGCATATCTGAAAAGAGTAATTTTAAAACAAAACTGCTAGTGGAATGGAACAATAGAGAACACAGCTGTACTCCGTACCAACTTTAGAGGTACATGTTTCTGAAGTCTGAACTAGAAAACCCAAAGTTGTTTATTTCATATCAATATTGTACTAGCTCAAATGGAAAAGGCCGTCTCATTTTGCAATGTCAAACCTTTGAGTTTGATTTTCCCCTCTGATGTGACAGTTTATAGTATTTGGTATTTGATATTTGAAGAGTGGAACTATGACAAATAAGACCATAAGCTATAGTTGGTTCAAGTTAGCCCCTAAAGATTTATTTGGCACTTTATTATGTAGTACTACCTCCGTTTCAGGTTATAAGACTTTCTAACATTGCCCACATTCATATAGATATTAATGAATCTTGGCACACATATATATCTAGATTTCTTAACATATATATGAATGTGGGCAATGTTAGAAAGTCTTATAATATGAAACAGAGGAAGTATTTATGTTAATCATACTTGGCCTAGTTTCTATTTTCATGCGCATATGCTTTTTGCCTTATTCTTTTCAAAAGCTATTGTTATGAATTTTTGAAAGGAAAAACTACTGCCAGATTACTGCATATAATGCAATTTTAATTGTTTAGAGATAGTTTCCTTCTTCCTATATATGAATTTGAATATTTTTTATATTTGTGGGGAAAAAGTGTATTAGTGATGTTTGTAGCACATATCGTGTCAATACCAACTAAATGAACTGACTGATGATACATAACCATGGATAAATTGAGAGAACTTTCTACTGTATTTACATTTAGAACAGAATGTAAGCAACTGGCATGATCTATGATTTTAATCCATTTTCTAAAAAAAAAAAAGATCTATGATGTTGTTTACAAGGCTTCACTCGGAATTGCTTTTGATCAAATGTTACATAACTTATTAAGTTGAGCCTTTTGACAACATAAAAGTACATGATGTAGCTGGCTAAGACTTTCAAAGTCGTCATGGTCAGATTTCTTCGCATCCAAAGTGTAAAGAAAAAAAATATATATTTTCACAAAGAAATAGAATAACACAACATATAAGAAACTCCATTGATGTAGGAAACGCCATGAGAAAGTAGCAATACCATACAGATGATTATAAACCAATCTGGTGGCGCCGACAGAATCAATGCACCGCAGAAGAGCCTCAAGGGTACTCTCGGCTCGGATCAGCACGAGCGGGCACCCGAGCGACTCCAGTGACTGCCTGAGGTGGGGGAGCGACTGCTTGAGCCACCACCTGGAGCACCGGCCGGGATAGAACTGCCCTTCATCCGCAGGGCACCATATGAAGACAGGGAGCACAGCGCCGTCCCTCGCCGCGGTGGCCAACGCCGGGTTGTCGTCGATCCTGAGGTCCCTCCTGAACCAAACCACGGTCCTCTCCGAACCGGCCATGCCCAGGGACCAAATCCCACCACCCCCAAGCACTCAATCCACCATGACCAGACCAAGCAGGCAAGCACAGCTACCACCCCTCCCAACTCACAGCGCGCGAGTTCCCCTCACAGGCATTCCGTCGAGCACGTCCCGTGCAAGAAAGAAACCACTCCGCCCGGGCCAAAGGACAAGAAGGGCGGATCTTGATGGCCGCCTCGGACCAGAAACCCCTGCAAGGAGGAGGAGGAAGAAGAAGATGAGCACGGTCACTAGTAAATTAATCAAGCCCCCGGTACGCGACAGGATACTCAGATCGTGGAAGCGCGCAAGCGGCCAAGATCGAGGGTGGGCGCACCAACGCCGAATCGCAGCCTGTGGCCAGGAGCGCAGGATCACGAGCTCAGCAGCATGGGCGGGGCCTGGGCTTCCTCCGGGGCGCGTACGGTAGCGGAGCCCCACCCGATCATGGCGAATTGGCCAGCGAGCGACTTATCGCCGTCTGCCTCTCCTTGTGCTCCTCTTCCCCTCCACCACTTGAGAGAAGAAGCAGCAGCGCACACGCACACACACACGCATCCCCCTCCCAAATCCCAATTAAATACTACTAGTATAACAAGATCTCACGCCACGCTGCGCCACGGGGACCAATCGGGATTTGCGAAATGATACGGTCGATTTAGTTTTTAGCGACTTTTCATCGCTAGCTCAGCTCCACCGGCCGGAGCTTCACACCGATCGACCGGTGCGATTTCGCTGCGACCACGGGGGAGTCGGGGACCAGCGACGTGATATACTCCTTTAAACTACTACTACTCCTACTACCCCGTACTACAACTAGGCCACAAGCTCACCACCGCCGCCAGCGCCGTCCCGATGCAGTGGATTTCAGTTCGCTTCCCAAGCCAGTTGCCCCAGTTGCGAGCTGCATCAAAGCGGATTTTCCTCGTCTACGCTACTCTGGCACAGTGATCACACATCGGGGTGGG
The DNA here is from genome assembly GCA_009805545.1 of Oryza longistaminata. NCBI lineage: Eukaryota > Viridiplantae > Streptophyta > Magnoliopsida > Poales > Poaceae > Oryza > Oryza longistaminata. The sequence continues at coordinate 29,930,775 of CM020179.1, read as the reverse complement.
CTGGTGGTGAACCGTGAAAGGCGCCAACTTTAACAAAGCCAACCGAAGGAAACAGCCAAATCCCAGTCGCTGTTGCACTCGCTTCCGGACCCCCCATACGTGGCTCCCATGGAACACTGCGTCGGACTGACCACTGGTGACTCGCCACGGCCGGAGATCGAACGATCGGTGAGGCCATGAGCAGCAATGACCATTGATCAGTGGAGATGCTGGATAGGAGTAGGCCATGCCGCTGCCCATGCACTGCACTGCACGCACGCACGCGAAGCGCGCGCAATTACGCGACCCAGGCTGTAACCAAAGTTGGGGTTTTATCCCGAAAGGATGCGTTCAGTGAACCGGGGCCGGTCGCCTTTTCATCTCCCGTCCCCGTCGCCGTCGTCTACTCGATCGTCTGGGCCCATCGGGAGGGCCTAGATCTTTCCATTGAGAGCTTCGACGGCAGCCTTATCTCATCCCAAATCTCATCTTCAACTGTAGCAATGATGCTTCCGGTCTCACCAAACCCGCATGCTTTTTTTTTTAGAACCGAGCGTTGCTCGGTTGGCTAGCATTGCTGGTGAGCGAGCAGCCCGCGCGGGTTCGATCCCTGGGATAGTCACCCGCGCGTCTCATCGGGATTTATTTCCAAATAAATTTTCAGCTCTCCCGTGCCAGCGCCACAATAGTAGAGTGACGTCCTCGTCACGCACAAGGTTCTTAGGTGGCTTTGTGTATCTCATTAGCACGTGTGTGTATAGTTGATAGGTCTAGCATGCGTGTAGGGATGTGTGTGTGGAGTGTGTGTGCGTGGTGGAATGTGTTTGCACGTATGTTCAGATACTACAGCTTGTACTCAAAGTGGAGAGCTCTAAAAAAACCGCATGCTTTCTTTCTCCTTCACGAGAAAAAAAAATTAGCCCGCTCAGGTAACTCCGATGATACCCTCTCTAGTCTCTATGTACATAGGAAGAAAGTGCTGGTTCTAGTTCTACCATCACAATCTCTCGATCTCCTTGACAGCTACAACCAGGTAGGGAACATGGTTAGGCGGCCCGGACCCTGTGACGACTCACGCAGCCTGAAAAAAAAAACCGAACGGGTAAAAACGATTTTTCAGTGATAGAAATACCGAGCAATAAATCGAAACATTAAGATTGTTATATACTATAATTAAAAATATTAATGAAAATTTTTCTTGGTTTTGGACCGAAAAGCTTTCCTTCCTTCCTTTTTATCCTTAGCCTTAGCCAAAAAGTTACCGTACATTATAACCACAGTAAATTTTTTAAACCGCCCTGCAGCCCTGCAGGCGCATCCCTACCGATAACCGATACCGCTTCTCCTTCTCTCGACGGCAAGACGAACAGTTTTTGCAGGTTGCAGCATCTCCTCCTCTCCTCGCCACCGCTTCAAACCGACTCTCGAATTCGAACTTAACCTCTCAATTTCATCTCTCCCTCTCTCTACCTTCCCTTGACTCTCTTTCGAATAATTGATCTCAACTCCCATATTTATAATCTCCCTCTACCTATCTCTCCGCCATTCGTTGAAACCATTTCTGAGTATTTGCTCCGAATCCCCGGGTGCAGATCCATATTGAACTAGGTGAAACCCCGCGCGTTGCGGCGGGCACATTAGAAAAGATGAAATATGCATGTAAGAATGAACAATTAGATTGTATTATTTGAATCTGAAAACAAATTGATAGGTAAAATAGGCACTGAAGTAAGAAATACTTGAAATGATATCAAGCTCATAAGCTAACAATGTGGAGCTTTGTTTTACTGCTTGCAACACATAATGACTTATAGTATAGTGCAACTTAATATGAGGAGGAATATAACGTTGAATGAAAGGTTGCCAATTGAGACATACATGATTGTTTGAACTATCTTATAGCAAATAATGTACTCTGTAATAACATAAGCATTCCTTGACATGATATGAGCACACAGATATAGAGACTCTCTACTGCTCAAATTAAGTTTATTGCAATTGCTTACCTGGTTAACGATGAGCGAGGTGGAATCTCTTTCATAGTAGTCATTCCTATCCATGTGCAACACCTTCAAATACATGACAAATACATAGTTCTGTTAGCTGAACTCCCCCAAAATCACTATGCCGCTACTCTTTTAAGTGGGATAGGGAAGTCGTAAGCTCAGGCACGCACTCACAATTCCTCCCCAAACGCAAGCAACCACCACAACCATGGCGCACCACCAAACCAGCCACGATGTATGAACAATTTACCATCCCGCTACGCTTGAATAGGTAAGTAAAGCAGCGATCAAATGGCGAGGTATAAAAAAAAAAGCAACCAGCAGCAGCTTATCCGGGTGCCGAGTGCGGCTGCGTCAAGCCCAAATAAGATGAAGGGGGCGGGGGCCGATCTACGGATCGGGAAAATTATTAATTGTTTCTATAAAAATATGTTAATATCATTATCACACATTATATTAGATTCTAATAATTTTATATACTAGCAAAAATGTATGTGCGTTGCAACGGGTAAAAATAATTTACCTATTCCAATTATAGTGACTTTTACTATTAGATTATTAGATCATAGCAGGCTCAAATTATAATAGTATAAATTGACTGAATATGGTGGTTCTGCGTGGGGAAGCGATGTGGATAAGAAAAAAACGTGTCCCAAGCACACCCATCTACGTTCTCGTGCACGCACGACGCTTTATCGAGTCCGACTTGGAGGATCGCGTTATCATGCATGCATGACACGTTGCTTTATCGAGTCGGACTCGAACGACGTTTTGCCTTCATATGCTAGTAAAGCGCTTGCTACAACCCCCTCTGCTCGAGCCATATTCTACCCTGATGGGGCATGGAATTCTTCCACTGCGTTCCAAAAGACATATAAATTTTCCCCAATTAGACCCTTCATGAGCATGCGAGAATTCGCAATGACACGTGAGAAGCTCAGACAACACAAGAGCGATGGAATGTGGACCTATGAACGAGATTGGGGATAGAGAGATTGATGAGTTATAAGCCAGCCAAATATAGAAAAGTTTCCTAACAAAACAACTACATTGCTCTGGTGACTAGATGAGCGCAACACGTAGCATGTACCCTAGGAGACTAGAGTTCGAATCCGATCCCACACACACACGCATGTATCCTAATTTTTGCATAATATATCACCAGTAGATGGTTTTTTGTCCGATCCAGGTTTTATACTTGTTTTAACTCGGATGATGGACGAAAAATAAGATGAGTACGAAATCATCTTCAATTTTTATAATAGGTAAAGATTAATGAATTCAAGATTTCAAAGTTTGACTGCATACTTACTTTATGATGTCATCTGTTTAAGAACGGTTGTAGTGCTAATCAAGCTAAAACCAATTGCTAGAGTACTGATGGCTCTTTGGATGAACCAAGAATGGCTTTACGGAATCTCGTGAAGGGCGAGCAAGATGTTAAAGATCAAAGTGAGCAACCAAACTGGCTATTCTTCAATTGCTTTCGTCATTTTTAGGTGACTTGATAAAATGAATTGGGGCAAAATTATACGCCCTCGTAGTTTAGTGGCCTGTTTGCAAATGGAAGCAAATGAAACAGTCATACTAGTGGTACATTATTATGGTTAGGGTTAAGCGATAATACTCAAGCTTTCAAATCAAGAATCACCAAAACTGCAGCCAGAGGTGGCAATGTGTTCTAGTATTAAACATATCACAGTTCTTTTCTCTGACAACCTTTTCTACTAAATAAATCATCAAAATTTTCCTTTACAACATTATGATACAAATTACAACAGGCACATTTCGGACACAAGGTGAAAGAAATTGCCGCGGTCAAAGAATGACTAGCACATAAAACAAATGCTACCTCTCGAGGCGTTCCTATCTCTATGGCCTTTGACAAAGGCCGAGATAGCTAGATGCTCCGAAGCGTATGTCATAAACGATGCCAACACCACGCCACCTGCTACCATCAACCCAAGCCTGCCAAAGGAAAGAACACAACAGAATTTGTTAGGTTCACACTGTTTTGAGAAGTTAAAAATGGAGCCAGCTGAACAGTAGCTACAGAAATTATTTTGCCGGTTTCCTTCAAAATGAAGAAAAGTAGACAATGAACCACCCCCTATCTTACTTTGCAAAAAGAGCAGTTATTCCCAGGACTGTTGGTGATAATAATGCTATAATAGATAGTATAGCCATCCCTGACCAATAGAAAGCTGCATCTGTGTCACAGTCCGATGTATTCCGCTGATGTCCTGGAAATGGACTACACATTAGCCTAAGCAAGAAATACAAATTTGCAGGAAGTTGTGTAAGTTTACAAACCTGCACCAGCATGATTTTCTGATGAATCTAAATTGTTATGCCCGACATGATTTGCACTAGAACTTCCCCAATTGTATACAACACGGAGGTAGCTCCCGAACAACAAGAAGAACGTCACAGAAGTCCACTCATACATCAGCAGCAAACCCGTCCATGGCATCACTTGCCGTGGAATAATAATAAAGGCAAAGGCAAGAGATATTAAAGCAGAAATGAAGCAGACTAGTACGGTGATGGCACCAAAATAAGAAGGCAGCTTCAGATGTGCTCCATTATGTGACTGCAAGGGAGTTAGCAAACATCAAGTTATTATCATGAAAGCAAACTCAATTTCTGAAAAAGGTACATGATATATGATATGTGGAATCAGGGTCAAGAAATTAATTAGATAAGTGAAAATAGTATAAATATTTCCCCTCTAGATGTGGTTTTGCATGATAGTTCTTTCGAAGCAAACAAAGCCTGGTCCTTTACCAACATTCGTCAAAGTTATGCAAGTTTGTAGAACCTAAAACGATCCTGGTTTTGAATAGAAAACATTATCCAACAGGAAAAACTCTACCGGCTTATTGATGTCACAAATGTGCTTAATATGCAACTTAGATACTATTCCCTCCGTTTAATTTTGTAAGGTGTCCATGGGTCCATCTATTTGGAAGGCCCAGACTTTGTAAGTTTTAACTAATAATTAATCAAATTATATGCATGCTTAATGCATACAAATGATTCAATGTGCTATCATATGATACTGGCTTTTGTAACCACTGCAATATATTGTAGGAGAAAATTAGTTGTCAAAGTCTAAGTTTGACCACTATGCCAAATTAAAATACGCCTATGAATTGGACAGAGAGTGTAACAAAGATCTACTTCAAATTGGCAGGAAATTACTGAAAATTTTCTGAAGGCAATGATGTACACAGTGGATCTTACATACATATAATAAAGATTCACTATTCATAGTTTAAACTTTTAAGTGCAATCAACCTTTTGATGTGATATACCAAAGGAAGATGAAGCAGCTCCAATTGTTGAATAAGAAGGAAGCGCTTCCTCTGATTTGTATTTGTAGCGAGCACGTCGAGCAAAAGCACACAGAGATCTTATACACAGCAGCTCCTTATTAGTCTGTATAGTACATAAGATAGACAGACCATTTAGGCCACATGTCCATGAAATTAAAGAAAAATATTTCCAGCAAGAGGAGAATTTAACCTGAAAGCATGAACCATAATAACCACAGATCAGCATGAATAAAGGGAGAAAGAAAAGAATTTTGACCACTGATTGATCATGAGGATTTCTCCCTCCACCAGTTCCAGGGAGAGATTCCTCAAGATTTTTCCTGATATCCTGCAACAATGGATAACACAAGTTCATTGAGTCATTCTGCTACTTCATATCCCACTAAAATCACACAAGAAATACCTAATTACCTGCCATACTGCCACAGGTTTAACAAGCCAAGCTGTCCACCAGTCCCAGGGCTTAAGAGGCCCAAGTGTGTAGTGAATGACCCTAAGTTCTTTCTCATCAACCATCCACTGCAGCAAAGTTAGGAAGGTGACGTTTACAAATAATCAGCAGGCTGTGGATTATATATGATGAGGTATCATAAGGTGTTAAAACGTTCTAAATCTGAAATGTTGTGATAGTGTGTTAGCTGATGGTATTGAATCTTTTCTGAGAATCAAATGTCTGTGCTTAACACAGTTTGAAACCTCTAATGCAACATTTGTGCAATATAATCAAAGCTCTCCTACGAAAATAACTAAATAAGGCAAGGCTATCTAAAACTTACATTACAAAAAAAAAAAAAATCAGCTGGTTGGTTTCCACAAGTATACAAATATCGAGAAAAGGACCAGGATTAGGAAAATCATAGATGAGATGCTGCCAATTATACTAAGCTACATTGTGTCATGAGTCAAAAAGTTTGTGATCGTTCCTCATCTTGTTCCTCATCTTGTTCTTCATGAAAAACCACTGTTTGATATTATTTGCAAAAATGGGGGAAAAACAGCAAGCCAGTTCTATATGGACTTGTATACTATTTTAATTTTGCAAAAGACAAAAACAGGATTCTTCTGCTTTTTTGTGTGTGTGCCGGGGGTTGGGGGAGGGGTTGTGTTAGGATGAACTAGTTTTAAGTTCAGCTGAGTTGAACAGATAACACCAGCGCCATCTATCCTATGTGAAGAGAGGAACAGTTGTTTTAGACAAGAAAAGAAGTCAGATTTGAGCAGCAAGTTGGTCCAGCATTCCTTGAAAGAAGGGACAAAACACTGTGTAATGGAGGAAAAAAATCCCGCTTGTCAAGAATGGTTAAAGGATTTTAAAAAAATTATGCTTCAATGAATGAAAACTTTTTAATGCATTAAAACATTTGAATAAAGTTTTATTGGTCCTTCAGAATACTCTCCTTATTACCATGATAAGATAACAATCAAAGTAATTAATTTGAGTATACAGTGATCCTTGTTATATGGTGGTATTTCTTAAAATAAATTAACCATGTAAAGCAACAAAACCACCAAAATTGAAAGAGCAGGATGACATGACCGATGTGTGAATGCATTGAGTATAACCTTATTGGCCAGCATGTAAAGACCAACATCAGCATTATACAAGGTGGAAAGGCGCTGAGTCTCAGGTTCAGGCGTTGTAGGTTTATTGGGTTCATAAACACGAGAATTAGCGAAATCAGCATAGTATGAATTGAGAAAACCTTGATCTCCTGCAAGAAAGAAAATATCCAAAAACATAAGATGTAAAATATAAACAATTGCCAATAACAGGTATAGAACAAATAGGACAATAAACAAAGACAACTCAAACCATGCATATGCAGAATCAACAGTTCATACTAACTGAAGGCAATAGGAAAAAGTGTTTCTTATTGTATGGTAAAGCCTCTAAGAAAGTGACCATTTAATAATGAAATTTTGCTGTCAAATAGTTCAGCCCAGTTAAGAAAAACATAAGTATATAGCCCCAGAAAGAACAAGCATGCTAAGTAACGAATTGTACTAACCTCCTGTGTAAGAAGGTAAACTGTTTACTTTGTCCATCATGTCATTGAAAAGAGTTTCAGATGGCTCTACAACCATTACTCCAGAATTCATCCTTTCAGAATGTTTCAGGTTTGCACAGAACTTCCCACAGTTGAAAATATCCTCAATACTTTTCACAACAATGGTGTCTGCATCGAGGTAAGCAACTGGAAAACAAAAGAAAAAAAGAATATGAGAACAATACTGACCTCGGAAAAAAAGTGGGGGTAAAACATACCAGAATAGCTAGATCAATTAGGCAATTCAAATGAAACCGAAACAAACAAAATGCCCATGATATATAGAAAGCAGAACACATCATCCAACTATACCTTTTTTGTAGCTTGTCATGTTGAATATTTTTAACTTCGTGTAAACTCCCCAAAACCTCGTTGGCCTTACCTGATTAGGATTAGCCAGCAATGTTATATGCTTCACTATAAACCCGTCAGCCTGCCATCAAAGATTACAGTGCAGATAAGACCACAACAGAATTTCTAATATCATAATAATATATAGGGAATGGTATGAAATGGCATGTGTGAGACATAAATTAATGATCATGCATACTTAGTGTCCATTGAGAAATTAATGTGACCTGAAAAAAATCATGCGATTTCCAAAGTGGCAAAGTGAACTATAAATTAATAATGCATTATCTAAGATAATATCTGTACAGATTTTTCAGGAACCACTAATCACTAACATGATAAATTTATCGATATTAAACTGAAAAGGGACTTCATAGATCTGAATAAACCAGATCATCTTCATCAAGTTTGGACAGTGCGATGAAAACGATGTTTTGAAAAGTATTTGAGGAGAGTGCTAAATTAAGCGTTTAAGATAGCAAAGGTGCTCCTTAAGCTTACTGTGTTCAGAGATTGGACAGCAAAGGTGCTCCTTAAGTTTGCTGTGTTCAGAGATTGGCAAATGCAAATAAGAATCGTTGCTAGAAGCATTAAATAGCTCTCATTTCAACCTTTTTTAAAAAAAATCGAAAGATCTCCTTTCAAATTTAAAAAACTTAGCTAAATATACACTAACCAACAATACTAATATACAACACCTCCTAACAAACTCTCCAACTTGTTCTCAACTTCATTTTCCATTCATGAGCATTCTCCAGTTAGCCAATTCTGCATAATATTAAATCAGAACTGAACTAGATATAAGAGATACGTGTCCCACTAAACTTGACTACACCACATAAGCTCGGGGCAAATGGATCAAGTTAATTTTCCCCTGCTGAATTCCCCAATCCTACACCAAGCTTACACACAACCGCCGATCCATGCACGCCCATAACAAATCGACCGAATTCGTGGACTGGGGGATCCTCATCGCGGGAGCGGGACGTACCTCGAGCAGCTTCCGCGAGTACTCGGACACGCCGTCGGAGACGAGCACGACGAGGTCGCGGCTGGAGTCCGTGTCGCGGATGGACTTGCCGAGGACCCGCACGCCGAGGACGAACTCGTCCCCGTACAGCAGCGTCACGTACGCCTCGTCCTTGGCCGCCGCCGCCGCCGCCCCGCCACCGGCCGCCAGCACGGCCGCCGACGAGGAGCGCGGCCCAGAGCCCTATCCCAGACGGCGCCCCCCGCCGCCGCCACATCGCGGGCCGCCCGATCTGATCCCGCCGCCGCCGCGAAGAGAGGAGAGAGGAGAGAGAAGAGAAGCGCGGCGGCCGATTCGGCGAAGAAGCCGAGGAGGGTTCGGTTCGCCGGAGGAGTTGCTCTTTGCTCGTCGCGTTCGTGTCGTGTGCAGCTTTTTTGCCGTTTAATCTCGCCGTTTCGGGGAATCGGGGGTTCAGAGATGAGAAAATAGAGATGCTGCGGCGGCGGCGGAGAAGAATTGGAATTTTCGTGGGCCGTTGACGTTCAAAATCGACGGCGAGCGACGGAGGGACAGGTGGATCTGAGTTGGACACGGCGAGCTGGAAAGGGAATCGTCGCATGTTGCTGCCCACTTCTAGAAGGATGCTCACAGGCCGACGCGTACGTGGACGCTGGCCCGTAGATCAGGCCCAAGAGAGAGAGAGAGGATTAGAAGGCCACCAAGTATTGGCCCATTACGACTTCGAAGGAGTAGTCTCCTGGGCCGTAGACACGGTACTACGGAGTATGTCCATTTTATCTTTCTCACCTGATTGAACCGTCTCCCTTAGCCGTAAAACCAGGTACAACGTCTTTCTCATCTTTAAAAATTGGTGTAAATCGACTCCTTTAATAGTTTGAAAAATGTTTTTCACTGATGTGACAGATTGACCATGGTTGACTTGTTGAGTCAGTAGGCGGGACCCACATGTCAACGTCTCTCCTCTTCTCTCTCTTTTTTTTCATCTCTCCCCTAAGACCAGCAGCACAAATTCCACCGAGGAGGGCACGAGTAATCAATGTTACATGCCTTGCCGGCGGTGACACGGTGTTATACTCGGTTTCATAGATGAGGGACGCGATTCAATCATGAGCAAGAGTTTAGGGAGGAAAGTTATTCCTAGTAGTACAACTTTAGGAAGTCACCAAGAGAAGTCATATGCCCGTTATGACTTGGGAGATTTGGAATATTTGGATGGGCCGGCCTAAGCTGGAATGCAACCAGCTCAAGGCCATTCGGCCCTCTCCTCTCCGGGCCGAAAATGAGCATCTGGTTTCAACTCGAAAATCTCTCCAATTTTTTCAGTGGTATAAAATCTCTCCAAATGACGGTTTGACTTGTTTTTTTTTATAATGGAAATCAATCCCGCTTCTGAGTCAAAAAGGATATATTTGGCCTAAACAGTTTCACCCATCAAGTGAACGCCCCAAAGTTAATCAAAGCGTTTGATATCGAGAGATTTTCTACTTTGGCGACTCCACAAAATGTGTGAAGATGTTCTTGCCCTCGGTAGACTGCAGGTGACCCGGAGTAGGACTACACGAAGAGCCCAATTAAGTCTCAAATTTCTGCCCTCTTTCCACATGACCACTCACTTGGTAGCCTTCGTCAATGGATGCTTGCTAGATTGATTAATGGCTCGGTGTTAAACTGTTAATTCCTTTCGAGCTACGCCGTATATAAGCTTTGCAACTTTTTTTACCGTCTCATCTTCACTTTTAACACTTGCAACTTGCAATGCGAGTACTGTGGATTAATAACAGCCTAAGGTCACCGAAAAATCAACTCTGCGATAAAGCCATGCAGACTCGAATCATGAAGCCAAATTTCTTCACTTGCTGAGTCAGAGAAATTTTTGGAAATGGAACGGCCGGGAGGTAAAAGCGACTCCCATTTCGTCGCCTCAAGCCTCTGTATTTTTCTCAAGTCAAGGGTCACAATACTCGCTCCAAGATCCAAAATGCCGGAAAGTTAAGTAGATTCGGCGTTGGCTTGATTAGTGTTGGAGTTAATAGACTTAAAACAAAGTTTTTCTACTAGCTTTTTTGCTCACTTTTGGTAGCAGAGAAAACCAGGAACAGCGTCGTTGTAACTGTCGTCACGGATGGACCTAAACTACATGGTGACAAATGACGATCAGATGACGATCGAACTGACGTTAACACATCGGACACATGTGAACATCTATGCATATGTGCGGTTCCTACATGTGTATATAAATATATGTTCCAACGCTTTAATTTTGTTTTATTTTGTTAAAGACGAATTCTTCTTCTCGTGTCGACGTGGTAGTCAAAATGTCAAAACGCATAGATTTCGTATCGTTAAGAATTAGTAACAAAATGTTAGTGAGGCGTACCAACTTGCGTATAGGCATGCCTAGATAGCTAGATGACTTGAAGTGAGGCCAACACAAAGGTCCAGTGTGAATACACGTGCTCGATCTGTGAAAACCATGTGTGGTTATAGTTCTTTTGTGATGGGAAATTGACAAGTACCGGAAGTGCAAGAAGTGTGTGCGTGGACTAACATTGGTCAGGTTGCGACATCTGTGCCAAGACAACGGTTGTTTGGTTCATGTGTGTGCAGGTGATCGGGGTCGATCTTGGTCAACGGCGGATCGGGACTAGACTCAGGGAGGAGTTGAGGTCCAAAGCGATCAAGGATGCCGGGTGACAAGATTGGACACAAGGTTGCACACGGTGGACGAACACCGTGTGAGGAGGTCTTACTGTGTTCTTGTCCTTATCGTCAAGTGCGATTCTGATTTTACTCCTCTTTTTTAGTGTTTTTTATTTTGTTCTTATTTTTAGCGTAAGCTATATTTTTTAGTATAAGCACTTATTTTAAGCTTTGGATACAAAAGTATGGGTAGAAACACAACCGTTATATAAAATTATGGATAAAACCACAACTATTGTATAAAGATAATATGGGCAAATTTGTAACAATATACAAGGGTATACATGTCTTTTCATCACAAAAGTATGGATACAAAAGGTGGAAAAGATAGAGCCAAAGAAAAAAAGATCATTTCACATGATGGTAGCATGGGAAATATGATGTGAGCGGAACAGACAAGTATTTCGAAATCAGGAAAAATCCCTGCCGCAGCTACTAGACAAGATACATGATGAAATCAAGCTATGGAATATATGTGGAGCAACAAATATCGCAAGATTATCCACCTAGGTTTTTTTCATTGTTTTAGTAGCTCCCCCTCTTTCTCTCTTTCACCATTTTGGTGATCTTGTAAATACCTTTTCCTCCCCTACTTAATATAACACCAGCTTTGTTAGCTTCGGTTTTAAAAAAAAAACACCATCAATACGATTTAATAGACAGGGCCAAGCTGGAATTTCGGCTAAATATTGAAGCAACATCACAAATCCTAAAAACAAGGGTAAAATCATGATTATAATTCAAAGTAATAAGAGCAATAACACAATTTCCCTTGACTTTTAGCTTGGATTTTTCACAACTTACGGAGCTAGACTTATAATTGGATTTCCTCCAAAAGAAAATTTAATGGGATTTGGTTTACAACTCATGTTTTGGTTTTCAAAAATACATTTGTACTTTACACATAGTGATATATCAGTAATCTAAAACATTGTAATCTAGACCCACCATTATCACACGATGATTTTTTTCCTTTTTAATTACTTGATTAATACGGTACTTCCTCGTATCACTTATGTTCTGTAATGTGCGCAATCAATACGTTTAAATTTTTACAATCAAAATCCCTTTATTTAGTTCAACTTTTGAGAGTGATGTGACTACATTTGTTTTCAAAGAAGTTACAAAAATAGTACTACCTCCGTCCCAAAATAAGTGCAGCCGTGGTTATCCGTGTCCAACGTTTGACCGTTCATCTTATTTAAAAAATTTATGAAAAAAAATAGTCAACTATTTATGTTTTGTCATCTAATAAGAATAAAAATACTAATCATAAAAAAAATTAAATAAGACGAACGGTCAAACGTTATATATAAACAGTGCAAAACTGCACTTATTTTGATACGGAAAGAGTATAACTTTGATATATATTTCATAGGTTCTATACTAGTAATTGACCATCAATTAATGTCTAGGTGACTGTATCGATGTATGTTCAAAATATATTTATTTGTGACTTAAGGTAGTAGTAGTAATTTCTAGACTTCGAAACAAGCATGTTAGAAATACACTGAAACGTCATATGGTTAGATTTGTTGTTCCACGTACATCAATATATGATAATATTATCATGCATGCATTTAAGTTTGTACAAATCTGTTGGTAAGAAATAAAGGTTCAACGTAGCTACAATCCAGTCTCTTTTTATTTTATTTTTCTTTTGAAAACAAGCTATACAACAATCCAGTCGTCAACGCTATATATAACCATACCAGTAGAGAAGAGTTTACTGGAGTAGCTTGGAAAACTGTCATCGTCACACTATGCTAGTACTAGTATAGTACTACTACTACGGATCGGATAAAGAAACTTTGTACAGCGACAGAGATCCCGCGGCTTAATTCAGGCATGATTGGCGACAACTGCAGATCCACTCTTGAGATTACTGTACATGACTTTGTCAGCTCGATCAGCTAGGAACGATCCTGGCAGCTGCTACCTGCGAGCGATGGGCTTTGATGTGTGACAAATTGACAAATGGACAAGGCAGCAGGAGATGGATATATCGAAGAAGGCGACGAAATATATCCATACATGGTGATGATGACCGCCAAAGCGGCAGTTTCTCTACTATAGTAGGCTTTTGCAATTTGCAAGGACCTGTGTCTTGTGCTATGCGTATCGATCAAAGGTGCATGTAGGCCATGTTTGATACTCCGGGCTATAATAGCCCTCCGGAATCTTGCTATTTAGAAATATTAAATGTATATTACTGACAAAACCCATTCCATAACCCTTGGACTGTTTTGCGAGACGAATCTAACGAGGTATATTAATCCATGATTTTGCTACAGTTGTGCTACAGTGATCATCCGCTAAACATATATTAATATACCTCGTTAGATTTGTCTCGCAAAATAGCTTAAGGATTATGGAATTGATTTTGTCAGTACTATACGTTTAATACTTCTAAATAGCAAGATTCCAGAGAGCTATTTAATAGCCCGAAGAATCCAAACAAAGCCGTAGTATAGTATTGTATTAATAATATCCTCACGGGACATTCATTCATGACAAAAAAGAAATACTCGTAGGACATTAGTGTTAGTTAAATGATCTATTGTCAGTATATTAGCTGCATGTATCTTGCCTTTTGCGATTAATTTAACTGTCAAGCCCACAGGAGAAAAACGAGGGCAAAAGCGTCTTACTTTAAACTGGTCACGTTTGTTGTCGTTCTTTTTTTTTCTTTTTTTTTTCATTTTTTCGCTTGAACTGTACGATACGTTTTCTGTTAAATTAAACCTTACGTACGTACGCCGCGTTTTCTGTTTATCCAAAAGGCACTACCATAAAAGAAAACTAGCACTGCTAACCACTCCAACTGATTAACATGCATGTTATATTGCCTTGCGTATACACATTTTCTGCGGAGGTCGTACAAAAACCATTTCTTAAGTTTATTGTAGCAAATTTTCTTTTTACAAACACCTAAAAGCTTTACACACATTAATATATTAGAAGAAGCATATAATACAAGCAGTGACACGCCACATCGGTTACTGGAATTTTGCAAGGAGAGAAGAAGATAGATCATAATTAATCCATCCTAAAATATAAGAATTTTGAAGGCACTCTCTATCCATATTCATATATTAGAATGTGTCGTATCTCTCCAAAATACCTTATATTATATTATATTATAAAATAGTTGGAGTACCTAGGGATCACAGAAAGCATATATGCACACTTCACTAGCCATTCTAAATACAGCACGTTGGCACATAATATGCAGCTAGCTCTGCGTGACTTGTCTCTCGCATTAGACCTTTCCAACGGAGATCGATCGAGCACGTTGCGGCCGGTAAAACGTCGGGGAAGACAACGACATAGCCGGCAGGACAGTGTCAACACTTCAGCATAGTACGACGGTCGATGGAGTGATGGACGAGTACACACATCGATCGAGTGTATGAACGTGACAGTGGTCAACCGTCCCTCATCTTTGAAGCATGCAAGTTCGTCGATCAAAGTCTATATTTTCTTTAGGGAGGTTAATTTCATCAAACACTCGATGGCGAAGTGGGAAAAAAGTGTACGCGAAAGCCCTGTTTTTTTTTTTTTGTTATGTATGGATTACAGATGGTTATGGGTTCGCCTTTTCAGTTAATGTGGTTTTTACAAAAGATTTTTAAATATAATTTTCTTAGAGTCGTATTTTAAAACAACCTTTAAATTTTGTGATAGTTTTTTTAGTGGAACAAAAACCTTATCTTCGAACTGAAGTTAGTAATAGTTAATTAATTTATTCATTTCTACTGTCAAGATATTACCACTAAGTTTGATAATCTAGCATACCGTCTAATTGGATAAATATTACACCCTAAATATTATCAAAAAAGAAATTTCTAATATTGATGCTTTGGCCTTCAGCTAGCCACTCTCCTGGTTTCATAATTTTTAATGTTTTAGATAGTGGAACGGTCTATAACATATATATTTGACTGCTTTTTTAATATATAATAAATAAATATTTTTTATTTTTGTTACTGTACCTTGTAAGACAAATTTATATATATTGTTGCAGTGTTTTTAAACTTAATATTTTGATATGAAAGTTATTGATAGTTAAAGTTATAAAAATTAATCTTAATCTTATCTAAAATATCAATAACCTTATCTAAAGAATTACAGCGAATGCATATGCGTCCGCCAACGGCCAATTGTCGTTCGCAGCCAGTTTGACTCGACGGCCGGAGCCACATGCATGTACGCGGAGGGCCGTTGAACGGTTTGACCGTTCTTCTGCTCGGTCTCTTTTGGTCTTGGGGCAGCCAGCTGCAGCGGCAGTGGCAATGCATGCACAGTTGCGTACTTGCGTAGTACTGGCTTTGCATCCTCCTTAGATTGGTCAACCTAGGGACGCACCCGCGCACGTGCTGCCGTGCAAAGAAACTTCTGCGGTGTCCTCGGGTCAATTTTAAAAAATAACTCGAAATCTTCGGCATCCGTCCAAAACGTTGGCTTAGTTTTCTACAGTAATTGGACTATCAGTGCAAGTACCATGAGTGTTTGTCTGCTGCCTCTAAAAAGTATCACGTAGGATTTAGGTGATGAGATAAAGGAGAGAAGTAAGAAGAGAAAAGATGAGGTAAGAAATAACCTTTACATAATATTTAAAAAAAGTGTAAAAAAAAGTGAGATAGTGTAAAAGTGAACCAGTAAAAAGGGTTATTAAGATTTGTGTGTTGAAGGTAATATGATATACATGCTAGTACCTTTTAATTGGAGAGATTTTACGGTAAACATGACAAAAAAAAACTAGAGGTAGTAGTCATCTCCATATTACGACTTCTCATAGTACAACGAATGTGATATTTACAAAGTTTTGAAGCCTATATAAGCGTACCCGGTATTGGATGTGACATTTCATACTACAACGAATCTAGACAACTAACATCTAATCCTAGGTGCATTTATGTTGGACGGAGTGAGTACATCCTTACAAATATAAATCCACCTGTATTCTTTCAAGCCATAGAAGTTTTCATCTGAAACTCACAAGACTTAATTAATTTAGTATAGAGACGAGCTCCTAATGTTGGCATAAGACTTATCTATAAGACGAGTTCTACTACCTCAAGTGATTAGTTATACACGATCATATTTGGTATAAATAGGGTTCTTCACGTTGGTAGTACTATATATTGCCTATCTTAGTTGTAATATTATTGATCATTGTCGAGCCACTGATACAGTGGAACCATCCGCGCTAGCACAGAAACAATTTTTCCAGACAAACAAAACTAGATTTCGTGTGCAGATCAGAGACACGTCTGCACCAAAAGATCTGAAAATCGTCATTTTTCCGTGCGGGAGGAAGGAGAGAGAAGAGGAGTGGGCCGAGAGAGGAGAGGAGTGGGTGGGAGAGAGAGGGGGGAGGGGAGGATGAAAAAAAAGTTGGAAGAGTAGGGTAGAGGGATTTTGCATGCGGGGACTATTAAGAGGTTCGTCTGTAAAAATAGATTTTTTGTATGCGGGTCTCTTAAGGAACCGTATGCAAAAATGGAGGTCAATTTTTGTAGATGCAGATACTTATGGTTCACCTGCAACCTATTGGGGTGCTCGTACAAAAAAGTTCTTTTATGTAGTAGTGCCGTTTACTGTGCAACCATCTCTAGGACGTATTTGACCTAGTATTATAAGGAGAAGGGGATTAAGTAAACCTTTTGTGTTAGTTAGGTGTGAAAAAATAGAACTATTTATCCCCTTATCATGTTCATGTGATCAAATAAGTGTACTAGGATGTATTAGGGTAGTCTCAACCCTTAACACTAGACATGGTTTTCATAAACTCCACATCATTAAGAAACTAGTACTAGACACTAATCTTCCAATGCAAACACCACTATTTCATACTTCAACTTAATGCTACTTATCTCACATGATGTCTTGGATATTGTGTAGAAACCATGTCTCATGCAAGACATGGTTTCCTTCTCTTTCCTCATTTATTCACTTGCCATATCATTTTTTTTTTGTCCTAGGTGATAATTTATTTAATGCTATAGACACCATCCTAGTCATTGGGTTGGGAATGCCCTTAATCCACTAGGGAGTTAATTTTAGTAGTATAATTATGACTACAGCCAATTAACCAACCGCAATGACAGCACGTACCTCCAGAATCCATTCGGGGCTACAAGCCTACACAATCTCGTCATATGCGTGGCACCGCTGGGACCAAGCACACTGGAACGACGACCAACGGAAAGGTAGCAAACACGTAGTACTAGTACGAAGTAGCGCCTTGTCAACGTCGGCCAAAATTAGGCTCAGGTGAGGTCGTACTCATGGGGTCATGGCTATATGTATCGACCGACGCCAGCCAACTCGCAGTTGGGCTTGCTCTCTCTCGATCAATCGCGCGTCCTCCGGTCGGTCGATCGTTTTCGCAATAAAATTTGCATGCGTCGTCCCGTGCGCGTGCGTGCATGAGCCAAGATGAGCATGTCGACCGGGGGGAGTCACGGTAGCTTGCAAACGGGCGCGCCGCGTAGGTAGTCACAGAGAACAGAGAGGCGTCTCGCTTTCTCCCTTTCCCTTCTCTTCTCTCTGCCAGCACGTACTGTACGGGCCCGGGGGTGTCAGTGTCAGTGTCACGCTATCAACAGCGAGTGTTAATTATAGGCCCCGTTAGTTATAAAACACAGAGCACAAGATATTTACTATGCAATCATCGATCCTCCGTGTAGAATTCATCCACACGTTCCAGAACTTGCTTGGTCGTCCATATACTTACTTGCTTGCATTAATTATTGGAGATGATCAAGAACTAGTTTACTTGCATGATGACACCAGTAAAATAACAGTGTTGTTGAAAGCGTCTCGGCTAAAAAAGAAGCTTGCACAATACACTGATTGATCACGTCTTATCAGTTATCATCCTTTTATATTGTGCTTGTCACCATTAATTCACCAGCGCAGTTTATCCTTTTACTAATCAAATCAAACGGAACTAGAGAGATCGATCGAGAGCTGGTGGATACTCCGTACATCATCAATCTCTCCTGGGTTGAAACTGAAGCGTTCGCTGACGCCTCTCGACGGCGGCCATCGTCGACGATTCGACGGCGACGTCGTCGACGCCGACGGATCACATGCACGCCACGAAGCAAATCAAAGCGAAGTGCTCACATTCGAGCAGGTGATCTGAGGCGACTTAGTTAGACCAAATCCAGGAGATAAAAAAAACCCCACTTGATTGAACCGATCTCGTCTTTTCTGCAAAAATATGATTGAACCGATCTGCAACCCGAATAGACGTACGACCTCGTCTGAAATTTCCACACATATCATCACAAAAGGTCTCCAAACCGAAAAGTCGTTTAGATTTCAAACCACAGTGCCTGATGACTGAGCCCTTTCGTAGTAGAGTAGATTAGTAGTAGAACGCGATACAGTGCACTAGCTGGATTCGTCCGCTTGGTTAAATTATTCTACCATCATCGTCTAATTAATCGTAAATGGATCTTCCAATCAAAGAGAGAAATTAAGAAAGATGCTAAATGCGACTTTTCTGGCATCCTTTTTCGGGCAGCTTTTTATCCTAATCCTCGATCGACAAGCACTTCTCTGGCTAAGACAGAAGTAACGGCGCGTTCAAACTTCATGCATTCACCACTGAACTGGTTGGATTATGTCAATAATTCAACTTGGTATTCATTAGTTAGTCTTCCCAAAAAGGCAAAAACGTGCAGAAATGGTCTAAAGTTGTTCCCAATGTGGGCTTAGCTAGTTATCGAGAGTTATTTGATCGTCATGCTTATCTTTGTGGAGTATATATACCGCAATATATATGCTAAGCAATCTAATAAAACCTAGTGTAGAACTGGTAATCCTTATCTTCCTTGGAAGTTTGTCACGTGCAAACACTGATGAAGTCTACTTGGACATTACGTATATGACATTTTAATATAGGTTGAAGTTTTGCGCCGGGCCGATATATAGCTAGGTTGAAGTTTTGTTTGAACACGATAATTTTCTGTACGAGATGTCTTCATGAAAATTAGAATACTAAATATCGGAAAGTCAAGATACATACGTAATACGCTCTAACATATCGATGTCAATTTATTCTACTTTTAGCAATGACTCGTGAGCCAGCAGAATTTGCTTCAATGTACTAGGCAGCTGCCAAGGATGCAAAAGTACAATTCATTTTGAAATTTAGAATTCAATTATAAAATTAATTCTAGTCAGGTTTTTCACTTATTTATTTTCATGAATGCTAAGAAAACAACTATAAAAAAGCCACACATTTAAAACTTCTGTTTTTTTTAAAAAAAAAACAGCCCCTAAAAGCATTTCCCTATTTTGAAGCTCCCAAAGACTAAATGAGGGCTACCCTTATTTTTCGAGTCCTCAAATTATGACCCCAAATTCAGCTGTAGCCTCCATTGTCAGCACATATATATTTTCTTTATCTTCTATTTCCATATGCACCACATGTTTATTCCTTGTTTTTCACACCATCGTAATTCAAACATAAATATAACACTTAAAGCCATATTTTCAGACATGGAAATGACATATCTAGTTTATAGAACTATCAACGTCATGTTCCAGCAGTGTTGTGCTAGGGTTGCTTACTTCAAGCGGTGCCGGGACGGAGGAGGGGCGGTGACACGGTACGGGAGATAGTGTGCTCGGTGGTACAAGGATAGAGGAGCTCGCTATCGGTGTGAAACCTTATGAAGGAGGTTGGCGACTTGTGAACAATGGATGTTGAGGAGAGTTGCGGTCTTCTTATGTTAGGGCTTTAGTGTTGTATTTCTTTCCTTGTCTTCAAAAATTATTTAGGAGCTATGTTTAGGATATTACTCAAGTTAAGTCTAGAATCATTTATTGAATCCCTCGTACCATGATAATAGTATGGTGCGCAAGAAGGAAGGAAGCCACTAAGTACATCATTTGTATATGGTTCACAATAAGATTATAAATATGTACTACTCTAGCACATGTTTAAATGTTTTCGTCTTTTAGAATACAAGAGCTCTGCTCAGTTTAGCATTTCTGTAGTCATTTGAAATTATATCGTAGCACACGACATTCTAGCTACAGTGTTGGATTAATCTACACCATCCGATCTCCAATCTCACAGCTAGTAGTCCACTATACAAAACCGACACTCGTGGGGTACGTCACTGCAATACTGCATCCTCCATTCCTCCGATGCATCATGCCTGTACCCTACAACGTACAAGTCGCTACAAACAAATCCCCCTT
This sequence comes from Oryza longistaminata, assembly GCA_009805545.1. NCBI lineage: Eukaryota > Viridiplantae > Streptophyta > Magnoliopsida > Poales > Poaceae > Oryza > Oryza longistaminata. The sequence continues at coordinate 29,910,134 of CM020179.1, read as the reverse complement.
GATTAAAGAAAAACGAACAAAGCAACACGGACTCGATCAGAGCCAATAAAAAAAACAATGAAGAAATCCCCATGCGTCTATGGGAGGCTGCGACGAAGCTGCCCCAATTGACCACGTTCGCTGTAGCCGCGCCCCGCGCATAAATACCCCGCCGCTTCCCCCCTCCCATTCCGCAGCATCACACAGACGACGCAGCATCAGCAACACACACAACACACACACGCCGAGCAAGCAATCCATCACACACAAACACAAACAAACGCACAGGGCGCGAGAGCTCGATCGAACGAGAGGAGGAAAGGTCGGCAATGGGGAGGGCGCCGTGCTGCGAGAAGATGGGGCTGAAGAGGGGGCCGTGGACGGCGGAGGAGGACAGGATCCTGGTGGCGCACATCGAGCGGCACGGGCACAGCAACTGGCGCGCGCTGCCGAGGCAGGCCGGCCTGCTCCGCTGCGGCAAGAGCTGCCGCCTCCGGTGGATCAACTACCTCCGCCCCGACATCAAGCGCGGCAACTTCACCCGCGAGGAGGAGGACGCCATCATCCACCTCCACGACCTTCTCGGCAACCGGTACTTTTCAAGCCACTGTCCAATACTAGTTTACTAATCTTTTGCCTTGGATATACGCGAAAGATTTTGTCTCGGATTTGTTTATTGGTTAATTAACTCGACTTGTGGCGAATGATTCAGATGGTCCGCGATTGCCGCGAGGCTGCCGGGGAGGACGGACAACGAGATCAAGAACGTGTGGCACACTCACCTCAAGAAGCGGCTGGAGCCGAAGCCGTCGTCCGGCCGGGAAGCCGCCGCGCCCAAGCGAAAGGCGGCCAAGAAGGCTGCGGCGGTGGCGGTGGCGATCGACGTCCCGACCACCGTGCCGGTGTCGCCGGAGCAGTCGCTCTCGACCACGACGACGTCGGCCGCCACCACCGAGGAGTACTCGTACTCGATGGCCTCCTCCGCGGATCACAACACCACGGACAGTTTCACCTCGGAGGAGGAGTTCCAGATCGACGACAGCTTCTGGTCGGAGACGCTGGCAATGACGGTGGACAGCACCGACTCCGGGATGGAGATGAGCGGCGGCGAGCCTCTCGGCGCGGGCGGTGCCTCGCCGTCGTCGAGCAACGACGACGACATGGACGACTTCTGGCTCAAGCTGTTCATCCAGGCCGGTGGCATGCAGAATTTGCCCCAGATTTAATTTAGGCAGAGAATTGGCCTCTTGGGTCGATCTCTTGTTCATTTTTCTTACCACCACTATTCTTTGAATCTTTGGAGCTGTGTAAATCTTTACAAAGCGGAGAGATTGATGGGAAACGAAAGAAGGCAATATTATCTTTCATGGCGGTGTTCATTGGAGAAAAAAATGAGGTCGATCGTGACTAGGTGAAAGTAAGATGTCTGCGCCGCAGTAGTGATAGGCGCAGATACGTACTTTGGTCAAAACTTTTGACCCCTCAAATTTCTTGTGTCGAAAGAGAAAGGCGAAATGATCCAAAATTCCAAATAGATAGATGCCTCACGAGATCCCTTTACGAAAGAGCAAAATTTCAATACTTGGACGCACCATACGCCAGAGTTTGAAAAATCTAACATATTTGGATCTATTTGATACAGCCCTAACTCCTACTAGATTTTTATGAATATATTAATGTTATAACCTAGAATAAGGTGGTTTTAAAGTCATAACACTTTAGTCTAAATATAAATAAAATGGCTTGCTCAAACAACACCAGTATATCAGCTATATATATCCAACTCCAAGAACAAAAACACCACCAATATATCTACAGCTAGCTAAGTCATGAGCTTTATCTCCAACTACTAAATACAACTAGTACTAGTCATCAATCCATGTCGTATATGGGCCATAGTCATGCATCTGCCTTCTATATGCATTTACTAAATTTCTCTATGGTATCAGATCATAGTGTTTAGCATTTCCTGACAAAAAAATGTAGAATAAAACATGTACACATGCAACTAAACATTAATAAAGTTTCAGGTGGTACTACTTCATTATTCTTCGGGCTAATTAAAAGTTTGCATTCGAGCGTTTAGATCATGGTCAAGTGGAAATGTAGCTTTGTCGATGCAAATTAATTACGAGAAACATGTTTACAGTATTCAGAGTTAGGGATTTCTATCCATTATCTAAAAAAATTAATAAAAGATATGAAAGCGTGCACATATATTTTGAAGTTGCAATATACCAGAGATAGGCGTTTAGCAACTCAGCAAGACGACTATGACGATGTATAAGGGAATATCCAAAGGTAGTAATTAAGGTGCATGCACAGAGAACAACTTGAAGTTGTAAAAAAAAAAAAACTGTAAAACCAGCTCCCTAGAAATTCCTCTTGTCGATTGGCAGAGAAGATTCGTCATTTCTGAAAAATAAAAAATACCCTTGTATAGTTGTATATTATGAAATGTCTTGACAGTCACATCTCTCACACGCATACTTGGACTTCGATTCTGTAAATATCCACAAACGGTACGGTGGAGATTTGGATAAAATGTTTTACGAGCATTTCAAGAAGATTAGTAGCCCAGTGATCCAGTCACAGTAGTATATAGTACTCCCTCCGTCCTATAATATAAGAGATTTTGAGTTTTTACTTGCAACGTTTGACCACTCGTCTTATTCAAATTTTTTGAAATTATTATTTATTTTATTTGTGACTTACTTTATTATCTACAGTACTTTAAACACAACTTTTTATTTTTTATATTTGTAAAAAAAAATTTGAATAAGATGAGTGGTCAAACATTGCAAGTCACCTGCAAGCTCCTCCTCCGCATGTCACAAAGCTTGGTACCGTCGCCGCTGCATGGCATCTGCTACTGATGGAAGGTGAGAGAGGAGCAATAGATGAAAGAGGGAGAGGGGGGAGGTGTGGGAGAAGATGAGATGAGATGGAGGGCGCTGGCAAGTGGTTTCCACCTGATGACTCAGCGAATCAATCTGCCACGTTGGATGAAACCACCTCCTACACTAAAGGAGGTGATTTGCACCAATTTTGATAGATGGGGTGACGTTATACCCGGTTTTATGGTCGATGGATGCGACTCAACCAGTAGCATGAGTTGAGTGAGACATAATAGACTTATTCAATGACATATGGTAGGCGTAGCCCACCAAGTTCCAAGCCCAAAAGCGGACTAGTGATCATCTCCGCCATCACTTCCACTGCTGCAAGCAAGCCCAGTCCAACTAAAATCTTTGGCTCGCCGCCCCGACTACGTGTGAACCACCTCAAGGGAAATATGTCCAACTTATACTTCCTCAAGGGATCTTTCGAAAGATTTTTATGATCATATTACACAGATTTTTAATTTTTGGATTAAAATTCAATAGACACAGTAAAAGGCAAAAAGCAACTAATAAGCACCATAATGGACACTAATTACCATATCTCAAAGAAAAAGACCAAATCCAATATAAATTTCAAAACTTGCATGTGAAGATTCAAAAATTACACTGTAACTTACAAAAGTTACAATGTAAGTTTCATAACTTACAAGAAAATGCACTGTAATTTTGAGTGAAAAAAATCGAGTGAGAGATAAGAAAAAAATCTTTCGAGTGAGATATAGCAAAATCGCTTCCTCAAATATATGTCATAATTCGTATCTAATCGGTTTAATTTGACTCTATCGACTCATTGTTATATTTAATAAAACTCATTATATGCGACAAATATTACTAAATTTTTCTATAAACTTTGCCAAATCTAAATAAGTTTGATTAGAAAAAAATCAAAATGACTTACCCTAAATTAAAATGGGTAATTAGCGTTGGGAGTAATTACCCATGTGAATCCGGAAAGGGCAAATGTCGTTTTTAAGATGCGCTTATCTCCCGTTTCCTTGATTAATTTGTTCTTGACTTCTGTTGGCAGCTGGTTGATCAACGTCTGCCTACCTACTTTGCCAGTTCAGACATCATCCTGAACGGAGCTTTCATCCTTTCGGAAAATGTACGCCGTGGACTGCTTACACGTGGGCAAGATCCTATAGTACAATCTAAGCCCAAAAGCGAAACCACGGCCGACTAATTCAGCACTCCGGCCCATATCGTCAGATCGCATAGGAATACGTCTATTTTGCCTCCCTCAACTCTTGCTTTTGGTTAAATCACATCCTTGACTATAAAACCAGATATAACACCTCCCCCAACTTTATAAGCTGGTGCAAATTGACTTCTTCGGTGGTTTTGGAAGCGATTTTTTTTTTGTTGAAGTGACAGGTTGACCTAATCTAAGTGTGCTAACGTGGCAACCTTGACATGGAATGAGTTGAAAATACGAGTCTCGCATTTAAGTGACAAAGGTAAAAATAAAAGCTCGCTTTGAACCCGCTGGGGTGGTTTTCGTGAAAAGGTACCTCCGTCTCAATCTGGACAGCGAACGGCCCTATCCAACGGCCCAGCTGCCGAAGATTCTGCGGTGGTATTTTGTAAGATAAACCCTGATTTGGGTCACAGTCGTCGATAACGATCGTAAATTTTGCAAACTAGTCCCTAGTTTAGTTTTGACGTAACCAGTGGTACCAGTCGTTTCCCACGGCCCCCTCGCCGACTCGAATGGAAACTCCCTTCCTATGCAGGGGCGGGTCTAGGATTTTCAACTTGGGTATTCGAAATTAGAAGAGATAGAAAAAAATTTTCAACCCAAAGTCTAATAGTTGTATAATATATAACGGATATACATGATTTCATAAAGTCATAGATGGATGGATAAAATTGATCATAAATTGAATGTGTTAAGCATATTATAGTATAATACTAAACTATTAATTGACAAAGCATATCAAATTTATAGAGCATACAAAATGACAAAATTATAAGAAATCTTACAATTTAGAGAATAACTTTCCGTTTCTTGATATTTTGAAAATGATTGATGATGTCTTTATCCTTAACTTGCAAGAAGAAATCCCTTTTAATGAATGTAACCAAGCAATCATTTAAATATTCTTCTAACCGTGGGAGCCTTTTTCTCTCTTAATGTTTCAAACCTACAAAAACAACAATAGACTATATTCAACCATGAATCATTCCCGGATTCAAATTTTAAATAAAAAATGTTCAACCATGAACAATATCCTGCAGGCTAGATTCAATTATGAATTAAATCCTAATTTCCTGTACTCCTAATCCAAAATGTTCCTACTTTGTAATTCCTATTCCTAACCATCTAGCCATCTAGGCGACTAGCCAAATTAGCCATGAAGGGAAGAGTTACCTTCGTGACTTCGTCGCCTCGTTGGCCGGTGGAGCCGTGGAGGTGGACTGGAGTAGAGTGGAGTGGTCAGCGCGACAGCGCCTGCAGTGGAGCCTAGCAGGAGGCACGCTGTGGCGCCGCGGCGACGGCTGGAGGCAGCCTGCTCCCTGCTGGCTGTTGCCTGCTGGCGCAGCGCAGGTGATAGGCGACGGGTGGCCGG
>CM020179.1:29868528-29903501 GCA_009805545.1 Oryza longistaminata | reverse complement strand
AAGAAAAAGACCAAATCCAATATAAATTTCAAAACTTGCATGTGAAGATTCAAAAATTACAATGCAACTTACAAAAAGTTACGATGTAAGCTTCATAAATTACATTCTAACTTACAAGAAAATACACGGTAAATTTGAGTGAAAAAATCGAGTGAGAGATAAGAAAAAATCTTTCGAGTGAGATATAGCAAAATCGCTTCCTCAAATATATGTCATAATTTGTATCTCTCAACCGCAGTACCAAATAACTGGTTTAATTTGACTCTATTGACTCATTGTTATATTTAATAAAACTAATTATATGTGACAAATATTGCTAAATTTTTCTATAAACTTTTCCAAATCTAAATAAGTTTGATTAGTAAAAAAAATCAAAATGACTTACCCTAAATTAAAATGGGTAATTAGCGTAGAGAGTAATTACCCATGTGAATCCGGAAAGGGCAAATGTCGTTTTTAAGATGCGCTTATCTCCCGTTTCCTTGATTAATTTGTTCTTGACTTCTCTTGGCAGCTGGTTGATCAACGTCTGCCTACCTACTTTGCCAGTTCAGACATCATCCTGAACGGAGCTTTCATCCTTTCGGAAAATGTATCTCGTGGACTGATACATATTGCTTGTACAATCTTCAGAACAAAATTGATACGCCCATTGTGGAATTTCAACGTCAAAGCCGCTACGTTTCTTCTTTCTTGTACAATATATTCTGTCAAACGAGGAGTGTGGATTTTAAACTTATGAGGGATTAAACTACAACTAATTAGGGATCCTCCGGCTAGTTCCACAAGGTGGTAGGTCAGACGACCTCGATTCGAAGCCCCACTCCTTATTAGATCATTTTCTAATATTCGTGTCTTTTTTACAGCTAATTAACGTATAGCCGCGGTCTTTTTTTTCGTTGCACATGTAAAGGTTAAATTTGACATTACATATTTGTGGAGTGATATATCATATATTAATATATCTTGTTATATTTTACTAATTTTTTTATAACCATTTAAGTGGCATGCAAATAACGAGAGGATGTTCTCTCAAGAGTTTTGAATAATTTTCGTCAAATATGCCTTTGGCCTGTGGGAACCCAACATTTTTCACATGAATCTGACCATATCTGAGAAGATGTCTACTCGTTTGACAGTATTGTTGTGCTCGCTGAAACGCTGAATCAATCATTTTCAATCCTTGGTTTTCTTGATGCACTTCGTGCTTGGCCTGCATATGTCCACATGTCTAGTCAACCGATCGCGTTCGTATTTAATGGCGCGATCGATTGCGGTTGCTCTTGGCACCATTCACAATCGCTGGTTCGTTTTAGATATTTTAGGAGCTCAATCTGAACAGAAACCTTTCCATGTCTCCATGATATAGCAGATTAAGCGCAAGTGCGCAACAAAAGCAGGCAGAATTACAACCATACCAGAACACGTACAGTAAGGACGATGCTTCTTCCGTTGATCACCGTGCTGATCGCCTCGGCATGGCCGGCGGCAGCATCGACGACGACGGCTGCTGCACAGCCAGCCGCCGCGTGCCAGCGCCGGTGCGGCGACGTGGACATCCCCTACCCGTTCGGCATCGGCCGCGGCTGCTACCTCTTCACCGGCGAGGACGACATCACCTTCGGCCTCACCTGCCGACGGCTGGACGACGGCAGCCACCGCCCCTTCAGCGGCGAGGCCCTCGAGGTCATCGACGTCTCCATCCGCCGCGGGCAGGCGCGCATCGGCAACGACATCAAGCCGTGGTGCTACAACGCCACGACCCGGTCGATGGACGCGCAGAGCGCCTGGGGGTGGGACATCTCCGACTCGTGGTTCCGCCTCTCCGACGAGGGCAACCGCCTCGTCGTCGTCGGGTGCAACTCGCTCGCGTACGTGACGTCGGTGAACGACACGGAGTACATGACCGGGTGCATGGCCACCTGCCCCAGCGTGGGGCGGCTGGAGAACGGGTCGTGCTCCGGCATGGGCTGCTGCGAGGCGGCCATCCCCAGGGGGATCAACTCCTACGTCGTGGGGTTCGAGGAGAAGTTCAACACCACCTCCGGCGCCGTCGGCCGGTGCAGCTACGCCGTGGTGACCGAGGCCGCCTCCTTCGAGTTCAGGACGACGTACGTCACCACCGGCGACTTCGTGGAGTCCACCGGCGGCAAGGTGCCCCTGGTGCTCGACTGGGTGGTCGGCAAGGAGACGTGCCGGGAGGCGAGGCGGAACGCCACGGGCTACATGTGCGTCAGCGGCAACAGCGAGTGCGTCGATTCGAGGAACGGCCCGGGCTACCTCTGCAACTGCTCTGCCGGCTTTGAAGGAAACCCTTACCTCCTCGACGGATGCCAAGGTAAACTACTCGTTTATAATTTTGTTCAGAACTTCAGATAAAGATTGTGTATTTGATTGGTTTTCTGAAGAAGATACTAGTAGTAAAAAACAGAGTGATTTGCTTCTGCAGATATTAACGAGTGTGAGGACAGCAGATTCAAGTACCCGTGCTCTGTTCCTGGTACCTGCATTAACACTCCAGGTGGATTCAGATGTTCTTGTCCTGATAAAACAACGGGCAACGCTTATTTTGGCACATGCGAGGCCAAGAAATCTCAGCTCGGAGTTCACATCGCAATTGGTACGCCATACGCTCTCTAGTACATTTTGACTTGTAATTATCTACCGATCATGTATGTGTAGAGCTCCGTAAATTTCTTTGTAACCACCCCCCCTTTACTGCAGGTGTTAGCATTGGCATAGCTCTACTAGTAATCATCATGTCTTCTGCTTACATGATCCAGCAAAAGAGGAGGCTTGCCACTGTAAAAAGGAGGTACTTTAACCAGCATGGTGGTCTGTTGCTATTCGAAGAAATGAAGTCAAATCAGGGACTATCCTTCACAGTGTTTACCAAGGACGAGCTAGAAGAAGCAACAAACAAATTCGATGAGCGAAATGTGCTCGGGAAGGGAGGCAATGGCACTGTCTACAGGGGTACTCTGAAAGACGGTAGAGTGGTTGCGATCAAGAGGTGCAAGCTAATCAACGAGAGGCAGAAGAAGGAGTTCGGCAAGGAAATGCTCATTCTGTCCCATATCAACCACAGGAACATCGTCAAGCTCCATGGATGCTGCCTAGAGGTGGAGGTCCCCATGCTTGTCTACGAGTTCATCCCGAATGGCACCTTGTACCAACTTATCCATGGCGGGCGACACGGGTCGCGCATCTCCTTCGCGGCGCGGCTGAGGATCGCGCACGAGGCCGCGGAAGCGCTTGCGTACCTGCACTCGTGGGCTTCACCCCCAATCATCCATGGCGACGTGAAATCGCCCAACATGCTCATCGACGAGAACTACACCGTGAAGGTTTCAGACTTTGGTGCTTCCACGCTGGCTCCGACAGATGAAGCTCAGTTCGTCACACTTGTTCAGGGGACCTGCGGTTACCTCGATCCAGAGTACATGCAGACATGCAAACTGACGGATAAGAGTGACGTGTACAGCTTCGGTGTCGTTCTCCTAGAGCTGCTCACGTGTCGAAAGGCACTGAACCTTCAGGCCCTCGAGGAGGAGAAGAATCTCTCGTCACATTTCCTTCTAGCTCTGAGTGAGAACAGGCTCGAGGGGATACTGGACTCCCAGATACAAAGCGAGCAGAGCATCGAACTGATTGAACAAATGGCAGATCTAGCGAAGCAGTGCCTGGATATGTCCAGTGAGAAGAGACCCTCGATGCGTCAGGTTGCAGAGGAGCTTGACAGGCTAAGGAAGCTAGCAGAGCATCCTTGGGGACGGCATGAAAGTGAGGAGCTGGAGAAATTGCTTGTTAGAGGATCGCCAAGCACGTTCTCTGAAATAGAACTTAGCAATGGGTATGTCAGCTTGACTGACTCGGCGTATCTAGGAATCCAATCTCCACGGTGATGGCACCTCTCATTGTCACCATTCGAAAAAAAAAAATCTCATTGTCTCATAGTCAAACAAAGATTGCTGCATCTTTTCACACTGTCTTCCAAATGATGTATATTGAGTACTAGCTGTGTGTGTACGCATTCTCGTTAGGACTGCCTATGCATTAAATTTGACCGATGTTATAATTCAATCGTGGTGTAGTTACAATATAACTTGCGAATAACTACAATGTAATTTACATGTAACTTTCAAGATCCTTTTGTAAGTCGTAACATGCTATTTCTTTGAAAATAGAGGCCGTGGAATCAATTTCTCTCTCATGTACGCACGCTGTGATTTTTTTACTTCCTTGCTTGCACAAATCTTGAAATAAATCTAACGGTTCAAATGATATGAAAGTTAGATACAAGTTATATTATAGTTATATACAAATTACAATATAATTAAACTATAATTATATTATAATTACGTATGACAAATTTTTAGAAAAAAATTTATCGACAAATATATAGCAAAATTGTTCTTGTTTTGTTTTGTTGACTAGATAAGCACACGCGCACACACATTTCCTTCCATCTACTCAATCAACGTGGGCCGTGGTTTTCTCTCGGCATTCGGCGACTAATACGGCCGACATATTATGCCCAACAAATAAGTTCACTTCGACTCCCTCAAATATATGATGTATTTGATTCGTATCCCTCGACCGTAAAACCGAGAATAATAACTCCTTCAACTATTAAAACCGTCTAAAATCACACCCACGACAATATTGAAGATGGTATTCACTGACGTAGCAGTTCAATCATCACATGAACTTTTGAAAAAAGATAGGGCCCACATATCATCCCTTCTCTCCCACCTTCATTCCCTTACCTCAACTCTCTCTCGATAGATCAATCATGTTCGTCTAGGTCAGTTCTACTTGTCGGGTGTGCAACTAGGCCCAGGATGACCAGTGAACCGGTCCTTGCAGACGTAGCAAGGCGGATCCGGCGACTCCACCTGCCGAGAAGAGACCCTCGATGCGTCAGGTTGCAGAGGAGCTTGACAGGCTAAGGAAGCTAGCAGAGCATCCTTGGGGACGGCATGAAAGTGAGGAGCTGAAGAAATTGCTTGTTAGAGGATCGCCAAGCACGTTCTCTGAAATACAACTTAGCAATGGGTATGTCAGCTTGACTGACTCGGCGTATCTAGGAATCCAATCTCCACGGTGATGCCATCTCCCATTGTCACCATTCGGAAAAAGAAAATCCCATTGTCTGAGAGTCAAACAAGATTGCTGCATCTTTTCACACTGTCTTCCAAATGATGTATATTGAGTACTAGCTGTGTGTGTACGCATTCTCGTTAGGGCTGCCTATGCATTAAATTTGACCGATGTTATAATTCAATCACGGTGTAGTTACATTATAACATGCGAATAACTACAACGTAACTTACATTTAACTTTCAAGATCCTTTCGTAAGTCGTAACATGCTATTTCTTTGAAATAGAGGTCGTGGAATCAATTTCTCTCTCATGTTCGCACGCTGTGATTTTTTTACTTCCTTGTACAAATCTTGAAATAAATCTAACGGTTCAAAATTATATGAAAGTTAGATATAAGTTACATTATAGTTATATGCAAATTACAATATAATTAAATTGTAATTATACTATAATTACGTATAACAAATTTTTAGAAGAAAATTTATCGATAAATGTATAGCAAAATTGTTCTTGTTTTGTTTTGTTGACTAGAAAAGCACGTGCACACACATTTCCTTCCATCTACTCAATCAACGTGGGCCGTGGTTTACTCTCGGCATTCGGCAACTAATACGGCCGACATATTATGCCAAAAATAAGTTCACTTCGACTCCCTCAAATATATGATGTATCTAATTCATATCCCTCGACCGTAAAACCAAGTATAATAACTCCTTCGACTATTAAAACCGTTTAAAATCATACCCACGACAATATTAAAGATGGTATTCGCTGACGTAGCAGTTCAGTCATCACATGAACTATCAAAAAAAAAAGATAGGGCCCACATATCATCCCTTCTCTCCCACCTTCATTCCCTTACCTCAACTAACTCTCTCTCGATAGATCAATCATGTTTGTCGAGGACAGTTCTACTTGTCAGGTGTGCAACTAGGGCCCCGTTCCTTTCCTCCCAAAAGAATAGATTAAGTTTTAGATTTTCGTGGCACGCTTTTCAAACTAATAAACGGTGCGTTTCGTACGAAAACTTTCTATATGGAAGTTGTTCTAAAATATCAGATTAATCTATTTTTTAAGTTTCTAATAATTAAAACTTAATTAATCACATGTTATTACCACCTCGTTTTACGTGAAATACTTAATCTTCATCCTCAGAAGATTTAAACACCACCTAGGCCCAGCATGACCACTGAACCGGTCCTTGCAGACGTAGCGAGGCAGATCCGACGACTCCACCTGCTGGTAATCCTTACACGCGGCGGCACACAACACCACCTCGTCTGCGTAGCGGCAGGTTGTGGGGTTCGTCTTGGTGCCGAAGGCCCTATCGCATCAATACCCTCTACGGCCTTGACGTATAGAAGAGGCTAGGGTCGGCACCCAGTACACGTCGTTGCAGATGAGTGGGCTTGAGAAAGGTCCCGGTGCCTCCTGGCACACCTTGCACTGGGCGACACACTGGTTGAGCTCTGGCTCGTCTCCTCCACATATCTCCTTCCTCCAGCAACATCAGAACAAGGCAACGACAGAGCGGGGTTACGACGAGGGGGACCCCGCCTGCTTCCCTTTGACCCTCTTTGGCGATGCATAGGAGCGCCGCCACGTAGCCCTTCCCGAGAGACACTGTTGTTGAAATCCTCATTGTGGAGCGTCGCCGCCGTTCCCTCCCCCTCCAAGGGCGGCCGCTGTCGAAATCCTCTAGAAAAAGGGACCCGAAGAGTGACATTGCCTAGAGGGAAGAGTCTGAACTCCGCTAATGCTCTGTGTCGCGCCTCCCATGCTTCGAGTGCGGCACCAAGAAATACCTCCCCGCCATGCGCTCGCCATCGCGCCCTCCTCCTTGATTCGAGCTTGCCGAGGTGACCTCACCAGCATCTATCTGTCGGCGAGGGACAGAAGGCGGCATCGATATGGTTCACTGGAGGACGACGCCACGCTCAGACTTCCCTCATCGCCAAGCTCCCCCATTCCCGTGACGAAGGGTAGAGCAGAAGCTCGAGGATGACCTCATGCTCTACTCCCTCTCCTTTGTCTCTATTTGTGCACCCAAATCAACATTGGCCTGGTCGGGCGGAGTTCCCCGTGGCCTCAAGCTCTAGAATTATAGGAGTGCGGCAGGGACGGATTTCTTCAAGAGCTCACCATCACTAGATCTCGCTGCCGACGTCATCGATGCAACCCAAGGACGGGTGCCAGTAAGAGGCGAAGCTCGGGGACCACCGTCAATCTCCACCCATCGATGCGAGGTGTTCCTGCATGCTTCCTTTGAAATTTTCTTTCAGCAAATTGTTGGTTTTTGTAGGAGAGAACGAAGCCAAGAGGGCGAGGAAAAAAAATACTCACATTGACATGTTAGCCCACATGCTGATTTAGCCGGTTGGACTAGGTCAACGAGCCATATCAGTGAAAACTGCCTTTAAAATCACCTAGGGAGTCCTTTTTTTTTTTTTACTAGTTTTAACAGTTGGGAGGTCTAAATTTCTGGTATTGTGGTGGAGGGATACGAATCAAATTAAACCCATATTAGGGAATCAAAGTAGACTTATTCCTATTACCAACTTTCACAGCTCCCTCCCAGCCCTGCTCCAGCAAATAGGGCCCATGAAAACAATGGAGAATTGGATCCAGTCTGGGCCGTGGATTGGCTTGCAGATCCAAGTTGGGCCGTGGACACATCGCCCCGGGAAGTCGGGCTGTTTCTTCCCCTCACGGGCCTGAAAAGGCAGCCCAAATTGGACAGCCGCGATCCAATCTGGACCCATCCATGCTGGACCCGAAAGCTTCATTGGGCCATTGCTTCCCCGCGCTGCCTATAAACTCGGCCCAACACCACGCTGCTGCGCGTGCGCGCTTTGCCGGCGGCGCCGTCTTCCTTCACCGGTCTCCGCCGCGCGCGGAGCTCCTCGGCCCTCCGCCTTGTATTCTCGCCTTGCCGTCGGCGCGAGACCCGCCATCGCCTGCCTCCATGGACTGCTGGATATATCGGTAATTTTTTTTTAAGCACCCATAGTCCCGTGTCAAAGTGTGAAAGTAAAATTTTAACCTAAATCCAGAGCACCGCAGCTCCATTGTCAAAGTTGTTCATCTGATTGGACAACAAACCGACAGATCGGACAAGGGAGGACGCCACAGCCTACGAAACACCGCTCGGACACACTCTGACGGAGCTCGGATAGTCGGATGTCAGCTCAAGAAACTGTCTTTGTTCGGTAATATACTGAGCAGATGTGCTAAATCGAATGCCGTGTCAGTACAGTTTCAATAGTTTATGATGGCGTTTGCACAACGGATAAACACATTTTACATTGTCAAGCTCTCGCTGGGGCTCGAGAATCTGACGCTGATACAGTGACGTGCAGGGGTGTGAACTCCGTTCTCCCCTGAAAGAATCAAAGAACTCCGATTCGACATCCTGGTTTCCATGAACACGTGCGGTTTGAGGGTTTCAACTGCCTGTCTTCTACGATTGGTTGGATGGGAGAAAGGCCCAAATAACTGCAGAGTTTGATGGGCGTCTGTATTTTTATAAGCAGAAGTACATATCTTTCCAGTTCTCTTTCGTGCAGATTCAGATTAACTCCAGATTTTACGACGGTACAGATATGTAACTTTGTACTATTTTCATAAACCGTGTCGATAACTAAACAATTCTTGAAGTGAACTCATGTGAATGTATCATGATAGTAGTGCTGTTATACCCTGTTCAATGTGTAACCTTTGTGACTGTTCCATTTCCACCCACCAACAACTATAATCAAAGCTAGGTCATAGCTCCAACAACCGGGTGTAAGAACGAGTCAAGCTCCTTCAGTGAGAATACAGGTTGAATTCGATCTTACGGCACTTTCAATCAGTTGTCTGAATTTTTGTTCTGCACTTGGTGCCATCTAGTGTACTAGCTAAGTGTGGTTCGGTATCTAAACAACAATTATCCTCCTATTAATTCGTCCATACGAATAATTAGGTGCGGCTGTGTCTTGCTTGGCATCGAAAGTTCGAAACCGCACCTGACCCTGACTAGCCAGATCACTGCCGGAATTATTTCGTATCGTTGTTTAAGAATCTGTCAAACAGTGTTACGGTAGCAGCATTACTTGTTCCTGTTTAAGAATCTTTTAGGAATACATGTCTGGCTTCTGTTCATACGTAAAGGGGAAATGGACAGTAAACAATCCTTTGAAGCAGTGAGTATCTAGATCGAGATCAGTCCTTTTCGAGACCCACTCTTGTAGCTTGAACCTTAAGATCAACGTACCTGCATCAGCCAACAAATCACATAGTGTCAGATTAAGGCCCCTTTTGAAAAACTTCACACCCATCGGTGTCATGTTTAGGCGCGGTGTCTGCACGCGTGCAAATGGGGACATATTTTTCATTTGATCTCTTCAAACCTCGGCTTTGGTTTCACTCAAGTCCAAATCTCGATTAGTTCGCATAAAACAACGCGATTAGCGCGGATTAACAGTCGCTCGATCGTCCGGGACAGTTGCACCAACGACCCAAAAAAAATGCTTCTTCCACTGATCATCCTTGCCCTGTCGGCGAGTCAAGCGGCGGCGGCGGCGGCGGCGATGCAGCCGAGCGAGACTTGCCTGCGGCGGTGCGGCGACGTGGAGATCCCGTACCCGTTCGGCGTCGGCAGCGGGTGCCACCTCGAGACCGGGGACTGGACGTTCGTGCTGAGCTGCAACCGCAGCGCGGACGGGCGGCTGCGGGTGTACAACTACGAGATCGAGGTGGTGGACGTGTCGGTGCGGCGCGGGCAGCTGCGCATCTACAGCGCCATCAACCCGTGGTGCTACAACGGCAGCACGTCCGCCATGAACGGGCAGAGCAACTGGTGGTACGACATGTCCATCACCAACTTCCGCATCAACGACGCGCTCAACCGCTTCACCGTCGTCGGGTGCAACTCCCTCGCCTACATCCTCTCGCCCAACGGCACCGCCGGCGCCGACCGGTACATGACCGGGTGCATGGCCACGTGCCCCGGCGCGGGCCGGCTGGAGAAGGAGAACGGCTCCTGCGCCGGCGTGGGGTGCTGCCAGACGGCCATCCCGGCCGGCCTCAACGGGTACCAGGTCTCCTTCGAGGAGAAGTTCAACACGTCGGCGATCGCCGGGTTCAGCCGCTGCAGCTACGCCGTGCTGGTCGAGGCCTCGGCGTTCGACTTCCGCGCCTCGTACGTCACCACCGACGAGTTCATGGCGTCCAACGGCGGCCAGCTGCCGCTGGTGCTCGACTGGGCCATCGGGAACAAGACGTGCGAGGAGGCCAAGCGGAACGCGTCGGCCTACGCCTGCGCCAGCGCCAACAGCGAGTGCGTCGACTCCAGGTACGGCCGTGGCCGCGGCTACCTCTGCAACTGCTCCGCCGGCTACGACGGCAACCCATACCTCCTCGACGGCTGCCAAGGTGAGCTCCACATAGGCCGGCCCGTTGTTCCGGTGTGCCAATGCCGTTCAGCCCATGAACCATTTTGGTTTCTTGCCTCTGCAGATATCAACGAATGCGATGAGAGCAGGTTCAGGTACCCGTGCTCCGTTCCTGGCACATGTGTCAACACTCCCGGAGGATTCACCTGTCTTCTACGATTGGTTGGATGGGAGAAAGGCCCAAATAACTGCAGAGTTTGATGGGCGTCTGTATTTTTATAAGCAGAAGTACATATCTTTCTAGTTTTCTTTCGTGCAGATTCAGAGAACTCCAGATTTTACGACGGTTACAGATATGTAACTTTGTACTGTTTTCCTAAACCGTATCGATAACTAAACAATTATTGAATTGAACTCATGTGAATGTATCATGGTAGTAATGCTGCTATATCCTGTTCAACGTGTACCCTTTGTGACTGTTCCATTTCAACCCACCAACAACTGTTATCAAAGCTAGGTCATAGCTCCAACAACCGGGTGTAAGAACGAGTCAAGCTCCGCCAGTGAGAATACAGGTTGACTTCGATATTACGGCACTTTCAGTCAGTTGTCTGAATTTTTGTTCCGCACTTGGTGCCATCTAGTACTAGCTAGTGTGTGGTTCGGTATCTAAACAATAATTCTCCTCCTATTAATTCGTCCATACGAATAATTAGGTGCACCTGCGTCTTGCTGGGGATCTAAAGTTCGAAACCGCACCTGACCCTGACTAGCCTGATCGTTGCCGGAATTATTTCGTATTGTTGTTTAAGAATCTGTCAAACAGTGTTACGATAGCAGCATTACTTGTTCCTGTTTAAGAATCTTTTAGGAATACATGTCTGGCTTCTGTTCATACGTAAAGGGGAAATGGACAATAAACAATCCTTTGAAGCAGTGAGTATCTAGATCGAGATCAATCCTTTTCGAGACCCACTCTTGTAGCTTGAACCTTAAGATCAACGTACCTGCATCAGCCAACAAATCACACAGTGTCAGATTAAGGTCCCTTTTGAAAAACTTAACACCCATCGGTGTCATGTTTAGGCGCGGTGTCTGCACGCGTGCAAATGGGGACATATTTTTCATTTGATCCCTTCAAACCTCGGCTTTGGTTTCACTCAAGTCCAAATCTCGATTAGTTCGCATAAAGCAACGCGATTAGCGCGGATTAACTCGTCCGGGACAGTTGCACCAACGGCCAAAAAAAAATGCTTCTTCCACTGATCATCCTTGCCCTGTCGGCGCGTTCGGCGGCGGAGGCGGCGGCGATGCAGCCGAGCGAGACGTGCCTGCGGCGGTGCGGCGACGTGGAGATCCCGTACCCGTTCGGCGTCGGCAGCGGGTGCCACCTCGAGACCGGGGACTGGACGTTCGTGCTGAGCTGCAACCGCAGCGCGGACGGGCGGCTGCGGGTGTACAACTACGAGATCGAGGTGGTGGACGTGTCGGTGCGGCGCGGGCAGCTGCGCATCTACAGCGCCATCAACCCGTGGTGCTACAACGGCAGCACGTCCGCCATGAACGGGCAGAGCAACTGGTGGTACGACATGTCCATCACCAACTTCCGCATCAACGACGCGCTCAACCGCTTCACCGTCGTCGGGTGCAACTCCCTCGCCTACATCCTCTCGCCCAACGGCACCGCCGGCGCCGACCGGTACATGACCGGGTGCATGGCCACGTGCCCCGGCGCGGGCCGGCTGGAGAAGGAGAACGGCTCCTGCGCCGGCGTGGGGTGCTGCCAGACGGCCATCCCGGCCGGCCTCAACGGGTACCAGGTCTCCTTCGAGGAGAAGTTCAACACGTCGGCGATCGCCGGGTTCAGCCGCTGCAGCTACGCCGTGCTGGTCGAGGCCTCGGCGTTCGACTTCCGCGCCTCGTACGTCACCACCGACGAGTTCATGGCGTCCAACGGCGGCCAGCTGCCGCTGGTGCTCGACTGGGCCATCGGGAACAAGACGTGCGAGGAGGCCAAGCGGAACGCGTCGGCCTACGCCTGCGCCAGCGCCAACAGCGAGTGCGTCGACTCCAGGTACGGCCGTGGCCGCGGCTACCTCTGCAACTGCTCCGCCGGCTACGACGGCAACCCATACCTCCTCGACGGCTGCCAAGGTGAGCTCCACATAGGCCGGCCCGTTGTTCCGGTGTGCCAATGCCGTTCAGCCCATGAACCATTTTGGTTTCTTGCCTCTGCAGATATCAACGAATGCGATGAGAGCAGGTTCAGGTACCCGTGCTCCGTTCCTGGCACATGTGTCAACACTCCCGGAGGATTCACCTGCACTTGCCCTGACAAGACGATAGGCAACGCTTACAACGGCACATGCGGGGATAACAAGTCCCAGCTTGGATGGAAGATCGCCATTGGTAATCCACGCATATGCATCTCCAATGTTCTTAAGTTGTTGTGAAGGGAAAACTTAATTCATCTTTTAAGGTGATATCCCTTTATTTTTGCATGTCACTTAAAAAGTTATATAAAATTGAAAAAAATTTAGTATGATAGATCAATATGTGATATGTCACTTCACAAACATGCAAATTCAAATTCAACTCATACAAGTAGAAACAAAAAATAATAAATTTAACTATAAATAGAACGTGTAATTCACGGTCAAATTTATTGTTTTTGTTTCAAATTGTATAAGTCAAATTTTAACTCGTATGTTTGCGAAAAGATATACTCTATATATTGATATATCTTGACAAAAAAATTTAAATTTTTTAATAATTTTTTAAACGATATACACACGATGAGAGGATGTCCCATCGAGGACAAAAGTTAACTTCCCTTGTGAAGAATTTCTAGAACAGAGTGCTGATATAGTATTGTGTTACTGCAGGAATCAGCAGCGGGGTTGTGATACTGATAGTCACCGCGTCGTGCGTGTACATGATCCACGCGAAGAGGAGGCTGGCAAAGATCAAGAGGGAGCACTTCAGGCAGCACGGTGGGCTGCTGCTGTTCGAGGAGATGAAGTCGAGGCAGGGCCTGTCGTTCGCGCTCTTCACCCAGGAGGAGCTGGAGCAGGCGACGAACCGGTTCGACGAGCGGAACGTGATCGGCAAGGGCGGGAACGGCACTGTGTACAGGGGCACCATCGCCAAGGACAACGGCGCCGTGGTCGCCATCAAGCGGTGCCGGCTGGCCACCGAGCGGCAGAAGAAGGAGTTCGGCAAGGAGATGCTGATCCTGTCCCAGATCAACCACCGCAACATCGTCAAGCTCTACGGCTGCTGCCTCGAGGTGGAGGTCCCCATGCTGGTGTACAAGTACATCCCCAACGGCACCCTGTACAGGCTCATCCACGGCGGCGACGGCGGCGGCGGCGCGTCGGCGCGGCGCATCCCGTTCGCGGAGCGGGTGAGGATCGCGCACCAGGCCGCCGAGGCGCTGGCGTACCTGCACTCGTGGGCGTCGCCGCCCATCATCCACGGCGACGTCAAGACGTCCAACATACTGCTCGACGAGGACTACGCGGCGAAGGTATCCGACTTCGGGGCGTCGACGCTGGCGCCGGCGGACGCGGCGCAGTTCGTCACGTTCGTGCAGGGCACCTGCGGGTACCTGGACCCGGAGTACATGCGGACGTGCAGGCTCACCGACAAGAGCGACGTGTACAGCTTCGGCGTCGTGCTGCTGGAGCTCCTCACCTGCCGGAAGGCGCTCAACCTGGAGGAGCTGGAGGAGGAGAAGTACCTCTCGTCGCAGTTCCTCCTGGCCGTCGGGGAGGGCCGGCTCGGCGACATCCTGGACCTAAGGATTTTCTACACCTAGGTGCCATGGCACCTATCATTTGCATGCGGCTCAAATAGTTATAGAAAAAATTGAAAAAAATTAGTAACATCGTTTGTGATGATACAAATCTATACACAAACATGCATGACTAAATTTGATCTACAACTAGAGAAACAAAAATAATAAAATCAGACAGTGAATAGTACCCGTACAGTGCAGATAAAATTTGTTATTTTCGTTTCTTCATATATCGATCGAATTTAGATTTGCATGTTTACATAGTGTCTTATATTATCATGGACTATCTTATAAAATTTTATGAAATTTTTATATAACTGTTTGCATTACATGCATACACCTAGGTGCCATGGCACCTAGGTGTAGAAAATACTTTCTGGGACCCGCAGATCAAGGGCGAGCAGAGCATGGAGGTGCTCGAGCAGGCCGCCGAGCTGGCGAAGCAGTGCCTGGAGATCTCCGGCGAGAAGAGGCCGTCGATGCGGGAGGTCGCGGAGGAGCTCGACAGGCTGGGGAAGCTGTCGCTGCACCCATGGGGGCAGCCCAACTCCGGCGAGCTAGTGGCATTGCTCGGTGGATCGCCCAGCATGGCTGCTGACTCCGATCAGATTGAACTTAGCACTAGCACTAGAAACATTAGTTTCAGTGATACGGCGTATATTGGGATCCGATCTCCACGGTGACTGCACGTTTTTGCGAGGGATAGTTGCAGGCTTGCAGCGATTTTCAGCCACCAGGCAACTTTAACTTAGAACGAGAACGATGGGGGTTCAAATGTTCAATCACGTAGAACAATGAGCACTGAATTTCTGCATGGTTGCAAGTTTGTAAAGAGAACTGAGGAAGTGTTATCTAAAAATGCAGTAGCGAAACTTAAGAAGTAGGTGTTTAAAGCTAAAGAATGGTCCAATCACATGCTTTCTTTGTCCCATAATATAGTATTATTGTCATTTTTTAAAAAGAAAGAATTGGCGAAAGGACAAGTCATGGTAAAAATATGATGTTTAGAAAAATAAAGTAGTATAAAAGGTGACAGTGGAGAAATGAACAAGTAAAAAAGTGACGGGTAGAGAATAAACTAGTATTAAAGGTAGTAAGTGAGAAATAAATTGATGTATTGGGATTGCAAAACCCCTTATATTTTGGGGCAAATTTGAATGGCATAATTCCTTATACCTAATATATATGGTTACATGCAATTAAGTTGTACTATATTTTTTTTATTATAACTAAATACATCGTCGATATCATGATTTTGCAAACCACAGTCAATTATTTTTGCAAATGGTCCAAATAAAGTCACATATCTTGATTCAAGGGTGAAAATTGAATGAAAGCCCAAATATAATCGTGCCAATGAAAACATAACAAGCTAAATGGTGTATATCAAATATTTTAAAATATATTGTATATAAAGTACTTCCTTTGGGTTTTAACGTTTGGTTCCATTGATATTTGGATATATGTTTGATCATTCGTCTTTGTTTAAATTTGCTGTGCAAATATAATGAAATATAAGTTTTGCATGAAGTAACTTTAATGATAAAACAAATGATAATTACATATTTTTTCAATAAGATGAATGATCGGAGATATGTCTAAAAGTCAATAGCCTCAAACATTAAAATTAGATTAAGTACAATTATACCTGTGAAAATAAAAAACGAGAGTTATCTTTTGGATATATTAATCCGATTTTTTTTGGTTAAAAACCAGTCGTTTATCAACCGCAATTGTGTGTATGGAAACATAGGTTAAGAGACATGTATCAAAATCATTTAGACTTATAAAATCTATCACCCACACATAAATGCTTGGGAGAAGTTGCTAGTTAAAATAATACTCCCTCCGTCTCAAAATATAACAACTTTTAGCTCTTAGGATTTGTCCCAAAATATAACAACTTCTACACCAACATTCTCTTCCCAACCAATCACAAGCCTCCACCATTCACTTTTCCCACCTACCTCCACTACTCATCCAATCAGAACCCTCCACCACTCACTTCTACCTACTTTTCTTAATAACCGTGTCCAACTCTAAAACTTCTTATATTCTAGGATAGAGGGAGTACTATATTTCTATATGATTTGTTTTTTTTTCATGTTGCTCGTCTGAGTGCAAGATTCTAAAACTTTATGGAAAAATAGAAAAGAAAGTCATATTTCTCTCCCAATTTCTTTTCAAAACTAGTAGGAAGCCCGCGCTTTGCGCGGGAGCACGGAAAACATAATAAACTCTTCGGACCTCCAGAGTAGTAACTTAAATAGTGAATATGCATGTAAGATTGATGTTCATATATGTATTTTATGTGGCCACTGTGACTAACTATATGAACCCAACAAAGCTACATAGGATGCCAAAACAGCATGATAGTTTAAATAGGCACACGTACTACTTGATCTAAACAGAACTTTAACTGGCTAGCAATATTACAATTCATCGCACGAGCACAATGCAGCAGTCAATCTGGTATCTTGTTCTTCTTTGAACCAATACTCCTGTATAGAGCAGGTTAACCATGAGTCCATGAGTAATTTCATTCCGGCAGATAACTTAAAATGTATTGAGAAGTAGTCATTTGCTGAAGGTTGTATACAAATTATTGAACTGGCCATAAAAAAACATGAAGATCAATGCAACTTTTGTCTAACTGCATGTTGAAGGAACCGAACTAAATTAATACCCATATCATTTGCAGGTCAGTGTCTGCATTGTAATCAATTTCCATTTCCATTTTGGCTTAGAGAAAGTGAAGCTACAGTGCCCCTGAAATCCAAATCCAATTATTTAGGACTTCAAATAGCAGGGAGGTACATTTCCCGTGCTATAGTTACTATCCATATCTCCACTCTATTTCAATTTAGCAAGTTCAAGGCTAACATGTGAATGACTGAAGCACATGCAAATTTATAATTCAACTGGGAAAAAAACCATCTAGTAACACATAAGATTTGAGCTTTCAGTGCAAGGATCGAACCTGGTACAGTTGACCTTTCAAACAATGTTGAATGGTCTTTTTTCAGCACTGGTAAAAGTGCAGCACATGAGCTCACTGCAATGTGCATAATAAAGCTGAAAGCAAAACAAAAAGGAAGTTATATGGCCAAAACCATCCAATTTATACTAACTATGTCTGCCTGTTTAAGTATTGTAGAGACTATGTGTTATATTAGTTATTGGCATAGTGAAGGTAACTATAGTTTAATTAAATCAGTAAAAACTGCATATGGATAGATTGGGCATAGAGAAAGACGGTCCTACCAAAAATACAAATACCAATTTATTATGTTGTGTAGTGTCGGAAGCAGAGCTTCTGAAGTGAGGCATCATTAGAATTAATATTTTCGAGTTACGGAGCTAGAACGGCATCTTTAAAATTAGTCACCGCGTAAAATACACTTTTAGAGGAGCATGTTGCAGATGTCATTGTGCAAATAATCATAACAATGGTAAGCAAGAAAGTTAAACCTGAATTAGGACTGGAAGATGCACATGACTAATTAAACTGGCAAAATCTGCGCAAAGCATTGCTTAATTGATAAAGACTTATACAAAGGGGAGGCATAAAAAAGAAGTGCTGGTGATGCATATACCAAATATCTGTTCAGTTGAAACACTGACATCTGTGGTACTTAAAGTAAGACTAACATATTTGCTAACTGTATAGTTGGATGGCCTTTTGAGATGTAAAGATGCTTACCAGCTTGATGAAAAAGGATGAAGGAATGTTCCAGCATAGGCCTATATAAATCAAGTACGAAGAAATAAGGTAAGAAAACATAAGCGGTAAAGATAATTATTTATTAAAAAATACAGAGCAACAAATATACCATGAGGCTGCCGTAGTATGCAAGCGCGCACACGACGGGCAGATGAGTACTGGAAATCGGTGGGAAAGTCACTGCTGGTAGCTAGCAGCGAACGCTTCTGTCATTGTCGAGTAACAGGTGCACTATGGAGCTGTTGTAGCCCTAATAAAGTAGTGGAATGCTACAATTAGGAATCCTATAATTATAAAGCATGTAGCTAATGGAATAAACACCACATAAGCTCATTTTACAAATTAAGGAAGATCGATGAAACAGGAATACAACATGTAAAAATTAGGAGTTTGCAGTAGGCGATAGCCACATAGGCAAGCATATCAATGGGCACCAACAAAGGTAAAAACAAAGACTAAAATTACAAAGCGGGTATATGGTGCAGTCTTACCAGGGGGTTGAACAGACAAATGCCGTCAAACAAAACATGTAGATGGCAAATGGAAACTTGTAGGAAAGCAATCATCGTTGTTCCGCACCGTATGCTCTTGCTGAGAGGAAGCAAGAGACCCGACACAGGCTGGAACAGCTCTAATTTAGAAGGAAGGCAAAAATATCAATACATAATTACGTATAGTAAATGACATCTCAATTAGTTTGAGATACTATATATGTGTTAGATAGGAAAGGGGAGCATCTGCATAAACAATATGAAATCATGAAGCAAAAATTATTGTCAGCTAAATGTATCTCACGGTATTTTCAATTAAATGTTGCTGTAACAAAAAATTATTGTCAGGTAAATGCATCTCACAGTGTTTTGAATTAAATGTTGATGTAACTCTGCATGAACTATACCGGCAGCCTAGATAGATGGACGGCGCCGCACTGAACGCGCATGAACTGAAAGAAAGCCTAAAGGGAAGGTGTTGTTGTTACATGGCGGTGTGCCATCTGATGATATGCAGGCGTCACTACTGCATCCAACATCTGTAAACAACGAAGTCAGTATAGACATTTTGCAGGAGCTTAATCCACCAAAAGTGGAAGGCATAAGGAATTAGTACACACAACAATAAAGTAAACATGTAAGCTATAAAATTTGCCATACCCCGACTGCGACTGTGTTTATGACTTGCATGAAGCAAGAATGCCTTAGAAGATTTAGACATTGTAGTATCCCTGTGAAAAACATGGTTAAATTGTTCCGGAAGTACAGATAAACACGGCATGAAACATAGCATAATAAGCAGATAGCTAATGTAAGCATAGATTTAATATCAGTGAATCCCCTTGAGCCTAAAATAAACTATAGATTAGCAGCTAAGCAGCAACCATTCTTAACTGAAGAATGACAAAGACAAAAGCAACACAGTATAATCAAGATAAATAAAACATGATAAGCAATATTTCAGAACCATGTGAAAGCAAGATAAACACCAACACCCTAACCAAGTAACTCACAATATGATGCAATGGAACCTCACCAACTGGGCACCCACCATTACCCCCGAGCAGATGGCCTATGGCTGAGGACGAAACATAGCTTGGCCTATGTTCAAACTACAGCAACAACATGGTAAGCTAGTCAAGCACTCAGAAGTCAGAGAGGAGAGAGATGGACCGGAGACGAAACATACGCACCTAGCGGTGAAGGGGCGGGCAGACCTGCAGCCGTGGGCACCCGTCGATCCCGTTGGGGACGGTGTGTCCAGCCAATGAAGACGTACGCCAGCAGGCCTTGATAGAATAGCGGGCCGATGGCTGAGGACGACCGTAGCAGAAGATTGTGTGGAAATCAGCGATGGCAGCGATTTCGGCTCGACGGGGTAGAGAGACAAAGAAACGGCGGCGATGGAGACTGCGCGGGTGAAAGGGATATATCGATCTGGTGAGGGGAAAGGCGAGCGGTGAAGAACCCACGGTGGAGCGGCGACGGTGGAGACGCGAAGGAAGTCGCGGGAGCGGATGGGGAATGGAAAACCTAGAAGCCGCGGCAGCGGCGGCGGCGGCGGCGTAGATGCGAACGACCAGAGGAATATCTGGGAGCTGGTAGCGGCTGCAAAGAAGGAAAAAACGAACGGCTGGATCCAGTCAAGCAAACAATCGAACGGCTCCTGGCGTAATGCAACAGTGAAACAGTAAAACAGTAGCGTACAGTGCCGGACGGCTGTGGTTGCAACGGCAAAAACTATAGATTTTATATGATTTGAAAACAAATGTAGTCTTCTTTGTCTTTTTATTCGAAACAAATAAAGGGTCCATTTAGGGACACTTCTAGCAGCTGAAGATTCTTCTGGAAGCTGCAGCCCTGCCACAGCTCGTTAAATAGTTTAGATTTTCACTCAGATTCTAAGAGCATACGCAGTGTTGCACTTAGAGGAGGCACTAGAAGAGAGAGAGAGAGAAAAGGATAGAGCCACATCCACCACACTGTGATATGTTTTTTAGCCGGTCTCAAGCAAGAGCTGGGTACTAGTCATAGGACCCGATTCTACTGGAAAGAGCATATGACAGGGCCCACGGTCAGACAAATTGTGTCTTTGGCCTGTATGTAGGAGAGAGATGATGGGTTTTCTTTATCTTATTTTCGGCCACAATAAATACCTTTGCAACTTTATACGCTGCATCAGTTCTCACGAGGTGCTATATTGACATGTGTCCACCTTTAGTACCGACGCATGCATAATACATTATAAATGCTCTAAGTTGTAGTTATAGAATAAACAAATAAATTAGAAGTAAGAAACCAGCTGCTCTAGATTTTTACCGGCTAGTTTTTGAAGAGTACAATTCCCCGAACAGGGCCAGGAGTCTACAGGAGCACATGACTATACACAACCGTGAACTCGGCGGCGACCAAAGAGAAATCAGAAATCCTACGGTGGTCGGCCTTCCTCCAAAACCCCCACGAAGATAACGAATCCATCCGCTCCCCCGGCGACGCCAAGGGCGGAAGAATGGAGGCGCTGCGGGTGTGGAGGGCTTCCTCCAATCTCCTCGGCTTCGCGGCCTCTCGCGCCGCCAAGGCCGCCCCAGCGGCGAGGCCCCTCCGCCTCCACGTCCGCTGCTGCTCCCCGGCCGCCGCCTCCACCACGAAGCCACCCCCGCCCCCGCCTCAGGACCGCCGCCGCCGAAGCGCCTCCTCGTCCTCCTCCTCCTCCACCTCCGACCGCGAATCCATCCGCGCCATTCGCCTCAAAAAGGTTTTACTCCTCGCCAATCCCTTCCTGCTCCCCCAATCTGTGTTCGATACCGCTATCCGTTTGATCGGGATCAATCGCTTGTGCCGTGTGGTTTGCTAGGTTGAGGAGCTGAGAGGGAAGGGCTACGAGCCGTACGCGTACAAGTGGGACAGGACTCACACTACCAAGGAGCTTCAGGATGGGTACACCCATCTCGAGAATGGCGAGGTCTGCGCGGACGTGGCGGTGTCCATTGCTGGGAGGATTGTCGCCCGAAGAGCGTTTGGAAAGCTCGTTTTTATGACCGTAAGAGACGATTCCGGGATTATTCAGGTTAGTTCCTTTCAAATGAGTTAGTTGCGTGGTTTTGCAAATCGAACGTAGGGCTGTAAATCAGATACGAGTACATATTACCCAGAATATTCTAGTGCCAAGTTTTATAATTGTAGTTGTGGCTTTCCCATTCCACTAGTGATATCTTCTATCTAGATTGTAATAGCTTGAGGTTCTGTTTCGTATTGCAGTCGATTGTGATAATAACATTTGGGGCAAGACATTTCAGCGTTTGGCAAACTGCTTTTCTTTTAGTCTATGTCGCAGACGAATATTACCGTGTTCCAAAAATATGAAACTACTGGGAGATATATGGCAGTTGAATAGGAACATTATTTTGTCTAACCTTAATTTGATCTATAAAACAACTATAACAACTTTTATTTATCCAGCAACCTAAATAAGTATAGCACAGTAGCTACAAACTGAGCATGCATGTATGGATGTGAGTATGTTTTAATTGTTTGACAAATCAAATAATATTTGACTATGAAGCATTTTTTTTGATCCGGTGAACCCTGAAACTTAACAATCACGATGGTTTGTTGTTTTATTATTGTCGAATTGATGTTCAAAACATTTGCACTTGATTCCGACTATTTTCAAATTCAGCTTAGGATATATGTACGTGAATGTTGTTGACCACTTACCAGTTTACCACGTTCCAATCGAAATCCATTCTTACAGTTTGAATTAGTATGCGTTTTGCTTGGACGGTCAACTTAATATTGGGCTTAGTGCTCTTAATTACATATGTAAATTCATTAAGTGGTCATAGTACTTCTGCTGCTCCATATGGGAATACGTCGTGTTTACGTGAATACATTGTTTGGTATAGTTACGTTTGCAAGCTAATTTTATGTACAAGCTGAGGAAGGCACCAAACCCATTAGTCAAGGCTGTCTTATTCCGGATGAACTTGTTGTCTTGATCTTCCCAGTGGTGCTAGGCTTGTTTACATAAAGAATGAAAGAGTTCTGTAAATCATGCCATGAAGTTTATGTTTGCATTTCTTGTGACTATTATCAATTGAAACTTACATTGATCTCTTTATAGTTGTTCACAAACATTTCTTGTTCATTGTTATATTTTTAACACTTCTTTTTGTCAATTGGTAGCTTTACTGTGAGAAAGACAGCCTTACTGAGGAACAGTTTGAACAACTGAAGACAATTATTGATATTGGTGATATAATAGGTGCAAATGGTTCCATAAAGAAGACAGAAAAAGGTTTGGTAAAATAAATCCTTTTATTGGTGCATTACTACTGTCTATTCTGTCATGTGATGACACTTAGAAGTCTGCTTTTCAGCATATGACATAAGTTTGCAGCATTGCACAGTGTTGTTAGAAGTAGACTTCTATGATTATTTGCCTTCATGATTTTAAACATCAAAATTGCGAGTCAGACTCTTGTATCACCATCACAGTGTTTGGCTCCCCATTTGAAAATCATTCTTTGTGTAAATTGAAGTGAGTTCCTAGCATACTCATCTGACTATTGTTCAACTAAGTTACCAGCACACTACTGTTTCGAAAAGGAAAATCAATGGTAAGGAGTGTCAATAAAGAACGGAAAATCAGAAAGATGATAGAGTGCTACAAAATATGAAGGACCTTGGTCCTTGGGTGCTAGGGACATGGTCGATTATAGGATTAGAATTGTGAAGAATTATCCATGAATGGCTAAGATTTGTATTTTATACCCTGCAAGTATTACAAGCTGAGTTAGTCACTTTCAGGCTCAAGCTACTCAATGTAAGCCTTAATTTATTTCGATTCTATTATCAATATAATGGTTAATTAGTGATAAATCATTATATCTTAATGCTATTAATTCAGCATCTACTATTGTTCTTTTAGTGGCTTATGATTTTATTTTACTTGGTGCACTTTGCTGCAGGGGAACTATCTGTTTACGTGAAAAACTTTGAAATCCTTACAAAATCCTTACTCCCACTACCTGATAAGTACCATGGCTTAACTGATGTGGACAAGCGGTATCGCCAAAGGTTAGCTTTTATTTTGTGTTTATATATTTTTTTTCTTCAAGTAAAGGAACAATTGGTGCATCTATAATGAGTTTGGACCTTAGAATGTTTTATTTGGCTGTTTCTTGTTCCATTAATCTGCTTTGGAAGTTCTATTGTTATTCTAATTATTTTATAGCTAAATATTCTGCTTTATGGACCTCTGGCATACCCCACGGAGTATAGGCGTGACAAATCTTCTCTTAGAATATACCTGAACTGTATCAGTCGTTTTTAGTATCTGCATATTTTCACTACCAATCACACCTTGTTACCACCTATTATGGATTATAACCATCAATGGTTCTCTCTATATATTTATCTATTGCGTTCATTTGGTTGTTCCCTGTGTTTCATGATCATGATGGATGCTGTCTAAATTGAGAATTACATACAAGCATTTTGTACTTGATTAAATCCGAATCACTTATTATGAGTATTAATACTATTGTTTTAGTATCAGCTAGAAACTCCTATTCCTTTGTTCCAACATTTAACATATACTATCTTTACTTGTACAATGATAGGTATGTTGACATGATTGCAAATCCTGAGGTTGCTGATGTATTCCGAACAAGAGCAAAGGTAGCGATTTTGACTGCATGAGGGAGCTGAATTACCTTTTAGTTTTGGTTGAGACAAATTTGTGAACTAGACTAGATAGTAATTAATTATGAAAAGTCGACTTGCCTATGATGTTTGGCTTTAAATGATTATTTTACTTGGGATTTAAATTTATGTAAAATCTTATGCAGTACAGAACAACATTTCTGTTCAGGAGGCAATAGGGAAATTGTGGGATGGGAAATTCTATGCCCTTATTTCAACAAAGCTCTCATTTTGATAAATAGTGCTAGGGATGGCAATTTATGATTCGTTATTGAGATTGCATAATTTGTGATTCACCAACTCTACATTTCAGTTTGTCTTAACTGTTTTTTTTCCTAGGTTGCATCTGAAATCCGCAAGACAATGGAATCATTTGGCTTCATAGAAGTTGAAACGCCAGTTCTACAGGTGTGCTCTAGGCATATTCTTTAAATTGCTAATTGCTAGGCTTGGTAAGAGGATAATGCTGGGATTATCCACTTTTTCTCATGGAATCTGAAACAAGGCAGAGTTAACATAGAAATTGGGACCATATAGACAGAATAGATTAATGGTATGTAGCTCTGTGTTTGAAAATGTATGACGCAATGACATTTTTTTACTAAATCTTTCTTACTTTTAACTACCGATATATGAAATGGTATTTGGAATATCATGTGTAACTGAAACCATTAGATTTGCCATAAAAATATTCTGATATTATATAATACTGTAATAATGTACTTAATATTTTTTTCAATAACATATTTATACAATACTAAAGGTCACGGGTTCATGCTGGAGAGTGTATCGATCCAAAACGTGATACATATGTAAACAGGGTGCAAAACTTTAGTTTTCCTCTTTCAACTTAAGGTTATGTCAACATATCAAAATATGCGGTAAAATATACATATACCCTCCAAACATAAAACGAGGCTTCTCCGCTGACCTGGTTTTGGCATGTTTGTTCTTTTTCTATCCTTTGTTCAGGAAAAAGCTAGCTGGGTAAAGTTTTAGACCTATTACTTTTGATGGACAATTAGCTTTGATTTTAGTGCTATTGCTAAGTTTTCTTTGAAGACAACATTTTGTGTTTGAAGCTCTTATCCAACTGAGGTATCACAAACAACCATGTGGCTGAGATTACCGCAAGTTTGCTGCAGCGTTGAAGTCCTCTAAAGATAAATTAGTTTACTTGGTGGTATTCTCTACAATTTTTCTTCTGCTTCGTAGCTAGGAGCTGGGGTGTAAACGGACATACAACCATGTCCAATTCTTACAATGTTTTGTACTTTGAACTTTCAAGTCTTCTGTACAGTACATATCTCCAATCTGTTATACTCAAATCTGAGCTTCGCAAAACCTACATATAAGAGCAAATACATCTAAAGATTCTCTAAATTCAGTTCAGACTTACATAGTCTAATTCATAGACATTCCAAGGACATGTACGCACAATGTAGCAGGGATCATTGTGAAATTGTTTTTGTTGGATGCTTTTTAATCTTGGCAGGTGGTAACACTAATCACAGTCTAACACAAGGGAAGAGTGCCGTCCTTTAAGCTTGCTCAGGCAAGCAAAAATGTGTCACTGCACGGAAAATGTTTTTTGCTGCCATTTTTATTTTGTAAACAGTGCTCTTGCTTGGCTTAGCATGGTTGGCACAAGGGAATTAGGTAGAAAATACAAAATGTTTTTACTCATTGACTCATTAGTGACCAAGTTAGCACTCAGCACATAGACCACCTCAGATGCTAGGTCACTAGAATTGGAAACCAGGGTGGCATCAAGCCATGGTGTCATCTGATCTGGTTTTGAACTTTTGATAGATTACCATGGTTTTGTGGTTAAAGCTTACATGGACTTAGCAATCATTTTTTTTAATCACCATGGGTGGGGCGGGGGTGGTAAAATAGACTTGCCCAGTGCCCCAGTGTTCCTTTTGTATTATTTGGCTGTTATTGGTCATCATTAATATCGCTTTGTATTATTTGACTGTTATTGGTCATCATTAATATCGTCTGGTCCTTTTTTTTTTGGGGCATTTGCAAATTTGCCACTGGTTTTTTCAATATTGCAAGGATGCCACTCGAGTGACAGTTTTAGTGGCATTTTTGCAATTTTCTAGTGGCAGTTTTGCAATAACGATTCAAAGTAGTGGTAAATTTACAATTGCCCCTTTTTTTTCCAACCGGGCTAAACAGGGAGCAGCAGGTGGTGCTGAAGCAAGACCATTTATAACCCACCATAACTCACTGCAAAGAGATCTTTACTTGAGGATTGCAACAGAGCTGCATTTGAAAAGGATGCTGGTGAGGTTACTATTCAGTTTTTATTCTTCAGTTTGGCAGCTATCTCTTTTTTCTTAACCTGCTCTGTATCTGTATTCATTTCTGTGATACTTCCATTTCAATTAGTCAACATAGTAGTGAATATGATTCCTGTGAGTACAGAAGGATCAGATTTGACTACTATGTTGACTAATTGAAATGGAAGTATCACATATGCTTGTTATGCCATGTTAATCTTACCATAACATAATTTTTTGCGAACTGTATACTGTTTAGCTATTTTATATTTATTTACAAATTTAGTACTACTGAAAAAAAATGCAGGTTGGAGGGCTTGAGAAAGTTTATGAGATTGGGAGAATATTTCGGAATGAAGGCATTTCCACTCGCCATAATCCTGAATTTACCACAATTGAGGTAAAGAATTGAGGTCTTTTTCACCAATACGTGCATATCATATGTTTGCTTTGTTCTTACCCGCATATCATATGTTTGCTTTGTTCTTACCATGTAGGTTGAGCCTAGTGGTTTTATCTTCCATGTTCCTGTTTATTCCATTTTCTTGCATAATGTGCTCTACTCTAAGTGAGGTCTGACTCACTGCCTTGTATTTGGAAGCTAGATGTATGAAGCCTATTCAGACTATGAAAGCATGATGAATTTGGCTGAGGAAATTGTTACTAGATGTGCAATGGCTACTCATGGCAAACTTAGGGTTGATTATCAGGTATGAGTCTTTAAGTCTACCATAGTAAGTTAGTAACTATATATATTGCAATGCATTTTTGCCTTATTAATTTGGATCATCTGGACACATATCAGAGCAGAATCATGCCATCTTTGTTGCTTCTATTATTTTTCTTTTGTACTGAATCTGTTCCAAGCTCAATAGCAATTATCCACACCTTGCTTCCGTACTGGTGTTTCCTGGTCTGGAAGCCATATGCAGATAGGCACTTGGGCATGCCAGAAAAAAAAACACTGGTCCTAAAACAATCTGCATTGCAGATTTCTCTAGAAATTTGTACCAAAATAAAACCATTGACATTAGAAATCATAGGTCTGATCAAAGAAATTAAAGTGCCCCATCAAAAACATTTTCTCCTTTTAGATTAATTGTATTTTGATTGAGCTACTATTCAAGTATTCATTGTTTTCAACTCTAGAGGTGAGTTGTACAAGCAACGACAAATGTATTACTTCTCATTTACTACACAATATACAGTATAATACAAAATATAGTACAATGTTTAGCCCCTGCAAGCCCAAGTATGTTGCAAAGTACATGTACTGTACGCAAACAACTTATGGTGCTTTGTATACTACAACTGACAAGTGAGAGGTGGCATGCTCGAGGAGGTATCTATTCATATTAAATGAAATTGCTCTGACAAGGAGTACACGGTAAGGTCAACCCAGTGTGAGGCCTCCAGACCTGGAGTGGCAATGTAGAGCGCTACAGCAAAGGCGATTGGAAGGAAGAAGGGGGTGAAGACACCTCCTGTGCCCTGGCTTGTACTTACAGATGCCATTTCTTATGGTCACAGCCAGTGCCAATGGCTGGCAATGGTGCCTCCTCGCTAATCCATGACAACGCTGTCTTCATGCTGGCAGCTGTCTTGGTGTGCTTGTTGCTGTTTGTTTCCTGTTATCGCCACACGTGTTGGAGTGAGGCCAGGAATGGCTGAATTTGGTGGCATCAAGGTTGCCAGGTTGGCATGGTCTGATCTAGTAGCAGCAGCAAAAAATGGTAGAGGCTATGATAGCAGTACGCATTAGGGGGAGAGCGAAACAGGTGGTAGTGTTGCTATCTCAGGAGATAGAAGGGGATAAAATGAGAAGTAGAGATTAGAGAGTGGTTTGGGAGGATGAAGGTTATGCCAGGTCCATGGAACCGTTCAATTGTATTTTTCATTGAAAAACCTGACCCAAGGGGAGAGACATCCCAAAGGCATTGCATTTAAGGTCAAGAAATGGCCCCGAAAGCCGGCTCTTGCCCGTACAGGTAATCCATTGCCAGTTGCCACAAGCCATGTCTTAACCTGTACTTGGGAACACACAGCAAGGGGCCTTTTTTTTTTGGGTGAGAACCAGGGTTTGAAGTTTGAACCCTGGTTGGTAGGCTCACAATTGGAGGACTTACCACTTGCTACAAGCATGTTCTCAATTTTTCATTGAATTATGTGCCATCAACGAATTTTCAGAAATTACCAAAATGGTGCATAAGCAAATCCTGGAGCAAAATGAAGAATGAGGATCGTGTGTGCATATGATTTTTGATCTATAGTTTACCTTTTCCCTACCTAATTTCCTGGAACACACTCACGTATTACTCTTGTGTCTTTTCACATTGATAAACAATTGTTGTTTAATACCAAACAGGGAACTGAAATCTCCCTTGAAAGACCATGGAGGAGGGAAACCATGCATTCTCTTGTCAAAGAAGCAACTGGAATTGACTTTAATAGCTTTGGAGAAGATGTTGAATCCGCCAAAAATGCTGCAAGAGGGATCAAAACAGAGAGCAATGAGAATATCTCATTGCAAGCTTGTTCATCTGTTGGACATGTTCTCAATGAGGTATCTCAGCTGTTATTTTCCATGACATTATTTATTTCTCGGGTGCTGCCTCAAAATTTCCGTAAGGGAGAAGTCTTCCTTAAGTTTTGGACTTGAGAGTTCATTTTAGACATTCAGCATTTCAAGGGCACCTTTTATCATCACCAAACCCCAGACGTAGGTTTGAAACAAACGCTCGAAAACAGTATCAGGTGGGATCAAATGTTGGCTCAAAATAATAAGTTTTTCAAGAACCCAAACTCTGATAAAGTGTGCAGTATCCTAAGTGTGATGCTTTTGCTGAGAATTTTGGCATTGCATAAATGCCCGATGCTCTGGCTGGAATCATGCAAACTGAAGCTATATGGCACATTTTAACAAGCAAAATGTTGGCATGATTACTTACAGTAAGCCAGCAGACCTTGTAACCATCATTTTCAAAATCTGATGTTGTAAACAGAAATTGCAAGGTTTCAAATAATTGTGATAACTATACACCTTGGAAGTTAAACTAATATACTACTGTTGGTTTATGGATTCATATAGATAAAGGAGTTTACTAACAAAGTTTAAGGGCTTTGAAATTTAGTGAACTTCCACATTTCAAACACAACGTCATTTTCAAGTAGAATACTAGGCTGGTAATGGTAGGTAAATAAGTGAAATCAGATTTATATTGGGCCTGCTGAAGCTGCAAACTTTCCAATTCACGTTAACAACACTCTATATCATGCATATTATAGTGATTTTACCAGTCTGGTTGAGCTAATTGTTTGCCATGAAGAATAACAATTTTATAATTTTCCATCGTATGCCAGGTCTTTGAGACTGTTGTTGAATCAAGTCTGGTACAGCCAACATTTGTTCTTGACTACCCAGTTGAGATATCACCATTGGCCAAACCACATAGGAGGTAATTGCAAGATAATTATTAATTTGGTAACAGACACTGTTTTGAATTACTGCTATTGTGCCAAAACGTGATACATATGTAAACAGGGTGCAAAACTTTAGTTTTCCTCTTTCAACTTAAGGTTATGTCAACATATCAAAATATGCGGTAAAATATACATATACCCTCCAAACATAAAACGAGGCTTCTCCGCTGACCTGGTTTTGGCATGTTTGTTCTTTTTCTATCCTTTGTTCAGGAAAAAGCTAGCTGGGTAAAGTTTTAGGCCTATTACTTTTTATGGACAATTAGCTTTGATTTTAGTGCTATTGCTAAGTTTTCTTTGAAGACAACATTTTGTGTTTGAAGCTCTTATCCAACTGAGGTATCACAAACAACCATGTGGCTGAGATTACCGCAAGTTTGCTGCAGCGTTGAAGTCCTCTAAAGATAAATTAGTTTACTTGGTGGTATTCTCTACAATTTTTCTTCTGCTTCGTAGCTAGGAGCTGGGGTGTAAACGGACATACAACCATGTCCAATTCTTACAATGTTTCGTACTTTGAACTTTCAAGTCTTCTGTACAGTACATATCTCCAATCTGTTATACTCAAAATCTGAGCTTCGCAAAACCTACATATAAGAGCAAATACATCTAAAGATTCTCTAAATTCAGTTCAGACTTAAATAGTCTAATTCATAGACATTCCAAGGACATGTACGCACAATGTAGCAGGGATCATTGTGAAATTGTTTTTGTTGGATGCTTTTTAATCTTGGCAGGTGGTAACACTAATCACAGTGTAACACAAGGGAAGAGTGCCGTCCTTTAAGCTTGCTCAGGCAAGCAAAAATGTGTCACTGCACGGAAAATGTTTTTTGCTGCCATTTTTATTTTGTAAACAGTGCTCTTGCTTGGCTTAGCATGGTTGGCACAAGGGAATTAGGTAGAAAATACAAAATGTTTTTACTCATTGACTCATTAGTGACCAAGTTAGCACTCAGCACATAGACCACCTCAGATGCTAGGTCACTAGAATTGGAAACCAGGGTGGCATCAAGCCATGGTGTCATCTGATCTGGTTTTGAACTTTTGATAGATTACCATGGTTTTGTGGTTAAAGCTTACATGGACTTAGCAATCATTTTTTTTAATCACCATGGGTGGGGCGGGGGTGGTAAAATAGACTTGCCCAGTGCCCCAGTGTTCCTTTTGTATTATTTGGCTGTTATTGGTCATCATTAATATCGTCTGGTCCTTTTTTTTTTAAGCAAACATATGATATGCGGGTAAGAACAAAGCAAACATATGATATGCGGGTAAGAACAAAGCAAACATATGATATGCGGGTAAGAACAAAGCAAACATATGATATGCACGTATTGGTGAAAAAGACCTCAATTATTTACCTCAATTGTGGTAAATTCAGGATTATGGCGAGTGGAAATGCCTTCATTCCGAAATATTCTCCCAATCTCATAAACTTTCTCAAGCCCTCCAACCTGCATTTTTTTTCAGTAGTACTAAATGTGTAAATAAATATAAAATAGCTAAACAGTATACAGTTCGCAAAAAAATATGTTATGGTAAGATTAACATGGCATAACAAGCATATGTGATACTTCCATTTCAATTAGTCAACATAGTAGTCAAATCTGATCCTTCTGTACTCACAGAAATCATATTCACTACTATGTTGACTAATTGAAATGGAAGTATCACATATGCTTGTTATGCCATGTTAATCTTACCATAACATATTTTTTTGCGAACTGTATACTGTTTAGCTATTTTATATTTATTTACACATTTAGTACTACTGAAAAAAAATGCAGGTTGGAGGGCTTGAGAAAGTTTATGAGATTGGGAGAATATTTCGGAATGAAGGCATTTCCACTCGCCATAATCCTGAATTTACCACAATTGAGGTAAAGAATTGAGGTCTTTTTCACCAATACGTGCATATCATATGTTTGCTTTGTTCTTACCCGCATATCATATGTTTGCTTTGTTCTTACCCTGTAGGTTGAGCCTAGTGGTTTTATCTTCCATGTTCCTGTTTATTCCATTTTCTTGCATAATGTGCTCTACTCTAAGTGAGGTCTGACTCACTGCCTTGTATTTGGAAGCTAGATGTATGAAGCCTATTCAGACTATGAAAGCATGATGAATTTGGCTGAGGAAATTGTTACTAGATGTGCAATGGCTACTCATGGCAAACTTAGGGTTGATTATCAGGTATGAGTCTTTAAGTCTACCATAGTAAGTTAGTAACTATAGTATATAGTATATATATTGCAATGCATTTTTGCCTTATTAATTTGGATCATCTGGACACATATCAGAGCAGAATCATGCCATCTTTGTTGCTTCTATTATTTTTCTTTTGTACTGAATCTGTTCCAAGCTCAATAGCAATTATCCACACCTTGCTTCCGTACTGGTGTTTCCTGGTCTGGAAGCCATATGCAGATAGGCACTTGGGCATGCCAGAAAAAAAAACACTGGTCCTAAAACAATCTGCATTGCAGATTTCTCTAGAAATTTGTACCAAAATAAAACCATTGACATTAGAAATCATAGGTCTGATCAAAGAAATTAAAGTGCCCCATCAAAAACATTTTCTCCTTTTAGATTAATTGAATTTTGATTGAGCTACTATTCAAGTATTCATTGTTTTCAACTCTAGAGGTGAGTTGTACAAGCAACAACAAATGTATTACTTCTCATTTACTACACAATATACAGTATAATACAAAATATAGTACAATGTTTAGCCCCTGCAAGCCCAAGTATGTTGCAAAGTACATGTACTGTACGCAAACAACTTATGGTGCTTTGTATACTACAACTGACAAGTGAGAGGTGGCATGCTCGAGGAGGTATCTATTCATATTAAATGAAATTGCTCTGACAAGGAGTACACGGTAAGGTCAACCCAGTGTGAGGCCTCCAGACCTGGAGTGGCAATGGAGAGCGCTACAGCAAAGGCGATTGGAAGGAAGAAGGGGGTGAAGACACCTCCTGTGCCCTGGCTTGTACTTACAGATGCCATTTCTTATGGTCACAGCCAGTGCCAATGGCTGGCAATGGTGCCTCCTCACTAATCCATGACAACGCTGTCTTCATGCTGGCAGCTGTCTTGGTGTGCTTGTTGCTGTTTGTTTCCTGTTATCACCACGCGTGTTGGTGTGAGGCCAGGAATGGCTGAATTTGGTGGCATCAAGGTTGCCAGGTTGGCATGGTCTGATCTAGTAGCAGCAGCAAAAAATGGTAGAGGCTATGATAGCAGTACGCAGTAGGGGGAGAGAGAAACAGGTTGTAGTGTTGCTCTCAGGAGATAGAAGGGGATAAAATGAGAAGTAGATGTTAGAGAGTGGTTTGGGAGGATGAAGGTTATGCCAGGTCCATGGAACCGTTCAATTGTATTTTTCATTGAAAAACCTGACCCAAGGGGAGAGACATCCCAAAGGCATTGCATTTAAGGTCAAGAAATGGCCCCGAAAGCCGGCTCTTGCCCGTACAGGTAATCCATTGCCAGTTGCCACAAGCCATGTCTTAACCTGTACTTGGGAACACACAGCAAGGGGCCTTTTTTTTTTTTGGGTGAGAACCAGGGTTTGAACCCTGGTTGGTAGGCTCACAACTGGAGGACTTACCACTTGCTACAAGCATGTTCTCAATTTTTCATTGAATTATGTGCCATCAACGAATTTTCAGAAATTACCAAAATGGTGCATAAGCAAATCCTGGAGCAAAATGAAGAATGAGGATCGTGTGTGCATATGATTTTTGATCTATAGTTTACCTTTTCCCTATCTAATTTCCTGGAACACACACTCACGTATTACTCTTGTGTCTTTTCACATTGATAAACAATTGTTGTTTAATACCAAACAGGGAACTGAAATCTCCCTTGAAAGACCATGGAGGAGGGAAACCATGCATTCTCTTGTCAAAGAAGCAACTGGAATTGACTTTAATAGCTTTGGAGAAGATGTTGAATCCGCCAAAAATGCTGCAAGAGGGATCAAAACAGAGAGCAATGAGAATATCTCATTGCAAGCTTGTTCATCTGTTGGACATGTTCTCAATGAGGTATCTCAGCTGTTATTTTCCATGACATTATTTATTTCTCGGGTGCTGCCTCAAAATTTCCGTAAGGGAGAAGTCTTCCTTAAGTTTTGGACTTGAGAGTTCATTTTAGACATTCAGCATTTCAAGGGCACCTTTTATCATCACCAAACCCCAGAGGTAGGTTTGAAACAAGCGCTCGAAAACAGTATCAGGTGGGATCAAATGTTGGCTCAAAATAATAAGTTTTTCAAGAACCCAAACTCTGATAAAGTGTGCAGTATCCTAAGTGTGATGCTTTTGCTGAGAATTTTGGCATTGCATAAATGCCCGATGCTCTGGCTGGAATCATGCAAACTGAAGCTATATGGCACATTTTAACAAGCAAAATGTTGGCATGATTACTTACAGTAAGCCAGCAGACCTTGTAACCATCATTTTCAAAATCTGATGTTGTAAACAGAAATTGCAAGGTTTCAAATAATTGTGATAACTATACACCTTGGAAGAATATACTACTGTTGGTTTTTTATTCATATAGATCAAGGAGTTTACTAACAAAGTTTAAGGGCTTTGAAATTTAGTGAACTTCCACATTTCAAACACAACGCCATTTTCAAGTAGGATACTAGTCTGGTAATGGTAGGTAAATAGCATAGTGAAATCAGATTTATATTGGGCCTGCTGAAGCTGCAAAATTTCCAATTCACGCTAACAACACTCTATATCATGCATATTATAGTGATTTTACCAGTCTGGTTGAGCTAATTGTTTGCCATGAAGAATAACAATTTTATAATTTTCCATCGTATGCCAGGTCTTTGAGACTGTTGTTGAATCAAGTCTGGTACAGCCAACATTTGTTCTTGACTACCCAGTTGAGATATCACCATTGGCCAAACCACATAGGAGGTAATTGCAAGATAATTATTAATTTGGTAACAGACACTGTTTTGAATTACTGCTATTGTG
>CM020179.1:29847690-29868510 GCA_009805545.1 Oryza longistaminata | reverse complement strand
TTGTTTCACTTTGGACCACCCTAACTCTCTTTTCAAGCATATGAACAATCTCGAGTACGTCGGCTCCTACTCATCAATGAACTCTCACAACTATATGTAAGATCATTTCTTTGGCATATGACAAGTTGGATATATAAGGATAAAAGAGTTGAGGGTGGTCCAAAGCGCTACAATGGTAAAAATACCTAGTCCAAAGTGAAAACATTGGTTAAATGGTGGACCAAAACAAAACAACGGTAATAAAAGGTGGCCCAAAGTGAAATTTTCCTTGGGAAAAAAATTCTTATGTTTTTGTTACTTCAGACATATTTATGAATAGAAACTACAGTATGAGATAAGTAGATAACATGTTAGTGTGCTTGTAAAAATATTTTTCCAGTCTCGAGAATAAGTTAAAGACTGACACATATCAAGTCTCTGAACTACATTTGTATCAGTCGGCGGTGCTCACCTGGGCTTTGAATATGAAGTGAACCAATCTCAAGTAAAACCGTTAAATTGAATGTACAGTTTGTAGAATTAGCTTCTGGGTAGACTAGTAATTATTCAATTAACGGTAGTTAAACTTTGATTCTTTTCTAAAGGTCTCACCATCACAGTCAGCAAGGCCCATTTGGAATGCAGGAATTGAGCTGCTTCGTCTGAATTTTCTGCAAAAAGTACCGTGATTAGAGTGTTCCAGAAAGTACTGTGATTATTTGTTACACAGGAGACACAAATATAATTTGATAGGACAGATACAACTAAGACTTCTTTTAAGTTATCATCACTTTTCCCCGTTCCCATGAATGTAACAAATCTCTCTGACCTTCCATTGTCACTACGTACTGTTTTTTTACTGATTCAACCTGATACCAGTGTGAGTTTGTGCCTGTCAGAAACTGAAGCCAGTATGCTGTATGTAGACAACCATCAAACCAAGCACATCCCGTAACTAGATGTGGTCCATC
This sequence comes from Oryza longistaminata, assembly GCA_009805545.1. Taxonomy (NCBI): domain Eukaryota; kingdom Viridiplantae; phylum Streptophyta; class Magnoliopsida; order Poales; family Poaceae; genus Oryza; species Oryza longistaminata. The sequence goes on along the minus strand of CM020179.1, from coordinate 29,867,560 downwards.
TGTTCAAACATATCCCTTAAAATTGTCCATATATCAACTGCGTACTTACCTTTTGAGATCATATTTAAAAGGATTATTTGGTGATGCCGCTGTTCTGATCAAAGTTCCATATATTTTCTCTGGGTGGATGCATAGTTACATATTGCTGTCAAAATACTGTTACTCGAAACAGATTACCTCAAGATTATGAATTATTCGTAATCTTATTTGGTATTCAGAGCATACTTCAGTTTCAATCACTGTGCACTTATCATAATAATTATGTTCTCTTGCTGTAGGTATGCTGGTCTTACCGAGCGATTTGAACTTTTCATATGTGGTCGTGAGATTGGTAATGCATTTTCTGAGCTCACAGACCCAATTGATCAGGTATATTTGCCTAGTTTTCTTAATGCATGTAAACCATCTCTGGTAGTACAATTTTCCTGTGCATCGCCTGGCAAAAGCTTACAAATTTTGGTATTAGTAGGTGCAAGTACTTGAATTTGTCAACACCAACTAACCAGTCAGCTTTGAAAATATTGTGTGCTATACAATGTTTGAGCTATGCTCAAACTGCGAAGCACCTTGGTATTTCCAAAATTTCAGTTGCACTTACCACTGCCACTTTGTGTTTAGTAGCTTGGAAACCTTGGATTAAAAAAGTAGCCGGCTGGTTGAAAAATGCTTGATTTGCAGTCAGGAATTAATGTGGCATGTATTATCTGGTGGTATTATTACATCGTTGCTTTTGTCTTTTGAGCTTGTATTTGGAGGGTTTGATAAACTTGAAATGCAGAGGCCAGACCTGGTTAACATGCAGAAGGTTGGCTGATAATGCAGCACCATGGTACACTTAAAAAGGGCTTTCAAACATGCCCCCTAAGAGCTCACCTTACCAGAAAATTGGGGAGGGAAAAGGGTTATTATATCCTTAGTTGGCACGACATGTTTATCCATATCATTTGTACAACTAAAAATCATTATGCATGAGTATTATCATGTCTTGAATCATCTGGCCTTTACAAAGTTTAAAATGACCACTTTACTTTTGGTGGCAGAGGGGTCGTTTTGAAAATCAAATTAAGCAGCACAATGCTAAGCGTGCTGCAATGACCAAGGAGGTCAAATCTACTGAGGGTAAACACGAGGAAGATGATTTTTCGTATGAAGTTACCTTAGATGAAGACTTCCTGACTTCCCTAGAGTACGGAATGCCACCTGCTTCCGGAATGGTACGTTCTACAGTAAGGCTTGAAAGACCAGTATTTTCAACTTGCTATCAGTCTTGAAAGTAAAAATGTCAGTATGTGGTTTGTGTGGATTAATTTATCTGGAATATATCAATTTTTAGGGCCTTGGAATCGACCGACTAGTAATGCTTTTGACCAACTCGGCGAGTATAAGGGATGTTATTGCCTTTCCAGTCCTAAAGATTCAACAATAGCACTTCTGCTCGGGTAAGAGATACAGAGTAGGCAACACATGGGGTGTGGAAGAAGTGCTCTGCACCCTTGCTTGTATTGTTAATTTCAAGCAGATTTTACATGCGATCATTTTTGTTAGATTGTTTTACAGATAGCTCTACCATTACTCTCTTTCTAAAATTTGAGTGGATACAGGCGAGGGTCAATAGTCCAGCCAGATAGTCAAAATAGGTATCAATTATGAATTTCATTTTGGGTTTCCATTTTCCAACAGCCATTTTTCATTCAGGAATACTATATAAATCTGTACTTTCCACCCACTTTCAGGCTAATGAACTCTTGCTACATTTCAGAGATATAAAGTATTTGCACATTGCACGGATTTATTAAAGGCTGTCCTGCCTGCTGTAATATACGCCTATTTTTGAGACGAAAACTGCAGCTGTTCTTCCCTCGGAACGACGAGCGGGCTCTACCAAGGTAATAAGACGGCAGCACATGCTTTTGTACGCGGACTCTCGTCTCACTCTTATCCTGCATCAGTCCTGATCATATGCAATCATACAAACCTGTTGCTCATATACGCCGAAGGCACCACCAGCCACAGTACTGCGCCACAGTACTGTACCAGTGCTGTAGCGCACGCAACAACGATGTCCATCCATGGAGCCGGAGCCTGTTCCTTTTTGCGTTCTTCGATTGTGGCTGCACTGATCCCTATCCACTCCCCTCCCTTATCCTGTCAAATCCGTATAAAGGTCTTGTACCCCATCATCCGGTGGAGTCTGCCGCCACAAGACCGCGGCGATCTGGTCCTCGCCTCGCCTGACAACATAAATGATTGTGTCAAATATCCCTCCACAAACATGGTCAAATTTGTTCTACACGGAGAAACAAAGACAACAAATCACCATGAAAAGTACAACCAGAGTTGCAAAATAGATGTGTAGATCAAATTTGATCTTTGCCTTTTCTTTTGAAAACATATGTAACACAATAATCTTATTTCCTATTTTCTTCAGTTTTTTTAATTATTTAGACTGCATGCAAGAAAAGATGGCAGATGACCTTGAATACTTTAAATCCATCTTGGACCTTTGAATGAGCTATATATACAATCCCTCTGTCTAAAAGACAAGTCTTTCTGACGTTTAAATTTTAATCTATCCCAAAATATAAAACTCACGGAGTTCAACAAACCCAACCTCACAAATAATAATTTTATCCTGTGGTCCCCACAATCTGGCCAATCATGAGTTATCCTGCCTATTTAATGAGTTTTTTTTACTTTTGTTGTTATTTAATTGTTTTTAAAATTGTCGGAAGTATTTATATCTTGGGACGGGGGAGTAACCACTTTATGATCGAGTTGGAATAACCCCAGTATGTCAACTGTCATTTATTTGTTAATTTCTTTAGTGGGAAGACTATGATAGATAATTAAAGGAGCTTGATTGAACCAAATTAAGTAGTAGAAAGGCTTGATTGCAAAAACTGCATAGCTAGTTTCACCAGTCCTAGTAATCGAGATAAAAGTTGCATATATTTGACTTCATGTATGGAGCGCACAAAATAAAGATGCGATGTTGACAGATAACAACAACAACGTGTAGCAAAATTATTAAGTAAATGATCATGGTATGTCTAGGAAAAAAATGTTGGGAATAATAAAGTGTGGTTAATGCATGCATGTACAAAATGGTATATTTTAGAATATCTTCATTACCGCACGTACCATGCATCTTACTATGGAAAGTATCGATATAATAATCATTTAAACCTTCAAAATGAAACATAAAATACATCTACAACATGGCAGCAACGATAGCTACAGCACGTGGTCAAACTTTTCTTTTTAAAAATAAAACGGTTGCTATATATATATCTCCGTTCCAAAATATATCAACCTAAAACTACTAGTATTATATGATCTTAAGACGAAGACCGAAATTTATTCCATTATCTATGTAAGTATTATGTAATGTCTAATCGAATACTAGATGATTAGTACTAGGTGATATCTAATGGTTAGTTCTTCCATCTCAAAATATAACAACAATCTAGAATTGGATGATTCATAGCACTAGTTAGGATGTGTGTCTAATTTAATTTTAGGTTATTATATTTTGAAATAGAGAGAATATATACAGTTTTTGTTGGTAGAGTCCTAAATGCACACGTACGCGCCAGGTCGAAATGGTGCCCATCTAAAAAAAGATCGACAATGCAAGGGTCGTTCGCCGTCTCGATCGATCGCCAAGCTCGCTAGCAACAAGCCCCACTTTCTGCTCGTAACTCTGTGCACGGACTATACATACATCATCCTCGCAGCAGTAGCAGCTGCAGCTGCAGCGAGAGGCAGTAGAGCAGAGCGAGAGAGAGCAGCAGGCCGTGAGCCCGTAGCTTAATTACCGCATGTCGACTGTACCATGGAGATCGAGCTGGTAGCCTATAGCCAGCCAAAAGCTCGTGATATGAAACTCCAGTCGAAGTGGCAGCGGCCGGCTGGCCGCTGCTCCAGCCTTTTTCCCGACCTCGTAATCTTTAGCCGGTCAGGCCGAGATCGCGAGCTCAGCTCAAGACTGCTGTTGGACCTATAGTAGTAGCTTTGCTCCCTGGAAATGCTGCCACGGCCAGAGTCAATGCCCGTACACCGCCATATGTTAAAACCTGTTTCCTTTGTACTCCATCTATCCTATATAAAACCAATCTAATACTGAATATGACGCATACTAATTCAACAGATCTGAACATGTTTCTATCCAGATTCGTTGTACTAAGATGTCATATCCAGTAAGACGGAGGGAGTACTTGACTATTTTGTAATATATATAAATATTAATTTTTAGATTATTTAACAAAAAGATTTACTCCCTCCGTCCCAAAAAAAGACAAACCCTGGTTTTCGTGCCGAACGTTTGACCGTCCGTCTTATTTGAATAAATTAATAAAAAAATTAAAAAGAAAGTCCACGCATAAAATAATAATTATGTTTTATCATCTAACAACAATAAAAATACGAATTATAAAAAAAAATTCATATAAGACGGACAGTCAAAGTTGGACACGTAAACCCAGGGTTTGCCTTTTTTTTTGGGACGGAGGGAGTAAGTTTGAAGAAAAAAAGTTCTTTTCTGTCACTTAATTATTGGTTGAACTTCTAATAAGTAGATTTTCTTTCCTATTGGTTGAAAATGTTTAGATTTTCGTGCAGGAATCAGTGTCCTATGAATACTTATACTGTGGTATAAATTTTGAATCCTAAAAATACTTATACTCTAAAGTGCTCGCATAGAAGATAAGATGGCATGTAAACTTTTTATTTATTCGTATTTTTAGTTTAGTACCTATTTTTCTATTTTAAATAATGAAAATGTTTACGTATCTGCCCATTATTGTAAGACTCACAAACAATGTGTTTTTATTCTTACAAAAAAGAGAAGGTGGTGGGAAAAATTACAAGAAAAGGCTAACATACTAAAGGGCTAAAAGAATCACAAAAGATTCTATTTCCTCCATATAAAAGTAAGTTAACTTTTCTATATGAATCTGAACATACAAAAGTAAGCATATACACAGCTGGACATCACGAGCTGTGGAATAGGAGTCTCTTGGCTGTTAATGCCATGAGCGCAGTACCACTACATATGGCATCTATATATGCCATCATAATCATATAAAACAATAGAGAGCCAGCTAAAAGGCAGGGAAACAAAAGTATATGAGATTAGACAATTTTTCATATATAAATGGCTTTATTATTAATTGGTAACGCCATATTTACCAATATTGTACACTAATTGGTAACCCAAAATAAAACTATTTTTTCAATGTGCCTAGGCAAAATGAGCAATATTTTTCATGTTTCAAGGAGGGGGATGCTTTGTTCTTTTGTTTTTTTATGGAAGGAGGGGGATACTGAAAGCAAAGAAAGCATGCGATGCAAGATGAACAATATGGCAATAAGAAAATATGTGTTGAATTGTTTTTTGCAACATTGAAAGATATTGCTTGTCTCCCCTCAGTTCCTTTCAGTAAGGTTATCTTTTCTGATTGTATATTTATATTATTTCTAAAATTATATTTGTAATAAATTGCTTATTGCAGCTAATATACTAGATTATACTAGTAATCATGTTATTTTTACATATTAAATTTTAATAATCTTATTTGCATGTATTAGTGGTTTTCAAGTTTAAATCTGTTTATTATAAAAATATCTTCTATCTAAGAATGGGGACAGTACATCCGAGTTCCGGCCGACCAAAAGTAGAAAATATAAATACAATGATCTTTTCTGTAATAATACTTCTTGTCCAATGGCTCCGATCCAAATATGTATGATAGTAGCTTTCTAACCCATTTTATTTATTTTATTAATTATATAGGTTATGGGCTCCGCATGTGTGCTTCACCACTTTTCCTCTTGAGAACGATTTGTTTATGACGCGTATTCTAATATAGCAACTTTAATTTGGTAAAATCAGCGCTTGTTGTTTGCCACGTCATGAAAATAAGTGGGTGTTAAATCAACCATTTCAATTTCGGGTGCGCTTGTTCCCGCTGGCAACCGCTCCCGCCACCTCGTTTTTCACACGCATACTTTCTAAACTGTTAAACGATGTATTTTTTTTAAAAAAAGTTTATATATAAAAGTTGCTTAAAAAATTCATATTGATACATTTTTCAAAAAAAATTAGCTAATAATTAATTAATCACGCGCTAATGACCTACTCCATTTTCTGTGCTGGAGAGATTATTCACCGTCCCTCGCTCTCGATCGGGCCCTTCGTCATACTCCTTCCATCACAATATACATGTGCAACCTAATACATATATAATATATTTTTAATATTATGAATCTGAATATGAAGCTATCCAGATTTATAGTCTTAGCTAGATTACATTTATGTTAGAAGGGGGTGTGTAAAAGGGTCAAGTGGCACGTGGGGTGGCCCAACGATTGCGCCCAGGCTCTTGGCACCAATAATTATGTTTGTCTTTCGTGCTCAAGTTGCGCTATATCTGCCCAAGTGATTGAACTGCGCACTGATCGCATCCTTTCTCTGGTTCAATGCTACAGTAATGTTTTTTTTTTTGGGAGATAATTCAATGCTATTGTTAGCACTTACCTGGCCCTAGCAAAGATTCCTAGTTTGTGCTGTGGTAACCCCTATATATACCTTGTTAGTAGTACTAGATTTTAGTAGTGCATGAACTACTGGGGTAAACTATACTGTGAAAATCACTTATCTACTTGAAAACCATAGAAACATGGCATGCGTAAATTTAGATTGGATTTTCTATGTGAAAATCATTGGAACATTTGCATGCATGTATTTTAGTCTTGGTGACTACACACTTACATATGAGCGCGTAAGCAAGGCAGCTCAAATTGTAAAAAATGTGTTATTTTTTGAAATAGGTTTCCCTTCTTTCATATAGACACTTGCCGCATATATATTTTATGAGCCCCACCACAATGCTTTTTTTTACTGATGGTAAAAAACAATCATAACCTTTAATCTCATTTAATTGAAGGGTTTAGTTCTATTTATACCACCATCCTATAGTTGATGGTAAGTACAAATATGAAGGGGTATTATTGTAAAAAAAAAGTGTAGAGGGTATAATCACCATTTAGCAGTGGCTAAACTTTTTTCCTTTTTTTGATTTTTTTCAATGAAATATGAGCGATGTCAGCACGATAGATGACCACATATCGATCTAGCCCGAAAAAAAACATGAATGACAAAGTTACCCCCTAATCATTGTATTAGTAAATTACCAATTTGCCTTTAATAACGAAAGGTTCAGATCATTTTTACTTGGTAGTATAATAATACCAATAAAGAGCACCGGAGCATTGCTAATATTTTATATAACCGGAAACCTATTTGCTACTCAATCAACCATTAATTAACATGACAACTCAACGCTGAAAGGGGGACCTGGATCCTTTGCATTACGGGAGAGGCACAATCGCAAATATTCTTGAGACTGATATATATGTTAGTACGGAACAGTAGCGTCAAACTGAGCACTGTGCTACCGACAAAAAAAAATCGGTTGTTTCATTCTGTTGTTATGTTTGCTCTCAAAATCACCGAATTTTGATCGAAACAGTTTAAAGATGATACTTTAAATATTTTTGTTTGTTTTTTGCGAGAGAAGTTTATAGATGATCCTAATGCACCCGGCCCATACCGTCCATCCTCTGCATCTAGACCTTCAATGTAAAATATTATGGTCATTTGTGACGCATTTAATTGTAGTACATATTCGTGGAAAATTCGTGCAATTTGAATGCAGTACATCAAGTCATCAACTAGGAGTATATAGTTTAATGTACGTACTAGCTGGAAAATTCGTGCGGTTCTAATGTACATTAACCAATGTATATTAGTAAAATTTTATGTTTCTACAAAGTACAGTATGGTTGTACACTATGAGTGACGATAGAGTATATAGGGGGAAATTTGATATCCCCGATCGAGTCCTGACTCCTGAGCATATGGCTAGAATCGTGCTGAGATATGATAATGATGCACAACTAAACAATACTAACAAGTAGTAATAAATAGAAAATTAACAAAGAAACATACCCACTTACTAGTTCCTCTGGTACTGATTCTCCTCTATCAGTGGAGAGGTTCTTCTCGGTAAAAAAAGTTGTTAAGAGAATAGTACACACAATCGTATTGGTAATAAATATATGAATCACTCCTTGCGTTCTAAAATATAGCTACAGTCCAAATGATGATGATGTGGTTGTTCTTTTTCATAAGATAGAGGATCGTAACTGTACACAGGAGTTATAAGTTTGTAACATGTAAAACATAACCACTTTACTACAACAAGACTTTATTTTATTATATTATATGGTTGATAGTTTTGTTCTGGGATTGTCTTGAGATTATTATAAGCTATAGTTTGTTAGTGTGACCCCGGCGACTATTTTTCCTGGCTTCGCCCCTGCATCATATAAAACAATAGAGAGCCAGCTAAAAGGCAGGGAAACAAAAGTATATGAGATTAGACAATTTTTCATATATAAATGGCTTTATTATTAATTGGTAACGCCATATTTACCAATATTGTACACTAATTGGTAACTCAAAATAAAACTATTTTTTCAATGTGCCTAGGCAAAATGAGCAATATTTTTCATGTTTCAAGGAGGGGGATGCTTTGTTCTTTTGTTTTTTTTATGGAAGGAGGGGGATACTGAAAGCAAAGAAAGCATGCGATGCAAGATGAGCAATATGGCAATAAGAAAATATGTGTTGAATTGTTTTTTGCAACATTGAAAGATATTGCTTGTCTCCCCTCAGTTCCTTTCCGTAAGGTTATCTTTTCTGATTGTATATTTATATTATTTCTAAAATTATATTTGTAATAAATTGCTTATTGCAGCTAATATACTAGATTATACTAGTAATCATGTTATTTTTACATATTAAATTTTAATAATCTTATTTGCATGTATTAGTGGTTTTCAAGTTTAAATATGTTTATTATAAAAATATCTTCTATCTAAGAATGGGGACAGTACATCCGAGTTCCGGCCGACCAAAAGTAGAAAATAGAAATACAATGATCTTTTCTGTAATAATGCTTCTTGTCCAATGGCTCCGATCCAAATATGTATGATAGTAGCTTTCTAACCCATTTTATTTATTTTATTAATTATATAGGTTATGGGCTCCGCATGTGTGCTTCACCACTGTTCCTCTTGAGAACGATTTGTTTATGACGCGTATTCTAATATAGCAACTTTAATTTGGTAAAATCAGCGCTTGTTGTTTGCCACGTCATGAAAATAAGTGGGTGTTAAATCAACCATTTCAATTTCGGGTGCGCTCGTTCCCGCTGGCAACCGCTCCCGCCACCTCGTTTTTCACGCGCACACTTTCCAATCTGTTAAACGATGTATTTTTTTTAAAGTTTATATATAAAAGTTGCTTAAAAAATTCATATTGATACATTTTTTGAAAAAAATAGCTAATAATTAATTAATCACGCGCTAATGACCTGCTCCATTTTCCGTGCCAGAGGGATTATTCCCCGTCCCTCACTCTCAATCGGGCCCTTCGTCATACTCCTTCCATCACAATATATATGTGCAACCTAATACATATATAATATATTTTTAATATTATGAATCTGAATATGAAGCTATCCAGATTTATAGTCTTAGCTAGATTACATTTATGTTAGAAGGGGGTGTGTAAAAGGGTCAAGTGGCACGTGGGGTGGCCCAACGATTGCGCCCAGGCTCTTGGCACCAATAATTATGTTTGTCTTTCGTGCTCAAGTTGCGCTATATCTGCCCAAGTGATTGAACTGCGCACTGATCGCATCCTTTCTCTGGTTCAATGCTACAGTAATGTTTTTTTTTTTGGGAGATAATTCAATGCTATTGTTAGCACTTACCTGGCCCTAGCAAAGATTCCTAGTTTGTGCTGTGGTAACCCCTATATATACCTTGTTAGTAGTACTAGATTTTAGTAGTGCATGAACTACTGGGGTATAAACTATACTGTAAAAATCACTTATCTACTTGAAAACCATAGAAACATGGCATGCGTAAATTTAGATTGGATTGTCTATGTGAAAATCATTGGAACATTTGCATGCATGTATTTTAGTCTTGGTGACTATACACACTTACATATGAGCGCGTAAGCAAGGCAGCTCAAATTGTAAAAAATGTGTTATTTTTTGAAATAGGTTTCCCTTCTTTCATATAGACACTTGCCGCATATATATTTTATGAGCCCCACCACAATGCTTTTTACTGATGGTAAAAAACAATCCTAACCATTGATCTCATTTAATTGAAAGGTTTAGATCTATCTATACCACCATCCTAGCTAGTTAATGGTAAGTACAAACATGAAGGGGTATTATTGTAAAAAAAAGTACAGAGGGTATAATCGCCATTTAGCAGTGGCTAAACTTTTTTCCCCTTCTTATTTTTGAATTTTTCAATGAAATATGAGCGGTGCCAGCGTGATGGATGACCACATATCGATCTAGCCGAAAAAAATATAAATGACAAAGTTGCCCCTAATCACTGTATTGGTAAATTACCGATTTAACATTAATAATGAAAGGTTCATATCATTTTAACTTGGTAGTATAATAATACCAATAAAGAACACCGGCCGGAGCATCGCTAATATTTTATATAACCGGAAACCTATTTTGAAAAATAGCACAACTTTGCAATTTGAGCTACTCAATCAACCATTAACATGACAACTCAACGCTGAAAGGGGCACAATCGCAAATATTCTTGAGACTGATATATATGTTAGTACGGAACAGTAGCGTCAAACTGAGCACTGTACTACCGACAAAAAAAAAATCTGTTGTTTCATTCTGTTATTATGTTTGCTCTCAAAATCACCGAATTTTGATCAAAACAGTTTAAGATGATCCTTTAAATATTTTTGTTTGTTTTTTTTTGCGAGAGAATAAAGTTTATAGATGATCCTAATTGCACCCATACCGTCCATCCTCTGCATCTAGACCAATTCAATGTAAAATATTATGGTCATTTGTGACGCATTTGTAGTGCATTCGTGGAAAATTCGTGCAATTTGAATGCAGTACATCAAGTCATCAACTAGGAGTATATAGTTTAATGTACGTACTAGCTGGAAAATTCGTGCGGTTCTAATGTACATTAACCAATGTATATTAGTAAAATTTTATGTTTCTACAAAGTACAGTATGGTTGTACACTATGAGTGGCGATCGAGTATATAGGGGGAAATTTGATATCCCCGATCGAGTCCTGACTCCTGAGCATATGGCTAGAATCGTGCTGAGATATGATAATGATGCACCACACATTGACACACAGGAATGTCCCTGTTGACATAGCTACTCGCTAGTAAGAGCAGGTAAAATAGCAGGCTATAAACCGGCTATAACCATATATCGAGAAGAAAAGAGAAGAGAGAGAAGAAAACGGGCTACAGATTTGTAGCCGGCTGCAACACGGACTCCAAAATGTTACGTGTGTATGAGAGGTGGGACCAAGTATTAATGGTGTAGTATATTTTTATAGTTAACTATTATATGAATGAGCTATTCGATTGGCTATAGAAGTTTTGGAGCCAGTAGTTGGCTATACTATTAACCTTGCTCTAAGGCAGTACACTCCAATAAATGATGCAAAGGATTGTACGAGTAACAGTAGTAGCAGTATTATAGTACTACTAACTACACTGTAGAAGTAATCTCCAAAGACAACTGCAAATGGAGGAGGAGTAGTAACATTTAATGCTGCCCATCCTTCACTAAGTGAATTGCTTTATTTTCTTTAATTTCTCTGTTTTCATTAGCAAGAATTTTCCGGCGTTTAATATCTGATATATTCTGCGAGTAACTCAACAAATCGTGCTATCATATCACCTGCAGTGCCAGTGCGCATCTTCAATACAGGTCACACAGCTCCATACCGTTTAGCTTCAGCTTAATTATAAGCGAAAATTTTAATTTAAAAACTTAATTTTAAAGTTGATTTTGAGTTTTTTCCATCATAGTTTAATTCTCAGCATTTGCTTTTAACTCACTAAAGAGTACCTATATAAAATTTTTACCAATAAATATTTTTTTAATAATATAGTCAGTAAACCGATGAGTTGAAGGTGCTGCTGTTAATCCCTCCACTTACTGCCGGGGCCGGTAGATAAACATATATAGCTCAACAGCAAACATAAATATTTATCCAGCCGTGCGCCTGCGAATTAATTAATTGAGCATGTACGTGACCACATATATGCCCCCTTAATTAATTTCGGCCTTAATAATCAGCTTAGCTAGGCACTGCTGAATCTCATGATGTTCAGAGTATGTAATATAGCAGATGTGTCGTCTTGTTTCAGTTATCATGATCCCCCATGCATGCAAAGCTCTTTCTTCTTCACCAACCCATAGTACTCAGGTGCAAGCGACAAAGCTAATAAGAGTTGCATGCATGCCACCATAATTATTGAGAGGTTCATTAGATCTGGAAAAAGAATTTGGACCATTCTAACAACAGCATTGGGCATCTGATTTGGGGGACTTAATTTGGTCTATAAGCTTCAATGATTTACTAGTAGCTTTTTCGTGCTGTCGTCCTTCAGGCTTCAGCCTGAGCAGCATGCTGTGCTGCAGCGTGCGTTGCCTGCATACATACATATATATATATATAGGCTGTGTTTAGATCCAAACTTCAGTCTTTTTCCATCACATCAACCTGTCATACACATACAATTTTTCAGTCACATCATCTCTAATTTCAACCAAAATCCAAACTTTACACTGCACTAAACACAGCCATAGGGTGGGTTTATTTCACACCAAAATTAGAAATTTGGTTGAAATTGGAACGATGTGACGAAAAAGTTGGAAGTTTATGTGTGTAGGAAAGTTTTGATGTGATAAAAAAGTTGAAGAAAAATTTTATAATAAAAAACACGGCGATATATGCAGTACAATTTTCCGTCGGTCCATCTCTCTCCTCGCGTTGAAGCTTCTCCACGATAAATTGATGCGAGATAACTCAAATCATCATGTGATGAACTTGCTTCTCTCTTCCAACCGTTGATGGACACGTGCTCATGAACCTAAATAATTTTCGTAGTAGGGTGGGCCAATGAACTTGATGCTTTGTCAATGGAAATCGCATCAAATCCCTGCCTGTCACAGCTGGCTCACTGCCTTTCGATCGGCTTTGAACAAACCCATCAAGAAATAAATCCATCTCTGATCTTCATAATTAATTATACGGCTGCAAGTCCCATGGAAAAACTCCAAATCCTAAATCATTGACATATGGAAAACATTAAGATTAGGTTTGTGAAAATGACATTTGGATTTGTCACGAAAATTCCTTTTATGTAGTTATATACTCTCTCTGTCTATTTTTGATAGCCATATTTCATCTTTTCACAATGACCAAGGATAAATAATTATACTTATCATCTATTTAAACATGCTACAAATTATTCATCGTAAACAAGTAATTTATTAATATTTACATTTCTCAATGCCCATGTAGTCAATCTTGTGTGGAATAATGGAGAGTCACGCATTAAATCCGAAAAAGTTATTAAGATGATAGGTGGTTGAATTGAAATATGCCTATTAAAAATAAATTTTTCAGATTTGGAAATAGGCCTATCAAAAGTAGATGGAGAGATTATATATGTTTTAGTAATAATTTTATGAATGCGTGATTAGAAAAATAATGATCAAAACAGGTGTATTAAAGACGGTGTCGATACGTACTGAAATACCATTGAAAAGAATATTGACTAATTTTGTATGTACTAATTTTAATTTTGTAGTTATTAATTAATCATAGCTTGATGATTTAATTATTAACTACTCCCATGGTTTTAAAATATAAACATTTCTACTATACATTGCTTGTTTAGATTCATAGAAATATGCTTATATTTTGCAAAGGAACTAGTATATTTTACAAATTTACATACTTGCACAATATGTAATATAAGTAGCCTGTACAAATATACACATGTTACGGACTAGCTAGTAACAGTAATATTCCTTCACGATAAACTTCCTTTTAGGGTACAAGGAGACTTTGTGGCAACACATGTACACAGTACACCTCATATTATATATATATATACTATATATATATATATATATATATATATATATATTATATATATATATATTATATATATACACACCACACACACACACACACACAACACAAGTACATCGATTTCAAATGACTTGTCTAGGTTGCATACACGCTATATGGTACAGTGTACACAACAACCATCTACGATCCCTCTGTTCACAATTTTCACCATCTATAATTAATACAAGTGATTCTATAACTGTAAGTTGTTTATCATAGTTTAAAATGTAAAATTACATTTTGATACCTTTATTTAATTGATTGAAAAACTGCGTCTAGCAATGCAACTATCAACGAGCAATAAATACAAAGGTCGCGACTATCGGATGGATTGAAAAAAAAACTCTGTACATCTCAAAATATAGCAATATTTATAGCTAGCATTCCAAATTTGTTCAACAATAATATAACTTCTCTAGCTACTTCCTCATCTCAACTAATCACAAATATCACCCATTTAATTTTTCTATCTCCTTTCTCATCTCGATCAATCAAAACCATATATATGCCTTATTTTGTTTCAGCTACTTCCTTCATAATCATGCAAAACTCGTAAAATTCTTGTATTTTAGAACGGATGGGTACAAAACTCATAAAATTCTCTCATGTTTGTCGATAAAAATCAAACACCAAAATATCTTGTATTTTGTGGACAGAGGGAGTACATATTCTAGTTTCTTTCGTATCTCTACTCCTTTCATTCCATAATTAAATAAAACCAAACTACCTTATATTTGTGAACAAATGAAGTAAAGCTTAAGGTTAGAGTGAAAGATTCCCCTTCAGTCATTAGTTAAATTTTGAATATCGTATTCTTCTCTGAAGTAGTAGCTGATTTGCTGGAAATGCTTAGATTCTCATGCATTGGAACGAATTAGTATCCTAGAAATTCTTATATTTTACAAAATTGAATCATAGAAATATTTATATTTAAGAACAGAGGTTGTATATGTACTCCTATGGAGCAAGAAAAACCAAATAAACACGGATAAAAAGCAGTATAGGGGAAAGAGCAGAAAGCCAGGGCATATGCAGAACAAAGCTTATTGTCTTAAGCGCGTGATATATGTGTTGGGGGCGCCGGGCGTTTGCACATGTACACTGATGAGAAGCAGTGGTGCAGCCCAGTAAGTACAGCAAGCACGATAGACTTATCATAGATAGACCAAGCCAGCCGGCCAGTACGTACGTACTCCTCCTTTTACTACAGCATGCAGCGTCCTGGGGCTGGTCAAATGGAATCTGCACTAGTGAATTGCATCGAATTAACAATTGAATTAACCAAGAAAAGCTGCAGCGCTGCTAGCTTATTGTACGCTAGCTAGTAGGAGTAGCTTTTGCCTTTCATATATAAAACCGGAGATATCATATATAGGAGACGTCATATATATTTGAGATCAATATTTGAGGCATACTCCAGGAGTACTCATTAACGCTATTGATTCAAGAGATACTAATAAACCGGTAGTGGCACACTCTTTTTTAAAAAAATAAAAAATAAAAAAAAACACTATTATCGTTGTCGCAGCTGGAATAGCGCTGATCAAGAGTTCTCCTCTCTGATCATCATCGTTGTGTTGTCTTGACTCTTGAGGCCACCACTTGCCATTGCCCATTATCGTCTTCTCGTCGTTATGTCTGCACTGCACCGTCGCTGGATCTGGTTTGTAGTTTTAAGCGTCAAGCGTGGAGCGGTGCAAGATCGATCCGGCACCTCTCGTGCTTGAAGCGGCGCCCCTGAGCTCGAGAAGGATGAATTGGGAAAAATAAAGGTGATGGGAGAAAAGGGGAGGATTAAACCCACCAAATTAAGTACCCTAATTTTCCACCGTGCGCACTTTCCAAACTACTAAATGGTGTGTTTTTTTAGAAAAAAGTTACTTTATAACATCGTGTTAATCCATTTTTCAAGTTTTTTTTATAGCTAATACTTAATTAATCATGCGTTAATTCATTGTTTCTTTTGTCTGTGGAGGGGAGGAACATAACCACAGTTAGAAATAAAGTAGAGCTCATGAGAGAGAGGGAAGAGAGAGAGAGCACCCGATGAGCAACTTAGATTTTTAAGAGACTGACGCAAGCATGTGCGACGCTAAATTAATAACCGGTTTTGTCCGACATTATTACAAGTATATATATTTCTGCAAGTTTGTAGTATAGATATTTAAATATCATTATCGGTTCACACTAAAAACCAATAATATATTATTGTTGTTGGTTTTTGTTGTAGTCTACTAGCAATTACATTTTCGAACAAGTGATGATATGGGTTTGGATATTTGGTTATGTACTATTGGTTGGATCTACCACTGTTATAGAGTAATAAAAGTATCAATCGTCTGATGTGGTATATGATGGTGGCAAATGAATGTTGATGCTGCCCTACCCAATAACAGTGACATATATATATGGCTTCTGGCCCCACGTGCATTATTACGGACAATATATGCACCAGCTTGTGGTCTTTGGAAGCGCCTAAAAGCTAGATATATTCAAAGTTGTTAGAACAGAAAGACGACTTTTCAAATAAAACTTTAGTAGCTAAATCTCCTGATCCACCCAATCATTGTACCATAAACTCTAACAAGTCGTGTGTCAGCCAAATGGTGAGAGGGTTTAGTTTCAGCCTTACACCATGCGTGGTACCAAAATGGAAAATTCTAGGTACCTTTTCTTGGTAATGTACTAGGTAGGACATAACAATAGACCCCAATCAACAGGTGTCGTAAAGTCATCGAATCAGTTCGATATGTTAAATAAAACAAGATAGTGAAAGCAATAGATGTTTTTGTCTTTTCATGTATAAAAAGCATAGAAACAAAGGGTTATGTACCTCACAAAACTATTTAGGTGTCTCATAAAGTCGATTGATTGACATTTCTGTATAAATAATGGCACCAAACAAATGAAATTATCTTAATATTTTCCTCTGGGTTTCAAAATTAGTTTGTTCTTTATTTGTTGGGGGCGCCGGGCGTTTGCACATGTACACTGATGAGAAGCAGTGGTGCAGCCCAGTAAGTACAGCAAGCACGATAGACTTATCATAGATAGACCAAGCCAGCCGGCCAGTACGTACGTACTCCTCCTTTTACTACAGCATGCAGCGTCCTGGGGCTGGTCAAATGGAATCTGCACTGTGAATTGCATCGAATTAACCAAGAAAAGCTGCAGCGCTGCTAGCTTATTGTACGCTACTAGTAGGAGTAGCTTTTGCCTTTCATATATAAAACCGGAGATATCATATATAGGAGACGTCATATATATTTGAGATCAATATTTGAGGCATAACAAAGGTTTTTTACAAACCCAGATTACAAAGGATCCTAAGCATTCTTCTATCAAGACAGAGCTCCTGCCGTTTACCCCTAAAAAAAATTCAAGAGATACTAATAAACCGGTAGTGACACACTCTTTTTTAAAATAATAATAAAAAACACTATTATTGTTGTCGCAGCTGGAATAGCGCTCAAGAGTTCTCTCTGATTATCATCGTTGTGTTGCCTTGAGGCCACCACTTGCCATTATCGTCTTCTCGTCGTTATGTCTGCACTGCACCGTCGCTGGATCTGGTTTGTAGTTTTAAGCGTCAAGCGTGGAGCGGTGCAAGATCGATCCGGCACCTCTCGTGCTTGAAGCGGCGCCCCTGAGCTCGAGAAGATTGGACCTTTCATCCACAAATTTTTAGAAGGATGAATTGGGGAAAATAAAGGGTGGCATGATTGGAGAAAAGGGGGAGGATTAAAGCCACCAAATTAAGGCCCTGTTTGATTCAGCTTAGGATTATTATAATCTGGATTATTAGGAGTAAGCTGAAACAAACAAATAGATTATTATGCTAGATTATTATAATCTATAAGCCAGATTACTATAATCCAATAATCTCCTCTAGAGGAGCTTTTTCCAGATTATTGAGTGACTAAAGACCCACTACCCTTAGATGCCTCTAATAATCCAGAGAAACAAACAACTCGTAGCTTATTTTATGTTAGCTTATTATAATCCAGCTTAAAGTAATCTGATTTAATAATCTAGATTACAATAATCTTAAGCTGAAACAAACAGGGCCTAAGTACCCTAAGTTTCCACTGTGCGCACTTTCCAAACTACTAAACGGTGTGTTTTTTTAGAAAAAGTTACTTTATAACATCATGTTACACTAAAAAAAAGCTCATAGAGATCGGCACTATAGGTGCCGGAATAACTAAAACCGACACCTATAATACATTTTCCTCTTCCGCGGGTTGAAAACATATAAAACCGACACCTTTAAGCAATTATAGGTGCCGGTTCTAAAACAAAACCGACACCTATCCTATAGGTGCATTAATTAATTAATTAATCCTTTTTCAAGTTTTTTTAGTTAATACTTAATTAATTATGCATTAATTCATTGTTCCTTTTTATCTGTGGAGGGGAGGGGTTCCGAACCCCTCCAAAAGAACACAACAACAGTTAGAAATAAAGTAGAGCTCATGAGAGAGAGGGAAGAGAGAGAGAGAGAGAGCGCCCAATGAGCAACTTAGATTTTCAAGAGACTGACGCAAGCATGTGCGACGCTAAATTAATAACCGGGTTTGTCCGACATTATTACAAGTATATATATTTCTACGAGTTTGTAGTGTAGATATTTAAATATCATTACCAGTTCACACAAAAACCAATACTCATATATTATTGTTGAGAAAATCCCCTATGTACCCATGAAAGTTTATCTAATCCCTTCTATACCCCTGAATTTTGCTCAATCCCTTACATACCCCTGAATTTTAGGTTGAAGCCCTTCCATGCCCTTTCCGCTAGTTGACCGTTAGTTGACCGTTAAATTCTTTTGAAAAAGTCCAGTTTGCCCTTTGCTATGAAGAAACATAATAAATTAATGAAGTATATTGTTGGAATGTAAAAATTTATTGGATGGGACTCGAGAGATATCAGGAGATTTAGCTACTAAAGTTTTATTTGAAAAGTCGTCTTTCTGTTCTAACAACTTTGAATATATCTAGCTTTTAGGCGCTTCCAAAGACCACAAGCTGGTGCATATATTGTCCGTAATAATGCACGTGGGGCCAAGAAGCCATATATGTCACTGTTATTGGGTAGGGCAAGCTATCAACTATCATTTGCCACCTTCATATACCACATCAGACGATTGATACTTTTATTACTCTATTAACAGTGTGTAGATCCAACCAATAGTACATAACCAAATATCGAAACCCATATCATCACTTGTTCGAAAATGTAATTGCTAGTAGGCTACAACAAAACAACAACGATAATGAGAAAATCCCCTGTGTACTCTTAAAAGTTCACCTAATCTCTTCTGTACCCTGAATTTTGCTCATCCTTACATACCCTGAATTTTAGTTTGGATCTCTTCCATGCCCTTTCGCTAGTTGGACGGTTAAATTCTTATGAAAAAATCCATTTTGCCTTTGGTATAAGAAGCATATAAATTAATAGAGTATACTGTTGGAGGCATAGAAATTTGTTATATGAGACTATTATGTTTATGTAGATATGTATGCACCATATTGATTTGGCGATAAATATAACTTTTAGATATGACATAAAAATTAATACTTATTTATTAGTTATTAAAAGATTTTTTTTTAGCATACTGTGTTCTGAAGTCATAACAAATCTGTTGTATTACTATGAAAACAGATTATGCTACATAAAAGAGACTTTTAATAACTAATAATAATAAGTAATCAACTTTTTATATCAATGTAAAAGTAAATTTGTCAAATAATATGGTGCTGCACATACTCATAAATAATAGGAT
>CM020179.1:29802597-29847665 GCA_009805545.1 Oryza longistaminata | reverse complement strand
ATAACTACTTGTTATCTCTATATAAATTAAATATAAAGTTGCATATATTATTTTAATACATATGTACAAGTTGTTGTTGTTATTATTATTATATATTATATTATTATTATTATTATTATTATTATTATTATTATATTATAGTGTAGTTCTAGTCAAATTATATATTATGGTTAGATTTTGAAAGTTTTTCCCTAAAAAAACTTGTGACAGTTTTTTAGCTAATCCCAATTAAGAAAGATGATATACGTACGTACTAAATCAAATACTCTCTCTGTCCCATTGTCCAGGTTTATAGCTAAAGATACACTCTTTAGAAACGGAGGGAGTGCATTATATATTGGCCGCCATCTTTTTCTCAATATATAATAATCATATATTGAATTTAGTGTATTACATATGTGTTATATGTTAGTAGAATATTTTCTTGATTATCGTGAATAAAACTATAAATCGCGATGGTTCAATCAATATTAATTAAACATATTTCGTTGGAAAGGAAGGTTTATATTCATGCCAACATATCATACAGGAAACAGGGAATGATTTATACAACTTAATTTCTTTTATATGTAGATTATTGATGAAGTCAAAGAAGAAGCAGGGGAGAGAGAACAACATATAGAAGTAGAGAGATTTTGAAAGGCGAAATCGCCTTAGTGTTATTGAATTTTTCTTATAGGCACAACTGATTTCAAGATAGGATTCGAGCTATGTTATAGTGACAAAATGATGCAAATTGACAATAAAGAACAAACTAATTTTGAAACCCAGAGGAAAATATTAAGATAATTTCATTTGTTTGGTGCCATTATTTATACAGAAAATGTCAATCAGTCAACTTTATGAGACACCTAAATAGTTTTGTGAGGTAACATAACCCTTTGTTTCTATGCTTTTTATACATGAAAAGACAAAAACATCTATTGCTTTCACTATCTTGTTTTTATTTACATATCGAACTGATTCGATGACTTTACGACACCTGTTGATTGGGGTCTATTGTTATGTCCTACCTAGTACATTACCAAGAAAAGATTACCTAGAATTTTCCATTTTTGGTACCACGCATGGTGTAAGGCTGAAAAACTAAACCCTCTCACCATTTGGCTGACACACGACTTGTTAGAGTTTATGGTACAATGATTGGGTGGATCAGGAGATTTAGCTACTAAAGTTTTATTTGAAAAGTCGTCTTTCTGTTCTAACAACTTTGAATATATCTAGCTTTTAGGCGCTTCCAAAGACCACAAGCTGGTGCATATATTGTCCGTAATAATGCACGTGGGGCCAGAAGCCATATATGTCACTGTTATTGGGTAGGGCAAGCATCAACATCATTTGCCACCATCATATACCACATCAGACGATTGATACTTTTATTACTCTATAACAGTGGTAGATCCAACCAATAGTACATAACCAAAATATCGAAACCCATATCATCACTTGTTCGAAAATGTAATTGCTAGTAGGCTACAACAAAACCACAACGATAATGAGAAATCCCCTGTGTACTCTTAAAAGTTCACCTAATCTCTTCTGTACCCCTGAATTTTGCTCATCCCTTACATACCCTGAATTTTAGTTTGGATCTCTTCCATGCCCTTTCGCTAGTTGACGTTAAATTCTTATGAAAAAATCCATTTTGCCTTGGTATAAAGAAGCATATAAATTAATAGAGTATACTGTTGGAGCATAGAAATTTGTTATATGAGACTATTATGTTTATGAGATAGTATGCACCATATTATTTGCGATAAATATACTTTTAGATATGACATAAAAATTAATACTTATTTATTAGTTATTAAAAGATTTTTTTTTAGCATATGTGTTCTTGAAGTAATAAACAAATCTGTTGTATTACTATGAAAACAGATATGCTACATAAAAGAACTTTTAATAACTAATAATAAATAAGTATCAACTTTTTATATCAATGTAAATATTTAAAGTTATTATATATTATTATTTTCTAAAAGTATTGTAAACACATAATATACGCAATGGAATCAATTGATCATCAGTCGTGACTCCATTAAACTATCTCAAATAATACATTTAATTAGTACGTCCTCATCCAATAATTTTTACATATTATCACCAAAATCTATATTTCTATCTTCAATTAATTTTATGTCTATGTGTTTCTTCATTTAGCCAACAGATAGATGGACCAATCATCTAGGAACTATTTTTTTCCAGCATAACTGAATTTTATTTTATACCAAAGGGCACACGAAGATTAGGACTGGCGAAAGGGCATGGATGGTGTGTTTACTATCTTAAGAATTAATAAATTCCGGTCAAAGGCTAGCCGGAAAGGCAGGAAGGAGGATATCTTCATATGTAAACTAAAATGGCGAGTTGAGACAGAGGAATTCAGGGGTATAGGAAGGGGTATTAGATAAACTTTCATGGGTAGGTACTGATAGAGAGGGAGGAGTTGAGACTATTTAAACTCCAGGGAGACAATAATATCTTTACAATGAGTATTAGGAGATTTGTTTTGTGTGAACTATTTAATGGTTGGAAACTTACCACAGGGGATTTGGTTACATAGATGATTTACAGAGATATTGCTTCACTAGCGGAGAGATTTCTTTTGTTGTGTATAGAAATATATTATACATGTGTAACTCTAATGTCACGTGCAAAGCACAATCCTCACATTTGTCGAACAGTTATTGTAAGTATTGTAAGCGATCGCATTATGTGTTGTCTCCGAGTCTATAGTTGGTCTCATTGTTGGAAATAATTAGATTGCTGCGAATTGGTCTGCACCTACTCTGTCATCTTACGTAACTCTCTACTCGTTTCCTCTTCATACTCATAGTAGACATCTACAACATTCTGTTCTTCATGATGTTGTTGTGTTGTGTGTCTTATTGGAGATGGGTATTCCCGCTCGGCAAAGAATGTTGATGCTTGCCCTACCCATAACAGTGACATATATGGCTTCTGGCCCACGTGCATTATTACGGACCAATATATGCCCCAGCATTCGGGTCTTGAAGCGCCCTAAAAGCTTTAGATATAGTCAAAGTGTTAGAACAGAAAGACGACTTCAAATAACTTTATTAGCTAAAATCTCTGATCCACCCAATCATCCCACCAGAAAAATTGTACCTAAACTTAACAAAGTCGATGTGTCAGACCAAAATGGTAGAGAGGTTTAGATTTCACCTATACACATGCGTAAATAAAAATAAAGAAAAAAATGGTACCAAAAATGGAAAAATTCTAGGTTCTTTTACTTGATTAAATGTACTATAGGTACGGACATAAACAATAACCCCAAAACAACAGGGTCGTTAAAATCATCGAAAATCAGTATCGCATATGTTATTAAAATATAAAAACAAAGGATAGGAAAGCATAGAATGTTTTATGTCTTTATCATGATATAAAAAAGCATAGAAACAAAGGAGTATGTACTCACAAAAAATAATTAGGTGTCTCATAAAGTGACTGAATTGAAATTCTGGTATAAATAATGCACCAAACAAATGAAAATTTCTATATATTTCCTCATGGGTTTCAAAATTAGTATTGTCTTATTGATCAATTTGCATCATTTTGTACACTATAAACATAGCTCAATCCTATCTTGAAATCAGATTTGGTGCCTTAGAAAAACTCAATAACACTAAAGGCGATTTCGCCTTTTCAAAATCATCTACATCTATATAGTTGTTCTCTCTCCACCTAGCATTCTTTCTTTGACATTCATCAATAATATATATATAAAAGAATTAATAGTTAAAAATCATCCATAGATTTCCTGTCAATGAATTATGTTTGGCATGAAATATAAAAACCTTCCTTTCCAACGAAATATGTTTAATTAATATTGATTGGACCATCGATCAAATAGATTTATAGTTTATTCACGATAATCAAGAAAAATAATATCTAACTAAAACAATAATAACACATAATGATAAATAACACATAAAATTCAAATATATGATTATAATATATATTAGGAGAAAAAAGATGAGCAGGAACCAATAATATAATGCACTCCCTCCGTATTACTTAAAGAGTTGTATCATTTAGCATATAAACCTGGACAAATGGGACAGAGAGAGATATTTGATTTAGTACGACGTATATCACTCTTTTCTTAATTGAGGATTAGCTAAAAAAAACTGCCACAAAGTATAATTTTTAGGAAAAAAACTTTCAAATCTACCAATTAATATATAATTTTGACTAGAATACACTTAATAATAATAATAATAATAATAAATAATAATAAATAATAACAATAAATAATATATAACAACAACAACTATAACATATGTATTAAAAGAAATATGAACTTTATATTTAATTAGGGAGTGTTTGAGGAGAAGGGGATTGAGGAGATTGGGAAGATACGCAAAACGAGGTGAGCCATTAGCTCATGATTAATTGAGTATTAACTATTTTAAATTTCAAAAATGGATTAATATGATTTTTTAAAGCAACTTTCCTATAGAATTTTTTTTGCAAAAAACGCACCGTTTAGTAGTTTGAAAAGCGTGCGCGCGGAAAACGAGAGCCAATCTCCCCTATCACCCCTAAACGAATGATGCCATAGTGTAGTTACACTATAGTTACAACGTAACTAGCATGTAACTAGGATATAACTTAGATGCAGCTTGAACAAATATACCATAAATATGCGATGGTGAAACTAGCTTGTGAAAAGAGGGTTTATATCCGATAGCAAAATATCTCAACATAAATCTTAGCGTGAAATCAACGGCTAAAAAATTGGCAGTGTCGACAGCTAGCTAGCAAAACCGTTTTTAATTATTAGCTGTAGAACCACTCAAGTACGTAGTAGTATTGCGACAACAGTATCGAGACAAGGAGGAACACCAAAGCCTTTACGTACGTGTGTTCCGCGAAACGAAACAAACTGGCCGCTCGCTCGATTTCACTGTCTTAGCTCTAGCCACACTAGCAACGACGACGACCCAAATCAACATCGCAGAATTGATAACGCACGCACGTACGCCGCCCAAGCTAGCTAGTGGCCATTATCCCATGGATATTTCTTTCCAATCCTTCGTGAGGAGAGAATCCATCCGAAATTCTTCGAGCTGATGCGTGTGGCACGATTCAGATCGGTTCGGTCGGTTTTACGCAGGAACAATTTCACACCTGAGTAGGAGTAGGGCTTAATTCGCATAAGCATGTGTGCGCGCGCGCGCTCCTGGACAAGCTAGCTAGGCAGCGCGGCTGCTGCTGCTGCCATCCCATTACGTGCTCTCCGATCGAGGGGTTGTCGTCTCCGCGCGGTGGCGGGGCCGGATCGTCGCCGGTCGTACGGACAGCGCGCGGCCCCACCCTCTTTACGAGTCGTCCGTTGGATGCTGGACGCCCCAGATGTGTCCTCTCTGCCCCCACACATCTCTCGCATGATGATGCGTGCGGGGGGCCGGGGGCCCCCGCACGTCTTGGACTCTTCCTCCCGCCGCCGCGACGCCCGTCCGTTCCCGATCCGGCGGCCGGCGATCGATCGATCGATCGAGCGAGCGAGCAAGCTATACAACCTGACCGACCTCGCTTTCTCCACCCCCACCACGACGGCGGCGACGACGAGAGAAATTGTACTGGTAGTAGTAGTAGTATATATATATTTTTAATTTATTCACCTTTAGTCATGTCACCTCTCACTTCACACTCACAGTGTCCCTTTCCTCCCTTTCACCTAAAAGCCCTAACAGTAGCACAACCCTCTCACTATCTCTTCAGTACTACAGCTGCAGCTGCTGACTGCTCACTACTACTATACCGCCTCTCTGTTCCATCTCTCACACTAGCTTCAGGGATCTCTCCTTTTTAGGCCAAACAATCCATCCACCACCCCCTGCGCCTCCCTCCCCCCCTCTCTAAAAATAGTAACAGTGCGCGCCAAATGCAATTCCCCCCCACTCTTCTCTCCTCGCACACTCCTACTCCTAGATAGCACAAGCTCCAGCAGCTGCAGGAGAAGCAGTAGCAGCTGAGGAAGTGGGGATTCATGGCCCTATGAGGGGAGAAGAAGAACCAGCAGTAGCAGCAGCAGCAGCAGCAGCAGCTTATACCACCGCGAGCAAGGTAGGGTGAGTGGCAGTAAAAAAAGAAAAAAGAAAAAGAGGATCTCTCCCTTTGCTTATCTCACTCTTGCTCCTGCAGATTCTTGTTCTTCTCCGCCGCTCTGACACGGCTGCCGACGAGAGAGGAGGAGATCAGCCGCCGGTGCAGCCGCCGCCACAGAAAGGTATAGTAAGCTAGTAGCATGCTGGTACCGTTGGCCATTACCCATCGATACCTTCCCACATGTGTGCGTCGCAGAAATGTATTGTTTCTTGTGATAAGAATTACATATATAAATCGGAGGAGAGCAGAGCACCAACACCAAATGGATCTCTCGATCTCTCCCCGGTGACCCAGATTATATGCATGGAATCATCATCAGCTTCATCATTCGATCGTGTTGAAGAAGGGGAGAGGATTGCATCAAGCTGTGTTTTCTTGGGTGGTGTGATGGCAGATTATTGATGGAGCTGTCGCCGCCGAACCACGAGAGCAGCCCACCGACGGCGGGCGGCGGCGGAGGAGGAGGAGGTGACGGCGCCGGCGGATCGAGCAGCGCGGGGGCGTCGTCGTCCGCGGGCGGCCGGCGGCCGGCGCCCCACGCCGCAGACGCCGAGCCGGTACGAGGCGCAGAAGCGGCGGGATTGGAACACGTTCGGGCAGTACCTGCGGAACCACCGGCCGCCGCTGGGGCTCGCGCAGTGCAGCGGCGCGCACGTGCTGGAGTTCCTCCGGTACCTGGACCAGTTCGGGAAGACGAAGGTGCACACGGCGGCGTGCCCCTTCTTCGGCCACCCGAACCCGCCGGCGCCGTGCCCCTGCCCGCTGCGCCAGGCGTGGGGGAGCCTCGACGCGCTGGTCGGCCGCCTCGCCGCCGCGTTCGAGAGAACGGGGGCGGCCGGAGTCGAACCGTTCGCGGCGCGCGCGGTGGAGGCTCTACCTCCGCGAGGTCCGCGAGCACCAGGCCCGCGCCAGGGGGGTCAGCTACGAGAAGAAGAAGCGGAAGAAGCCGCAGCCCGCCGACACCAGCGGCGGCGGCGGCGGCGGCCACCCGCACCCGCCGCCGCCTCCGCCGCCGCCGCCGTCCGCCGGCGCGGCCTGCTGATGGCGAGCAACTAGCACGTACGTGCGCACGCACCCATTTGCCATTTGGTACGCCGGATTGAGCATATTTTATGTAGGTTTTCGATTAATTGCTTGTGCATGCATGCATGGTTTTTTTTATCAATTCTACGCGCGCCGGGCCGCTAGCTCCATCCCAGACTGATCGTCTTGTTGATCGATGCTACATTTGTTGTTCGCTTCTACTACTAGCAGCTGCTTCTCCTCCCGCTTAATTTTTCTTGTCAAACTTCTTGCTCGTCGAAGCAAGTGAATGCGCCCTCTCTTACTTTTCACTGCCATGATAGATGATGGGGAGTAGTAGTAGTATATTGTACGCGTACCATATGCCCCTCAAAGTCTAGAGAGAGGACGAGACGAGAGAGAGAGAAATTCAGAGTGGCCGGCCGGTGACCGGTCTTCACACTCCATCTCTCTCTCTCTCTCTAACTCTCTAGAGAGATAGGCCAAGGATGGATGGATCGATGCATGCATCTGGCATCTCTCTCCATAGTCACCTGTACTACTAGTTTCGTGCCAGATCTAGCTAGCTGCTGCACCGCATGAACCTCGTGTGCGAATTGCTTGTCGAGTCCAATCCAAAGATACTCTCCATTTTTTCTTCTTTTTTTTTCCTCACGAATCCCTTGGGGTTTCTTGTTCTGATTCCTGTGTCGCTTCCTTTTTCTGGAGCTCCCGGCGGCCCGCGCGCGCACGGAGGGCACTGTCTCGCGGCGCACGGAGCGACAGACGCGGCTACTGTTGCGCTAATCCTCTCGGTCTCCCCATGAACAGTACGCTGGCTAGCTACTGTTCTTCTTCTTCTTCACAAGCGAGACCGCGTGCGTCTGCTGCTGGTTCGCGGATAGAGGGTCAAATTACCGAATAGTTTTACCTATAGCTATGTCCTTTCTCCCCGCCGCTCGTGGTAGTACTTGATCAGTATAGTAGCATGTCTAGTTAACATGGGGGTGAAGCCAAATGAGGGGGATGGCGCATGTTTAGTTAACTGTACATATCAACTGTTCAGCTAGGTGGTTTTTTTTTTTTTTTGCCCCCAGAATTGCGTTGATTCTTTTGATTCGAACTGTCATTTTCTTTTGGATTTTCATCTCTGGCTTTGTGCCCAGCTCCTGATGATTTCATGCGTGAAACTATGACATGCATCCACATGCATGGATGCACAATTATGCTTTGTATCAAGAGGTAGTGTGTGTGTTGTGAGGTGCATAAAGGATATAGATTAGCTATCTCTTTCTCTGTCTATATATACACATAGCCATATAGGCAAACTAAACCAGCAAAACATCTAATGAAGTGATGAAATTTTATGAGTTTTATTAGGCCAATGAATTATCTAACATATCTGGGTTGGCAGGACATTTCTACCATAAAAATTATTTGTTGGTAACCATAGAGATGCAGGCAGAATGATGATCGTGGACGAGCACTCCATATTGCAGTCCAATATTGATCTTTCAGCTGGAGACTGTAGATTGAAGATCATATGATGAACATATAAGAAGATCAATAATTAACAGTGCTAGTCATTGTGGACAATGCAGGTACTACACCTAGCTATAGTAGTTGGTCTGCGAATTCCATTACAATTAACTTTTGCATAGAGATGCATCAAGGGAAATAACATGAAGCATTGAATATATAGATAGATATATGTGTGTCATGAAAATGTCATGTCTGCATATATCAACAGTCAAATATGTATAGAATCATTAATAACTACTCCCTCTGTCCAAAATATAAGCATTTCTAGCTATGAATCTGGACAACTATGTGTGCAGATTTATAGCTAAAAGTTGTTATATTTTGGGACGAAGGTAGTAATTGAAAGTAAATCTGTAAACACTGGTTCAATTCGATGACATAATTTTGGCCAACATCCCTAATTAATTTTAATTGTGAGATAAATGGTGTAGAGTACTTCAAAAATATATTTGATACAACTTGATTCGTGTTCATAATATGCACAGATACGATACATATCCCCCTCCCCTTTTTAATGCTATCCACAACAGAATGTGAAAAATAAGTCAGATGATTAACATTTTGATGTAACTGATCTATGGAGCTATTAACTACTTCAAAGCCTAATTAAATTATAATTATATGATAGTATAAACTTTCAGTGTTTCTAGTGTGTGTGTTAGCAAATGTTCATCATAATACCATCGACCTTGTGCTAACTTAATTTTATGTACTCAACCATTCTTAGCGGAACAATTTGATATAATCAACCCATAGCTTTTCAGCACCTTTATTTGTTATTAAATACTTAGAATACTTACTAAAAAACATTAGCCATATATGGTGGTTATGTAAATAAACAAGTCGTCTCCAGGTCATATTTTTCAGAAAAATGTGATGCTTAGCAAATTATTAATGTTTGAAGGTAACATGTGTTATACATTTTGATTATGTTGTCGGACTGCCTTTTAGGGTGTAGTTTTTCTGGACTCAAAGTCAATATATAAGATAATGAAGTTAGAAAGAATCATTCAATGAATTCTCATGTTATTACTAGATAATTTAGAACATGTTAGTTTGAAAAGGCAAGTAGTTTGCAACCCTTTTGTTTTTTTATGTTTGTGCTGCATTATTATTGTATTTATTGTGTGTTCATATTAATTGTAGTTTCAGTTGAGGTAGCGACGTGTTCAATTACTACTTCCTCCATTTCAAAATATAGGACATATTTTGTTTTGTTTGAACAAGACTTTGACCAATAGTTATTCTATTACTTTCTTCATTCCATATTGATTATCATATAAGTTTTTTACCAAGACCAAGGAAGACTTAACTACCATATATTTCATTTGGTGTGTATGTGATGGGGAAGAATAAAGAAACATGCAGATTTAACTCCTCGCATACACAAGAAACGAGTCTTTAGTTACTCCTAAATGTGTAAATGCATGAACATAGACTCAATTTTCATGCATAGATGCAATAATGTTACACGTCAAACAATGACACCATGGTTATATGAAGATCAATTTAAAGTTTCTGTTTTTTTATATGATGATCAATATGGAACGAAAGCAGTCTAATATAATATTTGTGAAGCAAAATTAATGTTATTAGTTTTGTTTTTAAAAGTACTTTCGCACGCTGATACTTCTTTGTGTCATATAAATAATATATTAGGGAAGCAATTGTTAGTCAAAGTCTTGTTCTAACAAAACAAAATGTGCCCTATATTTTGAAATGTATGGAGTTAATATATGTAATATGTGCAATTGAATTATAATTTAAGGGCATAGATAACGGGTGATAAACGTAACACCAAGTTTTTTTTATATAAGAAGACAATCATCACTTAATAAAGTGAGGAGAAAAAAAACTATTTTTTTTCTCGCCCCTCAACTCCTGACTCAGTTTTGCTTTTCACCTACAACTATATATAAACCAGAATATAACCAACCCTCAAAAAAAATCCGTGACTACCTACTTTTTTTTTATCATTTTTATAGTAGAGGAGGGGGAAACCTTTATCCTTTTCTTTAAAAAAAGTTGAGGGAGGCAAAAAAAAAAGATTAAATTGTTTAAGTTTAGAATTAAGGAGCAAGAAATAAGATGCCGTAATGTGAAATGAAGAGTTCCAGTGAAGATTAACCATAAATGCATCTAAATAGTTCACTAGGAAATGAACTATTATTTTTCTCTAGTAAAAAGTACTCCATCCATCCTAAAATGTACTACGGTGGAGGAAAAAAACTATGATATACTGTATTAAATTATAGATGGCTGAACATACAGTGAAAGGGCGGTTGGGGTAATATTAGGTGAGAATTAAATATGATGTATGGTTGGTAGGGAAATTGTACTATAGAAATATCTATATTTGGTATAGATTTTGAACACTTAATATTCTAGAATGGAGGGATTACTTCTCGTATGGACATCCAGTGATCTTCGAAATATAACTTTGAACACTAATTTCTATTATTGTGATATATCTGTAAGGCCCAACAAGAGCTATACTAATACTGTGAAGATTCATTCTATAAAAAGATTATGTATATTCTTATTATCTACATGTTTTCAAAATTTTGATACTGATTTTTTTTTAAAACCCCATGGAGTACGTGCGTGCACACACAAAGTAAAGTAAATGCTTTCTCATCAACATATAGTAGTTAATGGGCATCAATTACAACTTAATTACGACCAATTATTACTTGTTCTTTCCAAGCATTAGGAATACATGTGTACTTTCCCCCAAATCAATGGAATTGCTTGTTTGCTTCACATTAATATTTTATAGAGCAGTTGACCATTATCCTTGATTAGTTGTACTTATTTGTAAGAGTCAGTAACTTGCAGATGTTTTGTGAGCCTGTTTGATTGAGAACTAATGTTGCCACACATTTTTTACTAAGGTGACTAAGCTTAGTCTTTTGCTGCAAACACTTTTGCGGCAAACAAAATGACAAATTAAGCTTAAACAAAGATAGGCAAGAAAATAGAGTGTATGACATGTGGGCTAGGTGGCTAAGGGTTAGGCAAAGTAGATTTATGGCATGAACCAAACACTACATGCTAAAACTGTAACACTACATGCTAAAACTGTGGTTTACCTAAGGTAAGATATACCCTAATTTGTATTCTTATGCGTGTGTTTTGTTCGCTTGGTCTGCTTGGAAAAATATATTGCAGGGGCAGCTAGGAAATATGTGTCTCATTTGACTTTTCATAGCTAGCTAGACATTGAATGTACATCACTTTACAACCAGCAATTAATCTCAGCTAGAGCTCAAATCTTGAGCTAGCACACATGTTCTGAAATGATTCAGCCAGGACAACCGTAACACAGCTTGAGTCTCATAATAACAGAACAATTTTGCCGCTCATGGCGATGTGTGAATTGAATTCATGTATATTTGTGTGAATTTATGTTTCAGTAAATGTTACGACAGCTACAAATTAATACCTTATTGCATAATATGGTTACATTTAATTAGTCTTGTTATTGTCTACTCGATCAACCTAATAATCTTCAGAATTCTGAAAGATATTTATTAAGTCGATCTTCAGCAGTCAGGGTAGCAGTGTGTACCATATGCCCATCAAGCTTACTAGCTATGTGTGAATAATATAGTTCGATTTTGTTTATTTGATGTTGATGTGAATTTCAATTGATGGTTTAGATCGCAAGGGGCTAAGCATATGCAGTGATGCAGATCACACATGCAGGACGTTCCACAAATGCATATACAAATGTGGAGAACACAGGGATGAATTCTATCTTGACATAATTGGGTGTGGATGCACACATATTTTGGGACCGGCTATTTGTCAATCATTTGGTTTTAAATAAGTAATAATCTCAGCCACTTTTAGTAGTAGAAGGTAGGGTTGCTTTGAGATCAACTCCCTCCGTCTCAAAATAAACGAACATGGTATATGATGTGTCATATCCTAGTATACTACAAATCTGTTTAGATTCGTAGTATTAGAATGCATCACATCTCGTAGTAGCTAGCTAGGTCAGTTATTTTGTGACGAAGAGAGTATGTCCATAAATATTACACACACAAATTTGTTGCTTGCCTTTATCCTTTTTAGCATAGTTAGGGACACCTCATCTCCATCTCCCTGAATATGTATTAGGTAACAGTGTGTTGGTGTGCGAGTGCGTGACTTTGGTGTTTGGTGTAATGGTAGAAAAATATTTTCTTTCAGATATGTGCACCAACTATAAGCTTAATTAAACCAACTCCTCTCTTACTCTCAACATCCACCGTCACTCCCTCTTTGGTACAACCACTAGCGCACTACCGTTATCCATTGTCTTACCACCATCTCCCTCCTTCACTGGAATCATGCCCCCATGGCCCCCCTTCGAGCCTCCACCTCCACCTCCACCCATATCTCTATTCCCAAATGCAGAGACTTAATGTGGCGCTATCCATTGTCTTACCACCATCTCCCTCCTTTTCTAGGATCCTGCCCTCATTGGCTCCCTTCGAGCCTCCACCACCCATATCTCTATTCCCAAATGCGGAGACTTAATGTGGTGTGCTCGTAGTAGTTTGGGTTAGTGCCACTGTACATCCATCGGTCATGAGGTCTTCCATGAATAATTGTCCTTATTCTCACTTATCAGTAGAAAAAGCAATATACACTTTTTTACTAGAATTTACTCATATGTAAGTGTGTATGAATGTGGAATCATATTTAGCTAGGGCCTAGTGGTATGTGTAGTCTTACATGATTGCATCCATTCCTGCGTTTTCTTATTACATGAAAGACATATACATACTTTTTGCTCCTGCACTACACACACCCCTACGATGAGCTGCATCTTAACACACACTCAAAGAAATAAAGGCCAATTAATGTTAATAGTCTCACTAAATTTCTATTAAAAACTCAACGGCGTGTGCGTAATATTTGTAGGTCAACAACGAGATTTGAACCCTAATATTTAGAGTTACATAACTATGATTCGACCATCACACTTTTATGATTCCTCATATATGCGTATGTGAACGTACCTTCACGTATAGTTATATTATATACTATCCCGATGCATTACTATTTGAATATGGTTTCTCTTTCATTCCAATATTGAAATTGGCTTTATATTTTTCTGTTGATGATTTAAAAAAAGGATTACAATTGTCATGGGACCCATCATGATCTATAATGATTAAGTTGGATGAGGGTCAGACGATCCCGAACATCTTTGGCAAAACCTATTAAATGGTTTCTTCTACCTACTTAAAAGGTAATGATAAAGGTAATTTTATTATTTTTACAAAGTATCAGGGATTACTATATTTTCTAATGTAAAATTTAGTATCTTTGTAATAGGTATCTCTAAGGTATAGGTAAATTTTAGGTACTTTGAGATTTTTTTTTGAAAGTACCATAAAACTTTTCTAATAATATGGTTTAGACATGCATAGCACATTATGACACGAGTAAATATGTTACGGCACTGGTGTATCGATTTTCTGAATCCGCCACTTATCCGTAGTATTGTCCCTTAACTCTTGTGATCTCTCTTGCATGTCTTACTCTCATACATGCTTTTGGAAGATAAAATGGTTCAGGCCTGCGCTACAGCCTACAGCTGGTGAACTGCAGAAGGGGAAGCAGTACTAGTCGTGGTGCTTCATATATCGCACCTACTTGTTGTTCTGTCTTCCTTCAAAGACATCGTCCGTCCCCGTGTGCAGCTGATCGACAACGACCGCACTGAGACGGACCACCGCCGCCGTCGATCGAGCTACCTAATTAACGACCAACCTGGTACCATTCTACCACACACCGCCGTCGCATGCAGAGATCGACCAGAATCGATCACAGCATCTCGACGGCCTTGTCAGCATTGGATCCAGTCCATCGATCGGTAGCCCGGCCCTAACGTACGCCAGAACTAGCTAGTTCAGCTAGACCAATCCCAGTATTATGCATATGCATGCCTGCCGTGATGTGCCGTACGTCTTCTTCATTAGCATTAGCGTGTACGTACTTTCAGTATATTTGTATTTTATATTTCCTATATATTGTTATTATTCTGCGACTATAGTTTGGCCGTGTGTAGTTCCCCCAAAATTCTCAACTTTCCATCACATCACATTACATCGAAAACTTTCCTACATACATGAACTACCAACTTTTTCTCTAAACTACTAACTATCTTCCTACTTTCTAACTTTTCCACCATCTAAACACAGCTTTGTGCGCGTGTGAGATACTGAAACTGCCCCACATCCACATGTGTGCATGGAAAAAGTGGACTAGTACATCACCAAGATAAGCCATGGGAGCATGCCGGCCTATTGGCACACGCACGTCGCCAGATATGATACGGCGCGGGCAATGCGCATGTGCTCTCAGATCCGCGTGGCGGACGGCCGCTGCATCCCCCCTCCGCCCGCTCGCTGACGCGGTGACGCTTTGCCCCGGCCGCGTTTGACCGCCTGCGTGTTTGACCGGTGGGGTGGACGGCCCAGCCGGGGCCCGCGAGGCCGCAGGAGGGGCGCATGGGCCGCCGTCCTCCCTGTCGGCGCTCGGCGACGAGGGCTAGCTATTCCCGAGGCCCCACGTGCATGCGGTGCTACACCCAGGCGCCAGGTCACCAGCCCGCGCGCGCGCCTGGTGGCGTGGGTGGGGCTCGCCTCCCTTGCGCGACGACGGAGCCGGAGCCGGCACCGGCACGTGGCCGTCGCCCGAGAACAAATCTGGGCTACGCTCCCTGTGTCGCATAGCGATCGGCTTACTACAGTACGCCCCTGTACGTCGCTGGCTGACTGGCCGGCTTTGGCTGGCTGTCTCGTGTACGTGGTCGCGTGCGACGAGGCGGCGTACGTACGAGCCATTGAATTGATGATGGCTGTGTACACTGGTGCACTACTGGGGTTCGTACTCGCTCCATCGATCACGCACCTGCTGCTGCAAACAGCGACCTACATATCCACGGCTCCGATGATGGTGTTTTTTTTTCTGAAAATAAAAATGAAGATGGAGATTAAGTACTTTACATAAAATGAGGTGGTATTAACCTATGATTGATTGAGTTTTAATTATTTCAAACTTAAAAAAAATAGATTAATATGAATTTTAGAGCAACTTTCATATAAAAAGTTTTCGCACGAAACGCACCACTTAGCAGTTTAAAAAGCGTGCCACGAAAATTTTAATCTTTATCCAACTCTTGTTGGAGAAAAGAATGGGACGGTCTCCCAGTTTCATTGGTTGATCTAATAAGTTAAAGGAAAAACTAAAATTTAATGTTTCTTTTAGCTTAATTTTAAAGTTGATTTTAATATATTTTTAATGTAAATTTTATTTTAGCATTAGTTTTTAAGTCACTATAAACAAATACAAACAAATTAATTAATTTTCATTTCTAAAAATCTATTTTGTCTTCTTAGGAAATATGTGCAACCGACGTGGCTTTCCAAAGCAGAAACGCGTACTACTACGCAATAGTACGCACGTAGCAGTAGATACAGCTAGCGCCGGCTGCCGCACACACGGTACTGTACGTCGTCGTCAGGCCCAAGCAGGAGTACTCCGTAGAGGCTTCAGGCTTGGGCTTGGCTAGCTTTGTACGCTTGTGCTAGCGGGCCGGCCTGCTGCTTCAGTAGTACACGCACGGCCGAAAATGACGCCAACTTCAGAGGGACAGGACAGAACAGAGAACAGAGCGAGCAGTACCATGTAGTACCTCTGAAGTTGGCGTCAGAAGACCACAGAGTAAAAGACCATGTACCATGTACCATGTACTGAACAGAGTAAAAGACCACAGATCACGAGCGAGCAGTACCATGTACGTCTCTGGCCATGTGTCAGCTTGAGTTATGTGTTTGAAGCTTGCAGGCATTAATATATATATAAAAAAATCAGATTTTTTTTAGAACTTAAAAAAAATCAGATGAATATATATTACATATAAAAACTTGATTAGTAAAACAAAACATTTTCAAAGGCATGTTAATTTTATTTTTATACACGGTCCAAAGTTCGGCCGGTATTAATGATGATGAGGTTTTGTGCGTACGCTTTTAACCGGCAAACCTCCAATAGAGCTGTATCTGAAAATATACATACTTTCACACGTGGTTCATCTAAATATGACCGTCTGTTATAATCATTGGACATTAATAAAATCGAGCAAGTAGCTTAGCGCAACTCCCTGACTAAGCGCGCTTTGCTAAATCCCTAACCTCTGTCGGTGCTCCTCTCCCTCCTTTCCTCGGTGCCCGCCGTTGCCACCCTCCCTCCCCTAGTGCCTGCAGCGGGGCACGTACAAGGGCGATGCTCTCTCACCTCATAACAAAACCTCTCCAAGAGAAGAGCATCAGCGGCGGCGCAGTGGTTGAGGAGTGCCAGGATACGATGGCCAGCAGTTGCGTTGCTAGAGGAAGGCGGGTCTGGCGGCGACAGTTCTTTTGGGAAGTGGATCGAGAGGAGTGGCACCGGTGGAGAAAGCGGATTTGGTGTGGTGGTGGAGCAATCGTCCGGATCCGATTGCACTAACGCAAGGGGGAGGTGGATGTAATAATGGCAGAGGTTGGTAGGTGAATCCTATAGTCGTGGTGGCAAAGGGTAGGAGTGGCGAATCCGAAAGCAGTGCTAGGGGAGCGCGGGATTCATGCAGGTCTCTGTCACTGTAGTTGTTCTCTGTTGCCGCCGTACCGCTGTTGCCGTGGATGAGGCGGAGGTGGTCGAGGACACTCGGGTCGTGGAAGTTGGTGGTGATCAAAAGGATGATGCAGCTGAATGTTGATTTTTCTAGTCTGTGTAGATTCTTGTATTGTGATGAGTTATACTGTTTTTAATGTTTGCATGTTTTTTCTTGCATTGTGATGTGTTGATTCTGTTGTGGGGTGTGGATCTCAATCTCTAGATGCATGTGGATTTGAATCGATGCTACATGTATTGTTCATTTTTATTTTTGGGGGGCAAAACATTTTTCTAGGTGGGGGTCGTAAGGACCTGTATGTGAAAATTGATTTTTCACATGCATGTGTCTTCAGTGTCCACATGTGAAAATCAATTTTTATAAGCGGTAGCCTTTGTTTTGAGGCGGATCATTCACCTTCGTTGAAAAAAAAAGTATTTTTGACCACCTAGAAAAACAATTTTTGTGCTAGTGGTAGTGTATTTTAGTAATTCACATTAAGTATGTACTTGAATTCTTTATATTACATTTGATTTTTCCCCTTACACATACGCGATGATCCATCAATTGAGATGATATCTCAAGCTCACACAATCTTTCGAAACCCGGACAGATACTCTAAGACGTAAACCTATACAAACTATGTATAAACAATGAATGGAATTAATTAATTCAACGATCGGACCCTGTATATGACGCGTATACGTACGTACGTACGTACGCAAAATAAACTTGTTTAGTGCCAGGATCGATCAATTCCAACCCTGCGGGAACGACCTGATGCCTCCAAGAACACTCGCCGTGTCGTCGAGCTCGAAGCCCAAGTCCAAGTATGTCCCAAACCCGTACTCGTCTGCTACCCCGCCGCCGCCGCCGCCGAACTCTTCCGGGAACCCGATAACCGCGCCGCCGTATTGGTAATGTGGCACCGCCGGCTGCGCGGGGTTCGCGAAGCCGGCGGCGGAGTAGCCAGCAGCCAGCTGCTGGGAGTCGACGTAGTAGCCGCCCGCCGCCGCGGCTGCATGGCGGCGGTGGTCCGGCGGCTGTAGATGTGACAACGTCGTCGTCGACATCGAGCCGGTGAAGGTGGGAGAGGCGGCGCCGCCGCTGTCCTGCGGGCCGTCGCCGTCGCCCTTCCTCTTCTGAAACACCCTGCATAGCACCCAGTCCTCCTGCAAAACACATGAAAGCCAGACGCATGGTGAGTTATTATTAACATACTAGCTAGCACGTATACACTAGCACGGGATATGACATCTGAAACGGGCGATAATCCTCATCTGTATCGGGAAGAGCTCTCGTCACTAAGCAAAGATCACTGATGTGAGAAGTTATGATGACAGTTATTTCTATCGGGCCAAAAATAACGTGTATATATATAGATTATGTCTATACGAGTTTATCTTTAACGGTGTTTGTTTTGGCTCGTTAGAGATGACGACCATGTGACGGCCCGCAAACCTCCTAACACAGCAAAGGGTCGTTACAGATAAGAAGTTCTGTACTAGTGATAATTTGGCATCTCCATGACAACCTGAGACAGCAGTACACCAGTACGTATGTGGAGTACCACATAGTACAGCTAGTGAACTTAGCAGATGATCGAGTTAGTAGGACATCGTGCACTAATGCACATTATGCACCAATAATTGTCATTGGAGGCATACCGCATGGCGGATTGGGCGCCGCCTGGTCCACACACACACACACTCTCGCTCACTGCCTGTGCCTGTGCCTGTGCAGTGTGCACGAATGGTCCACGGGTACATGGGGGCCAGCATATGTGGTGCATGCATGCATGCAGACATTGATGCATGTACAGTGACTATCACTCTTGAGAGCTTGAGCTTTGTCCATTGCGTGTACAGTGTACTGTCACTCCATCAGGGGAGGAGAGATCATATCGATGAGCCCAGGCAGCAACAAATAATGAAATAATGCAGCTTGGCTCTGCCCGGGTACGCATGCGTGTACTGGGTACTGCCGTCCTGTAGCTGTAGTGTTTAGTTAGCTGTCTCTGTGCTTCCTTCTGGTTCGTTGAATGTTCGTCGGCATGCATGCATGATACATGCGCCGATGCACGCGCGTGGCTTTGACAGGTCAAGCACTAGCTAGTCAAGGGAAATTATTGGTCCTCTTTGGTTAGTAAAAAGTAAAAACTCGTGTGTATTACGCAGTAAGGTCTGATTTAGTTCCCAACTTTTTCAACAAATTTTTAACTTTTCTATCACATCAAAACTTTAATACACATAGACTTGTAACTTTTCTGTCATATTCCGATTTCAATTAAATTTTTAATTTTGATGTGATCTAAACACACCTCAAATTTCAATCAAATTTTTAATTTTGATGTGATCTAAACACTCCTCAAATGTAGTATAACGACTATATTTTTTACGCATGCTAGCTCTGAGCAATGACAGTGCCTAGTTCTTTTGTTGACGAGGCTCCCTGTTTTTACAAGGAGGCCAGGTTAATTGGGGTGCAACTGAGATCGGTGGTGGTAATGTGGTATGTGCTTCTAGCTGGGGAAGGGTGCCAACAAAGAGGAAGAAGTGTGGCATGGGAACATGCATTACATTTGCTGACAATATAGCAAGCTGGAGTACTATGCAAGGGTGGGACCGTGCATGGGAGGTGGCAGTACTAGCGTGCCGATATGGCGATATTAAGCTGTGTCAAAGGGCGGGGTGGATGATGAGGCGGAGGCACTTAGGGTTAAAGGGTTCCGTAGAGAATTTTTTTTAAAAAAAATCTTTTAGAGAAACAGAGAGTTCACAAATGTACCACCCTCGTATAGATATATCCTGGATTGTTAAGTACTACATCCGTTTCACAATGTAAGTCATTTTAGTATTTCCCACATTTATATTGTTGTTAAATGAATTTAGACATATATCTATCTAGATTCATTAACAACAACATGAATAGAGAAAATGCTAGAATGACTTACATTGTGAAACAGAGGAAGTAGCACACTAGCACTACGTGATTGTTATTTAGCACTACCTGCGTGATTGTTATTTAGCACTACCTGCGTACGCAAGAGGACGTATCTCCACATTCACGTGCCGGCGTCGGGCATGCTAATTAGTTTGCTCTCTCTGAGCATATCCATCGTGCATGACTATGGCCCTGTCGACTGTGACGAGTTTGGCATCACTGTCTTCCATATGAACTTAATTTCTATCCTGTGAGAGGTCCTCTTTTGCCATCTAGTGATTCACGGGGGTCGCTTGTGCGATTGATAAGTTACCGATTAATTAGTCCTACAAATTGTACTACGTGGTTACTCAACATACACTCACGTGCACCTACCTATATATACCTAGCTAGCATATGTTCAGGTAATATTATCAACAGATTCCTTAAGAAAAACATGTCGATCTCTACATCGTTAATTAAGAAAACCTGACTATATCTATATGAGATTTGCTTCGGTCCAATAAAAAGTATCTCGAGGTATCAGTACCTCACGATAACAAATCGTTTCCGATCATTAGATCTAGCTGATCTGGATGGGTATTTTTAGATCTAACGATCGAAAATGATTTAGTACCGTGGGATACCGGTATCTCGAGATACTTTTTGTTGGATCGGAACAAATCTTATAAGTTTAATGCATTGGCGCACGGAGTATATATGTGTACGACATACCCTGGGTTGGGAGTGCGGGGAGTCGAGGCGGAACTCGTGCATGACCCAGCCGGTCTTGACGCCGTTGGGCGCCCTCCCCTGGTAGAAGACGAGCGTCTTCCTCATGCCGACGACGGCGCGCGACGACGACGACGAGGAGGAGGAGGAGGAGCCGCGCACCTCGCGGTCCTTGCCGGTGGCCTTCCAGTACCCCGTCTTGGTGGCGCGTTGGTGCGCGACCCGTCGCGTACTTGCGGTCGCGGAAGCTGAAGAAGTACCACTCGCTCGCCGTCAGCTTCGCCACCTCTGCATTCGTATACGCCAAATCACTACTACTACTAT
This sequence comes from Oryza longistaminata, assembly GCA_009805545.1. Lineage (NCBI taxonomy): Eukaryota > Viridiplantae > Streptophyta > Magnoliopsida > Poales > Poaceae > Oryza > Oryza longistaminata. Next base: position 29,826,352 of record CM020179.1, on the reverse strand, counting down.
GAATTTGGAAAGTACAAACACACGCATGGCTGGCAGCAGGGATGTGTGTATATATGTAGGGCGTACTACTAAATCTCGGTTACAATATTATAAACAGTTAATGTGACCTGACGACGAGCATTAACTATTAAGCACTACTACTCGCAATAATGTTATTCGCAAAAAAAAAACAATATATACTAGCAGAAATATATATGGCGCTGTGATCAGGCATCATCTCATAATTCACCAATTGATGAAACGAGATCGATGATGTCAAGCATGTGTTGGACGACAACCGGTATAGTACTATACTGCATAGCTGCATAAGCACACACCTGGGAGCTCCCACGGTTCGCGGGCATGGAGGTCGACCTCCACCAGCGTCGAACCCTGCGCGATCCGCTCGTTGGCCACCTTCTTGTGGAGGTAGTGGCAGACCAGCTCCTCGTCGCTCGGGAAGACCTGAACCCCGGCGGCAGCGTCGACTCGATCTCCCTCAGTGCATCTCGTCGTCCTAGCTAGCGATCGATCGATCTCACACGTACGTACGTACACACACGCAGAAGCGATCGAGCTAGCTAACTATGGAAGCTTAGCTAGCTAGCTGCTGATGTCGATCTCTAGCTAGCTTGATTCTGATCTGGATTGGCTGGGGTTTCCGAGACCATTTTATAGAGGGGGGAAACAAGCTAGCTAGCAGTTAGCTTAGCTAGGAGGATTAGCGAAAACTGTTGGAATGTCATGTGTTAACCGTTCAAGTCCCTATCGCCTGACGCAATATATATCTGATCGCGATCGCGAGATGTTTGCTATAGGAGAGATTCCAACATCTCCTGTCATGAACGCACGCATGCTGCTTGTGCACGAAGTGAAGAACTAGCTTAATTAGCTATATATTAGCAATAGCTTCTACGTACTACTTGATCGATCGGGAGACCCATCCTAGCAAGTTCCCATGCATATCGCATCTCTTGTCACTCATGAGATTAATTAATTAAGGAGAAGTTATACGCACTGGTAGTGTCCTAGCTTGTACGCACCTCGATCATCATGCTTATGATGGTTTTTTCATGCATTTTATTAGATTTTTTACTGAAAAAAATTAAACAAACTTGCATGGTTATATTGTTGATATTTGAAGATAGTAGAAGGATTTTCATTATTTAATATTTCTATTCATAATTAATACGGAGTAAATATCGATTTATTCTCGGTTGGAGTGATCTAGTTGTTGCTTTTCTATGTTTTGATAAGCATGGTCTGAGAGTTTTTTTTTTCATGTCTTTAAAAATTCAGTGAATGATTACTTTTCACTTGAAATTTGTTTTTCCCTCTCGAATGCACTTGAGTTTGGACTTTAAATTTGATGGTAATGTAGTTCTCCTCTGGGCCATGGAAAACTAAGTGTGTAATGAAGATCAAGGTTTTCAGGTGGATGTTGTTTTGTGACCGGTTGATATATGATGATATTTTCTGTGTTCTTGCTCCAGGGAGAGTTGGAAACTATGAATATCTTTCTTCACATGCCCTTCCAGTAGAGGATGTTGTGAGCGTGATCTTGAAATAAGATGGAAGGGATTCTAGAGATCTTTCAAATCATAGTCTTGGTAAGTCTTCGGTTCATGAAAAAAAGGTTTCTACAGATCATGTTTATAGCATGTTCGTATATTTGAAAGCAAAGAAATGAACTTTTTTTTTAAAAAAAAATATCACTAGAGTAAGACTGGTGGTTTGTTATTTTGAACAAGTTCTCTTGCATATGTACAACATGAATGAGTCCCTTAGCCTCATAGTTTTTGATTGATTACACTATCTGTGATTTTCTCATAAATTATCCCTCTTCTTGTAAATATGTTTTATTTAAATATAGTATTAACTACTATAGGAATGCCTGGTAGTATTTCTCATAAAAAATAGTGATAATGTAGTTCATGACTATAACTGGAAGATGGATTTTTGTCCCTCGAGAGGATCTCTATCAACTCATTTCTTCCATGTCACATAATAGTTATTTTTTATTAAAAAAACTGCCGATATATTAATATGAAATATATCATTCACAAATATGTAAGGTCAAATTCAACTTTTATACTACTAAGTTGTAACAAAAGGGAAAAAAACACCCTTTAACTATATGTCCACATTCGTAATTATGTTTGTTATTCTTGGTATAACTTGTAGATGTTGAAATAGAATTTACATGTGTGTAGAATGATATATCACATATTAATCTATCTTATCAAAATTTTCAAACAAAATATATAACTATTTTATTGAGACGTAAGAAACAATGGGGCATCCTGTTGAGAGAAGAAAAAGTTTAAATTAATTTAGACATACATTTTTTTCATCAAAATATAATCTAGTGAGATATTATCGTAAAGATTTAATTGTAACAAATACAACAGTATAATTGTTATATAGATTGGATAAATTATTTATGAGAAAAACCGTTTAAAGTTTGTTAAAATAAGTTAGATTTGTATGATGGAGAGGATAGAGACATTGCATATAAGCAGCATGCAAGCAAGGCATACATGCATAGGCAGGGAATAGGGCATGTGGCATGCAAGTAATGAATAAGTAAGTAGCAGCACGTATCGGAGGGACGATTTTCTCTCAAAAGTCGGACGTCCGATATATAGTTGCTCTTGATATAGTTTCGTGCTTATGGAAGTTTCCGTGGTTAATTAGGGTACGTATTCTTTCTCGTCGAAAAGTTAAACGGGTCTGCTCGTTAATCCGATATCAGGATCCATCGAAGCTAATCACAGATCGACGGTGGATGAGTGCAGGTGTACATACTCCCAGGTGTATAAGAACCATATATATATATATTATATAATTAATTATATATATATATATATATAATATATATATCTTTTAGTGCTGAATTCACTATCATGAGTAGCAGAATTACTGTTCACAGTCGCTTTTTTGGTTACTGTGTCACTCGAAAATTTTCTTTAAATTTTAGGATCTTTGCAGGGTGGCGAATCCAAAAACAGCCGGCGCTTGATTTAGAAATTTTAAAGTCCTACTCGTACTAGCCGTATGCCTCACTTATCTGCCTATTTAAGCAACCATCTTCAGATATCCTAGTCATATTTGAACTAGCTAAGCGTTTACCGTCTCCCCAGGCAGTTCCCCCGAGGGGAACACTTCTCTACGGATACTGGTTCTCCAGACGCCTATGCAAGATGCAGGCTAAAAACGAGAACAACCGAGAGGTTTCTCCTATAGGATCCCTAGCATAAACGCTTGTCTAGAGCAAACAGACAGGGAAACTTAAAAAATTACTTCATATTAAGCAAATAGGCTTACATACGGTTTTCCCTTTCGGGAACCCCGAAGGTAGATACAAACAAGTTTTTCTCACCTTACAAACCTTTATATTACAACTCCTTGCTTCAATATATATATATGCAAGGTAGGCTAGAGGAACTACTACTAAGAAAGATGGAATGGAGGTTGAGAGCGCGCTTGGAAGCTTTCCTCTGAATGGTGTCTTCGTGGTTGTGTCTCCTCGGAGTGAAGGCCAACGTCTCCTTTTATAGAGGCCAGGGGTGGCGTCGCCTATGCCTCCTGCTTATCTCTTCGCTACTGTATCTTCACGGGAGCTGGCTAAAGTCGAGGCCTTTCCACCGAAAGTTTTATTCTTCACAGGGATTGTCTTTCACCGTACCCTATATTGTCCCCTTATACTTTATAGGGTGTCCTTCTGGATTCCTTCTTGGATAGTCTTCTGAATTTCTTTTATTCTTGTTCCACGCCCAAATTGTTGATATTCTATTATCAATATATATTAAAAACATATTTAGTCTATATCAATTTATTCATCTGGTTGCCCATGGCCACCAGATCCATTGTGTCCAAATCAGAAAAGAAACTTCTAATTTCCCATCTACTGCCTTTTTTATTTGCTCAAATTTCTGATCCATTTCTTGTTTTAATTCTTAAGTTTTCTTTCCTTCAATTCCTTCTTAATTGTGGGGAGGCTTCTTCAAATTTTTCTATTATCTTCCAATCAATATATTCTCCATCTAATGGATCCACTCCTTTTGTTAAGCATTCCTTGTATGTGGGTTTTTAAAAAAAAACCCTTCTTCTTTTATAGTCATCTTAATGGGTATTTCTGGGGTCTTCTTTCCTTTAGCTTTTTTGCATTTTTGAATTAATTCTTTTGCGGCAGGCTCTAGATAATAATTTTCTAATATTTTTTCTAGCTTGGCTTAATGCTTCATCAATATCCTTATATTTCTTCCAAGATATTCCTCCCATTAATTTAGCATCTATTTTTTGAGCCACATTTTCTTCAAAGATGTAGACCCCAGGGAGCTTTCATCAAATACTACATATATAGGCTTCTGTTGGATTACTTCATGATCTTCATTGGCAGGCATTAATAACCCATTTATTAGGTGAAATATTCAGAGAGGCTATTCAATATCGATAACATATACCCTTTTTCTCCCTTTTATTATTGTATTGGTACCAAAAATTATCCAAGATGCACTCTTGAACTTCATCTAGGATTATATGGTCATTTGGCTTAAATTTATATGAATTTGGTGGGAATATTCTGAGTTTGTTGTCTTGTCCAAATGTGAAGCACTCGACTCCGGCGTAATTCATTGATCTTTTCAACCTAAATATGGGTAACCGAGAAAGCATGTCAGGTAAACTATTATCTTTCCCCTTAATATGTTCAAATATAACTCTATAACAATTTCCTGTAATAATATCTTCAAATAAAATCCATCTTCTAGTTGAGCTTTTCTTGCTATTAAGCTGGTTATAGTACCTACAGATGGCTTCACAATTGGTTCTAACCGTGAATTCTTTAAACCCTAGGTATAACCTAAAGGCATTGATTGCATTGATAATTGCCATGATCTCTCTATCTGTATTATTGACAGTTTTTAATTTATAACTTCCAGAAGCATACCTACATATTTTTTTCTTCTGATTTAGCGGAAATTTAGTAGGTCTTTGCTTCAATATAGCACCCCAACCTTGTTGTGATGCACCGGTTTCAATGATAAAGTAACTTCTTCTAATGGTAATTCTAGAGGTTTTAGTTCTTTCACTTTTTCTTTTATTAATCTCACTAATTTAATGTCTTCAGAATTAAAATATTCTGACCATTTTTTCTTAATTTAGCGTATAAAGGTCCTGCTAGCTTTGCTAAATTGTTGATGTGATTTCTAGCATAATTTACAAGTCCTAAGAATTGCTGTAATTTCTTTTTATTCATTCATAGCATCAGGAAATTGTAAATTTTCTTAGCAATATGTTCTTGCAAATGAATTTTGCCTTCTCCTATTTCATGTCCAAGGAAGTTAATTTTTTCTTTGCATATCTCCATCTTCTTTTTTGATAGGATTAAACCATTTTGCTCAACCTTTCTAAAAAATAATTCTAGGTGAGCAATATGATCCTTATAAGTTTTTGAAAATATTAACAAGTCATCTATATATACTAACACAAATTCTTGATTATCGTTAAAAATGTTTTGCATTTTTCTTTGAAATAGGGCAGGTGCATTTTTTAATCCTAGTGGCATCACAAGCCATTCATAGTGTCCCTGGGGACAGGTGAATGCAGTCCATTCTATAGACTCTTCTGCCATTTTTACTTGCCAAAATCCAGCTTTTAAGTCAAATTTCGAGAAATATTTGCTACCTTGTATCCTATTAATCCATCTATTCTTGCTTATTTGGGATATTATAGGCATCTTCTATAGTATTATCATTTAGCCTTTTATAATTTATGACCATCCTAGATTTACCTCTAACTTCTTCCGCATGATTTCTTACTATAAATGTTGCAGACCTATGTGGACTTCTACTCTCTCTTATTGCTCCTAGTTTCAGTAGTTCTTCTATATGCATCTTAAATTTCTCTAATTCTTTCGGAGTTGCTTCTATTGGGCTAGTCTTAATAATATATTCTGGGTTTATTATATTAATTTTACACTCGATAGCGTTTTTCTCCCAATATTTCATAGGAATTTCTCCTATAATTTGGATATCCTCTAATCTTTGAACAATTTTTTCTATATCCTTTTTAGACTTAATATCCCTATACAATTTGGTGCAAATGCTTGTAATCCTATGCACTCTATATTGGATTTTGATATATAATAGATGTCTATATCTCACTAAGTTCATATTCATTAATCCTTTCTTCAGACTCAAGGTTGAGTGCTTCAAGGTTTGTCGGGTTTGATTCTGGTTCCACCACGCTTTCGTACCTCTGAGATATATGGCACATTGTTTTGATATGGGATAAAAGTAATTCCTTGCTCATGTATTACTGTGGTTTGTACCGATTGTTGTAAAAACCTTAGGCCAATTATCATGTCATCACTTATCATGGATAAGTTTCTTATTGTAATCTCATCTATTATATATTTAGTTCCATTAATGTATACTTCAACATTATGAGCTAACTGATTATGAATTTTCTTTATTCCGGACATGTCTGTAGAGACTTCTGCCTTATTATCATCAATTGTATGAACTATCTCTGGACATTTTATGAAGTACTTATCATGAATAATATTTTTTGTACACCCAGTGTCTACTAGTGCTAAAATTTTATATGATACCTTGGGTGATAATTTTACCTTTACCGGTATTCTTACTCCCAAAATTTCTTTGAAAGGCAATTTTACTATATATTTATTTCCAAAATTAGTTATGGCATCTTTTAGTTGAATTATTTTAGCAGTATTACTGTCTTTTAATGTTATCACTTGCTCTTTAAATTCGGTATTTTGTATATCCTTATTTTCTGGTAATGCCTTAATATCATAGTTAATTTTTAGGTTATCTAGTTCTACTTTTAGTTTATTTATTCTGTTTTCTAAAACTCGTACTCTACTAGATAATCCATAATCAATCACATTGTTATTGTTATGTAAGGTCGTTTTACGTAATCAGAATACTATCTAAATAATGAAGGGAAAGAAAATACTTTAATTAATAACTTCCGGTCTCTACAATTGTCCGAGGGGTTGCAAAATCTTACGTGATTTCTCTAGGGGTCAAGCCTACATAAATAATTGTAGTGTATAATCGATTGTGGTGGGACATGCACGACCAAGCTAGAAAAGCAAATATTAACCCATAATAATTCGTGCATACGTGCACATGCTTGTTGATCGGGATATGCATGCTACGGTGTGAGATATATCTCTTCACGTACGTGCTGATGGAGAGATATATCTCTTCATTTGACTATTCCTTTTTCTAAAAAAATATTTGTGTAAATAGAGAGATCAGGCATGCTTAAAATACTTTTGATGACATATATATCTAGTAGTTCTCTTAATTAATTAAGTAATTGAATAAACTGTTGGTCAAAGTATATAAAAAACAGAGCTTATATATATTTGCAATTAGCTAACATTAACCCCAGGCTGGACAAAATATCCAGTTTGGAACAATAACTAATCAAGTGTAGGCCACAACAGGTATTTATCATATATATTTAGTGGAAAGTGAGTATCTATAAGTCGCAAAAGAAAAAAAAATAAATGTGGACAGCTTACTGTGATAGCTAGCAACATCAATCTCACCTATCTAATTAATATGCACTTTTGAGATATATATTACATCAATCAACTAAATCATTTCCCGTAGATTGTACTACTAATGGATTGGTAGTGGATACTCCACTGAAGTAATACATACTCTACTTAGATATATGTTGTTGTGTATCATGGTATAAATGATCCAGTGTATGCAAGGTAATCGGTCGAGACTATCTAGATATACATCCATCGACAATTTTATTAAAAATATTTATCAGATGCACTATAGTATTTTAACTGCATCTGATAAATATTTTTAAAAATATTTATGAATAGTATGTAAATTTAAAAACCCCACGATAATGTGTTGTTTCCGTGTTGACAATTTGACAAACGTATAAAAATATCAAATTGGCCACCTGGATTAATGATGAACTACGTGGAATAAAAACCAATGGTTGATTGAATCATGATCTGTCCACAAAATAAAAAAACCTCATTTCTCATTCAAACACTACTACAAAAATTATCAACGGTACGTTAATACCAGTGGAGAAGCCGCATCAGTGTTGCATTAGTGCAAGTAAAAAAAAAAAGGAAGGCTGGCTCAAAGCATCGGAGCCAAGCGCCCCTCCCTCTCCCTTCGCCCCCCAAATTAGCCTCATTGATGCCCCCTAATACCCATCCACGTTGTAGATCAACAAGAAGAACGCAAGAGCCTCTAGACATCAAAAATAACAACAAGCGGATCAGATATCAATAACAAGCTAATCACATCACAAATCAAAATCTTCAGCCATTGCCAACCATTACTCATTCAACAGATCAGACTCATCGCCATCATCCTAGTAGAGAGCCGCCAACAATGTAATTGATCTCTCCCACTATTGTCATCTCCCTCAAGCCAATGTCGCCATCGATCGTCTCCTTCGAGCTGCTCTGCACCGGTTCCTAGGTGTGTTTTGGGGAGGGTGAGGGGGTGATGGAGGGCTTCTCTTTGGCATGTATACCGAGGAGAACATCAGCAACGGAGAGATCCACAATGGTGAGATCAGAGGCGGCCGGATCCAACGGCCCCCAACCTCCAGGCAGCCGTATCCGAGGGCCTTGCCAATAGGGAGGGAGATAGGGAGGCTACCGCTATGGCACCCAATTTCTAGGTAGCTGCAAGATGGTAGGGAGGAGGATCACACTATCGTCATCGCCAAATTAAGAGAGAGGCTAAGAGGGAGAGCGCGAGGGAGGGGTTTACTTGGAAAGCAATGACCTAGAGTGTGAGACGTCTACTTTAATAATATTTTTTAAGTTGGCCTATGGGCTGAAGGGCTCCTTTCTTTGGTGCCATTTTTCTCCCTAACCGGCATTAATGTTTAGCCCATCAATGCCGGTAGGTTTTTAAATAAACCTGCACTACTCTCAAACCAGTGCTAATAAATTAGTTCATCAATGCTGGGTTTTTAATAACTGACACTGATCACATTAGTGCCTACCGGTTTTTCTTCCGATCGATACTGTCGTAACCAGTGCCGGTTATTTGTCCTTCAGATCATGCATAGGTTCGGGAAGGAGTGGGCGAAATCCTTATCAGTGTCAGGTTTAATCCAACCAACACTTGATAGAGGTGGCATTGATAGGCTGTACTTTAGTAGCAAAATTTTGATGTGAATTTTAATTGAAATGCTCAATGATTAGAGGCATGCGGAGTAACATAGATGTATACTTTATATTGGAATATATGCTTATCTAAAAAGCTGTATGTAGGAATTAATGTGTCATTTCACAATATATATGCTTGTCTGTTCGTTCTAGGATCTACTGACAATAATGAGAGTATATCACATCCATTCAGGCAAATAAACAATTCCATGACATGGTAAGCTTTAATTAGGTTCTCGTATTAATTTGGTTAAAGCTTTTGAAAGCATGAGCTTGGTTAGACAAAAGAGCCATCACATCCATTCAGGAGGTCTAGAAAAAATTACCACATCAATTAGGAAAAAAATAAAATATTTCCACCACTTAATCATCGTGTTAGATTGTTAAAATGTTGCATACAAAATTGTATCTGTGAAATCTGAAGATAAGAGGTTGTATATCAAATAATGTAATTATTATACTTTCTAAGTCCATTATAAATATACAAGATATAATTATGTAAATAACAACTAATACACCATCCGTTTTTGAATAATTATCATCTTTGACAAAATCATTTATTTTTAAATACTCGTCACCACAACTTTCGTTTGTAAAATTACAACTTTGCCCCTACTCTAAATATTTGTCACCGCCTATTTCATCGCAAATCTTCAACTAAACTGTTGGCTTGTTCTGCGTGCAATGATCAAAATGTCTACTATGAGTTAAGGAGAGAGTACTGGTATATATAATATCCTATTTTACTTTTACAATTTAGCCCTGCAAAATTGGTCGATTGCACGGGGGAAAATATACTAACCAACTATTTCTTGTTAGATAATTAATTAGATCATTGTTGATCCGGTTGTGTATTATAGCCAATGCAAACAGAACAGATGGAGTTCTCTCACAGACTCCGGACCTACTAGCTGTAACTAATAAGCCAGCATGCACATATGGACATGAACTTTATACAAAGCTGTAGCTGTCTAATAACGATTGAAGCAACCTTATTGATTTGTTAACGAAACATCCAACCGTGCATCTGGAAGCAACATTCGTGTAGTACCACCATTTATTGTGTGGCCAAGGATCGGTAGTACGGACGTCGTCGATCTGCGCTACTGTATGTGTCAGAGGTCATCGTGAGATGCACTATTTTTAACAGTGTAGTGACAGGGGTGTATGGTTTCATCGACTCTGAGGTCCCGTTTCAATCCGTAACACACTCATAATTTCTTCTTAAAAAAATTATTTGAAAAACATCACTTTCTCCTAATCTCGTTTTTTAGGTCATCGTCATAGATGGACGCAAAATTGCAAACCACGCGATGCGATGCGTATAGGGACGATGAGAGGGAAATTAAAGCTAGCGACAGGGGCTGGGGGGCTATGGCGAAATCGCCGAAATGTGAGTGTTACCCTTCGAATCTTCGATCGATTTTAAACCAAATAAAAAAAAAAGAACACGGCAATAATAATTAACCAGCTAGCTAGCTAGACGGGTTTGCGTTTGTGTCGTGCTAAAAGCCACATAATTTTGTCTTGCTAATTATTAGCTATTAGTTGTATTTATTATTAGTTATCACCTGTATTGGAGAATGTATTGGTTGTGTATACTCAAGTATTGATGCAAATGTGCAATATTGAAATATAAATTCGTCGTCACGATGTGATTTGATTTAGATATATACCAAATGTACTTGTGATCCACCAAGTTGGGCGATCATGGGACACCAAGGAGGCAATTGTATTCACGGGAAGGGATCTGCCTGGCTATAAAAACTGGACACCTTCCCCACTTGATCAAGGAAATTGGCCGGATGCAAAAGTAGCTATCCCGCTGAAAAAGATGGGAAAAAGGGTTTAGTGGCCCTATAAGTACTAACTATGTGGAGATTCACAAAGGAGGTGTTTAGATCCAGGGGTGTAAAGTTTTGGCGTATCACATCGGATATTATATAGGGTATCGTACGGGTGCTTGAGCACTAATAAAAAAGCTAATTACAGAATCCGTCAGTAAACCACGAGACGAATTTATTAAGCCTAATTAATCCGTCATTAATAAATGTTTATTGTAGCACCACACTGTCAAATCATGGAGCAATTAGGCTTAAAATATTCGTCTCGCAAATTAGTCATAATCTAAGTAATTAGTTATTTTATGTTTAAACGTTCGATGTGACCGGATGTCAAGTTTTGGTACGGGATGTAAACAGGGCCGAAGTCACCATAAACATCTAGAAACCTTGCTATCGACGGATATATCATCTATCACTTAAAAAATTAATTAGTCGTAAATGCGTGTAGCCGGTGATAATGCAAAACATACATACATTTGATGTGCCGGTTTGGTCTAAACGAATGCTTTCTTCCTCCACCTTTTCTACCTTAAATTGAAGAAAAATTTATTGTCATTGAGGATGATGTACCATCATTTGAATTGAAAACAGTATAAAATCACTCTCAATGGAATGTTGCAGGGTGCTGGCAGGGGCGGTGAACCTGCGCGGCTGCAACAGAACGGCCCATGCATGCGGGTCCGTGCGATTAAGGGCCCATCGCCGATTTGGATTAACTTTTGGAGAACAAGGACGTACGTTCCTAGCTGAAAGCACATGGTTAGATGGTTGCTACATATGTTGACTCATTTTAATATACTTTTTGAAAGTTTGTTTGTTTTGCAATGAAAATAAACATTGTTGTACTTTTCTATAAACTTAGTCAAATAAACTTAGTCAAATGTAAACAAATTTGACTTAAGATAATTCCAAACAAAATTTATAATATGAAAATAGAGGGATGGTATACTTTAATTAGGGTTGTACGCCTGACGCCAAAAAAAAGTTAGAGAAAACTTAACACTCTGCACTAGGCGTACTTGATTCCTGCCAAATGTTGCTCCTAATTAAACCCCATGCATGTATGCATGTGAGCTAGCCGCGAATACTCCCTAATCCAGGCATGCTTAATTAATATACGTGTGTACTCCAAGTGCATGCACAATCCAGATGTAGCTAGCTAGCTTAGCTCTGATCACTTAATTAATTTGCAGGCATGTACCCTGAACAATTTTAAAACCGTTGTGAGAGATCATTAGTGGGGGCAATGGAATCCACAGGGGTTGTGTGTAGCGATGCCTCCAAAGCCGGCACCCAACTCGCAAGATTCTCGCTTTGCCAAGTTGATCTCGCTCGATCGTTAGCTTGCCTCTGTTTTGATGGGTACTTGAGCCTCTCTCTCTCTCTCTGGAAGAGGCCAATATTGCAATGCAATAATTTTTGAATGGAATTGAAGAGACGTACCAATGCAATGCAATAATTGTTTTGTCCGCTGGAGAAAACAGCGGAATGTAACCGGCCAAATACTATACGTGCGTCGTCAGCGGCGCTAGCAGCTTTGACGTGGATGTCTATACATGTGTGTGTTGTTCTTCTAAGTTCTAAGGTTGCAAATTAGTAACTAGAATGCGGCTAATTGGCCGATGCAAATGGAGGGAGTTGATCAGTTGATCCTTGCAAAAATAAAATACCCCTCTAATTAATACCGAGATTTATTCTAAGGATGTCATGATACCATGCATGAAGTAACTCGATTTTACCTTCGTGATACTACATCAATATCGATCATTTTTAAAACCCATGATTATCGTTGAGTATCATCGTATATTGATAAGTATCATCAAGTATGTATGGACCAATATCATTGAGTTGAGTTTGGACTTTAAATTTGATGGTAATGTAGTTCTCCTCTGAGGCCATGGAAAACTAAGTGTGTAATGAAGATCAAGGTTTTCAGGTGGATGTTGTTTTGTGACCGGTTGATATATGATGATATTTTCTGTGTTCTTGCTCCAGGGAGAGTTGGAAACTATGAATATCTTTCTTCACATGCCCTTCCAGTAGAGGATGTTGTGAGCGTGATCTTGAAATAAGATGGAAGGGATTCTAGAGATCTTTCAAATCATAGTCTTGGTAAGTCTTCGGTTCATGAAAAAAAGGTTTCTACGGATCATGTTTATAGCATGTTCGTATATTTGAAAGCAAAGAAATGAACTTTTTTTTTAAAAAAAAATATCACTAGAGTAAGACTGGTGGTTTTGTTATTTTGAACAAGTTCTCTTGCATATGTACAACATGAATGAGTCCCTTAGCCTCATAGTTTTTGATTGATTACACTATCTGTGATTTTCTCATAAATTATCCCTCTTCTTGTAAATATGTTTTATTTTAAATATAGTATTAACTACTATAGGAATGCCTAGTAGTATTTCTCATAAAAAATAGTGATAATGTAGTTCATGACTATAACTGGAAGATGGATTTTTGTCCCTCGAGAGGATAACTGTCAACTCATTTCTTCCATGTCACATAAATAGTTATTTTTTATTAAAAAACTGCCGGTATATATTAATATGAAATATATCATTCCACAAATATGTAAGGTCAAATTCAACTTTTATACTACTAAGTTGTAACAAAAGGGAAAAAAATACACTTTAACTAGTATGTCCACATTCATAATTATGTTTGTTATTCTTGGTATAACTTGTAGATGTTGAAATAGAATTTGCATGTGTGTAGAATGATATATCACATATTAATCTATCTTATCAAAATTTTCAAACAAAATATATAACTATTTTATTGAGATGTAAGAAACAATGGGGCATCCTGTTGAGAGAAAAAAAAGTTTAAATTTTAGACATACATTTTTTCATCAAAATATAATCTAGTGAGATATTATCGTAAAGATTTAACTGTAACAAATACAACAGTATAATTGTATCATAGATTGGATAAATTATTTATGAGAAAAAACCGTTTAAAGTTTGTTAAAAAAAAAGTTAGATTTGTATGATGGAGAAGATAGAGACATTGCATGTAAGCAGCATGCAAGCAAGGCATACATGCATAGGCAGGGAATAGGTCATGTGGCATGCAAGTAATGAATAAGTAAGTAGCAGCACGTATGGGGAGGGGACGATTTTTCTCCAAAAGTCGGACGCCCGATATATAGTTGCTTCGTGAAGTAGTATTTCTCATAAAAAATAGTGATAATGTAGTTCATGACTATAACTGGAAGATGGATTTTTGTCCCTCGAGAGGATCTCTATCAACTCATTTCTTCCATGTCACATAAATAGTTATTTTTTATTAAAAAAACTGCCGATATATATTAATATGAAATATATCATTTCACAAATATGTAAGGTCAAATTCAACTTTTATACTACTAAGTTGTAACAAAAGGGAAAAAAAAAACACTTTAACTAGTATGTCCACATTCGTAATTATGTTTGTTATTCTTGGTATAACTTGTAGATGTTGAAATAGAATTTACATGTGTGTAGAATGATATATCACATATTAATCTATCTTATCAAAATTTTCAAACAAAATATATAACTATTTTATTGAGACGTAAGAAACAATGGGGCATCCTGTTGAGAGAAGAAAAAGTTTAAATTAATTTTAGACATACATTTTTTTCATCAAAATATAATCTAGTGAGATATTATCGTAAAGATTTAATTGTAACAAATACAACAGTATAATTGTATCATAGATTGGATAAATTATTTATGAGAAAAAACCGTTTAAAGTTTGTTAAAATAAGTTAGATTTGTATGATGGAGAGGATAGAGACATTGCATATAAGCAGCATGCAAGCAAGGCATACATGCATAGGCAGGGAATAGGGCATGTGGCATGCAAGTAATGAATAAGTAAGTAGCAGCACGTATGGGGAGGGGACGATTTCTCTCCAAAAGTCGGACGTCCGATATATAGTTGCTTCATTGTGGTTTCCGTGGCTTAATTAAGGGGTACGTAATTCTTTTCTCGTCGAAAAGTTAAACGGGTCTGCTCGTTAATCCGATATCAGGATCCATCGAAGCTAATCACAGATCGACGGTGGATGAGTGCAGGTGTACATACTCCCAGGTGTATAGAACCATATATATATATATATATCTTAGTGCTGAATTCACTATTATGAGTAGCAGAATTACTGTTCACAGTCGCTTTTTTGGTTACTGTTCACTCGAAAATTTTCTTTAAATTTTAGGATCTTTGCAGGGTGGCGAATCCAAAAACAGCCGGCGCTTGATTTAGAAATTTTAAAGTCCTACTCGGTACTAGCCGTATGCCTCACTTATCTGCCTATTTAAGCAACCATCTTCAGGTATCCCTAGTCATATTTGAACTAGCTAAGCGTTTACCGTCTCCCCAGGCAGTTCCACCCGAGGGGAACACTATTCTTAATTAAGTAATTGAATAAACTGTTGGTCAAAGTATATAAAAAACAGGAGCTTATATATATTTGCAATTAGCTAACATAACCCCAGGCTGGACAAAATATCCAGTTTGTAACAATAACTAATCAAGTGTAGGCCAAACAGGTATTTATCATATATATTTAGTGGAAAGTGAGTATCTATAAGTCGCAAAAGAAAAAAAAAATAAATGTGGACAGCTTACTGTGATAGCTAGCAACATCCAATCTCACCTATCTAATTAATATGCACTTTTGAGATATATATTACATCAATCAACTAAATCATTTCCCGTAGATTGTTACTACTAATGGATTGGTAGTGGATACTTCCACTTGAAGTAATACATACTCTACTTGATATATGTTGTTGTGTATCATGGTATAAATGATCCAGTATATGCAAGGTAATCGGTCGAGACTATTCTAGATATACAATCCATCGACATTTTATTAAAATATTATCAGATGCACTATAGTAATTTTAACTGCATCTGATAAATATTTTTAAAAATATTTATGAATAGTATGTAAATTTAAAAACCCCACGATAATGTGTTGTTTCCGTGTTGACAATTTTTTTTAAAAAAAATTGTGACAAACGTATAAAAATATCAAAATTGGCCACCTGGATTAATGATGAACTACGTGGAATAAAAAACAATGGTGATTGAATCATGATCTGTCCACAAATAAAAAAAAACCTCATTTCCATTCAAACACTACTACAAAATTATCAACGGTACGTTAATACCAGTGGAGAAGCCGCATCAGTGTTGTATTAGTGCAAGTAAAAAAAAAAAAAGGAGGCTGGCTCAAAGCATCGGAGCCAAGGCCCCCCCCCCCCCTCCCTCTCCCTTCGCCCCCCAAATTAGCCTCATTGATGCCCCCCTAATACCCATCCACGTTGTAGATCAACAAGAAGAACGCAAAGAGCCTCTAGACATCAAAATAACAACAAGCGGATCAGATATCAATAACAAGCTAATCACATCACAAATCAAAATCTTCAGCCATGGCCAACCATTACTCATTCAACAGATCAGACTCATCGCCATCAATCCTAGTAGAGAGCCGCCAACAATGTAATTGAATCTCTCCCACTATTGTCATCTCCCTCAAGCCAATGTCGCCATCGATCGTCTCCTTCGAGCTGCTCTGCACCGGTTCCTAGTGTGTTTTGGGGAGGTGAGGGGGTCATGGAGGGCTTCTCTTTGGCATGTATGCCGAGGAGAACATCAAGCAACGGAGAGATCCACAATGGTGAGATCAGAGGCGGCTGGATCCAACGGCCCCCAACCTCCAGGCAGCCGTATCCGAGGGCCTTGCCAATAGGGAGGGAGATAGGGAGGCTACCGCCTATGGCACCCAATTTCTAGGTAGCTGCAAGATGGTAGGGAGGAGGATCACACTATCGTCATCGTCAAATTAAAGAGAGAGGCTAAGAGGAGAGCGCCTGAGGGAGGGCGTTTACTTGGAAAGCAATGACCTAGAGTGTGAGACGTCTACTTTAATAATATTTTTAAGTTGGCTATGGGTTGAAGGCTCCTTTCTTGTGCCATTTTTCTCCCTAACCCGCATTAATGTTTAGCCCATCAGTGCCGGTAGGTTTTAAATAAACCTGCACTACTCTCAAACCAGTGCTAATAAATTAGTTCATCAATGCTGGGTTTTTAATAACTGACACTGATCACATTAGTGCCTACCGGTTTTTCTTCCGATCGATACTGTCGTAATCAGTGCCGGTTATTTGTCCTTCAGATCATGCATAGGTTCGGGAAGGAGTGGCGAAATCCTTATCAGTGTTCAGGTTTAATCCAACCAACACTTGATAGAGGTGGCATTGATAGCTGTACTTTAGTAGCGAAATTTTGATGTGAATTTTAATTGAAATGCTCAATGATTAGAGCATGCGGTGAGTAACATAGATGTATACTTTATATTGGAATATATGCTTATCTAAAAGCTGTATGTAGGAATTAATGTGTCATTTCACAATATATATGCTTGTCTGTTCGTTCTAGGATCTACTGACAATAATGAGAGTATATCACATCCATTCAGGCAAATAAAACAATTCCATGACATGGTAAGCTTTAATTAGGTTCTCGTATTAATTTGGTTAAAGCTTTTGAAAGCATGAGCTTGGTTAGACAAAAGAGCCATCACATCCATTCAGGAGGCTAGAAAAAATTACCACATCAATTAGGAAAAAAAATAAAATATTTCCACCACTTAATCATCGTGTTAGATTGTTAAAATGTTGCATACAAAATTGTATCTGTGAAATCTGAAGATAAGAGTTGTATATCAAATAATGTAATTATTATACTTTCTAAGTCCATTATAAATATACAAGATATAATTTATGTAAATAACAACTAATACACCATCCGTTTTTGAATAAATATCATTTTGACAAAATCATTTATTTTTAAATACTCGTCACCACAACTTTCGTTTGTAAAATTACAACTTTGCCCCACTCTAAATATTTGTCACCGCCTATTTCATCGCAAATCTTCAACTAAATTGTTGGCTTTGTTCTGCGTGCAATGATCAAAATGTCTACTATGAGTTTAGGAGAGAGTACTGGTATATATAATATCCTATTTTACTTTTACAATTTAGCCCTGCAAAATTGGTCGATTGCACGGGGGAAAATATACTAACCAACTATTTCTTGTTAGATAATTAATTAGTCATTGTTGATCCGGTTGTGTATTATAGCCAATGCAAACAGAACAGATGGAGTGAGTTCTCTCACAGACTCCGGACCTACTAGCTGTAACTAATAAGCCAGCATGCACATATGGACATGAACTTTATACAAAGCTGTAGCTGTCTAATAACGATTGAAGCAACCTTTATTGATTTGTTAACGAAAAACATCCAACCGGCATCTGGAAGCAACATTCGTGTAGTACCACCATTTATTGTGTGGCCAAGGATCGGTAGTACGGACGTCGTCGATCTGCGCTACTGTATGTATGTGCCAGAGGTCATCGTGAGATGCACTATTTTTATCAGTGTAGTGACAGGGGTGTATGGTTTCATCGACTCTGAGGTCCCGTTTCAATCCATACACACTCATAATTTCTTCTTAAAAAAATTATTTGAAAAAACATCTCTTTCTTCTAATCTCGTTTTTTTAGGTCATCGTCATAGAGTGGACGCAAAATTGCAAACCACGCGATGCGGTATAGGGACGATGAGAGGGAAATTAAAGCTAGCGACAGGGGCTGGGGGGCTATGGCGAAATCGCCGAAATGTGAGTGTACCCTTCGAATCTTCGATCGATTTTAAACCAAATAAAAAAAAAGAACACGGCAATAATAATAACCAGCTAGCTAGCTAGACGGGTTTGCGTTTGTGTCGTGCTAAAAGCCACATAATTTTGTCTTGCTAATTATTAGCTATTAGTTGTATTTATTATTAGTTATCACCTGTATGGAGAATGTATTGGTTGTGTATACTCAAGTATTATGCAAATGTGCAATATTGAATAATAAAATTAGTCGTCACGATGTGATTGATTTAGATATATACCAAATGTACTTGTGATCCCACAAGTGGGCGATCATGGGACACCAAGGAGGCAATTGTATTCACGGGAAGGGATCTGCCTGGCTATAAAAACTGGACACCTTCCCACTTGATCAAGGAAATTGGCCGGATGCAAAAGTAGCTATCCCGCTGAAAAAGATGGGAAAAAGGGTTTAGTGGCCCCACAAGTACTAACTATGTGGAGATTCACGAAGAGGGTGTTTAGATAAGGGGCATAAAGTTTTGGTGTGTCACATCGGATATTATATAGGATGTCGTAGGGGGTGTTGAGCACTAATAAAAAAACTAATTACAGAATCCGTCAGTAAACCATGAGGTAAATTTATTAAGCCTAATTAATCCGTCATTAATAAATATTCACTGTAGCACCACACTGTCAAATCATGGAGCAATTAGGCTTAAAATATTCGTCTCGCAAATTAGTCATAATCTAAGCAATTAGTTATTTTTTAGTCTATATTTAATACTTCATGTAGGTGTTTAAACTGTTGATAATGACAGAGTATAAAGTTTAACTTTGGTACCGGTGTAAACATTGCCGAAGTCACCATAAACATCTACCTTGCTATCGACGGATATATCATCTATTACTTTAAAAAAAATAATTAGTCGTAAAACGTGTAGCCGGCGATAATGCAAAACATACATACATTGATGTGCCGGTTTGGTCTAAACGAATGCTTTCTTCCTCCACCTTTTCTACCTTAAATTGAAGAAAAAATTATTGTTATTGAGGATGATGTACCATCATTTGAATTGAAAACAGTATAAAATCACTCTCAATGGAATGTTGCAGGTGCTGGCACGGGCGGTGAACCTGCACGGCTGCAACAGAACGGCCCATGCATGCGGGTCCGTGCGATTAAGGGCCCATCGCCGATTTTGGAATTAACTTTTGGAGAACAAGGACGTACGTTCCTAGCTGAAAGCACATGGTTAGATGGTTGCTACATATGCTGACTCCTTTTAATATACTTTTTAAAGTTTGTTTGTTTTGCAATGAAAATAAACATTGTTGTACTTTTCTATAAACTTAGTCAAATAACTTAGTCAAATGTAAACAAATTTGACTTAAGATAATTCCAAAACAAAATTATAATATGAAAATAGAGGATGGTATACTTTAATTAGGGTTGTACGCCTGACGCCAAAAAAAGTTAGAGAAAACTTAACACTCTGCACTAGGCGTACTTGATTCCTGCCAAATGTTGCTCCTAATTAAACCCCATGCATGTATGCATGTGAGCTAGCCGCGAATACTCCCATAATCCAGGCTGTTAATTAATATAACGTGTACTCCAAGTGCATGCACAATCCAGATGTAGCTAGCTAGCTTAGCTCTGATCACTTAATTAATTTGCAGGCATGTACCCTGAACAATTTTAAAACCGTTGTGAGAGATCATTAGTGGGGGCAATGGAATCCACAGGGGTTGTGCGTAGCGATGCCTCCAAAGCCGGCACCCAACTCGCAAGATTCTCGCTTTGCCAAGTTGATCTCGCTCGATCGTTAGCTTGCCTCTGTTTTGATGGGTACTTGAGCCTCTCTCTCTCTCTCTGGAAGAGGCCAATATTGCAATGCAATAATTTTTGAATGGAATTGAAGAGACGTACCAATGCAATGCAATAATTGTTTTGTCCGCTGGAGAAACAGCGGAATGTAACCGGCCAAATACTATACGTGCGTCGTCGCGGCGCTAGCAGCTTTGACGTGGATGTCTATACATGTGTGTGTTGTTCTTCTAAGTTTCTAAGGTTGCAAA
Organism: Oryza longistaminata; assembly: GCA_009805545.1. Taxonomy (NCBI): domain Eukaryota; kingdom Viridiplantae; phylum Streptophyta; class Magnoliopsida; order Poales; family Poaceae; genus Oryza; species Oryza longistaminata. Next base: position 29,805,587 of record CM020179.1, on the reverse strand, counting down.
TTAGTAACTAGAATGCGGCTAATTGGCCGATGCAAATGGAGGGAGTTGATCCTTGCAAAAATAAAATACACCTCTAATTAATACCGAGATTTATTCTAAGGATGTCATGATACCATGCATGAAGTAACTCGATTTTACCTTCGGGATACTACATCAATATCGATCATTTTTAAAACCCATGATTATCGTGAGTATCATCGTATATTGATAAGTATCATCAAGTATGTATGGACCAATATCATTGAGTATCATCAAGTATTTTATCGCGTGTATATCACAAAATCATTGAGTATCATCAAGCGTAAATATCCAGAATACCATGACATAGTACAAGTATTACATTATACCAATATAATAAAACAATATCATGATATCTCAAGGTACCATGTATGATTATAGTACTATACAATACAGAATGATAGATCGATATATTATGGACTGGTACGACACCTCGAGATACCATGATATGGTAACTAAAGTATCATTGGTATCATCAAGTATTATTGGTTTAGTGATAAATATTATTGTATGTATCATAAATTTTTATAATTGGTACCAAGACTTAAAAACAGGCTTTCGCGACTAAAAGAAATAGGCTCTGTTCTTTTCTCCAACAGAAGTTGGATGAAAATTAAATTTGATGTTTCAAACTGCAGTGCGTTTCGTGCGAAAACTTTCTATATGAAAATTGCTCTAAAATAGCATATTAATCTATTTTTCAAGTTTGTAATAATGAAAACTCAATCAATCATGCGTTAATACCTATCGTTTTGCAAAAAAAACTTAATCTCATCTTCAGAGAAAAATAATACCACCATACTACATCACCAAATGAAAGACAAAATGACAAAGGAAATAGAAAAAGTAATCATGGACAATCACAAGCCTCGACACACTGTCGGGCCGCGACGTCACCTTCGCGCGGTGTTGCTCCGCCCCGCGCGATGCCGGCTACTGCTACTTCGGCCTCTCCAAGCGTCCGCCTGTAAGCCGTGCCTCCGTCTGCGTGATCCGACAACCGCCTGTCCGCCTCGCCTCCGTGCGTGGCCGGACCGACCCGACCCGACCGACCCGCCCAGCTGCCGCGTGTTGCCCGGTGGACGCCTCATCTCCAGTCCACGGCTCACGTCCACACCACGCACTGCCTCGGCAACTCTGCTGCGCAGCGCGAGGAGGCCGCGCGCCGCATCACATACACGGCCACGGCCTCACGGGGGGCCTTCCCGTGGCTAGCCCACGTATTCCCCCTTCCTGGCGCTAAGCTAGCGCCCGTACGCCAAATCGCGGCCGGTTTCCGCGGATCTCCCCGTGGACCTCCGCCTCCGTGTGATCGCAGTAGTAACGCCCAGGAGCTTCGAGAGAATTCCACACCATTCCCCCTACCACCACGCGGCGCTCATCACAATACACAGCCTCTGCTTCCCCGGCAACCCAACCGATTCGCGCTCACGCCACCTGCAATCCGCGACCAGACGCGCGGGCCGTTGAGATCAACAACACATCGCACGCGACGCCGCGTGAGCCCGTACGATCGCCCCCTCCGCGCGCCCTCCGCACTCCGGTTGGTTGCCTCGCCGGCGATGTCGACGCAGTCCATCTCGCCCGCCGCGCAGTACTCGTACCCGGCTGCGCGCGGCGGGCGGCGGCGGTCCCGTCCTACTTCCCCGTCCCCTTCCACCTCCAGAACGTGCAGCAGCCCGCCACCTGGCCAGCGGCGCCCGCGGCGTACAACGCCGTCTACCCCATGCCCCAAGTCCAGCAGGTAGGAACTCTGCCCCTCTTCTTCTGATTACGTTTTTCAACCGCTCCTTTCTGTGTGAATTCTACTGCCCGTTTGTTGATGCGGTGATGGCGGATTAGGGAGGATCTAGACTCTGTGTTTTAGAGGCTGGAGTTAAGCCAGTTTGGGATAACGCGCTATGTCATGTTTGATTCAACTGAAAGGCTCATTTGGTCTTTCGTCATCCACCTTTCATCCATGGGATAACACAATGTAAATGTGGAATACTCAATGGAAGCCAATTCATATTGCAGTATATAACATACAGTTTGTAGGTTGTGAAATCTGTGTGCAGAATGATGCACAGAAAGTTACATATTCGGCTCATGTTATTAGATATTAGATGCTACGTTATGATTTCATTTCTATAGGTGCAGGGAGGTGTGCCAATGTTTATGTTTTGTAACTCTGAATTATTAACATTTGATGAGAGACTTGTCCAGTGCAAGTGCAAGTTTTATTTCAGTGTAAATGGAAAAGGATGTAGCTTCATAAATCAAGAAAACCTGATAGTACTAATTTTATTTTGGAAACTAGCTGTAACTAGTCTATTATGGTATCACCACGACGCAGGTTCAGCAACTGTTCCAGAAAGATTCACAGATAATCACTCCTGAAGCTCTAGCTACTGTGAAAGCTGCTATTGCAAATAGTGAGAAAGACAAGAAGATTGAAGCAAACAAAAAGGCAGTACCTCGAAAGGCAGCTGGGCAATCTTGGGAGGATCCAACTTTGGCTGACTGGCCTGAAAGTAAGATCTCTTTCTCACTATTTCTTCCTGGTTGTGTCAGAATGATGTGGTTCTATGATCTATAAAATCTTGAACTTGGCAGTGTGACTTTCCCCTTGTCTGAATGTTTGTTATCCTCACGTCAACAAACCATCTAACACCTTCAATTCCCCAGGCAAGATCTAATGTTCGATCTATGTATTCTAATAAGACATGAACTTTCTCCTGTTTCCTTTTGTTAAAGGTGGCCGAGGATGTGATGTGTAGCCCAACAGGTTTCAGAGGTTGATGCCTGTCTCGTGGAATTAGGTGGGCTTTGCAGTGATATAGTAAACATTCCCTGTGCCTTTGCAAATAGTTTACATGCATTGTCATCTCGTTTTTACATGCCTAAATTGATCTTATGAATTTGATATTTGAAAATTTTTCATAGAGTTGTACAGCGAAATATGTTCTACTGCGCATTTTTTGCTGCAACTG
>CM020179.1:29782553-29802572 GCA_009805545.1 Oryza longistaminata | reverse complement strand
GTATTCACTTTTTTTTTTTTTTGTTCTAATGTTCCTGGTGTAATTTTGATGATACACTTACCATCCTAAGATTAATATGGTGATATATTCTTGTTGGGGACTGTCCAAATAAAGATCTTCCCTTATATATATTGTTATCAACGAAGCATGAACATTACTAAAAAGTTTTGTTCCATATATTAGTGATTGCATAAAGGATGAGGCTTCTAGCCAATCAACTTACTTTCCACAATAAATCTGCTTTTATCAGTTTGTCATGTTGCATTCCTGTTAGTCAATATAAAATGTACTGTAGCTCAGCTCTTGCAGATTGTTTGTCATCCTTATTTTTAGTTTTTTGTACAATTAAATATATTAGCTGTATTTAGCATTTTCAGCTACAGTTTTCTAGTTTTACATGCTTAGCTGACGTATCAGATACCACTATTTAGTTGTAATACTTCATGATGTGTCATCCATCATGTGATATGTCTAAGATGTAGCAGCCTTGCTGAGTTGCTGTAAAATAATTTAGCAGCAGCACGCAATGTTGCCAGCGTTAAATACTTATGCTATATTGTCTTTGGAATTTACTAGCACCTGACATGAATATGTATTTGTGCTGTCATGTTTCGTCATAATTTGATAGAAGCAAATATGTTATTCTACTTTAGTCTGTAGCAATGACCAAAAAAGGTGCTATAACAGTTGTTTTTTCAAATGTGCCCTCTTTTTATTTCAAAGCATTCACACTTACATCTGACAAATTTTCCCCATCCACAGATGATTTTCGGTTGTTTTGTGGCGATCTTGGAAACGAAGTGAACGATGATGTTCTTACAAAGGCATTTTCAAAATATCCATCCTTCAACATGGCTAGGGTGAGTCACACCGTATATAGCATGGCAAGCTTTTAGATTCTTCATTATAATACCTTTTTGCTGCTTCAAGATGACTGTTAATAATGGACGTCTTCTGCTTCAGGTTATTAGGGACAAATGGACTGGTAAAACTAAGGGCTATGGCTTTGTTAGTTTTGCTAATGCGTCGGATCTTGCTGCAGCATTGAAAGAGATGAATGGTATAAGTTCATGCCCCTATTCCCTGTCACCATTTGCCTGGATTATCGTCGCACTGCAGATATGATTAACACATCTAACATCATGCAGGTAAATATGTTGGAAACAGGCCAATCAAACTACGCAAGAGCACATGGAAGAACAGAATCGACTACGAGGCATTACAGAAGCCGAAGGTTGGTTCCCATTGTTATCTTGTAAGACTTCCTCTTTCTCTTGCAGAAGTGTTCATTTAACTGATTTGTTTTATGCGTGCAGACTCAACCACAGAAGAAGTTCAAAGCGCAGAAAAAAAGCATTCTACACAAGTGAAGTAAATTCACTCTCTAGAGAGTGATCCCTAGTGTCATGTTGCACATGAGTCCTTTGTTGCTCCTGCAATAAACGACGTTAAAGCCTTCAGCGCCCGGCGGTGCGCTTGTCACGTTTGGCCTAGTGATTGTTCTAGGGTAGTATGGCTCGTCCCAATTTGTAATGGAAATTTAGGTGTAAATATTCTAATGACTGGTACCGTTGTGAACGGTACGAAGTTCTCTTATGATGAACTCCTGTAGCGTGGAGCAATTCGATTATAAATATTTTCTTCGGAAATGTTTTTGTTTAGTTCGCTACATGGTCAGGTGAGGAGGCGTACGTGCAACCGAATTGGTCTAGTTAATCATATTCAGTAGCACATCATGCGTGTTTCAAGAATTGCGTCTATATCACCTATGAACGCTCCATCCGTGCATTGAACTAAAAGATGGAGAAAATATGTGTTAACACGTCACATGGATTGATCTTCTCCAGTGTTGAAACTGCCAGTGCCATATTGCAGACCGAAAAATTGATTCCGAACGTGGAGAATTTAACATTGACTTTGAGTTCACAAATGTTTCCGCAACAAACGGCTTATTTTGACGCGAATCGGTAGCATCACTGCATCAGGACGTTTGGGTTTCGCTCTCCAGCAAGGCCCAGAGAGTGGACGGTTTCCAGTGCAAGTCGAGTTCAGGCCTCAGCAAGTACCAAATCTGATGGATACCCCAGATGAACAATTCTCAGGGTATAAGTACAAAATATGTTAACTTCCTCTAGCACGGGAATGCTTTTCAACAGTTGACCTTTTTGCATAAAGCAACACATACATTGTGTATAGCTGCCCATGGGCTTGCCCAATCGTTCTGAGCTCACGACATATTTCATTATTGCCCTATAGTTTTCCAAAGATAGGTGGAAAACAGCATACCCTCGGCAGCACTAAATTTCATTAGACAGGTAAGACAGGTTTATTCTGTGGGTAATTGTTGCATAGGAATGCATTAAGAAGCCTTCAGATCATCAAGTCCAACACTGGCCTGCAAGAATAGTATGATAGAAGACATCACATTAGAAACAGACAATTTCAGACTAAAGGACTAAGCCTTCAAAATGTGAGAGGCCATACCAGAAAATCATGATTCTCTTTGAGAAAAGGATAAAAGGTCGTGCAGAATTTCTCGATATCAGCTTTTATGTCACCCGTTCCACTAATGACCTCCATAAATTTCTCTCTATTAGGAGCAAGCTTCATTGCCACCTGCCAATTTCTCATATGAGCACTCATACAAATGGAGGAAAAGCGAATAAAGGAAGCAAGCATGACCAAATTAAAGAACTTCTCACAGAAAGGCAAAGCCCTTCTCTCACCCAATTATGAACTGAAGTGCTCTTGTACATATTCACTAAAAGAGCATATATGACTGAAAAAAGTTGGGTTATAATGATTCTCCACTGTATTCGAGAAAGAAAAATAATGATTTTCCACTAGTTCTAAAGATTGCTAAAACAGAAAAATTGTCTTTTTAGTGAAGTTCTTGAGAAGGAACCACCCTTGCATTAGTTTATTTAGGCGTAAACATTCTAATTTCACTAAAATAATAATGTCGAAGAGATTATAGTAACAGAGTGTATATGCTGATTATGTGGGTCAACATAGAGAGAACGACTTAACTGTAAAACTAGAACTGGCAAGCCAACCATGCCATTTCTTCAGAGTTTTGGTATATGAATCAGTACAAGCTTGACTCATAGTCCAGTCTTGATGCTCAAGTAGGTTACGGAATAATTCAACAAGGAAGTCCATAGCCCTGAAGGTAAAATTTTGAGTTAATAAGGCTGCCATTTAGCAACTGATTAAGCTGCAACTGAAAGGTGATAAATTATCCAAGAAGGTTTGAAGCACCTCGTGAGCCACAGAAGACCATTTGTGCAGCTTGACAAACCTTTTGCAGTCTTGTTTTGAACCTCTTCCTGAACCATGCTGTACAATTGCTCATATTTTGATGGGTCTGAAGAATATTTATTTTCCAGCCTCTGAAGAATGAATTAGATCAGTTGTTAGCAAAACAAACTAAAAATCGGTGGGCTCCAAAAGGGATATGGACACTTCTAAGTAAGCAAATCATTCTAAAGTAAATATGATTTATGCATCTATCACATAGATAACACTAGAAATTTACTAATGAAAATGAGGAATGAAACACAATGTATTATTAACAGTGTCATGCAGATAAAGGATGCTTACCGTGATATTACCACCAATGTCACTCTTCACAAGTGCCATAGCAGCTCCAAATTTATCTGGAATACAAAGTCAGAGAACAAAGGAGACTAATGAACACTTTGATGTTTAAGCAACAGCAGTAAGTTCATCACAAAGGAACATTTAGCCACAATAGTTAGAGTATGCCCTGACTTAAACTAACAAACGATTTAATTGAAGTACTAACACAACCACACAAATGTATGTCAAAACTTATATTGTTTACCAATATGTATATAGCAACAACTAAGTTCTGAACCCCCCAAAAAAACTTTACTGAACTCCTACATTAAATATCATATGATGCTACCCTCAGAAGTTCACTGACCAATTCTACCGAGGTGATAGATTGGTCCAATCAACTATTTGTAGCAGCATTACAGGTAAATCAAATGCCAAATGCCCACAAACCAACATAACTATTTGCTGATTTTGATAGGCAAAATCCAACAACAGTATAGACCACTGCCAATTGCCAAAAGCTTGTCTTAACTTAGAAAGGGTCTGTTCGGCTGCAGGTTACAGCCCTTTTTCACAGCCAAACTGCTGCTTGGAGATGCAGCGAAATAACCTAGGGACTAGCTGCTTCGGCTGCCTAGCAGCAGCTGTAACAAGCAGCCGAACAGGCCCAAAACCATTTACTGCTCCACCGCAGTACTGAACTAATCATAGTAAATAATACAAATTAAAAAAGGAACCAAGCTACTGATCTGAATATGGAAATCAAAGACAGTTACCCAAAACAGGCAAGATTTGCTTGCAGACATCAAGAAAGGGCTTGGTGAGTATGACACCGCTCTCTGACTTGACATGCTTCATACCCTCCAACGAGGGAGTGAACACTGTCTCGGCCATCTCTCTAGCTGCAAGACAAAACAATGAATGCGTCAACATATCGGCCGTAGCAAACAAAACATCCACACTAATTCACTAAAGAGACACTGATCCCACAACAGTTCCTAATCACTAAGACCCGTGGCAATGAATTCCCCCAATCAGCAACTGCTTTCAGTTGCGGGATCAGTTGTGCTAACTGCTAAGTACCTGTACCAAAACACAGATCAGAGACATCAACAACAAGCAATTAGCCCGTGCTATCCACTACGCATCACACCAAACAAACTAACCGAGCAACAAGATTTCTTCTAGGCTTCTACCACTCAGCAGAAACAACTCGACCCTGGATCAGATCAGAGCCACCAGACCAACCCCCGAACCGCTAATCCAAGAAGTGGAAAGCACTCTCTACTAATCTTCCGAGCTTAGATCCCAGGACTCCCAGGACAGCTACTGAACCCAAAAAACCCAAGAACACCCACTGATCACGAAATCCACACACTGGCCACATCCAAACCGGTGACCAAGAAGTCAATATTTCTTTCCCCTTACCTCGCGCTACCTGTCGGCGGCGTGGAGAACTCAGCAGAGACCCAGTCGATCGGAGGAGAGGGGCGATCCGCGGTGGAGGGAGGCAAGGAGTGCGATGGCGAGCAGTAGAAGATGCCGAGGCGAGGCGAGGCGAGGCCAGCGACTCCGTACAGATTTATTATTACCGCGGAATCTACTGTGCACCGATCCGTGTGGCGAGGCCGTAACACGAGTCCTGATCTGAGTAGCTCGGAAATGGGCCGGCCCATTACTCGTTGAAAGGGCCCAAACAGGGAGGCCCAGTAAGGTCCCCCGCAAAATAAACGCTCTGAAGGTCTGACCCTAGGTCGGACGGCTGGATGGCCTCGGGTGGAGATCCACCGGCTCAGGGAAACCCGCACGCTGCCTTTTATAGGCCACTCCCACCACCGCCGCCGCCGAACCCTAGTTCCTCTTTGCCTTTCCGCTTCTCCGCGCCTCCCCCCCGCCGTCTCTCCCGACCGCCGCTTCTCCCGACCGCCGCCGCGAGAATGGTAGGTGGATCGCCGTGGGCTCGTCGTCTTGCCGCCGTTGACGTTCCGGTGGTGGTGGTGGTGGTTTGGATTGCGCGCGTGTGTTTGACCGGGGTTTTTTTGTGCCTTTCGTGCAGCCGTTCAAGAGGTTCGTGGAGATCGGGCGGGTGGCCCTGGTGAACGACGGCAAGGACTACGGCCGCCTCGTCGTCATCGTCGATGTCGTCGACCAGAACCGGGTAAGCATCGTCTTCTCTCGTACGCCTTGAACTGTTTCCATTTGTACCCGCTTTATAATTTGGATCTAGAGTTAATACTAGTACTAGCTGGTGTGATAAACTTGCTGCTATTGTAATTTGTTTCTAGTGAGAAATGTAAGAATTGTTAGCTCTACGTGGTAGAATATAATGGAACGCCAAAATGAATCCTTTGAGAGTAGCAAGTCTCTTCTGTTTCCGCACAGCGTTAAAAATGGAAGGATATTCTGCATTTGCTGTGGTGTACTTGATCTGAAAAATTGTGCGTCTAGTCTAGCTGTTTATCAGCATTAGCTCGTACTACTTGGCAATTTCCAATAATGAACTATTTATTGACAATGAGGTTTTGGTTTACCTACACTATGGTTGATAGTGTTGATGGTGCCTCCATTGGCGGATGCATTAGTGCCACTGTTATGTTATCGCTGCTCAATTTTCTAATCAGGGTTAATTATATTGTAGTGTCTTTGATTATTGGATATCACATAACTCTGTTTTCTGTGAATCACCAGGCACTTGTGGATGCTCCTGACATGGTCAGGTGCCAGATCAACTTCAAGAGGCTTTCCCTGACCGACATCAAGATTGACATCAAACGTGTCCCGAAGAAGACAACTTTGATTAAGGCTATGGAGGAGGCTGGTTAGTATGAATGTTGTGCTACCAATCCTATCAGCAGTTATTTATTTTCTGTCCATGTCTAATCTGAGTGGTGGTTATTCTTTTGAAGATGTTAAGAACAAGTGGGAGAATAGCTCATGGGGCAAGAAGCTAATTGTCCAGAAGAGGAGAGCGTCACTCAATGACTTTGACAGGTTCAAGGTTATGTTGGCCAAGATCAAGGTCAGACATCCTACTCTCAATTGGTTTACTCCTGTTTATAACTACTCACTAGCTTACACCAATGTTTTCTGTATGAACAGAGGGGAGGTGCTATCAGGCAAGAGCTTGCGAAGCTCAAGAAGACGGCCGCAGCTTAGTAGTGCCATGTTGAGTTTTTGGTTCCAAGTTGGATCAGCAATATGTTTCAATGGTCTTAGAGCCAGAATTAGTACTACTGTTTAATGGAACCTATTTCATATTTAAATTGAGCATGGTTGTGCTTTAGAGATTTTGTATGACTGATGGCTGTTAAATAGTTGCCAACATATGATCACTGGTGATTTGTGTGGACTCTACTCGTTACCAGTTGAGACATCCGTGTTTTGCTCGTGCAGCATATTGCAGTCTTGAGTCGCTGCACCGGGTTATTGAATGTTACACCACCTACTGAGACTACACTTGTTCAGTCGTGCCGAATGGCAGACGCTATCTGTTTCAATTTTTCAAATGGTAGGCGTGCATTTACATTGAAGAATGGAAAATCGTTCCATTTTCTGAGTTAGCAATTTCTTCTCATTTTCAATAGCTGGAAAATAAAAACAGCAATATACCCCAGTCTGGACTGGTAGGACTAAATTTAATGTTTTGTTCATTTGGGTCTTAGTTTGATTGTATGTCATAGTTGTATAATTTGGTTTATAAATGGATGGACTGCATGTAATTATGTTTGAGACATTTTAAAAAGAGACTGTCTACAAAACAAAAAAAAATTCACCTCATCCATGCGAGTTCTATCTGATCATCTTTGAGCCTCCTTCAAGAACACCTAACCCGTGTTGCTGACTAGAAACCCAATTCTATCCATCTCCAAGTTCAATGACCATACAACCATTCCGCAATCATCAGATCCAACGAGGAGACTGATCTAGCTCTTCATCGGATCGGCTCCTGCCTCCCCAAGTCCCTGCAAGCCTAACACCCCTGATCTCAACGGTAACAATGACAATAGCGTGCATGATGACCTCAATAGCATAATGACAATAGTATGCATGATGACAGAGGAGGAGAAAAAACATCCGAGCACTAAAGGTGTGGCTGCGCATGTAAAGGCGGAGCGGAGGAACGATGGTGGCTCATGGATAAAGAGCGGTGGTGGCGGTGCGTGGAGCGGCAACTAGTGGTTATTGGTGGTCTAAGGAGTTTGCTATTGACACAATCCTCAACCTAGTGTGTTGTATTTTTTTTCTTTGAGTGCTGCTGATATGTTGACCATCAGTCATCATAAAGACATAGCTAGTTTTAAAGTAGTAAAAAAATTGAGATAAAGGAGGAGTACTCAAGTATGGATGAAAACGCTTCGGAAACGGACAAAAACTACTTTTATCGTTTCCGTTTCCATATTCTTTTCGAAACTGGAATGGAATCAGAAACCACGGATACGAAAACAGAATCAAATATTATCGAATACGAAAACAGAGCGAATAAGGTAACAGTTATTTATTGAAATATAAAAACCCCTTAAGGTGAACTTCTAAAATCAATGAAGAGATGTAGCTCAATATCTTTTCTGAAACAATAAATCGATTTTTTAGTTTTTATCATTAATAATAATACAAGTAGGCATACACTTTATTTTCTTGGAGAAAGAGAACTATATTCATCTATAACTGCAATTGTTATTACTATGGCACATAGTATAAATCTAAATATTTGGAGTAGAAAAATCTGGAGCTAATTAGCTGCACATGAGAAATAATTCGTTTCCGATTCCGAGGAAAAAAAATGAATTTCCTGAAATTTTTCAAATTCGTTTTCGACGGATAGTAGTATTATCATATCCGTTTCTGTCTCCGAGAAAAAAATTTGAATTCGTTTCAGTTTCTCAGATCCAGGAGTTGGCAAATACTACCTTTGTTCCATAAAAATCGAAATTCTACTTAATTTAGATAAGATTAGCAGGATAGACAAATGACCACAATAATCTTATTTGATGAACCCCATACATGTATACATTTCATATATAAAATTGATTAAAAGGAATTTTGAGACAATTAATTAACCCACATAATTAGCATTCTTAAATTAATTACTGGGTCCCACGTGATTAGAAATATATATATTTTTGGATAAAACCTCATAGCTAGAAATCTCCCTGTAACACGGGTATCTTCCATTCGCTCCGTTGGTGTAAAACAAAGAGAAATCTCGCGTCTCGTCGTCTCCTCCGCTCCTTGCGCCAAGACGAGTCGCGGCTGAACACAACAGGCGAGGGGCGCCGTGTTTTGCTCGTGCAGCATATTGCAGTCGAGTCGCTGCACCGGGTTATTGAATGTTACACCACCTACTGAGACTGGAATATTCACTTGTTCAGTCGTGCCGACTGCCGAATGGCAGACGCTATCTGTTTCAATTTTTCAAATGGTAGGCGTGCTTTTACATTGAAGAATGGAAAATCGTTCCATTTCCTGAGCTAGATGGAAAATCCTTCCATTTTCTGAGTTAGCGATTGCTTCTCTCATTTTCAGTAGTTGGAAAATAAAAACAGCAATGTACCCCAGTCTGGACTGGTAGGATAAAATTTAATGTTTTGTTCATTTGGGTCTGAATTTGATTGTATGTCATAGTTGTATAATTTAGTTTATAAATGGATGGACTGCATGTAATTATGTTTGAGACATTTTAAAAAGAGACTGTCTACGAAACCATGTAATTTATGTTTGAGACATTTTAAAAAGAGACTGTCTACAAAACAAAAAAATCTCACCTCATCCATGCGAATTCTATCTAGATCATCTTTGAGCCGCCTTCAACAACACCTAACCCGTGTTGCTGACTAGAAACCCCATTCTATCCATCTCTAAGTTCAATCACTATACAACCATTCTGCACACTAACTCTCTGTCTTTTCTTTTTCCCTTCGACGGTTAGGGAATCATCAGATCCAACAAGGAGGAACTGCCCGATCTAGCTCTTTATCGGATCGGCTTCTGCCTCCCAAGTCTGGCGACAATGACAATGTCGTGCATTATGACAGGGAAGGAAAAAAGACATCTGGTGACTAAAGGTGTGGCTGTGCATGTAAAGGTGGAGAGGAGGAACGATGGTGGCTCATGGATAAAGAGTAGTGGTGGCAGTGCGTGGAGCGGCAACTAGTGGTTATTGGTGGTGTAAGGAGTTTGCTGTTGACACAATCCTCAACCTAGTTTGTTGTATTTTTTTCTCACGGTACTGCAAATATGTGGACCATCAGTCATCATAAAGAAATAGCTAGTTTTAAAGTAGTAAAAAAATTGAGATAAAGGTGGAGTAAGTATGGATGAAAACACCTTGGAAACGGACGAAAACCACTTTTTTCGTTTCCATTTCCATATTCTTTTCAAAATTGGAATGGAATCAGAAACACGGATAAAAAACAAAATCAAATATTATCGAATACGGTAAAACTTATTTATCGGAATATAAAAACCCCTTAAACCGAACTTCTAAAATCAATGAAGAGATGTAGCTCAATATCTTTTCTGAAACAATAAATCAATATTTTTAGTTTTTATCATTAATAATAATACAACTAGTCGTACACTTTATTTTCTTGGAGAAAGAGAACTATATTCATCTATAACTGCAATTGTTATTACTATGGCACATAGTATAAATACAAATATTTAGAGTAGAAAAGTCTGGAGCTAATAAGTTGCACATGAGAAACACTTCGTTTCCGATTCCGAGAAAAAAAATATGAATTCGTTTCCTGAAATTTTCCAAATTCGTTTTCGACGGATAGTAGCATTATCGTATCCGTTTCTGTTTCCGAGGAAAATATCTGAATTCATTTCCTGAAATTTTCCAAATTTGTTTTTGACGGATAGTAGCATTATCATATATGTTTCTGTCTCCGAGAAAAAAAATTCGAATTCGTTTCGGTTTCTTCGATCTAGGAGTTGGCAAATACTACTTCTGACCCATAAAAATCGAAATTCTAGTTAATTTAGAACATATTTGGCTGTGTTCGTTGCTACCAAGTTTCTATACGAAAGTTGCTTAAAAAAATCATATTGATCCAACTTTGAAAAAAATAAGCTAATACTTACTTAATCACGCACTAATAGACCGCTCTGTTTTCCGTGCGCGGAAGATTTGTTCCTGACCACTCAAACCGAACTCAACCTTAGAGCATGTACAGTAGAGCCTAAACACTGGCAATAATGGTTCCACGTTAGCTCGCGTGATGCGCCGGAGGAAAGAAGGAAGGTGAGCCGACTATTTAGTCGCCGGGCTGCTCACAAACTCCAAGAAGTTGGGCCCACAGATACAACGCGAGGGGAAGCTGGTCCACGCAACACTAGGAAGAGAGATAAATAAATAAACATAGATGGTTCTGTTAATTAAAATAAATATATAATGTGTCAGCAACTTATTATTAGAGCCCAATTATTGTATCATGTGTCTCTTAAATTATAATACTACCCCCGTCCCATAATAATTGCATTTCTACCCTTCCAATTTTGTCCCACAAAAATTGTATTTCTGATAAGATGAGACCCAACAAATGGAATTTGTACCACAACCTTCCTTTTAATTAAGTTTACATATGGAATGTGTGCCTCAACCTTCCTTTTAATAAAGTATACATATGGAATATGTGCATGCAATGTAGTTATTAAATAGGGTTATTGTGGTAAATTGTGTTTGTTGTTAATCTGTCTCTAATTCCCTAGAAATACAATTATTATGGGACGGAGGGAGTATATGATAATGATACGGAAGAATTGGAGTTAAGAGCGGGCTGTACTATTAAACTTGCTATTAGGAGGATAGACAAATGACCAGAATAATCTTATTTAATGAACCCCATATATGTATACATTTCATAGTATAAAATTGATTAAAATGAATTTTGAGACAATTAACCCACATAATTAGAAATACTTTTTTTTTGGGATAAAACCTCATAGCTAGGAATCTCCCTGTAACACGGGTATCTTCGCTTCGCTCCGTTGGCGTAAAATAAAGAGAAATCTCGCGTCTCGTCGTCTCGTCCGCTCCTTGCGCCAAGACGAGTCGCGGCTGAACACAACAGGCGAGGGGCGGCGGTCTCCATCTGGCGAGCAAAGCAGGGGATGGGAGGGGATCCTGGTGAGCATCCACATCCTCCATCTGATTCATCTCTCAATCCCACCGGGACTACTTTTGTCTGGAATTCGCTTGCGTTTGTTAACCCTAGCTTCTCTTCTAGATCTGGAAGAAGCCCTTCTCTTAATTTCAGAGCCTTAGCCTTAATACAAGTAGCAGTTTGTTTGTTTCCCCCCAAAAGTTTCCCAAGTTGGATTCGCCCCTGGCTGTTAACATAGTAGCAAATACAATATGAACAATGACACAAGCCGGATCAAGTGTCGACCAAAGTGGAGAAAAGTTGCCTATGGGGGAAGGCAGCCAGGCTATGACGATAACCACACGGACGAGTCATTCCTTGAGGAGATGGTTATGAACGCCAATGTTGTCAAGAGGGACCTCCTGAAAGTGATGATCGACTCGGTCTCCATATCTCAGTACCTCTGCATTGTTGCTCTTGTGGTTTCAACATGGACCTATACACTGAACTTGGTCATTGATGAGGTCACTCTTTTGAAGCTAGACACTAGTCTACTTCTTGCCGGGTTTTCGATGCTCTTGCTCACGGCAAGTCCGTTCTCGCTCAAGCTTCTATCGGAAGTATGTCCTCAATACATCATTCTTCATCAGTGGTCTGTATGTTTTGGCACCGATTTATCAAACCCTCACTAGGTCCATCAGTTCAGATTCCATATGGGCACTTGCTGTATGCCTTCTGTTGGTTCACCTCTTTCTGCATGATTATTCTGGTTCAACTATAAGGCCACCTGGTGCACTCAACAACCCAAAATTGACCAGCAATATCTCCTTGAATGCATCGATAGTAGCATCCGTCCTTGTAGCTTCGCGCCTGCCATCTAGGCTGCATGTCTTTGCAATCATGCTATTCTCCTTGCAGATCTTCCTGTTTGCGCCCCTCGTCGCGTTTTGTGTTAAGAAGTACTCTCTTAGACTTCATCTGCTCTTCTCCTTTGCTCTGATGATCATGACCTTAGGAGTCACATACCAATTGCATCACATGTTCTTCATCCTACTGCTGGCACTGCTTGTTTTTATCTCAATTGTTTGCCCTTACTGGCTTATAAGAATTCAGGAATACAAGTTTGAGATCAATGGTCCCTGGGATGAAGCTAAACTCTGCTTTGATATAACTGAATAACAGAGGAAAGTGCATGTGCAGAATTTTGGTTTCAATGTTCATTATCTATAATTGATGTATTACCATTAGTCTTATTATTCTGGAGCAATTTATGTGCATGTATATGCTTTTCTTAACATATACTACCTTCGTCAGAAAATAAGTTACTCTATTACGGGACGTAACATATCTTAGAACTACGAATCTGGACATGTATTTGTCCAAAATCGTAGTACTAGGATATGCCACTTCTCATACTAAATTAACTTATTATGAGACGGAGGGAGTGTCTACTTGTTCCCTTACTGTGATCAATATACATGGCGGGCCTTATCTGTTCTGCCATTTATTGATAAGCTTTCTGAGCGCATTCAGTGGTTTAAACTTTGGTGTACAAAATAATTAGGTACAAACATCGTCACATGTAATCTTTAATCGAGTCAAGAGAGTGAACTGCTCAGCCCAGTCACATGGATTTCTTGCAATAAGGTGCAAGTGCAGATTAACCCTAACATATTGGTACTTGTTCTTGTGTTGCCTCCAGTTTCGTTGACAGTGCTGCTCACTGCTCTGTATTCTGTTCCGATTATATACTGCCGGAGTTTTTTTTTTAAGATATAAAAGAACGTTCCATCTTTTGCGCGTTCGCGAAAAAAAGAAAGAAAGAATGTTCCATCAACCACGAAGCCCTAACACAACTTCAGCAACATCAGCTGGGGGCATTACCTAGCAAAAAATGATCAGGACCCATGTACAACTTCATTCCTGTACATAGTAATTCCTGTACATGTAGTTGTGCCTGGTTGTAACAGCTTTTCTTTTATCTTAATACAAAGATATGCATTTTGCATATTTAAAAAAAAAACAAACAAACAAACAAGCGCATTCCTAGCTGAGGTAAGGAGTGCATAGTACTTTATTACAGGTTATTGAGAAATATTCAACAGAACACAACAGCTCTGAACCCAACCGTAGTAGTTCACCACTGGCAATAGCCTCAGATTCACAAATGTTCTTGGAACAAAGAAGATTCAGTTCACTCAAATTTGCCTACTGCTAGAGCATATTTGAGTTAAATCAGTTGTCAAAAAGTGAAACAAATATTTTGATAGTTAGAAAAGTAACTGCTAGTTGAATAACGATATCTGATCGTATGATATATTAATAACGATTACATGATCTCCAAGTTTTTAAGGAAACAATGTGACGGAGTACCTAAGGGGCACTAAGGCAAAAAAGGATATTGATTATCTTAAGAGTATAGTGGCAGAGTGGCAGAAGTTCTAGTTGCAGTGCACAAAGGAAATACTACGTGATAGTACATATTTTGCTAGTAATGAACTGCTTTATTTCAATAACATTTCTACAAATATTTGATCAACATCAGCATTAATTGGACCAGCACAGCTGCTGGTCCGGGTTCTTCTGAATGGCGTGTAAAATGATTTCTTTAACCATTTCTTTTGCGCCAAGATTCAGTAAGCAAACTTCACTCTTAAGCATATCTCAGCATCATCTGTAGCACAGAATGGTTTCTACTTGTTGATCAGTAATCATCGTGTGAAGGAATCCCCAGTGTCCTCACTGGAGCAGCAACTCGCATCTTTTGCTCTTCGAAGCATTATTTCCTTCTGTCAGCACTGATTGAAAGGCGTTCAAAGGTCCTCAAAGTGGGATCATCATGGACATTTCTTGCAGTTTTGGTAAGCGAGGACCTGGTCTCAAGTCCTGTTGACTGGTGAAGCCTCTGCATAGTTGATGGGCGACTGCTGCCACTGCTGGTTGGAATTAGGTTACTGCGGTTCGGATCAATGGGATCTCCAGAACTTGGTCTGCTGCTTGACAAGAGAGCCTTCCTTGATGTGCTCCCATTACGAGATGATGATGTGGGCCTTCTTTTATCTAAATCAATAGCCTAGCACGCATGGTAAAATTGACATAAGCCTTCCAGAATACAGAGTTCCAGCTATCATCAACAGCAATATCAATGTAAAAACACAACAAAAGATTTCTGTGAAAAGATGGTCAAGACTAACGGAGAAACATATGACTCATTATCCTGCTAATTTGAGCTGTTTTTTTTAGGATACTGCTAGAAGGTGATCTAGCTGCTCAGTTTCTTACCGTCTTGGGTGCAAGCAATGAATCCAATATATTTCTGTGCTTTGTGTGCTCTCCATAATGGCCAGAACCAGAGCCAGTCCTTCTAGCAAATGGATCAACTGTACCAGAGAATCTATCAGGAACATCCTGTCTTGCTGTTGAGACAACACCCCAAAAAACCCCTGTTATTTTCCAAACTTATTTCCTAAATATAAATTCAAAAAATGTCTATGCTACTGACAAACCTGCAGCCCGTTCAGTCCGTTCTGCAGATGGTCCCACCAACCCACTTGTCCTTCCACTTGACTGGAAGCAAGGAAAAAATGCTACACATTTAGTATGGTAAAGCTTGCATTACCCCAAATAAAAAACAGTTAGAAAAAGGAATAGCAGACATACTCGCAATCTGTTACTTTCTGAACCCTGCTTCGTCCAATCAAATATATAATCAAGCTGGTACCCTGCGAGAATTGAGAGGAAATCATTTTAGATGTATATGCGGAGATACTTCATTGTATTATATTTGAGCATACCTTCACGGATGAATAGATCTCGGAAAAGTCTCTTCAAATAGCTGTAGTCTGGTTTATCTTCAAATCGCAAAGATCGACAGTAATGGAAGTATGAAATGAACTCTGTGGGATAAGATTTACAGAGAACCTATACAAAATTGTGTAAAACATGATAAGGTTAAGTTACATTAAATCAAAAAATATGTCATGCTCTTCATAGATTTTTTTTGCATGGAAACCAATTTCCATTACCTCAACTGGAGTAAGCATTTTCTTTTCACTAATTTTGTCATATTTCTGTTTTTTTGTGCCAGCTTTTAGACCTTGCCAAGGAAGGCTGAGATGGACAAGTTAACATAGATCAATAAAATGTATTGTCGTATAAAATGGAATTTTAAAAAATAGAAAACAAGCATCGTCTCACCTTCCTCTTAAGAAATACATAAGCACATAGCCCAGAGACTCTAAATCATCTCTCCTGCTTTGTTCTGTAGTGAAAAACAGAATTAAAAGAACGCATATACTAGCAGTCAGAGTGCAATTGACTAATTTTGTTGCAAGCTAAACTTTATTTGTTTCAAAGGAGCTACACTTGTTCATAACTTTTCAGTGTTGCCACATTTTGCACCTCTTAAATACATATTAGTTTGTGTTAGTTCAGATTTTTAAAAAATAAAATCTCTTCTGATGAAAACGAATCAGTAACAGGTAAAGACACTTACCTACTCCAAGATGGGTGTTTACACTAGCATAGCGTGCTGTTCCTGTGAGATTTTTGTTCTCCCTATGGTAGGAAAGAAAAACATGTAAGCTTCAAACATATATCCCCAGAAAAGTATGGAGCATAATTATGTATAGAAATATAATGGTAGATAAACTGGTAAACTTTTTACTATTAGTATGAAGGAGGTAACTGCTAAGTAGTGAATAGTGATAGTGTAACCCGTGTTACTGACCAATGTCACAGTATAGTACTAAAACATAACAGAAAATGGTTTATCAATTATCACAATCATCATTGATCAAATTGTTGCAATGCTGCTGTCATTACTCACTACTATCAAGCATTTCTCTTAATTTCAAGAAGTAAAAACAGATAACAAAATTGTGTGGGCTTATCTATATAGTTAATAGCAGATACTGCTTGCCAATATGGTTAATAGCAGATACTGCTCCACCGGTAGTGTGCCAAGCACAGTTATGGTAATGAAAAATTCTAAATTAAGCACTTTGAGCTCTGTCAGATAAAAACGGTGTTGCTACCAAAACAATATACTTTAATATGATTTTTCATAAGCTGAGTGCTCTACTACAACAATCTTCCAGGTGTAAACATAAATACTTTCTAAAACATTTACAAGAGAAGAATTTCTAATTACCTGTAAGGTATATGCTTATGAGTTTGGAGGTCCCGGTATTTCTTTGCAAGACCATAGTCGATGACATAAACCTGTTACAGAATTGTAAAGATCACTCACAACAATGTCTACAAAAGTTGTGCTTATTTCTTGATGTTATTCATTGTAAGATATATCACATATGAAGTAAATGCAGGCTTTCGCTCATCAGTTAGCAGCAGTACTAGAAAGGCAGTTGATATGCATATGCTGAGTAACAGTATGCACAAATAAGAGAAAACAGAAACATTATCCTTGTATTCTTCAAGTTCTTACGAAATAATAAAATGTATGGTAAATCGATGATCACAGTCAGCAGTTTAAAATCTCCAAAGTCTTTCTACATTCATAAAAAAGATGTTTCTAAAATTTATTATACAAGATAATTTCTCCATAAAGAAACTAGTATAATCATCAACCACACAGAGCACAGCTGACAGCTGTTGTTGGTAATATCATAGCCTCTCTTAGAAAGTATAATTGAAGATACTACTGCCAATTGACAAAACTTCATAGCACCAAAAAAGATGATACTTAGAAACCAGGCCAAATACTCGAATCAAGATGTTATCAATACAAAATTATACAGACCAGGCAACCAACAACATCCAAAGCGCAGAAAAATAATGAATTATATCTACCAGCAACTGCAGATGAATGGGACAAACCTGGCTTGCTTTGCGGCCTAAACCCATAAGAAAGTTGTCTGGCTTGATATCACGATGTAGAAACCCCCTAGTGTGCATGTACTCTACCCTGTTGATCTGTATAGAACAGGAAGTTAGTGGTTAAATCAGACAAATAAAGTCTTGAAATTTACTTTCCTTGATCGTTAATTTATTGAAATTAAATCAGACAAATAAAGTCTTGAAATTTACTTTCCTTGATCGTTAATTTATTGAAATTTAGTCATACAGGTAACCAAAATTAACAGCCAAAATAATAGAATTCAGTAAGAAAAACCAACCATCTGATCAGCAAGCATAAGTACTGTTTTAAGAGAAAACTTTCTGTTGCAGTAGTTGAATAAGTCCTCTAAACTTGGACCAAGAAGATCAATAACCATGACATTGTACTCCCCCTCCACTCCAAACCACTTCAGATGAGGAATTCCAGCTGAACATAACCAAGACATAATAAGTGAATAATTTTATTTAAATAGATAAACAATTTCTCGTATTATACTTACTTCCCCCCTGCAGAAGCATGTATAGTTTTGACTCATAATGAAGCTGAGGATGCCTTGATTTTACAGATTCCTAACAAAATAAGAGATGACAGAAAAGGTTTAGGTAATTTGTCCCAGTGTCAGCAAGGACAAGTAATCAGTGCTGACAGTGACTATTCATGTCAATATAGAAATACACTTTCCAAGTTTCCGAACACCTTATTTTCATTATTACCAACATTTTCTCATAGAACAAGCATTGCACCATTTAAGAAAGCAATCCAATGCATACAGGCTTACAATATAGAAATGGCATTCATGATTAGAAAGGCAAAGCTGGTTCACAAAACTAGCAACTACGTGAACTTATAAGGTAAGTTGCTTCAAAAGTAGATGTGACCAAACTACTAACAATCATATCGAAATAATAGAAGCTTCTAAAAGAAGTGCATTGACCACTGAACCGGAGCAATAATATCAGGAGAATCCTTGAATGCTGCTTTGAAACATTGAAATAGACAATAACCAATGCTTCACAGCTACCCAACCTAGCCAAAACATGCACAAGGTATTCCAAAAGGCTTCGTTTCCCCAGACGGAAAAGCTTTGTTTGCAGGTCTTACAGGATGTGAACAGAATCACAGGCGGCTGCCCTGAATCCTAATGTTACAAGAGCAGATAATATAGTATGACAAGGGTTGGTGGGCTGCCTCATGTTATTTACAGATGTTTCAGAATAAGTGCTCTCGTAAACCACACACATCACCTAGATGAAGCAATTAAATAATGTCAACGATCCAATTGGAAGCTGAAAAATCTTCACCTCTTTTTTCTTACTTCCCAATTCTGAATATCTCTAATAGACCAGTTAGGTCGGAGAACCAAAAAAATTTAGAAGACCTGGTTTCTACTTGTATGAAAGAGTATGATACTAAGCAAGAGGTCATGTCAACGATTTCACAAGGACGTATACATGTAGCTTCATTCAAATTTCTGATCATGCAGCAATGCAAACTCTGTTACACCTCAGGTGATCTAATCTTTTCTAGGAGGGCAGAACAAACCATATTCGCATCACAACATCAGCACAAAAGAAACCAATGCAATACTAATTACTACAATATATACATTGGCGTAAGAAAAGGCTTATATATCAGAAACGAAATCATCTTCACATACCAACTTGATGGCTACCTCCTCGCTGCTCTGTATATTCACACCTGTAACCAAAACAATCCATGAATCAACGACATCACAAACAGCGTAAACAATAAGAAGAAGAAGAAAAACGAAAGGTGCCTCGCGACGAGCGGCGATAGACGAGAGATCCAAGAACCCCACGAGGAACGTACCAAGGTATAGCTCCCCAAAAGATCCGCTCCCAATCTTCCTCCCCAGCTTAAACTTCCCCCCGATCACATGCTCCATCCCCGCAAGATTCAGCACCGAATGCGCGCGCGCGAATCGCCCTCACCCCCCACAAGAACCCCAGTCACATTGCCCGGCGGCCGCAAGATTTCCGTCCCGGGAACACCCAAGAAAAGGAAGATCCCGGATCTCTCCCCCACCTCCAGCCCAAGATTCGCCGCCCTGAGACGGCGCGGGCAGATCGAATTGGCGGCGCCGCGAGATTCAGGACGAGGCTAGGGATCGCCTCCCTCTCTGGGGGGGAAGAAATTTCTCGGCAGGAATCGTGGGGGGGCGGGTTAATAGATGGCGATGGACGAAGGAAGCGGAAAATGTGGGAAACGGACGGGAGGCAACGGATAGATAAGGATAGGGCGGTGGATTTTCTTCCTTCCTTTATTACTACCACTAGAAGGATGAGGCGGGTGGCGATGGCGGCGGCGGCGGCGGCGGGGGGAGCGTGGGAGGAGGCGGCCGGTGGCCGGAGTAGAGGTGGGAGGAGGAGGAGGAGGCGGCGGCGTCTTCTCGGGCTTTCGTGCGGTGGAGGCGGCGTGGCCACTGGCGAGGAGAAGACGAGAGCAGCGGACGACGCGTTTTTTTGATTT
>CM020179.1:29768337-29782533 GCA_009805545.1 Oryza longistaminata | reverse complement strand
TTTTATGGCTAGGGATGTGGAAGTCCTTTTTGTAAAAAACAAGTTTCTTTATAAGGAATCAAGTAGAGATTTCGGTCTTTCGCGGATTGAGGGATCCGACGGCTTTGTAACGTCCGAACAAAGCATCGGACGGCCCATGTGACGCATAATTTCTTCCACCTATGTGGATATATCATACGACCTAGTTTGGCAAATGGATAATGTCAAAAAAAAATAGTTTTGACAAATGGATTACGTGTGGGGATGAAAATAGAGCGGATACTGAAGGATAGTGCTCATACCTTTTTGCCGGATAAAAAACCAATACGAATAGTTCGCATACGAAAACAAATAAGAATTATCTCGAATACGAATAAGGATCTAATATGAGCATACACGAATATGGAAATAATTCTTTCACGGAAACCAACTCAACTTCTAATAGAAACAAGTATCATTATATCATCGTATATAATTAGCTCATTTTATATAAAAAAAATAGTATAATTTATACACATATTTAAAGGTTTAAATAATATTAATAGTGTGGACTAGTGTTAAGAAATGGGCTACTGTTAATATTTTAAAAGGTAGATTGAAGGTCATAGAGTTATGAAGAAATAGGGTATATCTTATGGCTTCAGCGGATATCCGAATAGCACTATTCACCAGATATCCGTATAATTATCCGATCCATCGGAAACCCTGATACCATATCCATACTTGTATATGTATCCGTATCCTAACTATCGGAGAATTATCCGCTCCGAAAGGTATTCATATTCGTTTTTCTTCGTGACGGATGGGATTAAACTAGACGTGAAGAAATAGGAATGGAAAACTAGAATATAATATTATCCTTTAATGGGTGGATATCATTTCCATATCCTGTTTTGCATATAGTTTTGTGTTTTTCTCCTATTTTCTTCATGTTTTGCATTCCTCTTTGTTGCCTTCCATTTTATTTTTGGACTCTTTTACTCTATTCTTGTTACTCCTACCTGCTAAGGGTATCTTGTTGAGGATTCTCTAGCATGTGAGGAGATCCTCCAAAAGAATAGGTGTGTTTAAGAGGCATGTCTATGTCAGTAGTTGAAAGTTGAAATATGTAAGCATTTGTACGAGTAGAATTGAACAATGTCTATTGGTAAAAAAAATCAATATAAAGAAGCATGCGTATATGGTGGCCTGTTTAAATACTACTTTACGATGGTATAGCATATCTCTGTCTATGGGTGTATTGAAAATGTTAGTAGAAATGTCATCACCAGAACACTAACATATCATGAGTATCTTTGGCTACCAGTGTATCACTAAAGTTCATATAGTTTGAAAAGGTTCTTAAAAGGAGGATCCATAATTTCAATCAAAGCTGAAAAATTTTGTGTCATGGGATTGTCTAATTCTCAGTTGCCCGAGAACAAAGAAAAACGGCCAGGATTACCTCGAGAATCGTGCACGAGTAGTGAATCATATCCTCTTATATTTCCCCCTCCCCTCGCACAGCCACACACATAGACTGTGGTGTCACCCTCCTCCCCCGCCTAATTGTGCGGCCTCCAGCCTCACCGGCTGGCTAGGAGATGCAAACGGCACCAGCAAGGGCCGCCGGACTGGTCTCCTCCTCCTCTCTTTCTCTTTCTTCTCCAAGTCTAGCAATGTGAACCCTCGCCACGTCAATCCTTCCTCGTCTTCAGTAGTGAGCCATCGTCGATCCACCGCAGCCACCCCTACCTCCTAACCAGTCGTTGGTGTCACCCCCGATACCAACCCTACCCACCACCAACCTCTAGTCCCATGGCTTCAGTGCCGCTCTCGTTCCCTCTATCCCAAACCCAACCCTAATCCCTATCTCCTCTACTAGAGTTAGGGCGCCACTGTCACAGGAAAATATGGCCATCATTACCATCGCTTATAAGCTACCTCTACTCCCTCTCTCCCCTCTCCTGCCTACCCCCAGAGGGGATTGCTAAGCTGTTGGTGACTAGCAAGTTCAGTCCCCTGAGCAATTCCTTTTGCCATGCATTTTGGAGAAAAAAGATAATCTAGATTTACCATTTTCTCTTATCATCTTGTCGTGCTATCAAGCTACTAGTTCTGTCTTTTGTCACATGTGTTGAGACTTTTTTTATATTATTTCCCCTTTTTTTAATAAATGGCGTGGTTGAGTTTTCCTTAAATGGTAACTAACAATGTTTATTCAATTATTTAGTTAAGTAAACTGGCAAAAACACCACTAAATATGTCATCAGAAAATATTTTAATAAGCATGTCTAGTATGTTTGTCTATTTGCACAAATATTTATAGAAAGATGAATGATCAAATGAATTCAAAAAATCAACTTCATCACCTATTGAGAAGACGAACATAGTGATTAACTAACTAGAATCAACATATCGCGTGCATGGCACCTTCACACGCAAGTGAGCTATGCCTGTCATGATGCAAGATGGTCAATCTAAAGTGGTAAGGCTGGTGAATGCAAAATTGGTCATTCTCTACGATGGTGTGGTTGAAATCTTTTGTTGAACCCGACACATAGTCAAACGATAGCACTTGTACCTAATTCAGAGTACAATTGGCCTTTTGTTTGATTTTCTAGTGCTTGGAGCACGAGAGCAACATATCACTTGGCAGGGCTACTGAATCCTGACGCACATCAACTCACTCTCATATGACCATGCAAACAAGTACTCATATCATTAGTCTGACAAATCCCACAATATAAGCTACAACAACCACATGATCATTCATCGTCGCTTGATGTGTTCACGTCTTAAGCGTATGTTCGGCGTGATTAAAAAGAAATGCATTGATCACCACCTACTCTTCCGCCATCCGTTGTGAACTCGTGATTCTGGTGCAAGCAAGATTCCTCCACGTTGCAGACGTGGGGTGGGGCTTGATATTCCTGGCACTGATCTACAGAGTGATAAACAAACCTCACAGCCAGGACAACAGGAATAAGGATATACTACTAGCAACTGCCGTATAGCAAGAGATCAGGAAGATCCAGCAACCAAACGGAGACAACTAACCGGCTAACCGCAGTATACCAGAAGTAGCTCGATCGGTAAGAGCCAGATCCAGAAGGACCAGAACACACACTCTGTTTTTATCTCTTGGTGCAACACAGCCTGTGTTTGTTTTTCTTGTTGCAACACAGCCTGTGTTTTTCCTGTTGCAACTGATCCCAATTCTCAAGGAAATTAAACAGATCATCTGCAGGGCTATCCTCTAACTTTGAATAACTACTTTCTCCCTCAAATATAAGAGATTTTGGATAGATGAGACGCTTTATAAAACCATAAATCTGAACAGAGTATATCCAAATATATTATATTTTAAGACGGAGGGAGTAGCATGTAGACTATTCCTTCTATCCATGAGTAACTTGAGCTTTTCACTTACCAGCAGCTTTTTATTTATTTACCCCCACCAGTTCTATAAAAAAACTAAAAAGTACTACTAGTATTACTCTATCTTTGGCAGCAGTGGCTGTGTTTCGTGTGCAAAAAAAATTTTTATTACTGACACACGTTTAAAGTAGTAAACGTATAATAATATCAAATAAATTACAGATTCTGCCTGTAAACTGCGAGACGAATCTATTAAGCCTAATTGATCCATTGTTAGCAAATATTTATTGTAGCATCACATTATCAAATCATGGCGTAATTAGGCTCAAAAGATTCGTTTTGCAATTTGCGTACAAACTGTGCAACTAGTTTTTGTTTCACATTTAGTGCTCTCCGTATGTGTCTAAACGTTTGATGTGACGGAAAAATTGAAAGTTTGACGAAAAAATTTTGAATCTAAACACCGCCAGTGTTACTTTGCAAGGCGGAAAGACGCAACCAGGCGCACACGGTTCCACCGCAAAACTGCCCCCCAAACCGAAGCGCACGCTACCTCGGCATCCACCACCACGGTGTTTGCTTGCTTGCCCCCCGTGACCGTTTTGAGCAGTCCGTGCAGGCGTGCATTCACCAGCGCGCGCGCGGCGCTAGGACACGCCGTGTCGCGGCGCGGCACGGCACGGCACGGCAAGTACCTTAACTGAAACCCACCGCGCGCGCGCGCGCGGGCATAGGCGACGCCGCGACGGTGCGGTGAGCCGTTGAGCAGTGAGCTACTAGTGGACGGCAAAGGCGCCGCCCTTCTAGTAGGTTTCAGTGTACCAAGGGATTAATAACAAAATCACGCTCTGATTATTTTATCGTCTAGAATTAACTGTAACTGCGTCCAGATCCTGACGCGTATCACTCCAGATAAACCAAAAGATTACAAAAACATATCTGCTCTGTTTATTTTTATCGTCTAAGTTTAACAGAAAAAACTGCATCCTGATGCTGAATGTCTGATGCGTATCACAACAGATAATTAAGCAAAGATTAAAAAACAAAAAAAAAAAACTCTATCTAGAATCCTATATGTCGGGACTCGCTCTACAGACCGGGACAGGGAAGGTAGAATCAGCTTTCGTTGACCCGCTCGGCGTTAGCACTCGAGAGTCCCCGTCCATCCTATTAATCCTCGGGCGTAGCACCACCTCTCCTAGTCTCCAAGCTCCATCGAAGACGACGACTCACTGCTAGCTGGTAGCTGCTGCCGGTGGTGCCGATCGACTGCCGGACGGCGGGCAGAGACGCCATGGGAGAGGAGAAGAGCCAGCAGCGGCGGCGGCAGGGCCACCCTCTCCTGAGGGGAGGCGGCGCGGGGAAGCAGGCCGGGCGGCGTTACACCCACGGCTTCTCCGCCTCCCAGATGGTCGCCCTCGCCGCCCTGTGCGGCGCGCTGGCGCCCTCGCTCCCGCCGGACACCCGCGACGACGACGACGACGACGCCGGCGGCGGACGCTATGGCGGCGCCGGTGCGTCCGACGCCAAGGCCGTCAGGGACTTCCTCCTCGCCTCCGCCGCCGACCCGCCCGTCCCCGACGAGGTTGGTACTACAACTCGGCCTACGCGCTTAACAAGCTTGCTTTTGCTTAGCTACCTGTAGCGAGAGTGAAGCCTCGGCCGGCGATGGTGCAGGTGGCGGAGCTGATGACGAGGATGTGCCTCCGGGAGGCGCTGGCGCTGGTGCGGGCGGTGCTGTGGCTGCTGGGGACTCGGCTGGGGACGCTGGCGCTGTGCGGGGGGCGGTGCGTGTCGTGGGGGAGGTGGCCGTTCGTGCTCACGTTCGCGGAGATGCCGGTGGAGCGGCGGGAGGAGGCCCTCCGGCGGTGGAGCAGGGTGACCGTGCTCCCGCCGCTGCGCGCCTTCTTCCTCGTCGTCAAGGTCTTCTGCCTCTACGTCTTCTACTCCTGGGTAACCACTCCTCCTCCTCCTCCTCCTCTCCTGGCCTCTCGTACACCGCTCATCGATCAGCTGCGAGTTCATTCACGTTAGATTTTTTTTTTCCTCGCGTTTTTGCCCGCGCCACGCACGTGCGCGCGGTGAATTTTCTCTCGACGGATGCACACGTACGTACGCCCGTGAGGGACGGACTGAGGGTTGTGTTCGTGGGCCGTGGAGTCTTGCAAATTACCTGCCGCTTTTGTATGTGGGACCGGACAGTAACTAATTCACAAAAGTGGCACAACATGGATATAAAAGGTGCAACTAGGAATTTAATTGGGTACATAAACATAATAAGCTACTAGTAAGTACTGTGATGTGTGTATTATTACATCACTGGAGCAAGTACACTAGCATGTTGTAAACTAACTACTCCATCCGTTAGAAAATATAAGCATTTTTGAACTCTAATACGGTCCCCGAGATACTATTTTGATCAAAAATATCTATAAAAGTAAAATATTTTTAAATAAAAAAAATTACATGTTATGATAGTTTGTTTAATGATAAATCTAGTAACATTATTTTACATGATTAATCTTTTTTATTTGTTTGCTCAAAGTTTAAAATGTTTGACTTGTCAATATGCTAAAAGTGTTTATAGTTGGGACGGAGAGGGTATAAAACATGTGAAAGAGACAAGAGAGTAGAGAGAAAAAAACGGGCAAAAGCCACACAGGTGCTCTGTGAAATATGTAATACAAAGTGACTACACCTTCAGCTTGATTTCCGGCACAA
This sequence comes from Oryza longistaminata, assembly GCA_009805545.1. Classification (NCBI taxonomy): domain Eukaryota; kingdom Viridiplantae; phylum Streptophyta; class Magnoliopsida; order Poales; family Poaceae; genus Oryza; species Oryza longistaminata. The sequence continues at coordinate 29,776,473 of CM020179.1, read as the reverse complement.
TGTAGTGCACAGTTCAGCATCAAAAGAAGGGTTAGTTGGCATCATAGCATTAGCGTCCAATACCATTTCAGTATTAGAACAGAACAATATGATCATAACACGTCATCATAACCTATAGCCAAGATGTTACAGACTTTACAATCAGTTATCGCGCATATGCAAAGTGTAAAGCCGTACTCTCTTGCTCAAGGATAAACAGATAAACTCCACTTTAACTTTGGCAAAAAGAAGTGGTTGCTCAGTTTGGTGCCGACAGGTTTATTAACAGTAGACCAAAATGTTTCTAGGGGAAATCAAGCCAAAATAATTCCACTTCAAAAGGATTTGGGGTTCCCAAATTCAGACCCCTGAAATATGTCATGAGCACCGCTCATCTTGTGCCAGCAAAAAATAAACTTGATGTTGGTATACTACAAATAGTTAATTATTTGACAGATGCTTTTACAGCTTTCTCAGCCGCATCATCAAGATCCTCTGCAGTGATTAATGTCATTCCACTTTCCTGCAACAGGACATCAGTCAGGTACGAAAGTTTCCAGTGAAGGACGACTTGGCAGATATTCCTACAAAAAAAGAATGTATGCAAGTAATTTTTACCTTTAGAATCCTCTTCCCTTGGTCAACATTGGTGCCTTCCAACCGAACAACAACAGGCACCTTCAGGTCAACCTGGCGGTAAAGAGAGTGATTCAATACAGTGCAGGAAAGTTATATATTGTACATTAACCAGCAAGATAATCTAAATTGTCCCGCAAAAAACAAAAATAAAAAATCATCAATCCAAGGAAATAACTTTATGTCATTACATTCCCAAGAAACAGTAATTGTTAAAAGAATATTTCTCAAACAAATACAAGAGAAGATGTAGTGGAACAGACAAGATTCCACAAGAAATTGTCATAGGGTTAATCTCAAATGTTTTACACTTGATGCAATACCAGTAGTACTTTCATAAAGAAAAGAAATTGTTCTGAAAAATTTAAAAGAAAACTATCTCATAAGAAACTTCCACATTTAATGGAAAAGGTTACCATGGAATAAAGAAAGATTCAATAGGTATATTGTAATTTAATAATTTGGAGCAAGAGGGAACCACAATAAGCTGCTTTAGTCATTCAATGAAAACTACATACAAAATTTGAAGACAAACCTGTTTTGCTGCATTCACTATTCCACTTGCTATCACATCACATTTCATGATACCGCCAAAAATGTTCACTAGAATAGCCTTCACTCTATCATCTGAAGTCAAAATCTTAAATGCTTCCACAACCTGAATACAAGTTATATAAAAAGTTTATAAATGACCAAACTGGGAAGCATAACATGCAAAAACAAAATAACAATTTAGCATGGATTCCAACAAATAGATTATCAGTTATATGAAAATCTTTTAGGCTGTGTTCGGGAGGAGGGGTTCGGTTGTGAACCCCTCCTCCCCGACACGCAAAACAAAGCTCATATTATTGCATGATTAATTAAGTATTAACTTTTTTTAAAAAAAAATTGATTAATATGATTTTTTTAAAACAACTTTCATATAGAAAGTTTTTGCATAAATCACACCATTTAGCAGTTTGAAAAGCGTGCGCGCGGAAAACGAGAGAGGTGGATTGGGAAAATGGGGGGAAGAACACAGCCTTAGTGGAGCGATTCACATGAGATGGTAGTTACAAAAAGAATTCTCAGCTTATTATACCTGTCCCTCTGATGCACTTCCACCAACATCAAGAAAATTGGCAGGCGTACCCCCGTGCAACTTAATGATGTCCATTGTAGCCATTGCCAATCCTGCACCGTTCACCATGCAGCCAATTTCTCCATCAAGCCCAATGTAGTTCAAGTCAGCTTTGGCAGCAGCCACCTGTAAAGGTATTAGAGATAAACTCATAAATATCTTCAGTTTCCATTCTCAGAACAACAAAAGCTGTAACATCCCTCCAGAGGCAAGTCAAGCCATCCTCCAAAAGAAGGGGTAAATGAAAAAAAATACATAGATAGAGATAAAGGAACACACAGACTACAAGAGAAAGTGAATAAAGGAAATGGCAAGCAGTAATATACCTCTCTGGGATCTTCCTGTGTTGTGTCACGCATGGCAAATATCTCTTTCTGCCTAAAGGCAGCATTGTCATCAAAGTTCAACTTTGCATCAGCAGCGACCAGCTTGTTGTCAGCTGTCTCAGCAAGAGGATTAATCTACCCACATAACATGTCCAAATTAGTCATAACCAGTGCAGTGGTAAAGCGGGCCATTCCAAATGAGATACCATTTGTTATTGATTACCTCGAGCAGTGTGCAATCAGACTTGCAGAACAGTTCATAGAGCTTCTTAATCTGTTCTATGGAAGACTGTCTGTCAGCTGTCTTTGGTGCCAGACCATCAACAACTTTAGCTGCATCATCATCTGTGATTCCCTTGAATACATCAATAGGAACCTGGCAATCCAGAGCATTGCATTTCAATGTATGATTGATTTCATTAGAAACAATAAAAAAAAATGCAGAAGCACACAATGTTGTTGCCAACAGAGGGATATTGATTAGAGGCAATAGATTTACCTTGATGATCATATCAGGGCACTTCTCTGCAAGATCTTCAATACTGGTTCCTCCCTTGCTGCACGCTATAATGAGCTGAAAATGAGTGTGAAAATCAGTTAGTCTACAGCAAGAAGTCAAGAACCCCTATCTGAAATAGGGGAACATGCACATTAACTACGGGCCTGTTCACTTTGATGCCATTTTCAACCTTACCAAATTTTGGTAAAGTTGCCAAAAAAGTGGCTACATTTAGTTTGCTGCCAAATTTTGGTAACTATATAAAAAATCCTTCCAAAATTTGGTAAGGTTTTTTTTGGCATCAAAGTGAACAGGCCCTACATAATGGTTTAATTCTTTAAGTAATTCAGGCACAAGCAAAAAAAGAAAACAAAATGATAGCAAAAAAGGATTTATAAAAACAATTATGATGCGTCTAAATTCAGAAGTGAGCACAAAAGTAATCCTACTCGAAGGATTGATTACATCATTCCCATGTATAATTTATAATTATACCAAAACCAATACAAAAATTTTTTGAGAAAAAAATAACAATACAAAAGTGGGCAATAATTATTGGTTCACAGCCTTTGAATGCTTGATCTTTACAAAGATGCTTAGTGACACAGCTACTGCATGCAATTATCTGTTACTAATTGTGAAGCCCATTATCTGTTGACTAAAGATTTATGTGAACCTTCATCAGCTCATGCACACTTTGTTAGTTTATGGTATTGAAAAAATTAATAAAATAAACAAGTACACATGGTTGCAAAACAACAACAAACTGTTATTCTTGTGGAAAATTGATCCATATTTTAGTACTTAACACTCCTTAACATAGTCTCATAAATTATCAGAATCTAGGTTACAAGAAATACTGAATCTAGATGGAAAAGTGTGCAATACCAAGCTTCCTTAATTTATTCAAATAATAGAACAAAACTCAGTAAATAAAAAGAGAAAAATGAGCAATACAAAAAATTGCTTGTGTTCAAAGACATACCGGACCAGCAGTATTCCTGTCAAGGGTGATGGCGAAGTACATCTCATTAACAAGTGACAGTTTCTCACATAAGTAGACCTGTCAAAACACAAATCGACGAATTTAGTACTTGACAATTTTCAGTGATTTGAGCAGAAACATAGAGCATTAAAAAGTGTGACTCTTGCTTTGAAAGATAACGTAGTGAAAGACGCAGAACTTATGGACAGTCGCATGACAACCTGTGTAAGCCTCTTTCTACATGAAATTGCATCTAAATTTGCATTCAAAAAAGTAATAACTACAAGATCCACTATGATTAGACTGAAAAAAGAATCAAGGGAAACAATCATTGCCACAGCATGCACCAAAAAAGGCACTCCGTATAGTGTAATGGCTTCTTCCAATTATTCCATTTATTTCTCATATGGAAGTACATTAAACGGCATTGGATTTACAAGTTCAATACTGTTTTGGGCGAACACAGTCATATGCTAAAGCTTAACCTTCTACATCTTTGCAACAAAAAAAATATAGTGATAAAAAGCTTTCTTACTAAAGAATCAATAATCAAGCAAACACAACAACAGTACTTTCTAACAATGCTGGAAACACCAAATGAAACTGTGGTAGCAAAACAAAATGGCAAGCTGATTGCAGTTCAAATTGGAATATAGATGCTGAAGGGGGCTACATATTACTAAAAACTAACCTTGCTCACAATCTTCCCCTGTGGACCAGTTTGTTTTGTTACCAGAATCTGGCCAAGCATTTTTGCTGCAGAGGAGATAACGTAAACACTTAAAAGTAGGAGGACATACACAAATAACATGTATAGTATACAACTTAATTGAATGACTACAAAGAAAAGAATTGAATGACTATGAAGAAAAGAGAGCATTGCATGTCACTTAAAAGGCCATTCACTTCAAATCATAAGGCATCGAGGCAGTCAAACTCAGAACCAAAACAACAAATAACCAAATCTTAAGTTGGTGAGAAAGGTAAGGAACTAATTAATCAATTCAAGGAATAAATCACCTATCGTATATGGATTTATTCAAATCTGAAGGTAGTATCAAGGATGTCAGACTTCATACAATAAGATTATCTTTACTTGCATATTTCATTATAACACATGTAATTGCCAAAACCAAATAATAGCAATAAATTGCATTGGAGGTTACTGTGTAGACTGTGAAGCTAGACTAGTGTGCATGGAACAGTTATGTATAAACTTCTAAATCAGCTGCCCATTATCATCTGAAGCAACAAACAACTGAAGCACATACTGGGAGAAACTTGTCAAGCTGCTGTTCAATATATTCGTAAGTCTCTGACATTAACTCGTACCTGCGAGGCTTTCAGCTTCCTCTGCCTTAACAATATGAACACCACCCTGCAGTCCACTTTTGAATGTTCCCAATCCACGGCCACCAGCCAGGATTTGACTCTTAACAACTATCTGCAGTTGTGTCATGTTTTGAGTATGGCTGAATTGAACCACAAAATGATTCATGAAATAATACATAGATCTACCCTACAAAGTAGGCTAGGGACAACAATCAGCTAGATTTGATATTGGAGTAGGCCAGCCTACCATCTACTGACTCATCTTTATAGTTCTACGGAATAACAAACATTTTGAAGCGGAATACCCCAATACTATCTTGTGATAAGCAAAAGGTTTCCCCTTAACCAAGTTAAGGGCTTACAAGCCACATTGACTATAAACCTTGGCAATATTTTCCTAGAAGATATGATTATTTTAAAGAGACCACATGTGCGTGTATAATCTTTGAAAAGGAGAAAAAAAAAGTTTATATGCAGTCCTATGACTAAACAGCATTGAAAAATTACTCAAAACACCAATAATAGTGTCATACCAGAATAGCTAAGACTAATTACAAGTAATGTTACTTTCCAGGCACCAACAGTGATGTATTTCACCCATTCGTATTATATGAAACTATATCCCGTATACTACAGCAACCACTAACCTCCCCTCTGGAGAAAAACTGGTCAGGCCATCAGCAGAAATTGCAGTAAACTACATTCTCTATATACATCCTAATACCATCAAATAACTGCCACAACCAAGTCTCAAATTGGCCGCACAAGCAATAAAGAATAAGGAACGGAAACATCACCTCTTTCTCACTAGGGAAGACGTTCTTCAAGGTGTTTTTGACCTCCTCCACCGATCCCGCCGCCGCGCCCCTGGGCACGTTGATCCCGTACTTCCCCATCAGCTCCGCGCCCTGTGATACCCACACATCCACGAACCCTAGCGCGTTAGCCCAGGCCACTAAATCGAAGACTCCGAAAAAAAAAATTCCGCAAAAATCGAACGGAATATGGTGCGGGAATCTGCGGGATCTGGTGGAGGGGGTTGCAAGAGCACCTGGTACTCGTGGATGTTGAGGCGGCGGAGCTGCTGGTGCTGCCATTTCCCGGCGACGGAGAGGGCGCGCGAGGCCAGCTTCCCGAGCGATCCGCGAACCATGGCTGCGGCAGCGTGGGGGGCTCTCTCCTCCGATCCGGAAACCCTACAAGCGTGGAGGGATGGCACGCGTGGTCTTTCGCTGTTCCTCTCTCTCTATATGCGGGTTTGATTTTTCACTCGGTTTTTTCTCTCGTCTTCTTTTCCCTTTTTCTTTCTTGCGAGAGGGTGCGGCGGCGGCGTAGGAGAGGAAGAGGGAACAGACGCCGGCGCGTTTGACTGACATGTAGGATCACGACAGTTTCACTGACACGTGGGTCCCAGAAATGCGGGGTCCATATGTCATTGTCAGATACATGTAGGGCGCGGTTGCTCAGGTATAGAGGCACTTGTGCTTCGAGCCTTTGATACACTTTTCATGGGCCTAAGCGGCCTAACTGGTATCCCTGCTGTATGGGCTGGCAGGTCCAGATAAGCTCTAAGATGAAATGTTGTTGGGCTGGCCTAAATCTGTGATTTACACACATTTAGGCAGTGGCCAGTTTAGCCCACACAGCCCAGTGCAGGAATGTGGCACTGGGAGGCACATGCAATGCGAGTAATCAAACACACCCTAATTTGTATTCGGGGAGTTTAAAATTTTGAGAAGCAAATAGTTGGTAACTAACTTCCAAGAATATGAAGAAGGTGGGTTTTCCAACTTCTAGCTCCTAGTTTATTTTCTAGATTTTACAACTACAACTTCTCAGAATTTAAACGAAAAGCTAAATCATTTGATGGAACTTTTGATGTTGGGAGAAGCTGCACCTACCAAGAGTCCTAGACCACCGCGGCTTTACATGTTGTAAGCACAGGTCATTGGTATCCTGATATACATATCTTATTCGTAGATATGCCAACCCAAAACGATGGAAATCACATCATTTATCTTAATTTTCATAGCATCCCGAAACTGCATAAGAGTTTAATATGATCTCACGAGATTGGTTGGATCTTACATAAGATCTCGGCCCTACGATTCTACATAAGCATCTTTTAAATTTCACGTGTGTTGAAAATAATGTGAATAAGCCTACTGAGATTTTAAAAAATACTACCTTTGTTTCATATCATATGTCGTTTTGATTTTTTTTCAAACATTTTTAAGTTTAACCAAGTTTCTAGAAAAATATAGCAATATTTTGAACACAAAACAAATGTATTATCAAAATATATTAAATATTGGTTTTGATGAGACTTGGTGTTGTAGACATTGTTGTTTTTTATAAAATTAATCAAACTTAAAGAAGCTTGAATAGAAAAAAATATATCAAAGTAACTTATAATATGAAATGCATTGAGTACTAATTAAATTTATCAAAATTAATATTAGAGACTTCAAATTTTAAAACATGTTACAAATTTTATATAAAAAATATGTACCTTAAAATCTGATAGATCCCAAGCCTACAATATTATTTGAAATAGAATGATCCAACCTAATATTCCGATCCTAACAACCTCGCAAACACATTTGGGACGTCCGGATGTAGTCGTCTTGGTATGTTTGCGGTAGCCGACAGCTAAACGATAACTTGGATGTACCGTGTACTCCTTACGCGGTTACGCCCCAAAATAAACCAACTTCTTGTATTAAAATAAAGAAACTATACCTTCTTAGAAGTACCTACTATTGGTTCATAGCTATATAAATTTTATTCTTTCAATACCTCTCACCTATCCATTCAGTAATATAACTTCTCTATTAATTAGAGGCATTTAAATCTATTGTCTTGCTCCTTAAATATATATCTTGAAAAGATGGGATTTGAATTTTTTGGACCAAAGGAGTTTTTGAGATTTGTTTCCATACTTTCATTTACATTGAAAAACACATGGAAGAAAGGACGTGGAATTTTAGTCAAGAAACCGTACAACTTTTGTTCCTCTTGCTCAGCAAAGAAACTGCTGTAATTAGGGGTGGGCGTTCGGTCAGACCGAAAATTTCAGTCTCGGTTTTCAGTTTTTCAGTCAGTTCGGTCTTAGCAAACTCAGGACCGGCAAATTTGGTCTCGGTCTCGGTCTGACCGAAATTTTTGAGGAGAAAGTTTGGGAAAAAAAATTTGACAGAGGCGTCGCCGGCGCGGTGGAGGACGGCGGCGTCGGCCGCGGCGCGATGGAGGACAG
>CM020179.1:29702633-29768046 GCA_009805545.1 Oryza longistaminata | reverse complement strand
GGCGGCGGCAGGCGCGGTGGGGGCTGGAGGACGAGGCGGCGCGGTGGGGGCTAGAGGAGGAGGCGGGCCTGTGCGGCAGTGGTGGTAGGGTTTGTTTTAGTGGGTTTATTGGGTTTCCTAGGCTTATTGGGCCAAAATTTTGGTCAATTCGGTTAACCGAGCCCAATAACCAAAATGACCGAAATAAATTCGGTCTTTTAAAGGCTGAGACCGAACAGATAATCGAATTTCTCGGTCTCGGTTTTTTCGGTTCGGTTCGGTCTAAATATGCTCACCCCTAGCTGTAATTAGGATGAATACACCCAAGCCAGTATACCTGTTTGGCAATTGGAACTCGGCAAATGCATGGTAGTTCAGCCTAGCACCAATCAAATTATTCTAGAGTTGGCATGGCCACGATTGCAAGCTATCTTCGCAAGAAAGAAAACGAAAATGTTCGTGTCAAAAGTGAGGTTTAACTTAATTGGTTCTTTATTGTAGAACCTGTCTGCTAGATTTAAGTTCTAAACTTAATATGGGTGCTCATATTTATGACTAATTATTTTTCAGTGGTACACGGCGTACCCATTGACAACGAGTTGCTCATAATAATTTTGTCAATCTCAAGATAAGATGTGTGTACTCTCTCCGTCCCAAAAAAAAAGACAAACCCTGGATTTCCGTACCTAACTTTGACTGTCCGTCTTATATGAAATTTTTTTTATAATTCGTATTTTCATTGTTAGATGATAAAACATGATTAATATTTTATGCGTGACTTGTCTTTTTAATTTTTTTCATAATTTTTCAAATAAAACGGACGGTTAAATATTGGGCACGGAAATCAGGGTTTGTCTTTTTTTTTTGGGACGGAGGGAGTATTAAAGATGTGTGCGAGCCCCCTTATCTGTACCATATTTTTTAGGAAAAAATGTTAGTGTAAAAAAAAACAAAATTGTGCATGAGAGTTTACTCATACCATTTGCCGCCTTGGCGGGTAAACGATTGTCCATATGTTTCCCGAGTCCCGCCACGTAGCACGGCCCACAAAAAGGCCCAAATCCGAACCACAATAAACCCAGGTCAATGACCATTATACCCTCGGCCCTAAGCCAGAACTACATACCTATCTTTACACGGCTGCCTCACTACATCCCCTCACGATGGCAATACCGAAGTTTTCAACCAAACCCGATGGCTAACCCTAACAAAGCCGTGCATAAATACACCACCCAAGCCGCTCCTCCCCGCCCGCCTCTTCATTTCTCCTCCTCCCTCCCCTTTGCCCCGCCCTCCTCTCGTCCGGCCGTTTCGTGGCCGTCTCCGTGGGTCCCATCCACTTGTCCTCCCGTGCAATTTACGAAATTGCCCCTATCATCTTCGGGTGGTCCCCACACTCCACGACTTCCTCTTGCCCCCCCTCCCTTTTCTCCCTCCCTTTGTTTATTCCCCAATCGCTATCGCCGAGCGATTCCGTCTCGTCTCGTCTCGCCGCTGCTCTGCTGGCGTGGCGGCACGGGGGCCGTCGAGATGTCGATCTGCGCGAGGGCGGAGCCGCCACGTGGCGGCGGGACGCTCGGCAAGCGGAAGGAGCGGGAGCGCCCGTCGTCGGAGGAGCAGCGGGCGGCGCCCGCCCACCCGGCCGCCGCCGCCGCTGTTCCCGGCGATGTCCGCTAGGCCCCAGCCGCCCAGGCCGGCTCACCCCGCTCGGTTCGTCAAGCCCATGCCGCCGCCGCCGCCGCCATTCCCCAAGGGTGGCGGCGGGAGCAGCTTCAAGCTCATGGGCGGGTACCTGGCGCACGAGTTCCTCAGGTCCGGCACGCTCCTCGGTGAGCGGCCGGAGTGCGAACAGCAAGGCCCCCGCCCCCGCCCGCTCACGCGGCGCCCGATCCCCGCACGCGGTACGCCGAGGCGTCGCTGCTGCTGATGGCCGGCGGTGCCCGCGTCCCCGGCGTCGTCAACCCGACGCAGCTCGGCCACTGGCTCCGGATAAAGGAGTAGAACCGCCGGGGCCGTGAGGCGCACGGTCGCCGTGGGTCGCTTGCGGTGCCGCATGCACGTCTCCCGAAGCGATCGGAGCGAAAGAAGAGAAGAACGGATGCTTCGGACATGGCAAGTGGTTTTACTTTCACCTCGTCTCTTTTCCTTTTAAATGCTTTTTTTCATGTTAAGAAAAAAAAATCATGTAGGTTTGAACTTGAAACTGAAGGCGCTAGCTTAGCTTCCGGTGTGTTTATCTCCCAACTCTGTGTCTCAAAAGTGTAGCAAATGGTTGACGAATGACCTATCAACGCACGATTTGTTGTGCTTAGTGGATACATATATGTACAGAATTAAACGAGATGTTATTTAGCCCCGTTAATGCCAACCTGCCACGTGTGCTACTAGTATGTGAAGCTTTTCTCTGTTTCGTGAGTTTGATTTCATTCTTAATATACTTGCTGTACTGTTTCCAGATTTGCAATGTTATAGTTTCGGTCCAGATGATTAAATTTATACGTTTAGTCCATCCAACTTGTTTTAAATAAATCGAAGAATCTAAATCTGTGGTTGCCGTCCACCGATCCGGTTATTAATCTAGTATTTGCAAAAGGCAACAATGCTTTGTGTTGGAAAATTTTGCCATTTTATTGCACACGGTTGATAAAGCGGTGATTTATTCTTTGTGTATATTCATGGTTAGGAGTTAGGACGACGCCATTGTGCATTCTTTTTTGTTTCAGGGAAACAAAAGAGCAACACCCTATGGTTTTTAGTCTCTCCTCCTTTTTTAAATTAGAAGAGGGGAAGTCTTTGTTCTTGTTCAGCGTGCTATTGTTGGTTTTCGTCAAATTGTTCAATGGAGTAAATTTCACCTACGGTACAACAACTTGGCAGGCGGGTGCGATACAGTGCAAGAACTTGAGAATTGAACATCCGAGTGCAATAACTTGACAAAAGGGTGCGTTCTAGTACAAGAACTTAACAATTTAGTATTTTGGTACATCAACTTGGCTAAGCATACGCTATGTGAGTTTTCATCACGATGTCAATACGCCATTACATAATAATCATACGGATATTATCTTATAATATTGAATTTAATCTTAATAATTATACTGCACATAGTAGTACAATTTACATCCAATTACCTTTAAGAATTTTTTTCTTTGCCTTCTCAAATATCAACCGAAATATAATAATTTCTACATCCATTTTAATTGACTTTCAGTTATTAGTTATTAGGATAAAAATATAAATATACTTATACAAATCCGGGTTACTATATTGTTAAAATAAGTACTTAAAATTGAATTTATATAAAAAAATACTCCAAAGAATTAAGTTGTCGCATAGCATTTTAATTTATTGTATCAAAATCGTATCTACCTTGCAAATTGTTACATTTATACGATCACTTATAAAATTCTTATACTAAATTGCACCTACCTACCAAGTTGTTGTACTAAAATGCTCATTTCTCAAGTTATTGCACCAAATTGCACCCACATGCCAAGTTGATGCACCGTGAATGCAATTTACTCTAGTTCAATGTCGTAGCAGCCAGATAAGTTTAAATTATGCAGAGTCAATCGAAGGACTTGGGTACTTTGACAGTTTGACCCCCTTTTTTATGAGCTATTTTGGTCTCTGCTGCTGCAGTGTATACGTTTTCAAGGTTTGATCTCAAAATTACGCGCTTCTTCAAGATGAGCTTTTGGTTCATACACGGTTTCTTCTGTACAATCTCAAGCTCAATTTGAAACGAGAACCGGAAACATTTTCGCGGGAAACCAGCAGGAGCACCAATAGCTATTCTCATTTCGGCAAGGTGTTGATTCCTTGTGGCGAGACGATTGCAATCGCTGTACCCAAAGTTGGGCGATATCACATTGGGCACCGTCCCTGCGATCTGATCATAATCAACAACCATTCCACATTAGTGACGACCGTTGCGCAGAAGTGGTTGGCCTCGCTGCTGTGTCGACAGCGACGGAGATACATGGGAGACGCGTACTGGACTAAGAGGTACAACACGCCAGGTGACTGACAGCTGCGGGCAACAACAAAAGATAACCGATTGGGGCAAAGGTAGGGAGGCAGGAATTGGCGCCATCAGAATACAGTGGTTTTGGTGTGATATAAGTGCAACACTAGTGTTTATCCAGATGCATTCCGTAGACACACAAAAAATGAAATAAAATATAAGTGTCACAGGGGCGAAGTGTCCACCTAAATATGCATTACTTTGAATGTGCTTACACACCTAAATATTCAGATGCGCTTACACAGGACGATAGAAACACAAAGAGCCCCGGAAGATAACACCCAGGGGATCATTATATCCCAAATAGAAGAGAAGAGGTATGTGACATTATTTCACCAACAGAAACACACTGCCAAATGCCAAGCACAAACTAATGCTAGCATCCTAGTAGGTCCTAGCTTTGCTGATGTTGCACCGAAGAAAAGTGGAAATCAAGGCTGAAGCCATTCACATCAGAGCTATCGGACACGAAGACATCCACTTAACAGACATACATGAAGCACCGAAAATGAAAGTTGCCGGAGGGCCTTGTACCACACAATCATGCTGACTTGATTTCCGACGTTCAACGGTTGTGGTCGTCGAAGGCCACCGGCATCGATGCCCTTTGAGGGAAGGAAACCAAAGGGGAGAGCACCCACCGAAGATTGTTGCCATGGCCTCCCACATCAAGCCATCAAGTGTTAGGTTTTATTAAGTTGCAAGTAAGTTCAACACTCTCCAATGTTCTTTGGGGAAGGAAGCCCAAAGGAGAGAGAGCCAACGAAAATTGTGGCCAAAGACATCCAAGCAAAAATGATTAAGACGAAGCAGGGAACTAGCAAACATCAACGACGACGACGACGACAACAGGGAAGGAAGACCAAGGTGAGTAGCTGGTGAAGCTCAGGCATGCACAAAGAGAAGATGAAGGGAACACGGATGCTGTCCTCACTCCTTAGCAACAATGGAGCCATTGGTCCCCGCAAAAAAAAAAAACAATGGAGCCATTGGTGGTCACCATTAGCCATGATACTTGCAACAGAACCTATGACCAAAATCCGTCTAAAATGGGAAGAATCGAAGGGAAATGAGTTATCCGGGTTAGCCCGTGGTGTTAAGGCCTCGTCCAGGTTCGTTGTAAGCTCTAGATACCGAGGGACAGTAGACATTGGCGTTAGATCTAGGTGTGTCTTGAGCTCTCCTTTGCAGGAAGGAAGAATCAATTATTGATGATGAGAAGGGCATCGAAGAGGAAAAGGAAGAAGGCCACCTCAACTAGACAATCAACGGTTACCAATAGATGAAGAAAGTTGCCAAATCTAAGGAAAAGGAGGGAAACCACAGGAAAAAGGAAGAAGAATGTGAGGAATGTCATTGAGTCAAGGTGGTGGCACCGGCCGCGGTGGCCGATGATGCAGTGGGGATGTGGGTGCGTCTCCTCCTGGGTCGCCCGAAGAGAGCAACACGAATATCAAGTCTTCAAGTCCCTCTGTATGGAAATGTCCCTAGACAAATTTTACATCATTGGCAGGAAAATTTGGCTAACTTTTGTCAATTTCCTTTGAAAGCTCCAACACATTTGCATCTAGCACCCATGCATTTCAAAATAATACTCCCTTCATTCTATATCATAAGTTGTTTTAAGTTTATTCTAAGTTAAATTTCTTCGAGTTTAACCAATATTACATTAAAAACTAGCAGCATCTCTAACACAAGCTAGAAGTTTGGAAGCACTGCCTAACGCCAACCATTGTCGTGCCCCTGCATCCATGCCAAACAGCGCAAGCTAGCCATGCGCCTCATAGCAAGTTTAATGGCAGGGGTGATTGACGCCTCTAATTTTATCCACGCCAGCAACTAATTAATTAGAAGGTACTTCCTTCGTTTCACATTACAATATAAGTCATTCTAACATTTTCCATATTTATATTGATGTTAATGAATCTAGAAAATGCTAGAATGACTTACATTATGAAACGAAGGGAGTACTCACTCCGTCACAAAATATAAACGATTTTCTACGAGTCTGAACAGAGAGTTTATTCAGATTTCATAGAACTATAATGTATATTATCCATCCAAAATCCCTTATATTTTGAGATGGAGGGGGTAGCATGTAGTAACACTATCTCCAATACAATACTACTATTTATTTTTATTCACTTGCATCTAATCAATATCACTCTTTACATTTTCTCCCTTAGAGTTTGTGAGAGCTAAGTACAACAGTAGGCAATAGTCAAGCACATGTAAAGGACAGCGGGGAGGAGATAGAAGAAAAATGAGCTACATATTTGTAGCTAGTTGTAAGTTGCAACACATGCTCCGAGATATTATGTGTGTATGAGACGTAGACCAAAGTATAAATGATGCAATATATGTTTATACAAAACTATTCTATGGGTAAGCTATTAAAATGACTATAGATAATATGTCAATTTTAGAGGTAGCAGTTGACTATACTATTAAACTTGCTCTGAAAATGCTACTCCTTGCACGTGAGGTGACTTATCCTCTCTCTTCTTACCTCTCTTCTCCGCTCATCATTTAAGTATATGTAACATCTTGAGTTAGTGTATACTCCCTCCATCCCAAAAAAAATTCTAATTTTAAAAATGAATCTGGACACATGTGTGTCCACATTCATCTCTAAAATTGGGCTTTTTCTGGAACAGAGGGAGTAAGACTCTAGAGGCTTAGAATAAGGATAGTAGTGTGTTACAAGCTTACGTGGAGAAGAAAAATAAAGAAAAAAAAAGAAATGTTGCTCTCACACATGAGCTAGCTCTCCACATGCTCTAAGATAAATACATTAGTTATAAGTTCATAGCCAGAGTAAAAGAGAGAAGATAATAAATAGAGCTAATCTTATATTGTTGTTAGTTCTACTACTATTAATTGCTCTTACAGTAACTGGTCTTAAAACGTGATCAAGACAACTTGTGTAAAAAAAAAAGGGTAACCTATCAAGACTGTGACCGTGTGCGACACTTTTAGCCCCATTGTTTGGCCTAAACAGCCAAAGAATAAGCCAAAATTTGAATTTTTGAACTTAATTTTGAAGTTGATTTTGAAATGTTTTAACGTAATTTTTTTTGTTAATATTGGCTTTTAAGTCGCTACGAACAAATCTACAAAAGTTTTACTTATAAATTAATTTTAATTTTCTAATAAGCCAAATAAGCCATTTTGGGCCAAATGGGCAACCGATGGGAGCCTTTATGGCTAATCTGAATCCCGTGATACGTGGTCCGATAATCTGTTTTTTTTAGAAATAATATTATTTTAATGGAAAATTGCAAAAGTAGAAGCTGATCAGTTAAAATTGCAAGTTTAATGCCCTGTCGAATATCCACAGTTCGACAGGGGTACATATCGAACAACCACAATTCGATAGGGTACCTGTCGAACTGCGATTGTTCGACAGGGTATAAAAAATACCCTATCGAACTGCCCCAGTTCGACAGGGGATAAAATATGATAGAAAAAAAGGAAATCAATCACTATGAGCACTGTACACTACTGTGCACCACTGTGCATGCAGACCTATCGAACTTTGGATGTTCGATAGGCCCCCTGCAATGCTCTTTCTTGTCCTTTTCTGTTTTTTTAAGTGAACCATAACCCTGTCGAACAACTGTAGTTCGACAGGTACCTGTCGAACTGTGGTTGTTCGACAGGGTATCAAACTTGCAATTTTAGCTAATCAGCTACTACTTTTGCAATTTTTCATTAAAATAATATTATTTCTAAAAAAAATTCCACATTTTTCACGTAGGCGCATCGGACGGTGATAACCTGTGCATTTTTGCGCAAATGTGCATATTGTTCTATCTCCTGCGCGCGCTCATCAGTATTCAGTATCCGTCACTCCGTCGAGCAGTTCACAAGTCATCTTCTGTGGCTTTGCGTGCTCTGTCCTTTAACTGAAAAGCCAAAATCAATCAATCAATCCAGCCCTGCCCTCCTTTCGGTTTCGGGATCCCCTTTCCCCGCTTTCCCTGACGCGAGACCGAATTCCTCCTCCCCATCCGGATCCGGCTGGTCACCGTTGTGCGTGCGTCTAGTCGGAGATCAGCACGGCGGAAAAAAAAACCCGTGTGATTTTTAATCGAGAATTTCGACGACGCCATGCGTGCACCGTGCTGCGCCGCCGCCTGTGCCGTGCGGAAACGGCCGTGCAAGCTCCTGCAGGCCAAACAGGCCGCGGCCCGTCACAGGCGACAAGTCAGGCCTGCCACTGCGATACCGACACCAAAGGTGATATATGTGCCCCGTAACACGTGTTTTGTTTTTTTTTTGTCAAAGTTTAAACTGCCGTAATTTCCATTTTATACTACTCCAAGTAACATTATTTTTGTGTAATAAAGAAATGTTGGGTGCGCAAGATTATTCAGCACCGCACGCCAGGCAGGGCGCAATCGTGTCAAGGAAGGCAGCGAACATATTTTTCGGCCCAACGACTGGCGGCGGCGGCCACTCCTCCTCCTCATCATCAGACCACTCTCGCGCCCCCACCTCATCAGCCTTCAGCCCCTACTCCCTCCCGTCCCGTTCCTTCGATCCGATTCGGTCCTTCGCCTCCAAGGCTCCAAGCCACCCGCGACCTCGAGCTTCCCTTCTCTCTCGCGCCGCGCGGCCTCGCCTGCCTCCTCGCGACACCTGCCCGTTCCGTTCGAGGGGGGGCGAAGCCGGGGGGGAGGGGGAAGAGGATGGCCTCCGAGGACGGCTGCGGCGGCGGCGGCAACCCGCCGGGGGACGCGGCGGCCGCGCCGCCGGTGTGGAACGCCGCACCTGCGGCGGGAGCTGGCTGCGGCGATCTGGAGGAGGACCTCCGGTTCCAGTGCTGCGTCTGCCTGTGAGTTACGCCGCGCCTTCTCCTTTTTTTTTTCTCCGCCCGTATGAGTAGACGATCCCCTTTCGTTGATTGGACGTTCGTTCTGCTGCGTGATTACGCGCCCTCGCTTTTGATCCAATACGATTCGGCGCTTATTTTCGTCGTTGATATTTTCTTTTTTGCGTCGATTTTATGCTCTATATATTGCGCCGTTCCTAAATTTTTGCGTAGTGATATTAAGCTTTAGATATTGTTAATGTAAGATCTCCATCCAGGAATACCGGTGACGAATTGTAGCCATAATTTGCTCTAGGTGACGGGAAAAGCAATTGTTGAGCTCGACACCTTGCAACATTTAGGGGAACATCTAAATAGGTTTAGATCATGCTCTAGACCTTTGATGGCGGAGGGCCTGCAACAGTCTGTTTTGTTGCCATTTGTCTAAACTGCGTTTTACATTGGCCTTCTCTTTTAAATGCTGAAAAGGCACATTGTCTTACTGTGGTTTTTTTTTTTTTTACTCTGACTGGTTTTGAATCTCTGGTCATTGTGTTAATTCGCAAATGATGGCATTTAAAGAAAGCACAGATATCTTATGTAGTTGTTCAATCTTTCTTGCAGGGAGCTTCTGTACAAACCAGTTGTTATTGGTAAGAGTTTGCTGTTCATGCTAACATAAAGAGCAACCTGATTGCATAGTATATATTTTTTGAAATCTCATTTATCAATTACTGGTGCAGCATGTGGACATATGTCATGTTTCTGGTGCGTCCACAATGCTATGCATATCATCAGGGAGTCCCATTGTGCTGTCTGTAGGCAGCCTTATAAACATTTTCCTAGTATCTGTCAACTCCTCCATCACTTGCTTATAAAGCTTGAACCTGTGGAATACAAAAGAAGGGAAAAAGAGGTACTAGGTGAGTATCCAAAATCCAAACCATTAAACCTCTTTCATAATATAAACAATACTGTTCATAATAAATGTTTATATTTCTTGCGAAGTATGAATACTGCATGTATTGTGTTTTGCATATGAATACACCGTCAATTTCGATGCTCTTGCAGAGCTAGTTTAATTTTTTGGGGGTCATGTTTGGATTGTTATAGAAGCATTTATATTTCAAAATTATTTTGCAACTGCCATCTAAAGTGCTAGAACACAACCAGTTCTACTGAGCAATAATGCAATTTCATAATTTGAATTCAAATTCATCAAATCCAAATTGATTGGGGTCATCAGGGCAGAAGGGAATGTGATGGTGTATTCATGTAGAGGGTGAGGTTGTTATGGCATCGATGGTATAGGTTCCTACTTGGCTGTGCAAACATGGATGTCAGAGGATGTTGCTGGCAATATGGGGATAGGGATTTGTAAGTTTTGGGTGAGATCATTGGATGAGGAGGATATAGGTGAATACATTGCCTTTGAGTTTGTGTTTAATGGATATTGAAAGTGTAGAAAAAGTTCACAATCTTATGCTGAGCAACAGAGTTTTTTCGCTTTGCAGTTACCATGACAGTTCTTAAATTTCACAATTCACACTATATGGATGAGTCCATCCAGTTTTACGTTTTGGTTTATTTTTTTTAGCACCAGAGTTTCAAGAATTACAGCACGCTTAACAAACCAAACATGGTTTCCTCTTCCAATAGTTGTTTGCCTGATTTCAGTAATTAGCACGTCCTATTTTTCTGCAAGTTCTTACTGATGCTCTTCTTTTGGTTTCGACTCAGAGGATGAGAAGCGTGTGGATACATATTCTCCACAAATCATTGAGTTTTTAAACTCCAAGAGCAACAATTGTGGTAAGAATTGTGCCATACAACTGCAATGATATTTGTCTCAGCTCTCAAGTTTGCCTCAACTTATAAGATGTGCTACCTTCTGCAAGAAATTGATGGGGAGAATAGACCTGAAGAAAGTAATAGTCGACCTCCACAAGAAGTTACATCTGATGGCAACACTATCAATGGGCATCCGAAGAAAGTTAAGCTGGAGGACGTGTCATGTGCTCTTTGTAAGGAGCTGTTGTATCAACCTGCTGTTCTTAATTGTGGTCATGGTAAGCTTTAAAGCTAGAATAAGAAATGTTACGTATTGCGCTAATTGTCTCACATACTGACTTACCTTTATTTATGAAAAGTGTACTGCATGTCCTGTTTGTCGTCCTTGGATGATGGTGCACTCAAATGCCAAGTTTGTGGAGGTCTTCATCCAGGAGATTTTCCTAATGTTTGCTTGGATTTGGACCATTTTATCGAAGACTATTTTCCAGCAGAATATGACTTACGACGAGAGAAGATTAAGCTTTTGAAGGGTGAATGCAATCAAGGATCATCTTCAGGTAAGCTTACCTCACATGGTGTATTTTCTTATATACCATACTGATACAGCATATTAAAATTAAGAAAAAGATCCTATTATTTTTTTAGAAGTAATTTTCTAACCATAGGGCGATGTTGCTTATGTGAAGTATTTCTAGCATATGGTGTACCATTATCTTCTGCATGAAGAGATTGATGTTTAGAACAAGATTCAGTCAAACTTTTGAAACTTTCCCCATCAATAACTTTTAAAATGCTTAGTTTATTTTTTTTAAAGTTATGTGAAGATTTACCCTGAAAATCACTATGATAATATCATCAACTTATTAGAATTTATAAATTTATTTCCAATATAAAATTGTGAAAGCTGTACTTCGAGGACTGTAAAAAAGTCAAAAGTCATGTATGCTTTGACCGAAGGGAGTTACTATCTTACTGGTAACAATGAGTATTATATATTTATACGCCAATAGCCACTATGATTTATCCTATGATGTGAAATGCGTAGATGAATATTAGCAATAGTTTGTAGAAATTAACCACAAGATTTTATACTACCCCAGTTACAGGCCAGTAGGCCACAACCAGTGATACAGCACTGGAAGAGTGAGAGGAACCAGCTTGCTGCTTTCTGGGACAGTCATAGGAAGTTGGTTTCGATCTACTATAATTCTCTACGATACTGGGCTAGTTCTTTCAATTGTCTGAAAAGATGGCATGGATAATTTGCCTTTCCTGTTTTGCTATTGGTTGCGGAAAGTCTGAAAAGATGGCATGGATAATTTGCCTTTCCTGTTTTGCTATTGGTTGCGGAAAGTTTGGGCACGAGTTATGAAAGTGATATCTTTGTAAATACGTATAACTTTCGAAAGGAATACCATAACTGATTTCTTCTTTCATGGCTAACTGTTTTTTTTGGTGTGGTTAGGTACTTCATGCACAAAAGGAAGGGGTAGACCAACAAATAAGGAAAACCGTGCACATCAGGATGATGACTTGTCAGATGTTCATATTGGGGTTGGATGCGATTCATGCGGGGTATGCACAAGTTGTGAACTTTTTAAGATTTGGTGAACATACATCCAATGGATAAACTGTTCTAGTCGCCTAGTAATATCCACTATGCGGGGCATTTAACTATTTGCCACTTTTAGATTTGGTAATTAACTATTTGCCACGCCTATCTCAATGACATGTGGGTCCACATGTGTCTATGACATGTGGGTCCAGTGGCAAATAGTTAATTGCCACATCTAAAAGTGGCATATAGTTCAATATCTCCCACTATGCAGCCCAAATAGTGATTTTTGGTTACTAGTAGTACTTTGGGTTCACTCAGTGTCAGAAAAAAAATGACACCGTCCCTTAATATAAGGGATTTTGGAGGGATGTGACATCCGTCCAAAAATCTCTTATATTTTGGGACGGAGGGAGTATTGTTTTACACAAAAAGGAAGCCTTAAATATTTTATAAGATACATTTGTATCATGCCTTTATTCTCACTTCTCTGCTAATATGAAATTGACGAATGCATTGCAGATGTATCCAATACGAGGGAAGAGGTACAAATGTAAGGACTGCACTGAATTAATTGGATTTGACCTCTGCGAAGAATGCTACAATACAAAATCGAAACTTCCAGGCCGGTTTAATCAGCATCATACCCCTGACCACAGGATGGAACTTGATCAATCAGCACTCTTCAATAGGTTGATGAGGCTACAAGGGATACACGAGGAGGGCCCAGGAGAGATAATCATAGAAGGAGCATTTGTTGCTCCTGACGCTGTGGTGCATATAATAGCAGATGATCATGAGGAAATCGAGGATAACGGTGAGGATGATCACTTGCTCTAGAAACGAATCAGTGGTATTAAACCTGAATTTCAGCATTGTCCTTTCTTTAATGTGGAGGAGGCTACATGAATCATGAATGGTACTGTATGAAATGGAGGGATTGAACAAAGCTTGTATGCGTGTAACGCCCATAGCCCCTTACTTCAATCTAATGGGAAACATCTTATTTCTGCTTTTGTAATCTACATTTATATTCTTGTTAATGGAAATACGAATGAGAAAAGAACGGCACCAGGTACAGCGTATCACAATTCACAACTGCACAAGCGAAGAAGCATCCTGTAGTTATTAATGTTTTGTAATAAATACCTTTTGTTTTATTAATCTTTTTTTGCACGTCTAGAAGCCTGGTAAGCTCTTTTCTTTGAGGCTCCAGACTTCAACAAAAGGGGGTGTTGTAAAATTTTAGCGTGTCACATAGGATATTATGTAGGGTGTCGCATGGGGTTTTTGACACTAATGAAAAAACTAATTACAAAATCCGTCAATAAACCGCAAGACGAATTTATTAAGCCTAATTAATCCCTCATTAGCAAATGTTCACTGTAGCACCACATTGTCAAATCATGGAGTAATTAGGCTTAAAAGATTCTACAAATTAGTCACAATCTGTGCAATTAGTAATTTTTTTAGCATATATTTAATAGTTCATGCAAGTGTTCAAACGTTCGATGTGATAGGATGTAAAGTTTTTGTGTGCGATTTAAACATGACTACAACTTAAATAGTAAAGTGTGTCATTGGATGTAAATTGGGCGTGCTAGATTGCATACTGTACTGTACAAAGTACTGTAGCATGAAGTATTGTAGCCGTTGTTACTGTAGCATTCGATCTGAGCCGTTGATCATAAAAACGGACGACCAAATTTACGTGCAGTTGTTATCTTGCAGTTGCAACTTGCAAGTATAACTACACCTCATCCCAATACATCGCGAGCAGCTCCAGGATCACGGCGTAAACCCAGGAGCGAGTGCCCAATAAAACGAGACATAAATATTGCGGCTTGCAGAAAATGCAGTTTGGACCACCTCCACAACCTTCTGATCTAGATATAGCTGTTGCTATTACTGATACTGAATGGAAAACTGAAAACAAACATAGGTTAAGGGTGTGTTTAGTTCATGCCAAAATTGGAAGTTTGATTGATATTGGAACGATGTAACGGAAAAGTTGCAAGTTTATATGTGCAGAAAAGTTTTGATGTGATGTAAAAGTTGGAAGTTTGAAGAAAAAGTTTGGAACTAAACTCGGCCTAAGGCCGTGTTTAGATTCAAACTTTTTTTTTCAAACTTGCAACTTTTCCGTCACATTAAATGTTTGGACATATACATAGAGCATTAAATGTGGACGAAGAAAAACCAATTGCACAATGTGGTGCTACAGTAAGCATTTGCTAATGACGGATTAATTAGGCTTAATAGATTCGTCTCACAGTTTAAGGCGGAATCTGTAATTTGTTTTGTTATTAGTCTACGTTTAATACTTCAAATGTGTGTCCGTATACTTCAAAAATTTTGGCACACGAACTAAACACAGCCTAAGTAGAGTACTTCTTCCGTCCTTCAATGACTTTTTTTTTTAAACAAAGTTAACAAATTAGTAATAAGGGTAAAAGATCGAAGTGCTCCTCATTAATAAGAAAGTAGTATTGTTAGTGATAGTTAGGGGTATTGAAGGGATACAAAATCTTAATTCATCGGACGGAGGGTAGGTAAGAAAGTTAAAATAAGTCTTTTATGGGCAAGGTTGAAAGACTAGAAATGAAATCCTTTTAGGACAAAGGGAGTAGTTTTTATCAAACGTTGGCAAATACAGGTCCTACAAGTAGAACAATTCGAAAGGGATTGATCGACTATTATAGTTGCTTTCTAAGTACAAGAAAAGATCATATATCTGGGAGGAGGCTATTACCTGAAATTGAACGAGGTGTTTTAGCTATAAAACATCAGTGTGATGTTCATGCATAGGTACTGTTGTGGTGAGGCAGAGTGACCACAGCGACGGCAGCGTAGCCATGGCGACCAGGCCGGGCCCTTTGACCGAATGGCCGTGGCATAGGCTGGGGAACTTCAAGGTACACGCCCAAATTCTCACCTTCTGATTTCTTGAGTGAAAAAAACATGTTCATCTTTTTCCTCGCTCGCCCGTTCGTTCCTCTTGATGAACTTCAACAGATGCAGTTGTTTGCATACAGTAAATGGCCAGCCAAATCCAAACCTTAAAATTGCACATCCCAGTACATGCATGCAGTTTCCTAAAAAAGATGATTATATTCTCGGCTAGTAGCTTTGTTTGACATGCATGGCATGGGGTGGCATGCGCAGTACGTGGTGATGGCCCCCGTGGTGGCGCACGGCGCGCGCCGGGTGATGCGCAACGGTTGGGGCGACCTCGACATCGCCTTCTCCCTCATCCTGCCGTCGCTGCTGCTGCGGATGATCCACAACCAGATCTGGATCAGCCTCTCCCGCTACCAGACCGCCCGCAGCAAGCACCGCATCGTCGACCGCGGCATCGAGTTCGACCAGGTCGACCGCGAGCGAGGCTGGTCAGTCACCCCAACACGCACAACAACAACAACAAACAGCTACCACCAGACCACTGTATTTGTGTATTCATGCGTGGTGATTTGCGTTGCGTGCAGGGACGACCAGATCCTGTTCAATGGGCTGGTGTTCTACGCGGGGTACCTGGCGATGCCGAGCGTGAGGCGGATGCCGGTGTGGAGGACGGACGGCGCCGTGGTGACGGCGCTGGTGCACACGGGCCCCGTCGAGTTCCTCTACTACTGGTTCCACCGCGCGCTGCACCACCACTTCCTCTACTCCCGCTACCACTCCCACCACCACGCCTCCATCGTCACCGAGCCCATCACCTGTAAGCCACACGACTTCATCCTACTTGGTTTTCGCCTCCCACGCTTCTCAAACAGTTAAACACGATGCATTTTTGTAAAAATTTTCTATAGAAAAAGTTATTTTAAAAAATCACATTAATCTATTTTTTTAAAAAATAATTAACACTAATTTATCATTTGCTAATAAGTGGCTTTGTTTTACATGCATCAGTCATGAGTTCACACAACTCATAGCAGCTCATCTCACTTCGTTAGTTTTTGTTTGATGCCTTCTCATCTCATGGGTGTTCATTTAATTAACTTGTTAGTACTACCGTACCGTGTCTCACTGTTCAGTCTAATAATTGTTATATATAGTTGATTGCGTTCTTAGATTAATGAAGTGCGCAGATCATAAATAGTAAACACAAAGTGGCCGATATGGGCTCCTCTCGTTTGTTTAATTTCATGAAAAAACTTTTTGTCACTTGCCGGAGATGCCATGCCCTACATTCCTAGTATGTTCTCGAGTTAAAATATGATGAAGTAGCAGTTGCACTCCTCGGAATAACACATTCTTAGATAATTGAAGAATTCGTCGTAGCTAAGAACAACACACATGAAAGTAAAGAATGACCAGCAGGATGCAGGAATCGAATTGAAGACACTGTACGGAGTATTAATTTCAGACCAACAGCTCATCTTCTACCAGAAAAAAAAAATCACAAATGTTCTGCCAGCATCATTTATGTTCTCTGATCCATGAACAGTACCACAGTATTTTTTTTTTTTTTTTGCAATGCACCTTTTCATGACAAAAGAAGAAAAAGAACACCTACGGGACGGGATTGTGATATGTGCAGTCTGAGGCTCTGAGCTTCACACTGTGTCACTGTCGAACTCCCTCCGTCCTAGAAAAAAAAGGCAAACCGTAGGTTTCCGTGCCAACGTTTAACTGTCCGTCTTATATGAAAATTTTTTATATTAGTATTTTCATTATTGTTAGATGATAAAACATGATTAATACTTTATGCGTGACTTATCTTTCTAATTTTTTTTATAATTTTTTCAAATAAGACGGACGGTTAAACGTTGAACACGGAAACCAGGGTTTGTCTTTTTTTGTTTGGGACGGAAACCAGGGTTTGTCTTTTTTTTTTTTTTTGGGACGGAGGGAGTAGAGTAAACGGCATAAATTGGCTGTACCTGCTAGGCAGAGAGAGAGAGGCCCGTCCAGCCTGCAAGAAATGAGAAATGCATGTGACTTTCTGAATTGCAGCGCTGATGTGTTCGATTCAGTTTAGGACCACTCCCGGTGCAGGCCAATAGTAGGAGTATTACCTTTCCTTACCAATTTGACCGATAAATACTGGAAAGAACGGCCGGTATACTCCTATTGACATTTCACATGGCATTTGCAGAGCTTCAGTGATGATGGGTGGACAGCCTACAGTTTACAGCACAGGGCCTGTAGTTTACAGTACAGTGAGTGCCCAATAAAACGAGACATAAATATTGCGGCTTGCAGAAAATGCAGTTTGGACCACCTCCACAACCTTCTGATCTAGATATAGCTGTTGCTATTACTGATACTGAATGGAAAACTGAAAACAAACATAGATTAAGGGTGTGTTTAGTTCACGCCAAAATTGAAAGTTTGATTGACATTGAAACGATGTGATGGAAAAGTTGAAAGTTCATGTGTAGAAAAGTTTTGATGTGATGTAAAAGTTGGAAGTTTGAAGAAAAAGTTTGGAACTAAACTCGGCCTAAGTCCGTGTTTAGATTCAAACTTTTTTTTTCAAACTTACAACTTTTTCGTCACATCAAATGTTTGTATATATACATAGAACATTAAATGTGGACGAAAAAAACTAATTGCACGGTAAAGTTAACAAATTAGTAATAAGGGTAAAAGATCGAAGTGCTCCTCATTAATAAGAAAGTAGTATTGTTAGTGATAGTTAGGGGTATTGAAGGGATACAAAATCTTAATTCATCGGACGGAGGGTAGGTAAGAAAGTTAAAATAAGTCTTTTATGGGCAAGGTTGAAAGACTAGAAATGAAATCCTTTTAGGACAAAGGGAGTAGTTTTTATCAAACGTTGGCAAATACAGGTCCTACAAGTAGAACAATTCGAAAGGGATTGATCGATACTATTATAGTTGCTTTCTAAGTACAAGAAAAGATCATATATCTGGGAGGAGGCTATTACCTGAAATTGAACGAGGTGTTTTAGCTATAAAACATCAGTGTGATGTTCATGCATAGGTACTGTTGTTTTTTTTAGAAATCACATATATAAGAGTATGTACCTACCCTGTTAATGCACAATTACTACTGGCACTTACAACAATTTTATACATTGCAGCTGTTATTCATCCTTTTGCTGAACATGTGGTCTATTTCATACTGTTTGCAATCCCCATACTGTCAACAATTTATTTGGGAAATGTTTCGGCCATGGGCATTGTGGGGTACATTGCTTACATTGACTTCATGAACAACATGGGACACTGCAATTTTGAGTTGGTGCCAGAGTGGATTTTCCAAATCTTTCCACCCCTTAAGTATCTGATCTACACCCCATCGTAAGTGCAGCACTCTTCTCTCATGTATCTGTCATAGAAATGTATTACCAACGTGTGACAGATTGGATCACTGAATTCACATAACTTGAAGTTCAGCCTCGTGAGTTCATAAACCCAATGCTAACAAAAACAAATGCTATTTCCTTCTGCAGGTTCCATTCTCTTCATCATACGCAGTTCCGCACAAACTACTCGCTATTCATGCCATTTTATGACTACATATACAACACCATGGACAAGTCATCTGACGAGCTGTATGAAAGCTCACTGAAAGGAACGGAAGAAACATCTGACCTTGTTCATCTCACGCATATGACCAACTTGCAATCAGCCTATCATCTAAGGATAGGAATTGCATCCATAGCCTCCAAACCGTACAGTGACTCTGCGTGGTACATGTGGACGTTATGGCCCTTGGCATGGCTGTCAATGGTACTTGCATGGATTTATGGGTCCTCAGCATTTGTCGTTGAGAGAATTAAACTAAACAAGATGAAGATGCAAACATGGGCAATACCAAGATACAACTTCCAAGTAATCACTTCCCCTCGCTTATGCATTTCCAAATTCAAAGGTATGGATTATGGAAGATACTAACTGTTCTGGTTTTGCACTCTGCAGTATGGCCTTACGTGGGAGAGAGAACCAATCAACGACTTAATTGAAAAGGCAATATTGGATGCTGATATGAAAGGGGTTAAAGTGATTAGTCTAGGACTATTGAATCAGGTGTGGAGTTCTTACCTTTAAAGCTCGTGTAATGAGAATCAAATTAATAGTTTAATGGCATGGTAAAGGTTGAAAGTAGCATGATAAAACGTGCCAAAAATAAACAATAACAAGAAAATCTCATGGACATGTCCTCTGTTTCATGTTAAAAATGTGATTAGTTGAAAAAGGACAGCAGGAGTGCAAAAAATTAAGTTTGTGCTATTTCTAGGAATTCTCAAATTGCATTTTAGAGTGTGTATAATCCTGAATCATCATGAGAACTGAGCTTTTTTTCCCCCCTGTTTCCTCTTCAGGCAAAACAGCTCAATGGAAACGGTGAACTATTTAGACAGAAGTATCCAAAATTAGGAGTTCGAATTGTCGACGGAAGTGGCTTAGCTACTGCAGTGGTGCTAAAAAGTATTCCTTCAGATGCAAAGAAAGTTTTTCTTCGTACAGGCACTTCTAAGATAGCTCGTGCCATTGCCATGGCACTATGTGACAGAGGTGTCCAGGTATAATCTATATATCAATTTGCAAATCATCGTTGTCTTGAATATATTTTGGTTAACTTTTCTCATAATTTTTGCCTTAAATTGCATTACATTAATCTGGATCAGGTGATCATGAATGAAAAGGAGGTATACCACATGCTCAAGTCACAAATACCAGAGAACAGGGCAAGCTATTTGAAACTCTCGAGCGACACCGTACCTCAGGTAAAAAAATTGTTGCAAGAATTGGTGACAAACTCTCAAGCAACATGATGCACCTGTAGACTCTTCTACTAGTAATGTTAAAATGTAGCTTATAGACTCTTCTACAAGTAATGTTAAAATGCAGCTTATATTCATGCTAATACTTCATGTTATTGCAGCTTTGGATAGTACACAATATCGACGACAACGAGCAAAAGATGGCGCCAAAAGGAACAATATTCATTCCCATATCACAGTTCCCCCTTAAGAAACTTCGCAAGGACTGCACTTACATGAGCACCCCAGCAATGAGGATCCCGGAGGAAATGAAGAACATCCACTCCTGCGAGGTAATACAGATATGTTATCTGCTTTATTAATCTGAAACTATGCAACATGAAAGAACCTCTTCTTAATAGTACTACTACCTTTGTGGTCAGAATTGGCTTCCAAGAAGGGTGATGAGTGCTTGGCACATTGCTGGAATACTTCATGCTCTGGAAGGATGGAACATGCACGAGTGTGGGGATGAGATGATGGATGTTGAGAAATCATGGTCAGCTGCCATTCGGCATGGATTCCTTCCTCTCACTAAAGCTTGACACCTTTGGAAGCATGGATGGCGTATTCCATGCTAGCAGATGATGCTATGATTTCCAGCAACGGCATAATCCATTCATTATCTAGCTTGGGGAACCAGATGGATTATTCACTTATTATCTTACTATGTTTGTAATGCTGAGCTTGGGTACTGATAAGTCATGAGGAGGCACAGTGCGAACGAACTTAATTCCAATAGCTCAGTATTTTATAATCTATAGCCTATGTCAGTTCTGTAACATTACGTTTATCTCTTATTTGAATCTTGTGGGGGAATAATTAAAATAATAGGCAATGTTTTCTTGTTTAGACTTCGCAAAGAAAAACCTGACTGATCGCACGGTCAGTGCTCTTGAGACGAGACAAAAAAGACCAGGTAAGCTAAGCTTCATCGTTTTAGCCTTCCCTTAAAGTTTGATTCGACACTGTAAAATTCGCCCATGACGCTCTGCACAAAATCTTTGAAACTGGTGGCAACACAGCAAAATCAGATGCATCACTGGCTTCACACTTCTAAAACTATCGTTCGCCCGGGAAATAAAAATGTTTGGTTTGAAATGCTTCGTTCAAAAAGGAAACCATCGATCCTTCAAGCACACAGCACCAGTGGTCTAGTGGTAGAATAGTACCCTGCCACGGTACAGACCCGGGTTCGATTCCCGGCTGGTGCACGTTTTGTTCTTCTCTTACCCTTTTTTTTTAACCGATCCGGTGACTATGATCTCCACAAAGTAAACACGCAGAGTATCAGAGTGCACTCTCTATTTGAGTACCAGAGTACTAGGCATATGTTTGTGTCATGGAAGAGTGGACAGTGTACTCTTCTTTCTTGCATGCCGAAAATGAAGGGAAATAGTGCTGGAAGAAAGCAGAAATGCTCCACATACAAATGATTCCCCAATATAATGCATTGAGCTAGAGCTATATCATGGCAGAGAGTTCACATTCCAGAATTCTTTACATCACTTGGTATTGGTAAAAGGAACAAAGAACGGGCAACCAAGCATACTGTTTTGCGGGCAACCAAGCTTGGAAAAAAGGGACAGCAGTTCGTATGAGCTGTTGGAATATTTAAGTGCTGAACCAGCAGTCTGTAACTCTGGATTGTTTATCCTATTCCAGAGAAAAATTACTATATCATCTTTCTGGACGATACCATCAAGGGCTCTGCATTGACTTCCTTGAATCACTTGAATAGCAGAGTAGCATTGTTGCTTAAGTGCTAACTCAAATACCAGGTGCATTCATGTCAACATTTAGAAAGCATATATTAGAGAAGCATACCTCCTTTTGAGCATTATCTGCGCTCTTTTGAACTCTTTTCTCTAACTCAATCAGCTCACGTCTTAACTGTTCAAACCGGAGGATATCATTTGACTGTGTGTCTTTGTTATCCACATTAGCGACAGAAACCTTTATGAGAAAAAAAAGAGGTAAAATCTGTTAAGTAAGAACATGGTGCAACAAGATATCTTTGCATCAATGGTGTTGTTCTCAAGAACAGATACATGCTTCCGCAACTACTACCTCTGTCCCATAAAAATTGAATTTCTATCTTTGAACATTTGTCCCATAAAAATTGTATTTCTGTTAATGTGGGACCCAGTAAACTGATTACATTTCCTTGTAATCTTCTTTCCTTCCATCCCATCTCTAACCCATTGTCTTGGCATTCCTTTTAATCAAGTTTATATATGAAATGTGTGCATGTACTGTGTTCATTAAATAGGGTTATTGTAGTCATTTGTCTATCCTCCTAATATGTCCTTAATCCCCTAGAAATTCAATTTTTATGGGACGGAGGGAGTATATTAATGAACCTAGACATATATATCTATTTAGATTCATTAACATCAATATGAATGTGGGAGATGCTAGAATGACTTATATTGTGAAACGGAGGAAGTACTATACAGAGAGACTGTTAGTAAGAATAAATCACTAATCATTGATGATTTTTGTGATCCCCATCATTGTTAAATACAACACCTAAAAAATTTGCTCGAAATATAATTGCTAAAAGGACAGCTCAAATATTCATTGCAAGATGGCAGCTTCTACTGTTTTACCCTATTTTTGTTTGAAAATTATTAAATGCATAGTAATGCATGCTACAGAACGCATACATTTTGATCTGCAGTTTGTTGGACAAGCTCAACTCTCCTTCCAGAAGGCCTACCAAAGAGGTCCCAAATTGGACGACGTTTGTTCTCCACTCTGGTGAAAAAAACAATAGCGGTTATTATCCACCCTGAAATCACAGAAACTACAGCAGAATGTTACCTGTTTGCTGGTTTTTGTGGTGTTGAGCTCTCATTAGCATTGCTAGCTGTCTTTCCACGGCCTTCCTCGACAGCAGGAGATAATGGTCTGCTACTAGCATCAGCCTAATTGACCATCAGAAAACTTTAGGATAACCATCATAGTAGTAATGAACAGTTGTACCAAGTACAACATATGGAACCTCTATTATGTTGACTCACAAAGATATTACCAAAAAAAAAATCATTATCAAATATTGGGTGGGAATCTTAGAAATATGGTGGTTCTACATGGAATCAACTAACTTCATTGTGTAAAATGTCAACCATGTTATCAGTGGAAGGAGAACTGACACACCTTTAAAGTTTAAACACAGTAAACAAAACTTAAACAGTCCACCCAATGAAACTACTCTCGGGGGAGTAGAAGAACCTAAATTATATCAACAGAATGTCCCTAAAGAAATAATATCTCGGTTTTAAATATCTAAAATGTGCAACATATCTACGTGAATGCCATATCATGTGCATACTGCATAGTGGCCAACTGGAGCGTCAGGAGGCTGACGTTGAAGGAGATGATACCACTTTCCACTTGTTATCTTTAGTTGTTATCAGTTTATTTGAAGCGGATCTTATCTTTAGGTAACTAGTTGATACCCACGCTTTGTTGCGGGATATGTGGATAAATGCATGTTATTCATTATAGAAATTATAGATTATAGATGTACATGTTTAAATAATGTGTAAATGATGTGGAGATAATGATTTGACATTACTTGCATATTGAGTTCTAAAAATACAACAAAATTGTAAATGATATGTCATGTTTGCATGATATTTAGAAAACTCTAGATAATAATTGCTAGTGGGTCCACTTGCATGTGATTTAAAATACTCTAGATAATAATTGCTAGTGTGCGATGATGTGGCACACTTGCATGTTGAGCTTTAGGAGTTAGTGGGCATCAACTTTATAGTAAAGATAGGATTAGTTAGTGAAGCTGTTAGGAATGCAACTGTTATACTCCCTCTGTTTCGTAATGTAAGTCATTCTAGCATTTCCTACATTCATATTAATGTTAATGAATCTAGACATATATATCTATCTAGATTCACTAACATCAATATGAATGTGGGAAATGCTAGAATGACTTACATTGTGAAACGGAGGAAGTACTGTATTAGTTAGCACATGTTAGGAGGTGGTCTATATAAGCTAAGCCATCATTAAGGACTAAGGAGAAATATATTTCAAGACTTCCTACTCTCCTATATCCCTGCCCTTGTGGTGATGTTGTCAGTCATCAGCTGGTTGCACTGCTTGGGTCCAGGGCCATATAATCAGGGCATGTGATAATTTGGTGTTGGCGTCAACCACCACAGCTGGTGCAGAAAGAGTCAGCCCTACCAGGTAACACCAAAGATCAACAAAACCACCGTCAGAACGGCTGCAACTATCATTCACTTTATCGCTAGCACAACTACTGGCTTTGCCATCAACTTGCAAGCCCCATGGACGCCAAAAAGGCAGCCCTGATGTGGTTTTAACACTTAACCGTCCAGCGACTTCCATGCTGACAACATCAATGACTTAAAAGCGCTAGCCCCATGGGGCATGCCAATGAAGACTTTTTGGCATGACTGCACCACCTGTTGATCTTGCGACTGTAGCTGGTAGAGGTGCAGCAACCGGCCATGGTAGATACATTGACAACCTTCAGAAGCACAGTCTGTGTGATCTTGACAGCTTGGTGCTCTCACATGACAGGATGCCCACAATGCAACCTCTTCACCGTGGGGATTTCAAGGGGTGCAACTGGTCACCACCCTGCAGGTTGAGGACAAACTGCTAGAAAGGAAGGGTGAAGTTCCATGATACACCCATTATTGGAGATGTGATCAAGGCAAGAGGCCTTACAGCCAATGGAATGTCATGAACAGCCCAACAGGAGCTTAGGAAGCATGAGGCAGCTGGATGCAGAACATGTATAGTTGGTTAAGATAAGGAGATAAGATATGTGGCTCGTTGCGTGGTTAATGCTGCCCTATTTAAAAATATATCTGGATTGTAATCAGATTAAGCAAGAAATAATCATAAGTGTTTGGACTAGGCAATCATCATCCATAGCCCATGTAGTGTGGCCCCTGGTCATCAGCATGGTTGTGTTGCTTGGGTCTAGGGCCATCTAATCTATGCATGTGACAATTGTTATTTCAGTCATTGAGGATGTTGTTTCTATTATTGAGAAATAGCTGGCCCTTAATAGCCATTGCAGTTATTGGAATGCACTCTCCTGAGTCCTATGACGGAGAAATTAAAGTGTCCACATACTTGTAGTAATTCCTATTCCAGATGAAATGCAGGCTAGTAAAAGGTTGTATGATAACTAAGCTCACCTCAAGAAATTCTGTTTTTGCTCGAAAGGAAGCCTCAAGAAACTCAGCCTCTTTCTTCAGCCTTCTAATCATTTCAAGATCAGAACATGCAGCCCTTAGATCCTCCTTACCAGAGTTGGAACTGGAGAGATGCAATTCTTGGAGCAAATCTTCTAACTTAACCAAAGCTTCCTCAACACTTTCAAGTGACTGCAATTATTGAGACTAACTTCATAAATTTTCACCACTACGATATATATTCAGAAGTAATTAAATTAGCATTTGTTCAAATTGCCATTGTAAACTGAAAACAAGCATACACAACTAAAAGCACAAACATAAGTAAGACTGACCATAAGCTTTTTTTGGCAAGTCTAATTGAGAACACAAAAATGCATATAACTTAACAGTCCGAAAAATATTTAAAAAAAAAAAAACACATAACATATGATCTTGTACAGTTATTAATTGTAAACAGATATACATTAAATGGATCGATCCTTCATCTCTTGCATATCTCAGAATACATCTAATACATGTCACGCTTTGAATGTGTAAGCATATCAAAAGGAGACGGTGGCATCTCCCTGCATGTGCAGCCCTGCATCGTAATGAATTTGATGTCTGAGCTTATAGTGTTATGGCCGGGAGTTACTATCAGCATGAAGCCTGCAACGATGTTTCGCATAGTGCCAGCAGTGCATCAAGTTGCTTGGAGCTTCTTTCACAGTTTACCCTTATCCAACAAGGCTATTTTTCACCAAATATTATATATTCTCATTAGGGCTACTCATGAAAGCAATCTTAACATCTTATTGTTTGCTTACAGAGAAATAACATAAGTCCACTAGTCATATTTCTTGTCCACACCAATATTCTGGCAACAGCCATGAGAATATAAGGCCTCTCACCATCCATCCCACCCTCCACCCCCTCCCACCACACCAAAACAAAACCCCAAAACACACACATGCACCACCGCTTCCCTCTGAAACTGGCATATAGGTTCCATGAAGAAACTATAATATAATTAGCAGTTTAGCACTGATATCAGCAACATCATCTTGGAACATGTCAAATGCACAATAATTTAACTAACTCCTCACAAAAAATAATAATTTAACTAACAGTACTGAGAATTACTATTGTTGGGATGTGTGAGAACCAGAAGAAATACTAGTAACATTAAAGTGCATTATGTAACAGATACCTTGTCAAAAGAGGCTAGCTCTGTCCTAGCAACCAAGTGTTCTTTGGCATCTGGAAAGGTTTGGTCTTTTGGCATATCATACCTGCATCAGAGTGAGCAGATAAATAATAATATTCTTACAATTGTACAAACATATACCCAAGTAACATAACAAATAACAATATAAACATCGGAATCATATGTTTACTTTGTTAAGTCCAGTTCCTTCATGCAATCACTCAACATGGCATGCCTACAAAAATTTGACCATATATTAGAAACGTTGGTTCGCATCCATATCTGTGGCAAAATGTGAGAGAGCATGACTGAATTTGGATGTACCCCTTGGACAGAAATCTGGCTGCCTTTACATTTGAAGGGTTCTCAAGCCATGAGCTGTACTTTATAAAACTAGTCATCCAATAAGAGCACACGTTTAGCACTCTTGATATTATTTCTCCTTTATGCACATCCTCTCTACCTTCAATTGAACAAATCAGCATGGCACATTAACACATGATATCCTTTGAGAAAGCAAGTGATAAGAAAAACCATATACACATACTAAGCATGGTATCACAAACATCTTACGAATGTACAATGAAGTTAAGATTGTGATACATTACGAGAAGTTGTGGACTAAGCACACAAGATAGGCTACAGGACCAACCACAAGAGTATTCCAGGTACAAGCTAACTTATTTATCCTTGGAGAAGGGCTGCGCTTATTTCTGAATTTTCAATCTATTGTGCATGTTAATATTATTCTTTCAGTCAGCATTTGAAATAGATTACTCACCGGATAATTGCCACATACCATCTACTTGATTATAGGAACAAATTAAATATTTTGAGGAATAAACTTAACAAATAGCACTATAACCAGAATGGTTATATATGTCAGGGGAAGTGACTAGTTTTCATGACACAGCAGTGCAACAACAGGAAAAACAGAAAATGAGTAATTCATACTACTTGAGCAGTTGACATCCAATCTGCATTATTATCTCTCCATGTGCATGCAAAGTTAGACAACTTGAGCAGCATTCAGAAATGTATACCTTGTTCAGTGTTACATGAGGCAGTAATGTTCTGTAAGATGTGTCTATGGTTTAGTATAAGAATTCTGAGAGTGTGCAAGACATGTCATATATTCGTGAATTTTTTTTTTTTTGCTGAGTGAGATAGAGTTTGGAATTGGATAATATCATCGGATGCCCATAAAAACAATTGTATTAAAAAATGCTGAGTAAAAGAATAACTCTTACGCCAATCCCGTGTCACCCGTTTTCTCTTTGCCATTGGGTTTGGCCATTCCAGTCCTTAGCTGAGATGTGGAAACTGCTGACCCTGCAAATACAATAGTGTCCGTGAACAGAAGCAGAATACATATAACCTTTAGCTCAATTGTTCATGTTTCTCTGCCATCAGAATGCAGTAGCAAAAACAAACATCATAAGGAAATCATGCTATAAAACCGTGTGTCAGAAATTAGCACTTTTAGGTTATGTGAACAGTACTTTCTGTTCAGAGAACTGTTCAAGCTACAGTAGTAATAATCTCTTTTTGAATTGCAGTAGTCCATAAATAGGTGTATAATGATCATTTACTAAATATAGCTATAATGTAAGCCATAGTGTCGAGTTGATAAGACTAATAATATGGGCAAGTGGTTACCTTGTTCACAATGGACGAACAAGTTCAAAAACATATAAATCTGGTTAGTAGAGGATAGGGTTTCCTCAAAAAAAGATATAAATTCCCTTCTTAATTAACATATTGAATACAAACAAAGTAAAATCAATTTCAGATCATATTAGTCACAGGAAACGGGGTCAGTGGGCCAGTGGCAGCGATCCTAGACCCGGGAACGCCATCCCCGTTATGGGAACGCGGGGTCATTTTCGTGCCCACCTTGTAAAAACCTCTCACAAGTAGCGTACCACGTTTCTCGACCCCGTTCCTCAATCCCATCGACCCAGGAACTTTGTGACTAACAAACGCAGGAAATTGCAGTACTATCCGATCGGTATTGAATATTGGTTTTGAAATCCAGTCTAAAACTTTACATGGGTAAATCCACCCATTTGATACTACAAACATCCCATTGCAATTGTCATGGAAGGAACTCGCAGTCCTATCTAGATCACTCACATCACCAAGTCTATTGCGGTTCTGAAACATAAGAATGCCATTTCTGCCCTAGCTATATTATATCCTGCTGCATTTGACTGAGTTAATCCAAACAGTTGCTTAAAAAGGCTTCAGCAAAAAAAAAGTGGGAAAATCGTAGCTTTGTACCTATGGAAATATATTTCAATATTTCCCATGCAATCATTTTCTTTAATAAAACATTTGATATCTGGTCAAATTTCCCACCCAAACTATGCGCAACTCCATTAAAGCTTATTTGAATATATAATTTATTATATATATATTCTTTCTTCTATTTTCAATCTACATAGCTATAATCTAGACCAACCATGACTAGTGGCATATATCTTTCTCTTTTTTTACCTCATTAACATGGTAATTTCTAGGCCTTGAGAGCAAATGTGTTGGCTTCATTTAACCTTCACTAACTTATGTAATACTCCCTTTGTCAAAAAAAATATAAACAGGCGCCCCCTCGCTGTCGCTACTTCCTTTGGTTGGTCACCCTTAACCGTTGCTGGATAGCGGACCGCCTCCGGAGTCATGGTTTGTCACACCCGGATCGATGTGTTCTTTGTGATCAATGCGAAGAGACGATTGATCATCTCTTGGTCGCATGCCCGGAATCGCGACAACTGTGGTGGGTGGCACTCAGAGCTATCGGGCATTCGGAGTGCTTACCGCTCAATGAACACTCTTTCTTTTCATGGTTGTGTGACTGTCGTAAGAAGATGGTCAAGGAACATCGCCGGGGTTTCGACACCATCGCAACGTTGGTTGCATGGACGATCTGGAAGGAAAGAAACAATCGAGTCTTCAACCAGAAGAGCAGAACTTGGGTGGAGGTTGCAAGGGTTATGACGGGTGAAGCGGAGCTGTGGCGGCTAGCAAGAGCTGCAATCCCTGTTTTGGTAGCCCATGTTAGTGGAGAAGGGTCACAAAATTTAGTTGGAGATTAGGCTTTTAGTTTTTTGTTCTCCTCCTGTACCCTGTCCCCTTCGTTTTGTCTTTTTGGCCCGCTTTGTACATACATTTATTCCTTCTTAATACAAAGATACGCTCCTCGCGTATTCCAAAATAAAAATATAAACACTTTTGGAGTTTTTCCTGGACATTAAGAAGAGGGGTTAAATTACATTAGGGATGGTTGTGATTGGTTGAGATGGGAAAGTAGATGCAGAAATTAAATGAGGGATGGTTGAGATGAGGGAGTAAGTGGAGAAGTAGCTATATTTTCCGACGGAGGAAGTACATAGAATCTAGCCTTTTGAACAAATACCCAAGGCTGCATTCTGATATATTATGACCTTTTGAACAAGTACTCAATGTTGCATGCATCTAATTCTTCACATAGAACGCCTCCAACTCCCGAACAGGAAGCTCACAAGTCGGCACAATGGTGGATTTGGGGGCAATAGTGCCAAAGGCACGCCCAGATCTCACAAATTTTCACACAAGAAAACTAAGCAGGAGAAGCAGCCTGATTGTGATCAGAGCAACAAGCGAGCAACTCAAAGCGACTGAACAGGCACCCAAAATACAATACGAGCAAAGCTCCTCAACCTCGGAGCGATCACATTCGCACACCCAAGCAACGCGGGAGGGGAGGACATCGAAACTTCGCAGAAAAATAGGCCGAAGAAAACCCTCATACGAGAAGCCCTCACCCCGCATCACAACAGGGGCGGACCTAACGTGGTGCATGGTGCATGTCCCCCCCGGGCCAAAACCCCAATTTGCTTCAGAGAAAGAGGTGCGTATAGAGAGGGATGAGGAGGATGAGGATGCGCGCGTACGGGAGCTCACCGCGGCGAGGGTGCGGCAGAGGAACCGCCGGCACCGCTGCCGCTCGCGGGATGGGGATCGTCGCAGGCGGCGGCCGGCGGGCGAGGAGACGGGAGGGGAAGGCGAGGGGACTAGGGCGCGAGGAGGAGGAATTTTAGAGGCGCCACCTGCTGCGATGTTTGGGCGGTACGGGCTTCTTGTACCCTCGGACCTCGGTCGGTCTCCCTGTAACCTGTATGTGTGTGTGTGTGGATCCACTGCCATCGGCTGAAACAAACCCGGTGCTTCGGGTTGGTGACAGCTTCATACATTCCATTTTGCATCCGTGTTAATGTGTTAGTATTACGTACATCGACCGGGTGTGTCTGTCAATATAACTTGCTTTCTTTTTTTTCTCACCTTATAATTAATGACGATTGATCTTCGTTCGTGGTTGGGAGGATATCCTGAATAGGAGATGACCATTTAATTCCTATAAGGCTGTGTTCGCTCTAACGTGTTCCCATCCGGAACAATGCGTACCGAAAACAGAACGGTCCATTAGTACGTGATTAATTAAGTATTAGCTATTATTTTAAAAAAAAATAGATCAATATGATTTTTTTAAGCAACTTTCGTATAGAAACTTTTTTTAAAAAGGAAGGACTGAGGAAAGACATTAGATCTGGAGTTTTGATGCAGAAACCTCAAGATTTGGATACAGCGTGTTCGTTGGCTTTTTTGCAAGAGGAAATACTAGAAGGAAGTCACCCTGTTGTGTACAGGAAACCTGAGCCGATTTTGTTGTCTAAAAATTTTGCTCGCCAACCTGCACCTGTTTCTCCTGTTTCCAACCATCCTCAGGGTTCTGTGTTGGAGGATAGGAAACAGTCTGAATTCTCGCAGTCTCGCTCTGATAAGTTTTCTGCCTTGAAATCCTACAGGCGTGCTAAAGGCCTTTGTTTCACGTGTGGTGAGCGTTGGAGCAGAGAGCATAAGTGTGGCTCCTCGGTTCAGTTACATGTTGTTCAGGAACTCTTAGCTGCGTTGCAGGACGATCAGTTAAACCATGAGTCCGTCGATACTGTATCTGAACCTGCTGAACCAGTTTTGATGGCTATTTCTTATCAGGCTGTTACTGGTACTGAATCCTTGACTTCTTTTCGGTTAAATGGCTGGGTACAGGGGTATGAATTACTCATGTTAGTCGATTCTGGTAGTTCTCATTCCTTCATTGATATTACTGTGGCACAAAAACTTCAGGGTATCCAATGTTTACAGCATGCTGTTTCAGTTAAAGTTGCTGATGGTGGTGTGATATCATGCTCTCAGTATATTCCTGGTTGTGACTGGTGGACTCAGGGTCAAGTTTTTAAAACTGACTTTAAGGTGTTGCCTTTGGGTTGCTATGATATTATATTAGGGACGGATTGGTTAGTCACTTT
Organism: Oryza longistaminata; assembly: GCA_009805545.1. Lineage (NCBI taxonomy): Eukaryota > Viridiplantae > Streptophyta > Magnoliopsida > Poales > Poaceae > Oryza > Oryza longistaminata. The sequence continues at coordinate 29,736,405 of CM020179.1, read as the reverse complement.
GGGATCTATGAACATTGATTGGGCTGCTAAGTGCATGGAATTCGCCAGAGCAGATTCCTTGGTGACCATTAAGGGAATTCAGTCTCAAACTACTCATTGTTCTTGTATCAGTGGTGATCAATTGCAAGGCATGTTTAAGTTGGGATCCATCATGCATGTTCTTCATCTTCAGGAAGTTTCCACTGCCAAGTTAGGTCACATTCCTCTTGAAATTCAATCTCTTCTTACTGAATTTTCTGCCCTATTTGATGATCCTCAAGGCCTGCCACCTAAGAGAGCTTGTGACCATTCCATTCCACTGAAATCAGATGCTAAACCTGTCTTCCTCAGACCTTATCGTCATAACCCTGCACAGAAAGATGAAATAGAGAAGCAGGTTAAGGAAATGTTGTTGTCAGGGGTCATTCAACCCAGCAATAGTGCATTTTCTTCCCCAGCATTGTTAGTTAAGAAGAAGGATGGTACCTGGCGCTTGTGCATTGATTATAGACAGTTGAACTCCATCACTGTGAAGGGTAAATTTCCTATGCCTGTTATAGATGAACTATTGGATGAATTGTCTGGATCCAAAGTTTTTTCCAAGCTGGACCTTAGGGCTGGTTATCACCAGATCAGATTGGTGGAGGGTGAGGAGCACAAAACTGCTTTTCAAACTCACTCTGGACATTATGAATATCGTGTTATGTCTTTTGGCCTTACTGGAGCTCCTGCAACATTTCAAGGCGCCATGAATGATACTTTGGCTCCTGTGTTAAGGAAGTTTGCTCTTGTGTTTTTTGATGATATACTTGTATACAGCCCTGATTTAGTTTCTCATGTCCACCATCTTCGACAAGTTCTGCAGTTGTTGACTGAGCATCAGTGGAAAGTTAAATTGTCTAAATGTTCTTTTGCTCAACATCAATTGTCATATTTAGGTCATATTATCAGTGATCAAGGAGTCACTACTGATCCTGCTAAGATTGAGGAAGTGGTTAATTGGGCAGTTCCAAAATCTGTCAAAAAGCTCAGGGGATTTTTGGGTTTGACAGGTTATTATAGGAAGTTTGTCAAGCAATTTGGGATCCTTTGCAGGCCTTTGACCAACCTGTTAAAGAAGGATGTTCCTTTTGTCTGGTCTGTGGAGGCTGATCAGGCTTTCAAGGCTCTTAAGCAAGCTTTGGTATCTGCTCCTGTGTTATCTCTTCCTGATTTTTCTTTGCCTTTCACTGTTGAGACTGATGCTAGTGATGAAGGTATTGGTGCTGTGTTATCTCAGCGTGGTCATCCGATTGCATTTCTTAGTAAGGCCTTGGGGGTTAAAACTAAGGGTCTTTCCACCTATGAAAAGGAGTATTTGGCTATTTTATTAGCTGTGGACCATTGGAGATCTTACCTGCAGCAGCAAGAGTTTGTCATTTTAACTGATCACCATAGTTTAATGCACTTGAATGAACAAAGGCTGCACACCCCTTGGCAACACAAAGCTTTTACTAAGTTGTTGGGCCTTCAGTTTAAGATTTGCTATAGGAAGGGATCCAGTAATGCTGCAGCTGATGCACTTTCTAGGAAATATCCTGAAGAGTTATCTGAACTACATGTGGTTTCCAGTTGCAGTCCTGTATGGCTTCAGGAGGTTTCTGATGGTTATCTTCAAGATGCCTTTTCTGCTCAACTTTTGACTGACTTGACTCTTAATGCTGAGTCTCGGCCCAATTTCTCTTTGTGTAATGGTGTCCTTCGCTTTAAAGCCAGAGTCTGGATAGGTAACAATCCATCTGTGCAGGATAAGATTATCTCTGCGTTGCACAATAGTCCTTTGGGGGGGCACTCTGGTTTTCCTGTTACTTATAGTAAAATCAAGTCTCTTTTTGCTTGGCCCAAGATGAAGAAACAGATTCATACTGCTGTCAAGACATGTGGTATTTGCATGCAGGCCAAACCAGATCGCTCTAAATACCCTGGTCTTCTTCAGCCCCTTCCTGTCCCTGATGGTGCATGGCAGATTATCACCATGGACTTTATTGAAGGTTTGCCTAAGTCCGGTCAATTCAACTGTATTTTAGTGGTGGTTGACAAGTTTTCCAAGTATTCTCATTTCCTTCCATTGTCCCATCCTTTTTCTGCTATTGATGTGGCTCAATCTTTTATGGTCAATGTTTACAAGTTACATGGGTTACCTAAGTTCATCATTTCAGACCGCGACAAGATTTTTACTAGCCATTTTTGGGAGCAGTTGTTTTTGAGATCCGGCACACAATTGCAACTAAGCACCGCTTATCACCCCCAGACAGACGGACAAACTGAGCGTGTGAACCAATGTTTGGAAATATATCTACGATGTTTTGTTCATGCTGTTCCTCATAAATGGAGTTCTTGGTTGTATTTAGCAGAATTTTGGTTTAACACTTCTTACCATTCTGTCATTCTTCAGTCTCCATTTGAAGCTCTCTATGGCTATCCTCCTGGTCATTTTGGTATAAGGGATGATGCCTGCTCAGTACCTGATTTGCATGAGTGGTTAAATGAACGTAAGGTGATGACTCAGTTACTGAAACAACACCTGAATCGTGCCCAGCAACAAATGAAGCTGTATGCAGATAAAAAGCGCAGTTTCAGAGAATTTTCTGATGGAGATTGGGTCTACTTGAAATTGCAACCTTATATTCAGTCCTCTGTGGCAAAAAGAGCAAATCATAAACTATCATTCCGTTATTTTGGTCCTTTTCAAGTTTTACATCGGGTGGGCAAGGTGGCTTATAAGTTGTCTCTTCCTGCAGAGAGCTCTATTCACCCTGTTTTTCATGTTTCACAGCTTAAGCATGCTGTTGGGTTCAGGCATTCTGTTCAACCGTGTTTGCCTGCATGTTCTGACCTTAAAGTTCCAGTGGCTGTCTTGGCTTCTCGTCAGATCAGGAAAGGTAACTCTGTGAAAGCTCAAGTTAATTCGGTGGTCTGGAGATGTTGCAGGACAGGAAACTTGGGAGGATCAAGTTGAGTTGTGTCATCGTTTTCCTAATGCCTTGGCTTGGGGTCAAGCCACTTCTCAAGGAGAGGGGGTTGTCAGCAACACAGCTGTACCGGATGAGCTACAGAACACTGTCAAGACCAAGGAGGTTAAGCAGACTAAGGAAGGAAGACCTGTTAGGCACCGAGTATGTAATCCTAGAGTGAGTGGGCCGGAATGGGCCATATGAGCACCATGTCCAGGCTGTCGATAGTTGCGTGTGAGAGAGAGAGCATCTTAAAACTAACTCTGTATTCATTTGGATGAGTTGAGGATGAACTAGGCGGCGAAGGCGGCGGCGGCATCAACCCTGTCGGGTTGGTGAAATCCATCTGTGTGTGTATCGTTGTTCTGTTTGGGCGATTCTTCCTCTGTTCTTGGGGGTAGTTAACAAAATATAGGTTAAAAATTTAAAATATGAACTTAATAGTTTTCGAATCTAAGTTGAAATGATTTCAAAATTTAAAAATTTGTTTCAGTAAAAAAAATAGAAAGGAGAATAGAAAAAAAGACGTGTGCGAGGAATTTTTCCGGAAGAAAAATGAAAAGGAAAAAAAAAAGACACGCCCGGGAGGTTAGCGAGAAACGCTTAACAAAAGTGGACCCACTGCTTTCTTTCACCCCGCGTGCCACGAGCCAATTAGCCACACCCATGTCACAAGAAAAAATGACGCTTTCTTAAAACAACAACATCAACAAAACCAAAAACCCATCCAAAGCTTAAGCCCACGAACAGCGGTGCGACGAGCCCAGATAGGCAAACCAAACACCTCCGCGCGGCGCCGCCGCAGTGGCCGCACGATGCCCCCGGCGCCACCGTTGTCCTCTCACGGCGACTTCGTCGCCGCCCTCCACCGCTGCGCCACCCTCGCGCACCTCAAGCAGCTCCATGCCCACGCCGTCGTCACCGCCCGCGCCGCCGCGCAGACCACCACCTTCCACCTCCTCCGGTTCGCCTCCCTCCGCCTCTCCTGCCTCCCCTACGCCCGCCGCCTCTTCGACGCCACGCCCAGCCCCAACGTCTTCCTCTACTCCGCCATGCTCTCCGCCTACGCCGCCGCCTCCTCCTCCGACGACGCTGAGAGAATCGTTGCAAGTTATATGCTACAAAAGTGGAGATGGTTTTTCGTTTCTTGAGAGGATATTATCTCTCATTTCTTGCATGCCACTTAAATAAAAACAAGTTCAAAATTAACTTCTATAAGTTATAATAAAAACAAATTAATTTTTAGGACAAAAACAAATTAAATTGAAACTAGTTTTTTTGCGGGGAAAATTGAAACTAGTTAATTAACGTGTGTATATTTGTTATAACTTGTAAAAGTTAAGGGTGTGTTTAGTTATTTGGTTGTAAAGTTTTTGAAGTATACAGACACATTTGAAGTATTAAACGTATACTAATAACAAAACAAATTACTGATTCCGCATATAAACTAGGAGACGAATTTATTAAACCTAATTAATCCGTCATTAGCAAATGTTTATTGTAGCATCACATTGTCAAATCATTGCGTAATTAGGCTCAAAAGATTCATCTTGTAATTTACATGCAAACTGTGCAATTGATTTTTTTCCCCACATTTAATGCCCCATACATATGTTCAAATATTTGATGTGACGTTTTTAGCCAAGATTTTTTGATCTAAACAAGGCCTAAATTAATTTTAACTTACATGTTTCCATAGTGATATAATCCCTCCGTTTCACACTGTAAGTCATTCTAGCATTTCCCACATTCATATTGATATACATTCATATTGATGTTAATGAATATATATCAATATGAATGTGGGAAATGCTAGAATGACTTACATCGTGAAACGGAGGAAGTATCTTTTACTAATCTATCTTACTAGTTTTTCTAAAAAATATTTTAATTACTATTTAGATTACATGAAAAAAGAGGTGATATATAAATCTCAAGAGATGAAAACACTACTACTGTCCCACGAAAGCAACTGATTAACCAAAAAATAAGAGACCGGATCGGAGACGATGCCGCGCGGTGCTACGTACGTGACCTATTTTTTAATTACTATTTAGATTACATGAAAAAAGAAGTGATATATGAATCTCAAGAGATGAAAACACTACTACTGACCCACGAAAGCAACTGATTAACCCAAAAATAAGAGAGATATTGAACTATATGCCACTTTTAGATGTGGCAATTAACTATTTGCCACTGGACCCACATGTCATAGACACATGTGGACTCACATGTCATTGAGATAGTTGTGACAAATAGTTAATTGCCAAATCTAAAAGTGGCAAATAGTTAAAAGCCCCAAAATAAGAGACCGGATTGGAGACGGCGCCGCGTGGTGCTACGTACGTGACCGAGTCCGAGAGTACTCCGACCCACTCATCGTAACGTCTACTACATACTATCCTCCGTGCTTATATACTTCGATGCACGTGCGCCCGACCTCTTCGGCTCTTCCTCGTGTTACCCAACTGACACGCTCGTGAAAGGCCTCGCTCACTAATCACTATGGAGCCGGAGGAGGAGGAGGAGGAACGAGACATGTACAACTCGGAGGCCGGGGAGGAGAACCACGTCGGCGGCTTCTACGAGTGCACGGGCCTCCCGCGCGACGCGGATGGGTTCGTCGCCGCCGTCCACGAGGTGAACCCGGTGCAGTTCCTCGCCGGCGTCTTCCGCTACCTGGGCGAGGACATGGCGGGCGAGCTGCTCCGCTCCGACGACGACGACGACGTGCGGCTGCACTGCCCGAGCATCGCCGCCTCTTCCTCGCCGGAGGAGCTCCTCGCCTGTGCCGCCCGCGCCTACACCGGCCGCGACCGGGAGCGATGCGGTGGCAGCGTCGTGGAGCACTTGTACATGATCTGCGCCTGCTTCTGCCCGCACGCGGCGACGGCGGCGGCGGTGGCTCATGTGTCGGCTGTCGACGTCGCCGGCGCTGATCATCACCTCCCGGCCCCGTGCGACGACAACGGTGTCGACCTGGCTTTTACGCAGGACGAGTTGATCGCCGCGGCGGTGACCGTGGGCGAAGTGGACGAGGACGAGGTGGCCGTAGCGGCGGCGGCGACAGTGGACGCGGCCGTAGACGAGACTGTCCTGAATGCACTGGGATTCAATGAGTTTGCTCGCGACCTGAAGGAGACCATCGAAGCAAAGGATCGTGAGGACGCGTTGCGCGCGGAGGGCTCGTCAGTTTCTCCCGGCGTTCGTCCACCGGTGTAGCCGCGTCCGCGTCCGCGTTCGTGTTGTCGACTTGTCGCGTGTGACATGTTTCCGCCCTTACGAATCGGTGTCGTAATAGCTGTGGATATTTTTGGACTTCCGGAGTTGGAGGTGTATGATAATAGTTAACGTTTTGCACAAAAGTTTTGCGCTTTGGATAATTGAATAGTTATCCAACCTAGGTCTGCTTGTAATCCTTCCCCAATATAGGTCTGCTTGTAGTCCTTCACCAGCACAGATATGATGGTTCGTGCCCTATCAACCATTCTTTTCCTTGCAAGCTAACTATACTACTCTCTTTGATTAAAACAATGATGTTTAACCCCTATTCAAACTCTTAAAACGTTCACTATTAACTTATCTAAAAAAAATACTTAGCTCCAAAACATAAAAAATATGGCTATATTTATTTTGATCTTGTAAGCTTAGTGGATCTTATAAATCTAACTTTTCAATAGAAAATTATTGTCAAAGTCACATATAAAAATACCTTAAATGAGTTAAACGAGCTGTAGTACCTCCATTATGAAAATTCACATTTATGACAAGTGGTTTGAAATTCCTAAGAAAATATTACTGTATTGGATGATTATATATGTAGAAAATTGTTTTTGTTTCTCATGGTGTGACTTTGTGACACATGTTTTACGAGATTCCTCTCTCGCACGTATGCACGAGCAAATCAAGTCGCGAACATGGCTGGCCCACCAAGGCCCACATCACACTCTACGCAGTGAAACAATTTCAGTTAGCCGCGTGCCCACACGGTCACACGCGGACCCCACACTCATGTGACTGCGTTTCTCCCGTGTGATAGTGCGAGGATTTTTATGTTTTCACCTATTTTTTATTATAGACTTTATTTTCATTTTATTGTTGTTTTAAGCCTTTGTTGAAAAAAGTGGCTTCATGTTTACTTAGAACAGTAATTTGATTTTAAGGTTTTAAATTTAAGTTGAAAGTTTCATTAATTTTGGTTGAAAGTTTTTAAATTTGAGCTGAAAGTTTTAAATTTTGAGTTGAAAGTTTAAAATATTGATTTGAAAATCTTCAAATCTGAGTTGAAAGTTTTTAAATGTGAGTTAAAAATGTTTAAAATCTGAGTTGGAAGTTTTCAAATCTTAACTTGAAAATTTTCAAATCTAAGTTGAAAGTTTTCAAATATGTCAGCAACACAGCTGTACCGGATGAGCTACAGAACACTGTCAAGACCAAGGAGGTTAAGCAGACTAAGGAAGGAAGACCTGTTAGGCACCGAGTATGTAATCCTAGAGTGAGTGGGCCGGAATGGGCCATATGAGCTCCAGGCTGTCGATAGTTGCGTGTGAGAGAGAGAGCATCTTAAAACTAACTCTGTATTCATTTGGATGAGTTGAGGATGAACTAGGCGGTGAAGGCGGCGGCGGCATCAACCCTGTCGGGTTGGTGAAATCCATCTGTGTGTGTGTATCGTTGTTCTGTTTGGGCGATTCTTCCTCTGTTCTTGGGCGTAGTTAACAAATTGGTATCAGAGCCTTGCCGAAATTTTTTCCTCCTCTTGATTTTGCTGTAATTCCTGGGTGAGGTGGGAATTTGTTGCTTCGGCAACTATATTCCGCAAAAGCTTCGGCTCCCTCAACTAGGTCGGCGAGATCTCGAGCGAGTTCGTCAATCACGGCGTGCTACGACAAGCCACGCCACGCCCAGCCCCAACGTCTTCCTCTACTCCGCCATGCTCTCCGCCTACGCCGCCGCCTCCTCCTCCCACGCGCGGGAGCACGCCCGGGACTCCCTCGCGCTCTTCCTCCGCATGCTCCGCCGCGGCCGCCCCGCGCCCAACCAGTTCGTCTACCCGCTCGTCCTCCGCGCCGCCTGCGCCATCGGGGTCCAGCTGGTCAGGTCGATCCATTGCCACGCCTGCAAGGACGGGTTCTACGGGCACGATGTTATAAGGACCTCGCTCCTCGATGGGTACTCGAGGTACGGGATGATGGGCGACGCGCGGAAGCTGTTCGATAGTTTGACTGAGAGGAACGTGGTCTCCTGGACCGCGCTGGTGTCCGGGTATGCAAGGGCAGGGAAGGTTGGGGATGCGATAGTGCTGTTCGAACAGATGCCACAGAGGGATGTGCCTGCCTGGAATGCGATCATTGCCGGATGCACACAGAATGGGTTGTTTGTGGAGGCAGTGGGGATTTTCAGGAGGATGGTTGATGAGGGGTTCCGGCCAAATGGCACCACAGTATCTTGTTTGCTGTCTGCGTGCGGACATTTAGGGATGCTGAAGATTGGAAAGGTGATCCATGGTTATGCGTGGAGGAGCTGTGTTGGTTTTGGCTCATCCGTTGTGAATGGGTTGATTGATATGTATGGTAAATGTGGGAATTTGATGGAGGCACAATGGATCTTTGATGAGTTTTCTGATAGGGGTCTGACCACATGGAATTCTCTGATCAATTGCCTTGCACTACATGGGTGCAGCGAGAGTGCCATTGCAGTGTTTAATTCGATGAGGAATGAAGGGGTTCAACCTGATGAGGTTACTTTTGTTGGGCTGTTGAATGCATGCACCCATGGAGGGTTTGTCGATGAAGGTCTTAGATACTTTGAACTGATGTGTGATGAGCATGGAATTGAGCCAGAGATTGAGCATTATGGTTGTGTTGTAGACCTTCTTTGTCGAGCAGGACGGTTTCAGGATGCGATGAATTTTATCAATGATATGAAAGTTCAACCAGACGAAGTCATTTGGGGGTCATTACTCAATGCCTGTAGAATACACAGACACCTAGAACTGGCTGAGCATGCTATAAGAAAGTTGTTAGATTTGAATCCAAGTAATGCTAATTATGTAGTGATGCTTGCAAACTTATACAGTGAAGGTGGCTTCTGGGAAGAGGTTAGGAAAGTAAGGAAGTTCATGAAGGAGGATGTTACAGGCAAGAAGCTGCCTGGTTGTAGCTGGATTGAGGTTGATCGCAAAACTCACCGGTTTTATTCTGGTGACGATGGTCACCCTGAGTCAGAGGATATCTATAACACTCTTGATGAGTTAGCTACTGCAATGGAAATGCAGGCTACATTTGCATAGATTAATAATTCATATTCAAAAATCAGCATATTCTAATTCTGTACATGACTGAAACTGTTGACCTAGGCAGCATTATGCTGGTAGATAGATGGTCGTGTTCCCTTAAACAGTTACCCTGAGTTATTTATGGCAGAGGTACTGCTTATCCATTGTAATTCTGTTATCTTTGCATGTCATGAAGGTATGTATATATTATGGATGACCGAATATGCTTCTGCTTACTCCCATTTTGTATCCCACACACCTGGTGATCTTTTTTCTGAATTCTGTCTTCAGTGCTGCCACTGTGTTTCCCTTGGTTCGGAAGTGACAAACTGTCCTATCTGGCATGTAATACCTGCTGCTGCTCAACCATTATATTATAGGTATGGATAACACCTCTATGTTGGTATACCATGACCAACCTTTGTTTTATAGTCTAGTCTTCACAAAATCTATGCTCGCTGATAATTTATTGTCAAATGTCAATAGTGTGTATTCTTGTTCCTTTTTCCCCCTCTTGTACAGGAGCACCAAAAGTAAAGGAGACATAAGCTAAAGATGGAGTAAAGAACAGATGATAATGAGTTTCCTATAAACTCCCATTTTTATCTGTTATGCAGGTAATTTTATATTAATTCAATTTGTGGAGATCCCTTGCAAAATGCTTTCATTATCAAGTACTTTGGACTTTTGAGCCTGGACTAACGAGAAGCATTACATTAACAGCTGAAATAGCTGGTTGAGACTTGAGACGAGGGATATACGGAAGCTGGAATCAGTTGCACATTGGCCTCTCATTATCTTGTATGATTGTAGGAGCATGGTTCAAAGAATATGTTCTGCTCCTTATCTGCTTTGCAGTAAGACCAATACACATTTTATCATTTTATCTTCCATATCTTATCTCGGTATTCTCCTCTTGACTTGCTCTCATGTCCACCATTTCCCCCTCCAATTGAAAGCTTCTTCTTGTTTTAACTTATTTATTTATGTAATTCGTTCTAAATTGGTTGTTTCTCAATCTATCATCTTTTTATCCTGTCTCTGCAAAAGGTGATTCTTTGAAAGAAGATTCTGGGTACGGAGGGAATTGCGACTGACGAGATGCTTACAGTTCATCTGCTCATGTGATGTGTCACATGGCAGAAAACATGGAGAAATGAGCGCCATACGTTGCCATGCTGCGATTCTAGAGATCCAGTCATCCAGACAATGGAAAGGGGTTCGTAAAGGATGGTGCAGATTATAGAATAACCATACAGAGTACAATTAAAATGGACCAGCGATGAAAGGAAGGAAATCTGAGAATAAATTCCAGTGCAGTGCCAGTGTCAGTTTCCCGGTGCCATGCCTGACCATGTAAATTGCGATCCGTATATATTATCCTGACTATCCAAAAGAATGGCAATGGCTGTAGTCCGAATTTAGTGAGTTGAAAGTGACTTGTGAGACTAAAGAAAATATAAGCGACTGGCAATGGCTTTGATCCTGTAGCCACTAGCCAGCGATAACTGATAAGTGCAGTAATGTCTCAGACAATTTTTAGGGCTCCCATTTTATGGCGATTTTTTTTAGTGCTCCTTTCAATATTTCAGGTGGAATAGGATTGGCTCCATCCTCCGTGTTTCCAGTTCATGATAGCATAGTGGCATAAAAGAGGCGCGTGCACATATGGCGCTGGACCTCGGATGCGATGGAGATTCTGCACGGATGGTCATGGGAAGCATCGACGAGCGATGACAGTGGATCGAAGATTGGCCGAATATGCCATGTTTTTGAAGATTTACTCCTTCGGATGTTCCAAAGAAAGGCGCCCTTGGCATGCATGTCAGTGCTAGGGTATGCTTAGAAGAGCTTCCGGCGGCTGTATCCAAGAATCATTTTCCTCAAACAATCTAGTTTTTCATCCAAATTAGGAGAAACAATAGTTACATGATCCAAAAAATAAAAGCTAGTTTTTACAGCCTTTTCAAATTCTTATCAACTGCTTCTATGAATCTTAGGGCTTATTCATTTTGCTACTATTTTTAACCTTACCAAGTTTTAGCATTGCCAAATTTTGATAAGGTTGCCAAACTTTTGGCAAGGTTGTCAAAATTTAGCAAGATTTCGTATGTACCTACTAAAATTTGGCAACAAACTAAACGTAGCCAAAATTTTGACAACTTTACCAAAAAATGGTATGGTTGAAAATTGCATCAAAGTGAACATGCCCTTAGAACCCGTTTGGCAGAGCTCTAGCTCTAGCTCCATCTCTTCTAGAGTTGGAGTCCAACCAAACGATTTCAGCTCTACCCAAAAAGAGAGTCAAGCTGACTAGAGTACTCTCATAAAAATGAACTAGAGATGTAGAGCTGGGTTTACGCAGCTTGACAACTCCACTGGAGACTCAACTTCTGAAGTTAAATTTAGAAGTTGAAGCTCTACCAAATGGGGCCTTAAACTCCCATAAACATGTCCTAAGCTTAGAATCTAAAACTCCTTCGAACTGACATTATTTGAGAGTGTACCACACTGGCACATCTCCCTGCTCCCGTACCGGTCCAAAGTCAAAAGTTAATACGTTATATGCATGCTCCTAGCAGTCGCCTATACATTACTAAACACACATTCGGGAAGTACAAAAAGATCATATAACTATATAAGTGGTGTGCAAACTACAAAAACCACATTTGTCAACCTTTTATTTATTATCACCTATGTTTTTCTTTTCAACCTGATAGCAAACACGGGCTCTCTCCTCATTTGGTCACCCGGTCATTGACAAAGAAAGGCAGATTATACCCGTTTCCAGTTTCTCCACCTGACAATTATATCACACATGATACTTTGTTGTACAAAGCAAAAGCTCTACTTGAGACAAAGGGATTTTTCCTAAGATTTTGTGTAAATTTATATCAAATCTTAGTCAAATCCCCTGTTTCAAACAGATGATCTCAGATAAAAATACTACTATATTTTTCTTCTTATTATACAATCACGAAACTTGCAGCATCAGATCAACCTTGAAAAACGCTTATATGCATTTCGTTCGATCGATGATGCTGCATGTGTGTACTACTAGCTCAGCTCGTCTCCTCCGTGCCACTAGACATGGCCTCCCATCTCGGCGGCGACCTGCGTGCCGTGCGCTGACTTGAGCATGAACCCGCCGACGCCGCGGTCCGGCTTGCCGCTCGCGTCGTCGTCGTGGTACGCGTACGCGAACCCGCCGTGGCGCGTCTGGTCCATGCCGGCCATCTCGTCCTCGGCCGAGATGCGCAGCAAGCCCAGCTTGTCGAGCACCAGGAACAGCGGCGCCATGGTGAAGCTCACCCACGCCGCGATGACCAGGATGACCACTATGTGCGCCCCGAGCAGCCGGCCGCCGCCGCCCATGAACAGCCCGTACGGGCGCCCGGGCTGGCCGAAGATCTGGTCCACGTACTCCTTGCGCGCGAACAGCGCCGTGAAGATGACCCCCCACGCGCCGCACCCGCCGTGCAGCTGCGCCGCCTCGAGCGGGTCGTCGAACTTGAGCCTCGCCGCCAGCTCGTTGAGGCCGATGAGCACCCACGCCGAGACGAACCCGCAGATGATCGCGGCCCACGGGTCGACGACGGAGCAGCCGGCGGTGATCGCCGCGAAGCCGCCGAGGAGGCCGTTGCAGACGTCGACCACGTTCCAGTGCCCCGTCTGGAGCCTCTTCCCGAAGAGCGTCGTGAGCGCCGCCGTGCTGCCGGCGAGGGTGGTGGTCACGGCGGTGCGTCCCACCGCCGACCACTGCCCGTGGATGCTACCGGGCGGGCCGTAGGATTTGAGGATGGTGAGGAACGAGCCGGGGTTAAACCCGTACCACCCGAACCACAGCAGGAAGCTGCCGAGCACGACGAGCGACGCGCTGTGGCCGCGCAGCGCCACCGAGCGGCCGGCGTGGTCGAACCGCCCAATGCGGGGGCCCTCGATGAGGGCGCCCCAGAGCCCGGCCACGCCGCCCACCATGTGGACAACCCCTGAGCCGGCGAAGTCGATGACGCCGGACCCGAAGAGCAGCGACCCCGACGTCCGGGAAGCCGAGGCCCACCCGTCGGCGGACCAGATCCAGTGGGACACCACCGGGTAGACGAAGCCGGTGAGGAAGGCGGAGTAGATGAGGTACGCCACGAACTGCGTCCGCTCGGCGATGGAGCCGGACGTGATGCCCGCGGCGGCGATGGCGAAGGCCCACTGGAAGAGGAAGAAGCTGTAGTCGAAGCCGACCTGCGGGACCTGCTTGAGGCCGAAGAAGTGCTTCCCGATGAAGCCGTTGGACGGCGCCCCGAAGGCGAAGGCGAAGCCGAAGAGGTAGTAGAAGAGCGCGCCGGCGGCGGCGTCGAGCACGTTGGTGAGCATGATGTTCATCGTGTTCTTGGCCCGCACCGACCCGGCGCAGAGCATCGCGAACCCGAGCTGCATGGCGAACACGAGGTACGCCGAGAAGAGCAGGTACGTCGAGTCCACGGCCGACGTGGTGTCCGCGAACTGGTTGCACAGGTAGTCCGTCGCGTTCGCCGCCGCCGTGCCCAGCAGCGGGCCGAGGGTATCCGCGCACGTTGCCATCCTCGCCGCCTCGACGCGCGCTCAACACAGACTGTAGAGGAGAGGGGAGGAGCAATGGAAGTGTGGGCTGTGGGTGGAGTGGGGAGCGGCCGCGTCGGATTTATAGGCGACGTGGAGAGGGAGCGAGAAGGAATCCATGACTTGGGGGGTGTCGTTGTTGATTCCTTCAAAGTGTGAAGGGCCCACCTGCCAGTGAATCTTTGGCTACCTCTGAAATGTGGGACCCCTATGATTTGCTTGTTGATTTGTCCCCCTCCTGTTCGTGGTCGTAGTTCATCGAATCCCGTGGAATCTCTCTATAGGCCTACTGTAGGCTGCGGCATGGAGGCTGTGTTTAGTTGTTTGGTACATTTGAAGTATTAAATATACACTAATAATAAAATAAATTACAGATTCCGCTTGTAAACTGCGAGATAAATTTGTTAAGCATAATCAATCTGTTATTAGTAAATGTTTACTATAGCATCACATTGTCAAATCATGACGTAATTAGACTCAAAAGATTTGTCTATAATTTACATGCAAACTGTGTAATTGATTTTTTTCCCCACATTTAATGTTCTATGCATGTGTCCAAATATTTGATGTGATATTTTTGGCCAAAATTTTCTGGGATCTAAACAAGGCCTGAGTCACAATGCCCGTGGTTTGTACTTTCTTTTAAAAAGTAAAAACGACTGTTTGTACATTTTGTCCTCCTCTATATTTGTCTATAGTGAAGCACTTAAACTTTCTTTACTTTTTTAACAATATTATTTTTATTATATTTCCACTTGTAACACTTGGAAATATTTTATAATTTCTAAATTTAATTGGTTCACCATGTTTCTAAAGAAAAATTTTGGTTGCACGAAAAGACACACACGAATATGTTAACCAAAACACATGAAATTCTTCAAGCTTTCTGAGTAGTACTATCTCCATTTCAAAACATATGACTTTCTAAGGCCCTGTTTGTTTCAGTTTAAGATTATTGTAATATATATTATTGAGCTAGATTACTATAAGCTAGATTATAATAACCCGACATAGAATAAGTTGTTAGCTGTTTGTTTATCTGGATTATTAGCTGTTTGCTAGTTATTAGCTATCCAATAATTAAAAATATCACCTTTAGAGTGGATTACCAGATTACAGTAATCTGGCTTATAGATTGTAATAAGCTATCTGTTTGTTTCAGCTTACTCCTAATAATAATCAGATTATAATAATTCTAAGCAGAATCAAACAAGGCCTAAATTGTTTAACAAACATTGAGGTTAGGTCATAGTTTTTTTTACTTTAGTATAGTCAATTTTTTGAATTTTGAATTGCTTGGATTCCCTAAACCCTTCCAAGCATATGATTAGCTATGAAATCATTGAGATAATCGGAATGATGGAAACTACTAAGGAATACTTATATTGTGATGCAATTGAATTCTAAAAATCCTTATATTTTGGTATTCATGGAGTACTTTTGAAGCTTTCACCAAAACACAGGGCTACGAATTGAACCCAATGATTAATGTTGTGTTTTTCTGTAACTCTACCATCATGTAATGATTGTCGCTCTGCCTTTTTAAGCGGCTGGCGCTGGTTGAACGGGAAAGTCTTTTATGAACCTAGGTGAGCTGCACCTAGGCTCATTACCGCTAGATGCGCCTCAAGATTCGGACGTACACGATACCTACCTGCTATATGTGAGAAACCTGAGAAATCATCACGAATCGCTTAATCGATCGGACGGCAGACGTCCTAGGTGCAGCGTGCAGAAAAACCGCGTCCCTGGTTGAACATGTATTATCGTTCATTGTACTTCTCTACCCACCTGAAATTTTCGTTGTCTATCATCGAAGAAGATCAGCCGTTGCACCTCATGCTCAAAGTGCAGGTGCTCGCGAAAAAGTCCAGCACGAGAATTCCTGGAAGTCTTTTATAGGAGTACGTACTTCTCTAACTGTCAAGCTAACCTGCACAAGTGTGCAGCACCCAAGTAAATAAGCCATCGCAGCTATCTCCCATTTTGCACCGGATTTTTGGAAACCACAGATCAACGTATCTCCTCATTGGCTCACCACCTGTCGATAGGCAGCTCACGCACGACGATGCGACCATCGTGCCGACCGCGAGACCACGGCGAGAGGCATAAAAACAACCGATCCCGAGATGGGCAGGCATATCGGCGTACGCACGCAGCCCGGTGAGACCGGGTGGAGTGGGGAGCGGCCGCGTCGGATTTATAGGCGACGTGGAGAGGGAGCGAGAAGGAATCCATGACTTGGGGGGTGTCGTTGTTGATTCCTTCAAAGTGTGAAGGGCCCACCTGCCAGTGAATCTTTGGCTACCTCTGAAATGTGGGACCCCTATGATTTGCTTGTTGATTTGTCCCCCTCCTGTTCGTGGTCGTAGTTCATCGAATCCCGTGGAATCTCTCTATAGGCCTACTATAGGCTGCGGCCTTGAGGCTGCGTTTAGTTACTTGGATGTAAAGTTTTTAAAGTATATGGACACACATTTGAGATTGTGATTAAGGAAGTGTTCTCCTCTCTGTTTTTCGTCTGACATCACCGTCCTGCTGCCGATTATAGTATTTTGAGTTTACAGTGGATTTGGCCTCTCCCCTCATTTGCTGAATCTTATGAAAATGTTTTAGCTGTTTGCTCCTGACAGAACAGTGTGACCTATCATGTGAAACGCGAGCGCAATTGTACTGTACTATCATGTGAAACGGAGTATTTCCTATTTCAAACCGTATTACCTGCCAACCGTTTCATGGTGTCAGGGGTACGCGATCCGAGGAGGTCATATATTCAGAAAGTATTTTCTACACCTAGGTGCCATGGCACCTAGGTGTATGCATGTAATGCAAACAGTTATATAAAAATTACATAAAATTTTATAAGATAGTCCATGATAATATAAGATACTATGCAAACATGCAAGTCTAAATTCGATCGATATATGAAGAAACAAAAATAACAAATTTTATCTGCACTGTACGGGTACTATTCACTGTCTGATTTTATTATTTTTGTTTCTCTAGTTGTAGATCAAATTTAGTCTTGCATGTTTGTGTATAGACTTGTATCATAACAAACGATGTTACTAATTTTTTTCAATTTTTCTATAACTATTTGAGTTACATGCAAATGATAGGTGCCATGGCACCTAGGTGTAGAAAATCCATGTCCGTCGTATATTGTACTCATTGAGCACTAGTATGGCGTATCGTAACGTTGAGCTTCATTTAGAAATCAGAATGTACAGAAAAAAAGAGTTCGCTGCCTGTGATTCAGTTCTGAATCTGATCGAGCTCACCTGCATCTGTGGTCGAGCGTTGGTTCGTTTCGTAATTTATTGCAGCTTGAATTTTGATGACAGCTGTTACTGTTTCTGGACCCTTCGAGATGGCGATTGCTCGAGCTCGCTACGTCAACAGGAGGGCCGTTGAATTTACCCATTTTCCACGCTTGCGTACGTACGTTGCGGCGGAGGAATCGGCTTGCTCTTGTTTTCTTTTTTTAAAAAACGCAGATATATTGTTTTTTTACTCCGTACCTCTGATCCAACTAACCGTATGCTGTATAGTGTATATACAGTTCTTATCTTAATCAGGAACACGGAAATGTCGCCGTCGTGATAGGGGGGCCGAGAAATCGAAATGCTCGAGAGGTGGGGGTGGTACGTCGTGTGGTACCGTGCTGTATTGTTTTTAGTTTTCCACGTTCTCATGATCGCCTCCTGGGCAGCCGGCTTCTATCTGTGGAGAAAGCACCACGGAGGGGAACGTGCGGAGAGGGAGGGCGCGGATGATCAACGGCGAGCCGCGAGCCGCACGGGAAGCGCGGCACATGCAGATGTAGGCAATGGCGCACGGCGGAACGGCCTGAACCGCGCGGAGAACGACGCGACGCTCTCCGTCTCTCCGTGTCCCTTCCGTCCGAGAAGCCACTACCGCACGGTGCGCGCGGGGATGCAGGACGAACGGGGCGCGCGGGGATGGCAGCTGGGGAGTGCAGGCCGCAGTCCGCAGGGCATGCGGTCATAATAGGCCGTTCGCAGAAGGGTAGGGAAGGCCTTTCCATGGCTCATCTGTCACTTGGGGGTTGAACTAGGCCTACTTTGAGATTGGGCCTCGGCCATACGCTCATTACCCGGCCTTCTGTTTAGAGTTCAGATTTCAGTTCAGTTGGTTTAACTGTACGATTCTTGGGACATTTTTCGGCCGAAAAGTCCAAAAACTAAGAGTTGTTTTGGGGCTTCAGCTGCGGTTTGAACTGGCCTAGTAGCTTGCCGCGGGCTAGGACCCGTGTGTCACGTCGTCAATAAAAATGAACTTCCCCAAAACTTGTAGTACTAAAAAAATATACATTTTCGGGGAGCAGACCCTCGTGTCTCCCAGGCGCAGGCGACATGAGAGGTGAAACCCAAGCGCCGCCGCCTCCCCCTTCCCCCCCTCTTCCCCACATTGCCACTGCTGGAGCTAGGATGGCAACGACGGGCTTTTTTGTGGCGACGCTCAACCTCAGACACGGGAGAGGCGACGCGACGCTCGGCGATGGGGGAGTTGGTGGTGGTAAGCCCTCCTGGCGAGGAAGGAGGCGGATCCGACCCCCATGGGCCACCCTAGGCTGGATCTGGGCGAGGCGCAATTGTGGCGGCGTGGTGAATTGCTCGGCTACTTGGCGACGGTGGGAGCAGAGGGGTGTGGAGTGGCGCCGGCACTGCGCGGGGAGGCTGGTGCGGAGCATGAAGGTGCGATCGGCGGGCCGACGCAGCGCGTGGAGGCGTGGCCAACAGCGACAAGAGGCCACTGTGGCCAGGAGGTGCAGCCGGCGACTGTGCGAAGAGCGGGCGGACACGTAGAGGCACGACTATAGGGGGCGTCGGTGCAGCGGTGTCCATGCGTCAACGAAGGATGGTCGATGGTGGAGCAATGGAGTGTTAGCTATGGATCTACAAGGGGAGGGCTACCCGGCGTAAACCCAGCCCGGTCTTGGCCGAGCCACCAACGATGGTGCTTCGGGTGTAGTCTTATCTCTTAGAGGTGTTGTCGAGCCATCCCCTTCCTCTAATTAGGCTGCCACGTGAAAACCTTGTCTTGGTTCTCTTTAAGACCTTGACGGAGAGGGGCATCGGTGCTCATCGTTGCTCTTCTCCCTAGAGATGTCGTCTAGGAAGCCCCCTTGCCAAAACTCCTCTCAAGCAGCTGGTGCAAGCTCGCTCTAGATGCCTTGTGCTCTTGCGATGCTCTAGGTTATGGAAGTTGACCACGTTGGCGGGCCTTAGCGGGGAGAGCAGTTCTTTCTTCTCTCTCACCCTCTCCCCCTCAATCTCAAATACGTGGCTAGAGTTGAGTTCGGTGGTCAACTGTAGGGTTTGGTTTTGCACGGTCTTGGCTGTAGTTTCCTTGTTGGTCTAGTTGCGACCGATCACGCTTTGCGATGGTCGGTTCAGTGCAAGCCTTCTCCTGGACTGTGTGTATCTGTTGTCGGTGCGTGGTGGTGGAATTTTTTTTTCTTCCCTTTCTTGGCTACTGTCTTCCAAGATACTAGCCTTGTACTACTATTCAATGAATCATCGAGTTGTCTAGTGCTGATCGTTAAAAAAAAAAATTATAGTACTACTAGTACAAGCTAGTTTCTCCATAGCAGGATACTTTGGACCATCTCGCAGCGATTCTCCCAAATGGCATATGCCGAGCTCCACGTTAACATCATAATGACCTAAATACTGATACAAACAGGACACGTCTAAACATGTACAAGAAAGCATAAAAGACTGAATACCTAAAGAAAAGCATAAAAGATTGAAAGCCACAAAAATCCATACAGATGCAAATGCAGAGAAGAAAGGAAGCAAATATCAAAAGAAAGCCACAACCACCATGGGCTGAAGTGCCACCACGCCCACACGACTGACTGCCTCAGCTTATATATGCACACTTCACAAAACACTTTCCCCAAACGGACACGATCGATATGATCCTACTACACCAACTGGCCCGCCGCGGCTTGCTCCGGCGACTTTCTGGGCTCCACGCGAGCCGTCTCCGCCGCCGACTTGGCCCTGACGCGGCGCTGGCCTTCGTCCTCGTCCACGTACCCGAACCCGCCGTGGCACGACGGGTCCATGCCTTCCATCTCTGTCGAGGTCGAGACGCGGAGCAGCCCGAACCTGTGCAGCACGTAGAAGAGCGTCCCCATGGTGGCGCTGACCCACCCGACGATCACCAGGATCTGCACGATGTGCGCCGCGAGAAGCCTCCCGCCGCCGCCCATGAACAGCCCGTACGGCCTCCCCGGCACCCCGTAGATCAGCTCGACGTACTCCTTGCGCGCGAACAGCGCGGTGAAGATGATCCCCCACGCGCCGCACCCGCCGTGCAGCTGCGTCGCCTCCAGCGGGTCGTCGAACTTGAGCATCAGCGCCAGCTTGTTGCAGCCGATGAGGACCCACGCCGACACGAACCCGCAGATCACCGACGCCCACGGGTCGACCACGGAGCAGCCCGCGGTGATCGCGGCGAAGCCGCCGAGGAGACCGTTGCAGACGTCGGTCACGTTCCAGTGCCCCGTCAGCCATCTCTTGCCGTAGAGCGTCGTCAGCGCGGCGACGCTGCCCGCCAGCGACGTCGTCACGGCGGTGCGGCCCACCGCCGACCACTGCCCGTCGATCGTGCCCGACTCGCCGTAGATCTTGGAGATGGTGGTGAAGGACCCCGGGTTGAAGCCGAACCACCCGAACCACAGCAGGAAGGTGCCGAGCACGACCAGTGAGGCGCTGTGCCCTTTCATCGCCACCGTGCGGCCGGCGGCGTCGAAGCGCCCGATGCGGGGGCCCTCGATGAAGGCACCCCACAGGCCAGCAATGCCACCGACCAGATGGACGACGCCGGAGCCGGCGAAGTCGATGACGCCCGACTTGAACAGCAACGGACCCGTCAACCGGCCGGCCGAGGCCCACCCGTCGGTGGACCAGAACCAGCGCGACACCACCGGGTACACGAACCCGGTGAGGAAGGCGGAGTAGATGAGATACGCGCTGAAGCGCGTCCGCTCGGCGATGGAACCGGACGTGATGCCGGCGGCGGCGATGGCGAAGGCCCACTGGAAGAGGAAGAAGTCGTAGTCGTACCCTGTCTGCGGCATGTGCTTCAGCCCGAAGAACTGCTTCCCGATGAAGCCCTTGGACGGCGTCCCGAACGCGAAGGCGAAGCCGAAGAGGTAGTAGAAGAGCGCGCCGGCGGCGGCGTCGAGCACGTTGGTGAGCATGATGTTCATGGAGTTCTTGGCGCGGACGGAGCCCGCGCAGAGCATGGCGAACCCGAGCTGCATGGCGAACACGAGGTAGGCCGAGAAGAGCAGGTACGTCGCGTCCACCGCGGAGGAGGTGTCCGTGAACCTGTTGCAGATGTAGTTGGCCGCGTCGGTGGAGTTCGCCGCGCCGCCGAGCAGCGGCCCGAGGCTGTCCAAGCACGTCGCCATGGTGTGTCTCTGTGTCACTAGCCAAGTGTGGCAAGGTTTTGTGCTGCTTCTTGCTAGGGTTTAGGAACTAATGGAGGTTTTGGTGTGTGATTCTTTGAAGTAGACGAGAGAATGAGATGCTGGACTATTTATAGGGGCAGAACACATTGGAATCCATGGTTGATGGTTGTTTTTAATTGGATGATTCATGATCACAGACAGCGGGAAATGCAAAACCGAGGTGCGCGTGGATGCATGTATACTGTTTTGGATTCCTTCTAACATCACATATACTAGTGCCTGAAAACCTTTTTTTTTTCTTTTTTGCCAACTGCAATGAGTTGATTAATTTTTTTAGTGGCAGCAACCAATCTTTTCATCCAACAGGTGTGATGAGTAAAAGAACGAGCAGTTCACCTCTATTAATGAATGATTGAATATTACTGAGATAATTTTATCATCCTTAAGAAGATATTGCAGATACCATTTTTTAATGTAAAATTTGGTACATACAATTACTTTTTTTAGTGAATTAAATTTCTCTTGAAATAAAGGTACGCTGCAATTTTATTTTATTTTATTTTGAAATTTCACAAAACAAGATTTTTAACTGATATTGATATCATATTTAGTTGCATGTATAGGTTGGTTCATTCATAAATTTAAGTTCATTGAGAAAGACATGTGATTCACTTATCTTCAAAAATTGTCAGTGATGATTTAATTTGTTACCTAGATGTCTCGGCGCTGGTGTTGTAAGACTGTTAAAATTATCCCAATAGGTTTACACTTGTTTTGCGACAGTGATATTTGTTTTGTTTTTACTTAAGTATTGTCTTGACTTTTGATGATGAGCGACTCAACTAGCCTGAGTTCCCGCTTTGCTCAGAAAGTTTCAGACATCAGTAATTTATGCTGGGTTGGGAGTATCCTACAGATCCAAGCAAGGTCACATACGCAAGATGCCAGATTCAACTAAGATCCAATGTCACTATCAGAAAGTCGTGTTGTTGCCATCACAGCTAAGATTCTTTTATGCATTCAACATTTTTTAAAGGAAGATTCAGAAATGTTCTTGTTATTATATCGTCTGAAGAATCGCATTTTGTCAACTTCAAGTATTACAGGTTTTAATCTGGTATCTCCTCGCATCCTTGCACGAGGTAGTTGCTTGTCGTCACGTCCGACTATACGCATACTGTTGTGTCATGAAGTTGCATATATACAACCATATACTTGTATGCGTAATATCCATTGACTTTGTTGATTAACTGTTTAAGTTCTTCAGGCATGCATGTAAACCCAGCAGCGGATAGGTCGTACCTAGCAGAACATGGCGACAAAACTCATCAATCGAGATGGTATATGATGTGGGCAATGCGTACTTAGCGAACAATTAGATATTCGATAAGGTTATTGGCACAAACGGAGATAAACCCATTTGCTTCCATACCATACCGGCGGCTTCTGTCTTGGAAGAACCTTGTGATTAATTTGCCTCCCTGAAGAACTCGTGTCTGACTGAAACCATGTAATCAACAGGTAGTCCATGCTAAACCTGCTTGCTGACTACTGAGTACTCTGTAATTGTCAATCAGATCTCTGTGTTGGTCTGGCTACATTAACCTGTACGATATTTTCACTGAAACTATATGTTTTAACTCACTGCAAATTTATGTTGTTTGTCTTCAGAAATGAGGGTGTCAACATAGATTAACCATGTATTCTTACTTCTTGGCATAGCAGTAGGTAATTTCTTCCAGTAGAATAAATTCAGATGATGAAGCAATTCCTTAGGTCAAAACTCTGACAAGACTGGATAAGATGTGGTGGATAGGGACGCAATTGCTTCTTCCTTGCAAGTATGACTTGCAGATGCTGCGTATCTAATTTTTACACTCTGGAGATAGATCACGCTGATGCGATTAAATACCTATTGTTTTATACTTTTGTCGTGCCTGCTACCACACCTGTATGCATATCAGAAGGTTGACCTTCAGAAGTTCAGAGAATGGACGGATCTCTAGTAAACGAATCGCCATTGGACGGAAACGAGTGTTTCTTATTAGCAAATTGCAAACCGGGTGTCCTCAGCGAGACGTTGATGTCTAGTGACAAATAGTTTTCACGGATGAGATAAACTAGTCTTCTCGGCTCCAGGGATCAAATGTCAATAAACGCCACCGTAAAAGATTTTTTTTTCTTTTCTTACCCAAATGCTACTCTTGACTTATTGATAAACCAATGTACAGCAATTATACTGCTCGTTAAGTATATGAGATATACTAGTCACGGTTTCTACCTTCTGCCGCAGCTGATTTGGGGACCTCTCTACGTTACTGTTGTATGTGTATTTCAGTCACCGCTGAACTTATCTGAAGCTTTGTAATGCTTTTCTGAAACTTTTCACGGGCTTTGTAATTGATGGAGGCCCAATTTCAGGCCCATTTGAACTACACTTATCTTTGGTCTTGCTCACAGCTGGGCCACATCTGTTCATATGTAGTATATTTTTTCCACCTCGGATATCTGGACACAGATTCAGTGACATTGCCCCGTGACATTCTCGGTGACATTGGTACACATGTCAGTGACTCAATGTCACCGAGAATGTTACGGGGGAATATCACCGAATCCCAATCCCGGATATCTGCAGCGCGCGCGAGAGAGGAACAGAGCAACTCGCCAACTCGTGGACGTCAACAAGCCGATGACGATAACGCAAAGCAGCCTCTGTTCGCATCGGCGATGACGCGAAGCCACAAACCGCGAACGCGACCGATGCATCGCCGGATGCGGCCGCGAGCCGAGGGCGCAACGCCCCAACGCTTACGTCCACCCGCGCGCACGGAGTCGTGGCCCTGGTCACTCCACCACAGCTGCACGGCTGGGCGGTTGGCCGGTTGCGCAGCAGCTGGTTAAAATAGGCTGCACGGCGGCATCATTCAAGGCGTTGGAGTACGTAGACAAACAGGCTTCCGGTCAAGATCCGTTAGCTGAGTGGAGCTCCCTGGTCAGGTGTACAATCTTGTGCGGCTATCCTAGACAGCGAGATAACTTAACCGGTTAAAAAATGATGTCAAACATAATACTGACATTGAACAAAACAGCTGGTTACCAAAAAAAAAACACCTTAATTGGCTAGACATGGTAATTTAACCCTGCGCATCAAAGCAAAGAACCATGGCAACTACTACTCCACAGTCCACAGTCCACACATGTCTCAGGCAGAGGCAGGCGACGACAAAGAGTACAGCAGCGTATTCAAGCTGGGAGGCGACAGCCGACAGGCAAGGGTGCTGCGAAGAAACAGTAGCTCCTGCAAACCGTGAGGACCGGGGTAATGCAGCCATGCAGGGTCTGCGGGTGGCACAAAAGCTACCAGCAGCACGAATGCGCTGGGAACGGGGAGGGCACCACAGCACCATTCGTGCTCAGCCTCAGCAGCAGCAGCAGCACAACTCGCAACGATATCCACACAAACAGAGTGCCCGGCCAAAACCACAGAAAAATCAGGGGAAAAAAAAATCTCATGCTGATCCAGTGATCCTCCTGCCGGCCGGCTGCCAGAGATGAGAGATGCAAGGTATGGTATTCATTCATTCAGTCAGTCAAAAGGCACTCACTGAATGTGAGTGAATGCACACCGAGAGAGAGAGAGAGGCATGAACAGCCACAGGACGAGTCAAAGTAAAGCAAGCAACTTCACTCGCTCACATGCTGCAACAACCGCACTTTCGGTGGCTTAAGTGAATAATAGTAGGCCGGACCACCTGCTTCTAGGGCAGCAAGACGCCCGGGCGGCCGGCCATGGCTGCCTGATCACAGGTTCAGAAACCACCACTGCCACACGCACACACACGCGCAGCTACTAGCTAGAGTCGCCGACCGACCCATCCATGGCTAGTTGCCATGGACCATGCGTCCAACGAACCATCAATTCCGAGCTCTCAACCTAGTGCTCGATCCACTAGCTCGGGGGAACCAAATAGCTGCTACTACCATCCAAGGATTCGGTATATTCTCTTTTGTACCATGCCCCCATTTTCCCTCTTGCCTGAATGAAACGGATTGTGTGGCTAGTAAGGCTGTGTTTAGTTAACGCTAAAATTGGAAGTTTGGTTGAAATTGGAACGATGTAATGAAAAAGTTGAAAGTTTATGTGTGTAGAGAAGTTTTAATGTAATAGAAAAATTGAAAGTTTGAAGAAATATTTTGAAACTAAACACGGCGTAAATAGTGTTGCTATCGGTGCGAGTAAAGACGCTGCAGATAGCGACTGACAGGCAAATCAATGAATTGGCCATTTTTCATGCATCACCATCTCATAATTTTATTTCGTGTGATCCAATCCACTTATCACTCACTGATCTATGTGCAATGAACTAAGTCCAAAAAATATCTGGGTAGCTGCACTTTGGTTTGTTTGATTTGTAAGTACCTAACTTCTAATTCATCCATTGGAACAATTATAATGTTTTTAAGCAGCGATAACAGTGCGATAGAGTTATGGTTACATGACTCCAACTTATAGAATCTAAATCCTACCCCCTCTGTCCCGTTAAAAACGAATCTAGGATCGGATGTAACATACATATGTCCAGATTCATAATACTAACTAGGATGTGTCACATCCGGTACTAGTTTGGTTTTAATGGGACGGAAGGAGTTGGACAACATACTCACATATTAGTTCATTTTCAATGAAAATTTAGTGGGACCAAGTAATTGTTGTCAGTTACTCCCTCTCTCCCATAAAAACCAAACTAGTACTGAATGTGATATATTTGTCAAGATTCATTGTATTATAATATGTCACATCCAGTTTTAGATTCGTTTTTTGGGACATAGTGAGTATGTCTCTTTATGCTTGTGTTATGGACGCACTAGCTTGTGTATATGTGCGTTCCAAGTAATCGCAGAAAACAATTTTGAATACTTTTGATTTCTCTTAACCGGAATCTCACCAATTTTTAAGTACCATCATAAAATGGCACTTCCGCTCTAAAGTTATGACGACATTATATTTTATTTTAAGCATTGGCCCAAAATACACCAAATGACTAACCATGTGCACTGAAAAAGGTGTCATATTAACATTATAATGCTGTGAAATATCTCCTGAGGCACTTATTAGCCCCATTACTCATTTTTTAATAAAATAATTCAAATCTTTAAGCTGATGTTGAACTAGTTTGGCTATGTTTGGCTTTTTTGGAGACTCAAGGTGTGATTGGTTAGGGATGGTAAAACTTTACATAGTAAAAACATTATTGCATATTTTAGATTTTCTTTTCAAAAAGAAAATAGTTCATATTGCATCAGGGAAATTTGGTAACCAATGAAAACAACCAATTCCTTCAAAACAGGCTAGAGTATCGCGTCTATAGCTTTGAGATTTTGTATTTTATTCAATATAGAAATTTGGTTGCACCAAGAAAATTATATAAAAAACAACCAAAGTATTAATATTTTTTATTTTATACTTTGAAGATTTTGGTTCAAAAGAATAGTGGAAAACCCTGATGGAAAGCTGAAAGCGAAGTCCCGCTAATACCGAGTATTCGAGTCTCACTTCTTTATTATTCTAAAAAAACCTATTATCCACACCACTATAATTGACATGGCATAATTAACCGTATAACAATGCTTTTATGTTGATATACTGAAATGCCATAATCCTTGTCGCACCAATTTTTTTCACGGCACAACAGTATTATCTTACGATACCATTTATAGTTGTGTTGTTGTAAATGTTCCCAACCGTACATAACGTGTAGAAGGGTTTATCTCAAAATTTGTTTAGAAAATACGTTCAGAAAATAAAATTTTCCACTGCCTTCGCCCGAGAGAAGGAAAATCAAATGCACCTACAAAGAGAAACGGCGCAGGAAATGAAAACAAAAGACAATTAATGGAGTCTAGTGGCGCCGGTCAAAGAGAGCATTCAAAGTGGATTGCACTCGGAGGAATAAACAAGAATACTTTGAACAGCCCCTGCATTGACCGGTTTTTGGGGCTACTGAATAACCACTAGCCTACTCAGGGGCTAGATGCCCCTGCCCCCTCGCACACCATTTTTTTTTTACACGCAGAGAAGAAGACATTATCACATTAGGCACGGGCTTAATTATCTAGCAACAAATTAGCTACAGAATGAGGCTAAGCGCAGTCACCGAACTAATCAGGAAGCGAATTAGTCACCGAATTCGGCGAGGGAGAGAGATCGATCGACGACGACGAGACAGACGTCAAGATGAATCGAACTTGTAGTACTTGTCGACGGCGGCGAGGACGTCCCAGGTGCAGCTTAGCCCCTTGGGGAAGACGACGAGGTCGCCGGCGCCGAACTCCACGCACTCCGACGAGCCCTTGATGTGCGCCCTCACCTTCCCCTTCACCAGGTAGCACGTCTCCCGCGCGTCGAACTTCACCGGGAACTTCCCCGTCGGGCACCCCCACCTGCGCACGCACGCACGCACGCACCCACCCACGCTCAATTAAACACGTACGCCATGAAGGAGCAGGAAATGGACAGCGATCGATCGGCACTGTGGCGACTCACTTGGGCCAGGACTTGACGCCTAGCTGGAGCAGGCGCGACTCCGGCGGGTTGCGCTCCACGGCGATGGAGAGGGTGCCGCCGCCGCCGGGAGGGTCCGTGTCCATGGTGTCCGGGTTTGAGCTCGAGGCCATGAGCTCGCGCGCGAGGTCGAGGAGGAGAGGAGGGAGACCGGGAGAGGGTGAGCAGTAGCTTGCAGTTAGGAGTAGGAGGAATGAGTTAAGGAGGGTTGTGTCAGTTTGGGAGGTGAGATGATGAGTTCTTCTACTTCTAGTTCTCGCGAGGGGGGAAGGCTCCAAGAGAGGGCAGTTGGACTGGTGGCTTTCCTGTATCAAAACAAGGGCAAGAGGAATCTCCTTCTCTTCATGTTTTTAATATATACAAGTGTGTGCAATAATATTATATTATTTTTACCCAGCATGTGTATATCATTTGGGACAAGTCAATATTATACATATTCTTTTCTGAATGGAAAGTTGGAAACAAGTCAATTTTATCCTCTTCCTATGAGGCCAAAATAGCTCTCTGTTGCTTACTATCTCTGTTCTAAAATATACTCTATCTGTCTTAAAATATAAGTATTTTTAGTGATAAATCTGAAGATGAGTTATCCAGATTCATACTCTCTTTATCCCAAAATATAAGAACCAATGATTGGATCTAATATTCCGTGGTACTACGAATCTAGACAGGCTGTCCAGATTCATCCTGTCCAAATTAATAGTCCTAAAGAATATCTCATTCAATCCTAACTTCTTATATTTTAAGACGGATGTAATAACTAAAAGTTTTTATATTTTGGGATGGAAGTAGTAAAAGATTTTGCCTATGTTATTAGATGGACAAAATCCCTTATATTTTAGAATGGCGATATTACCTTTTATGAGAGAATTTTCTCTTATTTGTACTCTTCATCTAAAATATAAGTATTTTTAGATATGTGTAGAGATACATAGCCAGAAATATTTATATTCTAAACCGGAGGGAGTAGTAGTATTTTGATATTTGTATCAAAATTAGCATTAAACACATATCCATGACACGAACATATACTTTGGTTTTTTTTTTAATAAAACTTGTTTGGAAATGAGATATATTATGTTTTTCTAACATTTTTTGTGCCTGCTTGATTGCTCCCGTACAACTGTTTGCTACATGAAACAGCAATGCCATAGCTTGCTGTTGCAGACTAATAAGCTGCGGTCAGACAGCCAAGAGCCATGGTGCATTAACTTTGCGCAAATAAGATAGTGAAAAATGAAGTTATTTTGGAACCAAGGGAATATTATTGAAAAGGAAATATTCATACAACAACTTTATAGATCTACAAATTATGTATCCACAACATTTACCTACTGTTGTTTTAAGGCCCAACCCTACTTGTCAATGTGATAGCAAACATAAGTGTATTCTATACTCCTATATTGGTAATACTTATCAAATTTGATTTTTTCACAAACATGTGGCTTTTGACTCTTTAAGTTTTAAGTTTAGAGATATAAATGCGAACCACTCTGAATGTATAACTTTTGTTAGGTACATTACAATGTAAAATGACACTTTTATGTTGCATAATTAGATATTTTAAATGTTTTGCGTTATTATTAAAAGTTGATCATTCAATAAGAGGAGTAATGCGACATCTTATCTACCTGTTCTATCCTTGTCCTATCCAATCTTTTTCTCTTTACCTAAAACTATGTACCTCTTTGAACTTGTGGCTCCAACCACCTCCAAACCATTCAGTTCTTAAACGAATTGGCGAGCCGCCAAATTCAATAAATAGAGCAGAAAATATTGAACAAGGTAAAAAGAAAATAAAAACTATGTACAACTATTCCTGGTTGCCCGGGCTAACGACTAGGGTAGCCATTGAACTTGGTCCATAACCATTTAGTTGGATAAAGTTGAATTTGATTCCTAACACATTCTATTATGCAACCGGTCTAGCAATGATATATTATGGCAATCGGTCTAGCAAGTATCGTTGTTTGACCGATGAAACTTTACACATTATTTCGTCGATCAATCATTGCATATACTACATTACCCCTAGTCAATCAATGGTGTCTTTCGTGTTTGTAAGATATGTTGCATATTATGTATGTATGTAATGTTTTTCCTTTTTACTTTAAACTGAATGTTCCTTGTCTAATTAAATAAAGCATGCTTGCAACTTAGTACAATATATTTATATCTATTGAAAATTTGGTTGTGGGGCGGATAACAAGTGGTCAATTCTCATGGAGGCCACACCGTTCATCGCACATGAAAAGAAAAACCGTCGTCGTATGAAACACATGCTTAGACAGCTTAGTGAACATTACATAAATAAACAGAGACATACAGTATCAGAGATAATTGTTGAGCTCGGGGGGCAAAGAAACAACTCTCAGCCGGCTGCAAACTTGAAAGCAACCACCACCGAATTTGTCACGAGAAGAACGAGACCCACCGACCACACACCACAAATCACACACCACGCCACCACCGGAGAAGCGGTCAAAACAGCTAGAGCTCGCGATCAACCGCGAGACGCGCGACGACGAAGGGGTTAAAACCCCGCCGTCCCTATCCGCTTCGCTGACGTGGCGCCTCGGGCGGGGCCCACCATACGACCAGGCCATTGACCGCCCGCCCCCGCCGGCCCGGGATCCCGTGCGGCGACAGGCCACATGGCCTCCTTCCTTCCTTCCCCCCGCCCGTGCGGGCGGGACACGTGCGGCGGACGGGACCGCGAGATGCGATCGGACGGCTGGCTTGGCTGGCGCGGCAGCGGGGCCCTCTGCCGGGCGAACTGGCCGATGCGCGGATGGACGGGGGCGATGCCGTACGCCGTGCTCCCCGAAACATGTGGGGCCAGTGGGCGCGCGACGCGTGGGCGGCGCCGGCGCAGCTGCCGGAGGGCGCGGATCGTTTGTGCTTTTCTCGCGGCGGCAGCGTGACACAAGACGACAGAGAGTCAAACAGGGCGTGGATCGCGCTTCAGCTTTGAGTTTGCAAATGAAATCGTAGAATCTGGTATGATTCGGTACAATACGACGGAATTCGAGTTAAAACAACGAAACACGAAATGCCCGCTTTTTGTAACAAACTGTTTGTCGGGTTTAGGAGGGGCCTAATCAGGAAAATTGCAGGGTCCATTACAACAAGCCAACAATACGCCAGATAATGGCCTACCCGCGGCACCATGGCAGTTCTCCCCTCTGAAGAGAAACTGGTTGAACAACCAATTCTTTATTACAGTATCTTTTGTCAACATGCTAATGCAATGCTACATTAGGGTGTTTTAGTTCCTGAAAAAAAGTTAGAAATTCGAAGAAAGTTAGGAGTTTAGAAAAAAAAGTTAAAAGTTTATGTGTGTAGAAATTTTTTTATGTGATATAATGTGATGGAAAATTGGGAATAGGGGGAAAACTAAACACGGCCTTGGTATCTGGATTCCAAATCTTTCAGGTAAAATTGTTTGTTCACACAGATGAGGGAGTCAGCTACTAGGTTGCAGCAGTAAGAAACGGGGAATTTAACTATTTGCCACTTTTAGGTTTGGTAATTGTTCAAATGCCCCTCTTAGGTTTGCATTTAATAATATGACATTGGAGAGAGAAGCTTTTCTATTTTTTTTTGCCACTTTTCGCACTGTACACCGCCACATGGGCTTGCCAGCGTGGAATTGCACGTGAAATGACCATTATACCCCCACATCTAGAACCCTAAATCAGCCTTAACCTCTCCCTGTCTCTCCCGATTGATTGTATAATTCATTTGACTGATATATAACAAACAATATTTAAGTAATATAGAGCTACAACAGAGACCATACATATATAGGACTGCACACATATATATATATATACAAGGATTAATATTTTCAACATAAATATGCATGCATATATCTCAACAAACTGAACATGCACACAAATCGAAATAACAAGCGATACATATAGCAGAAGCGCCTCAATTCATCACATCCCATCCAATATCTTAATTCATCAGCCATACAATTCATAGGTTCATTGCAGGCCACACATCATTACAAAAGCAGATTGTTGAGATATATGTATGCATATTTATGCTGAAAATATTAATCCTTGTATATATATGTGTGCAGTCCAATATATGTATGGTCTCTGTTGTAGCTCTATATTACTAAATATTGGTTGATATATATCAGTCAAATGAATTATACAATCAATCGGGAGAGACAGGGAGAGGTTAAATCGGGAGAGACAGGGAGAGGTTAAGGCTGATTTAGGGTTCTGGATGCAGGGTTATAATGGTCATTTCACGTGCAATTCCACGCTGGCAAGCCCATGTGGCGGTGTACAGTGGGAAATGTGGCAAAAAATTAGAAAAGCTTCTCTCTCCAATGGCATATTATTAACTGAAAACCTAAGAGGGGTATTTGAACAATTGCCAAACCGAAAAGTGGCAAATAGTTAAATTCCCCGTAAGAAACAAGCAATCCCACAGAAGTGAAGAATCGCGTCACAGAACTCAGAAGCTATAAGTGGTAACAGAAACATAGCACGGATCAAACTTCAAGTTTCAAGCAGGTACTGTCAATTAGACGCTACAGTGACGTTTTGGTTGAACCTTGAAAGATTTCCAGCATTGCAAGTTCACAAAACAACAGATCAGCGGCAACGCTGGAGCCAAGAACGAGGACCAGCTGCTGGCGGATAAACAGTTCACGCAAGTGGTAGATCTTGGAAACAAGAAATGGAATGATACCACAACTTGACGTTTCTCCCTTGGTAGCAATCTAACAATCAATCAGGCAACCTGCAGTCTAATGCAGCAGCCAAGTGAACGTGAAAACAGTCTCGTCTTTCATTTTCACCTCGTCTAGCCAAATATCAGAGGACGGAATATCTGAAAATTTATTTAAACCACTTTTCTGGATGACAAATTCAACTGATGGACAAATCAGAAATAATATTCAATAGCACATTCAATGCGATAATCATCACTTTTTCGCGGGGCCAATAGGATAATCAATATAGACAAATTCTAAATTGCAGATCTTGTTGACATTGTTTCAGTCAGTTAGAAGCAAAGACATGCAATCTCATATGGAAACAATCATTGCTTGAACACTCTCGCTTCAGAACTCTAGATGGCATAGCCTCATGGTAAACAAAATGAGGGCTGTTTTTAGGCTACTTGCAAGTTAGAACTAATTTCAAGAGAAATTGATCAAATCTAACATAGGATCCCCAAACTTTTTTTTGTTGTGAAGTGGAGATAGCCACTACCAGTACTACCAAACAGTTTGTCAAATCTATTAAATTGGCATCAAATCATCCCCAACTGTAGCACAATTCAACCCAACAGCAGTTTGGTACTCTTGAAAGACTAATCAACAATCAGAAGCAGCTTGTTGACTCATGAACGCACTTTACACCCAACATCAACACCTTCTAGCTAGAACTAGCAATGTGACATGAGGCTGGTCCTTTCCCGACTGACTCCAACTAGTGCTCATGGGTTACAAACATAAAAGTATTTCCTCTGCAATTTCAGACAGAAATTTGCGTGGTAGAGACTTTTATTTAGGTTAATTCGCCGTGCTAATGGAGTTTCCACTGCAACGCCACTACTGATTGGATGAGGCTGCTAATTATCCCATTGCAACAGTACGTCTGGACCCTCCAGATATTCCTGTTGTGGAAAACTCTAGCAGGAAAAATCGAAGCCAATCGATCAATGTGACATCGACGTTACACCCACCTGCTTCCAACATCGCGCACATTGAAGCCAACATATATAAACAAAAATCTATCTTACGAATCAAAGCATAAACAGTACTACGAGAATTTAAGAGAACCTCGCAGAGATTGGTACCAATCAAGAGCCAAAAGCAACCAAACAATGCAGGCAAGGCATTGAGATTCAGAAACATCGGCAGCAAAAGGTACCCAGATTGATCTCAC
>CM020179.1:29658789-29702608 GCA_009805545.1 Oryza longistaminata | reverse complement strand
CGCCGCGCAGCTCAAAATAGGCCCGAACGATCGGAAGGGCAAAGGGGCTCAATTAGTACATCCGTTCACTCTCCTAAAAAGAAAAGGGAAAAAAATAAAATTAATCAAAAACGAAAAACCCGTGGCACATCGACGAAGGCGAGCGCATCAAATCCTGCCAGAACTCGGAGGGCACATAGCACATGGCTTGATATGGAGTCGATGGACGACCGCGTTCAGCACATCCAAGGCAAACCGCAGCGGCGCGCCCCACATACCGGGGCCCATCCTACCCCTCTCCGCCCTCGCGGCACCAGAAGTCCCCGCTCCTCCCCTTTCCCTTCCCCGCAGTGGTCCCGTAAAAACTAGCCATCGCCGCAGCCCCGCCGAGCCGGACCACGACGATGGACGACGACGCCATCACGGCGCTGATGGACATCCGACGACTCCCCCGCAGGCAGCGGGCGGGGACCGGCGCCGTTCTTCCTTCGAGACGAGGAGGACGCGGAGGTCTTCCCCGGCCACCGCGCGGCCCGCGCCAACGGGCCCGCGGGCCCCTCCCCTTCGCCGGCTTCTACAACTCCTTCGACGCGCCGAACCTTCGACGACACCACCTCGCCTGAGGCGCTTAACGGTAACGTGTGGGAAAGTGCTCTGTGGGGGGCTCTCCTGGAAGT
This sequence comes from Oryza longistaminata, assembly GCA_009805545.1. Lineage (NCBI taxonomy): Eukaryota > Viridiplantae > Streptophyta > Magnoliopsida > Poales > Poaceae > Oryza > Oryza longistaminata. Next base: position 29,701,952 of record CM020179.1, on the reverse strand, counting down.
TTGAGAGGCTGATCTGTTTCTATGGTGATGGATTCTTCTAGTTAGTTCGTCGGTAGATTTCCTTTTCAATGTATCTCGAGACGTCTCATGGGTTACAAACATAAAAGTATTTCCTCTGCAATTTCAGACAGAAATTTGCGTGGTAGAGACTTTTATTTAGGTTAATTCGCCGTGCTAATGGAGTTTCCACTGCAACGCCACTACTGATTGGATGAGGCTGCTAATTATCCCATTGCAACAGTACGTCTGGACCCTCCAGATATTCCTGTTGTGGAAAACTCTAGCAGGAAAAATCGAAGCCAATCGATCAATGTGACATCGACGTTACACCCACCTGCTTCCAACATCGCGCACATTGAAGCCAACATATATAAACAAAAATCTATCTTGTGAATCAAAGTACTACGAGAATTTAAGAAAACCTCGCAGAGATTGGTACCAATCAAGAGCCAAAAGCACTAACCAAGCAACCAACAATGCAGGCAAGGCATAGAGATTCAAAAACATCGGCAGCAAAAGGTACCCAGATTGATCTCACGACGTCTCGAGATACATGAAAAGAAATCTAACCGACGAACTAACTAGAAGAATCCATCACCATAGAGACAGATCAGCCTCTCAAACTTCCAGGAGAGCCCCCCACAAGAGCACCGGCCCCCACACGTTACCGTAAGCGCCTCAGGCGAGGTCGGTGTCGTCGAAGTCGGCGCCGTCGAAGGAGTTGTAGAAGCCGGCGAAGGGGAGGGGCCCGCGGGCCTCGTTGGCGCGGGCCGCGCGGTGGCCGGGGAAGACCTCCGCGTCCTCCTCGTCGTCGAGGAAGACGGCGCCCGCGCCGCTGCTGCGGGGGGAGTCGTCGATGTCCATCAGCGCCGTGATGGCGTCGTCGTCCATGTCGTGGTCGGCGGCGGAGGCTGCGGGATGGCTAGGGTTTTTACGGGACCACTGCGGGGAAGGAAGGGGAGGAGCGGGGTGGCGAGGGCGGAGAGGGGGAGGAGGGCCCGGTGGTGGGGCGCGCCCGCTGCGGTGCCTTGGATGGGGGCGACGCGTCGTCCTCGACTCCATATCAAGTTGTGCTTGTGCCCCCCGAGTTCTGGAGATTTGTGCGTCGCCTTCGTCGTGTGCCACGAGTTTTTTTGTTTTGTTTTTAATTTTATTTATTTATTTTCCCTTTTCTTTTTAGAGTGACGGCATCAATGAGCCGCTTTGCCTTCCGATCTCTGGGCCTATTTGGGCTGGCCGCGTCGCTAGGCCTTCTCCCCTGTATACTTTGACTCTCTCGACTATCGCCCGAGTATGATTCATATCCTCCAACCATAAAGCCAGGTATATCGACTCCTCCAACTATCAAAATCGGTGCAAACAATATCCCTAGGTGGTTTTGGAGGTGGTTTTTGCTGACGTGGCGCCGACGTGGCGGTTTTGACCGAGTCTTTGTCCTACGTGGCGCTTACGTGGCATTAGAATAAAAATAAAATTAAAAAAATACGTGGGACCCATATGTCATTCACATAAAAAATGGTATTGATAGCACGGATCAAACTTCAAGTTTCAAGCAGGTACTGTCAATTAGACGCTACAGTGACGTTTTGGTTGAACCTTGAAAGATTTCCAGCATTGCAAGTTCACAAAACAACAGATCAGCGGCAATGTTGGAGCCAAGAACGAGGACCAGCTGCTGGCGGATAAACAGTTCACGCAAGTGGTAGATCTCGGAAACAAGAAATGGAATGATACCACAACTTGACGTTTCTCCCTTGGTAGCAGTCTAACAATCAATCAGGCAACCTGCAGTCAAATGCAGCAGCCAAGTGAACGTGAAAACAGTCTCGTCTTTCATTTTCACCTCGTCTAGCCAAATATCAGAGGACGGAATATCTGAAAATTTATTTTCACCACTTTTCTGGATGACAAATTCAACTGATGGACAAATCAGAAATAATATTCAATAGCACATTCAATGCGATAATCACTTTTTCGCGGGGCCAATAGGATAATCAATATAGACAAATTCTAAATTGCAGATCTTGTTGACATTGTTTCAGTCAGTTAGAAGCAAAGACATGCAATCTCATATGGAAACAATCATTGCTTGAACACTCTCGCTTCAGAACTCTAGATGGCATAGCCTCATGGTAAACAAAATGAGGGCTGTTTTTAGGCTACTTGCAAGTTAGAACTAATTTCAAGAGAAATTGATCAAATCTACCATAGGATCCCCAAACTTTTTTTTGTTGTGAAGTGGAGATAGCCACTACCAGTACTACCAAACAGTTTGTCAAATCTATTAAATTGGCATCAAATCATCCCCAACTGTAGCACAATTCAACCCAATAGCAGTTTGGTACTCTTGAAAGCATTTAATATTACTAATCAACAATCAGAAGCAGCTTGTTGACTCATGAACGCACTTTACACCCAACATCAACACCTTCTAGCTAGAACTAGCAATGTGACATGAGGCTGGTCCTTTCCCGACTGACTCCAACTAGTGCTCATGGGTTACAAACATAAAAGTATTTCCTCTGCAATTTCAGACAGAAATTTGCGTGGTAGAGACTTTTATTTAGGTTAATTCGCCGTGCTAATGGAGTTTCCACTGCAACGCCACTACTGATTGGATGAGGCTGCTAATTATCCCATTGCAACAGTACGTCTGGACCCTCCAGATATTCCTGTTGTGGAAAACTCTAGCAGGAAAAATCGAAGCCAATCGATCAATGTGACATCGACGTTACACCCACCTGCTTCCAACATCGCGCACATTGAAGCCAACATATATAAACAAAAATCTATCTTGTGAATCAAAGTACTACGAGAATTTAAGAAAACCTCGCAGAGATTGGTACCAATCAAGAGCCAAAAGCAACCAAACAATGCAGGCAAGGCATTGAGATTCAGAAACATCGGCAGCAAAAGGTACCCAGATTGATCTCACCTCCGTGACGGGAAGCACCACGGTGGTCGCCGTTGCCGGCTCGACGGGCATCTCGGCCACCAGCTGCTTCTCGTTGCCATGGAATCCCTCCCCACGGTGGTAGAAGCCGCCGTACCTGTACGCGTCCTGCCGGTGGAGGCCGCCGCCGTGGCGCCGCGCCAAACTGCCGCTGTCGCTCCTCCGGTGAAGAGAAAAGCCGGGGGGAGGAAGAAGGGAAGGGGAGGGAGGATGATATGTGGGTCCCACAATATATATTTTTTTAATGACATATGGGTCCCACGTATTTTTTAAATTTTGTTTTTATTTTAATGCCACGTAAGCGCCACATAGGACAAAGACTCGGTCAAAACCGCCACATAGGCGCCACGTCAGCCAAAACCACTTCCAAAACCACCTAGGCACATTGTTTGCACCGGTTTTGATAGTTAGAGGAGTCGATATACACGGTTCTGTGGTTGGAGGATATGAATCATACTCGGACGATAGTTGAGGGAGTCAAAGTATACTTTTTCTTTTCTTTTTAGAGTGACGGCATCAATGAGCCGCTTTGCCTTCCGATCTCTGGGCCTATTTGAGCTGGCCGCGTCGCTAGGCCCTCTCCCCTGTTCTACATGATGCGATTTGTGAATTCTTTTTTTTTCATACGGATTTGCTCGACATTGTTAAAAGGTAATTCATCTCATCACCTGCCAAATTTTACTTGGAATGAATACCGTCTTCTTTTTCTCGTTGCGTTTTGTGATTGTCTCCTCGTGTGCGTTTGGGCCTTTGGGGATGTGTTCAGGCCTTTTATGTGAAACCATACCGAAATTTGGTCGCACTGAGAACCAGTACGTGAACAATACGATAGTGGTTCTATCCGGCCATCCGGAGAAATAACCACGTATAAACCAATTATGGAAAGCCCATGTACATTACGTTTACGTACAAATTGTTCGGAAGGAATCGCAGTTCAGGATTACATTGAAGATCTGCATTGGCGGTACTCAGTTAGCAAGAGTCCAAACATATAACCAGCTTATCCCGTGCTACGAAGGATAGCACATAGCAGGCGTCCTCTTATCGCACAGGTCGCATAAAAGTGGGAGCTACTAATACTTCTTCAAGACATTCACAACATCTTGACTGTCTTCTGTTCTGGCAGTGAAACCTGCGAGGCAAGGTGCTAAGGTAATGAGTAAAGATTACGGCAAACGAGCAAATGCACGCACAGGAAATGTGGCGAGATAGAGGGGAAAATGGATTACCTGATGCTAACCGCTTGTGGTGTCCATTGACGTTCCAATCAATTTGATCGTCAATGTTCTCAACAATCTTCCTTTTCATACCTTCCAGTTTCCGCTGAAATAGTGGTATTACGTTCACAAGATCTGCAGGTATAGCACAGTTAGGCAGGCATGTTCTGAACCAGAGTTAACCAGGCTGCCCAAAAGTCATACTTATGAAGAATTTACTCTGTTGTAGTTAGTATCGAGATCCTATAAACAACATTGAACTGTATTTGTACGTGACATAAACAAATTAACAAAAGCAGATTAAGAAAGGTCACAGAATTTGGGCGGCAGGCAAGAATATTTTGCTTTCTGAAACTCAAAATTGTTGATGCCAGTGGCTGAAGCTTACTAGTTTTTTAACCATGCGAAGTAACCCATAACCAATATGCACCATACGTTACAATTACTAACAATCTGCCATGTAGCATGTCAATTGTCAAACAAGGTGACAAGGAAGGATATAACATCAGCATCATCACAATTACTCAAATTATGTCAACAATAATTACCCAACCATAAGTGAACAGGTTGGAGTTCTGATCACTTGAAAAATACAAAATTGTAAGCCTTATTTCATGGAAAGGCATTGGCCTAAATAAAATAAAAGTCTGTTAATGCCAGCAATATCGAAGTGAAACTGCAGCTTAAGCATGCCAAATAACTATTTGTGAAAAACAAAAGCAGCGTGAAACTTAATTGATGTTTAATCATAATCAAATGGTGTGGATTTCTCTTCCTCCTGTTGTACACTACTACTGAATCTAATGTCATACCTTGAAAATTGTCTTGAAAGGCCTTGCTTTCAAACACCTTCACTAATTCAGCCATAGAGGAATCCAAATTTCTCTGGCACTCAGCTTGTCTTTCTAAGGAAGAAAGCTCTTTTTGAAGTTCTTCAGATTCATTGTTAGCCTGATGAAACAACATGTGTTTGTCATATAAATGCAGATATAGACAAGCTAATTCATTCAAGTAAGCTGCTTACATCTTCAAGTTTTTTCCTAAGAGAAACAAGTTCAGCATCGAGATCCGAATCAGAATTCCCATCATTGAGTGATTTTTTTGCAGGAATATCCTGATGAAGAAAACAACTCATGTTTAACCATCTTCATGACACCATTTTTTGAAATAGAACATTGAAGTAGACATAAAAGTAAAGCAAGGTTTCAGGGAACAGAATTGTATGTTCTGCTTCATCTAGACATAAGACCATATGAAAATGAAGATTGTACAACTTTGACACAATATGAATTCCAAAAGAAACATGATGTAGTATAATTAAATATCTTGACTTCACTAAATCAATCACTTCAACCTCACAAAAAAAAAAATTAAATAAACCAATCACTTCAAGATGAGGAACATACATCTTCACGCGTCAGGAATCCTTCAGGTATTGCGAAACAATGTCGAAGGCAGTATTTCTCCCAATTGCTCATTCTCTTATCCAGTACATCCTTCACCATGTTGTGAATGCTGATTACACCCTAAAAAGAAAATCATAAGAAGAACTATACTTTTCAGAACGTTCAAGCTGGACTGGTCTATTGGGGGAAACATGTGCCAATTGACAAACATATGAACGATATGCAATAGCTTCCAGAATAAAATATACTAAAAACATTACTGCACCATGATAAAACAAAGCAGTTGTTATTAAATATGATACATGATAACTCATAGGGCTACTAAATCATTAGAAGTGTTAAAGTAATGTAATGCTTCCAAGGAGAGCTAGCCTGATAGGTCCATAGTTGCTTTTGACCACAATAAGTGGTATCTTTTTTTTAAAACAAAATGAACAGTATCCATTCCATAGTTCTGAAACCAAATGAACAATATCCATTCTATAGGAAAAATATGAAAACAGAGAAGCTAACAATCGAAAGAATTGTTATCTGGAACCATGCTTTGCTTTGGTATTTTTCTAGCTGTTTCAATATTTACACTCAGTAATCCATTTGTGTTTTATTTTTTCTTTTTAGAAGATAAATCATTGATTGACCCGGCTTTACAAGAAAGCCACACTTAGTAATTCATTTGGTTTTAAATTTATGCGTAGAAAGTTTCCGCACAAGTTTGTTTATCAAGCATATATGCAAATAGAAACATATGTGTTTTATAGGCCATTGCAAAGTGGTATTGATGGTCTGATACTACACACTGTGCAGCACGGAAAAGTCATCTGAGGCTGTGTTTAGTTCAGCGCAAAGTTTGGATTTTGGTTGAAATTGAAGATGATGTGACTGAAAAATTGTGTGTGTATGACAGGTTGATGTGATGGAAAAGGACTGAAGTTTGGATCCAAACTTTGGATCTAAACACAGCATGAATTGAAAAAGGAAGGACGACACGTCACATCACATCCTGTACAAAAGGGGCTAGTACAAAACAAGTAATCATAGTTCTGCAGCTGAAAGGCACGTCCACATAGCCGCATAAATTCCTTTGATATAGGATCCAATAGCCAGCTTGAACCTTGAAATGAACCAAAATTGATCAATGTCTACTAGTCATAACCGCTGGCTGACCCCGATAAATTGGTGAACGCTGAGTCTGAGAGTGCTAAGGCTGATAAATTGGTGAGCATCACGAGCATTAAGGCAGGTGAAGCTACCCTAAGACTACGATCAAGCATTGTTAAGAACCCGACACACAAAGATGGAATTCGTCTAAAAACACAACCAAACCATGCCAAGACACCTTCTGTCGAATCATGGAATGGGAAATCGCGTTCCAGCACCGGATTATTTTTTTTAAGAAAAAAATCTAAGGGGACGGCAGGGTTCATGAAATCCAGTGGTTGGGGGCGAACTTACCCGCTCAAGCTCCTCGGCCTTCTGCGTCGCCGTGGCGGCGCCGACGGCCTCGGGGGCGCCTTCCCTGGAGAAGAGAGAAGAACAGAAAGAGGGCAAGTTAACGAACAACCGAGCAGCGAAAGAGGGAGCGAGCGAGAAGGGGGAGGGGGGAGTAGGGAGGGTTAGGGGGCCTTACTGGAGGCAGTACTCGAAGGCCCCGTAGCGGACGTCGTCGACCGCGTTGAGGACCGAGTTGACGAAGAACGGGGCGCTCAGCCCCAGCGCCGCCTCCGCGGCGGTCTCGTCGCTCTCCTCCATGCCTGGTAGGAGGGGGTCCTGAGTGGTGGTGGTGTGGGGCGGCGGACGGCGAGGGGAGCGGCGGCGGGGGGGTTGGGCTTGGGCACCCGCGGTCGCCGCCGACGACGGGTGGGGGGAATTCGAAATTTTCCGCGGCCACTTTTTGGGAGGAAACAGATGCGCCTCTCTTTTTTCCCGAGCTGCACGACGCCACTGTTCGGCGGTGCAGGTGGGCTTAATCCATGTGTATATCTATATGGGCCTAGTTCGACGTCAGTTGTGGGACTAAAGCCTTATTACGCATCGGAAGTTCAGAAATTTTCTAGGAAAAAGTGCACCGAAGGTCCCTCAACTTGTCATAGGGATAAAAAAACATCCTCGAACCGCAAAATCAGATACGCGTGGCCCCTTAACTATACAAAACCGATCACCCAAGATCCTTCGGTGGTTTTGACCCCAGTTTTTGTCTACGTAACGGCCGAGTCAGCGTGGGACTTACGTGGGCCCCACGTGTTAGCATGCCACATCATCTATTTCTTTCCCCTTTCTTTTTTTTTTACTCCATCCAGGCGGTGCTCCATCCGTGGTGTCGAGGAGGCCAATGGCCGGCGTCGCTAGGCGGGGCTCGTACGCGAACACCCGGAAACCCACGCCGGCGCCGCTGTGATGCGCGACGACGAATATGTGGGTTGGGAACTCATTCCCTCCGCACGAAAAACGGCGTAGTCTATTAGTACGTGATTAATTAAGTATTAGCTAATTTTTTTTTCCAAAAATAGATTAATTTGATTTTTTAAGCAACTTTCGTATAGAAACTTTTTACAAAAAACACACCATTTAGCAGTTTAAAAAGCGTGCGCGCGGAAAACGCGAAAGAATGGTCGGGAAAGGGGATGCCGAACACAGCTGCCACTTCTCATAGGTACACATGGCTTAGTTCACTTTGTTGTCCAAATCAATCATACCAAATTTTAGTAATACCAATTTTTTATATATTTTGATAGTGTTGACTTTATTTGTTTTGATGCCTTCGCTAAATTTTATTTTGATAGAGTTTTTAGAGAGGAAGCTCCTAGAAATACCAAAATTTGGTAAGGTAGCAATGGTTGAAATGTGTCTAGTTTGTCACCTAGGTTGAAAGCGGCGACAAACTGAATAGTCCCACGATTTGCCACAAACGTGGCCAATTTGTTATATTAGGTCCAACTCTTTTTTAAGAGTATCAACGATGGATCGAGAGATACGATCCAGCATTTTAAGAAAACGAACAGAGTAGGGTGTGTTCGGCACCCTTTTTTCACCCCCTTCCCCTCATTTTTCGCGCGCACTCTTTTCAAACTGCTAAACGGTGTGTTTTTTCTAAAAAGTTTTTATACGAAAGTTGCTTAAAAAAATCAAAATAATCCATTTTTATAAAAAAATAAGTAATACTTAATTAATTACTCGTTAATGGATCGCTCCATTTTCTCTGCGGGAGAGACTGTTCCCATCCACTGAAGCCAAACACAGGCTAAAACTGTCCGACACAACACTCACAACATAAACCTAAAACACGCTGCTGTGAATTTGAGCTTACATGATCAGCACCCTAACAAGCTTACCACCAAAACAACAATTCCAGAACCCAGCTATTGCGTGTTTTCAACTCAGGTTATGTTCGGTAGGAGGGGTTGCAACATTACTGTGGTTACAACTACAGCCAGACATGACGCAAACAACTGATGTTGGCTTACACTTGCAGCCAAATAGCTACAGTAAAAAAAGAGCAGCTGAACATACTCTACATGTCTAATGAAAGAACATCTATTGATCCAAATTTCCTCATATTTCAGATTTAATCTTCTTTTTTTTTAGAACCAGATTTAATCTTCAGTTAGCTTTTATCCAACTTGCTTGCACCTTATCCCTTTTTCAAACCCTTTCACTTTTGTAAGAGAGAGATCATTTTATATACCATCTGTAAAGGAGATTTCACAAGTATATATGTTTTCCAAGACATAATCATTTCTTCCAGTCCATGGACACTACTCCCTCCGTCCCATAATATAGTAATCTAAAACCGGATGAGACACTTTATAGTACAATGAATCTAGACAAGAAAGCATGTTCGGATCCGTTGTACTATGAAGTATAAAGTGTCACATACTATACTAGATTACTATATTATAGGACTGAGGGAGTAACTAATATAGTTATCAGTTATGTGATAATTAACAAGCTCAACCATGCATTCTTAGGGTTTCTTTGGAGCGTTAGAGTTCTTTTTTTTTAATTCCTTCTATTATGCCATGCATAGTCATGTAAAACTCATTTGTTTCAAAAGAGAAGCCACTGCTGGTTATAACTTCCATGTTAAAAGCACCACACGTGACAAGCTCCCACGAAATTGACGTGGAAACGTCAAACGTGAACTCCAGCAAATTAGTGAAAAACCCTTTTCTCCTTCACCGTCGTGCTAGTTGCTACGCTAGAGGTCAGCTCGCTCCTTGCCTCCGCTTTACCAAAAAGGGCAAAGACGAGTCCTTTTTCCGCTGCCGGGCGTGCGTGGATAAGCCGAAGCGCCTCCCCCCCACGGCCCACCCCCTCTTCTCCCCATCACCCGCGTTGTCCTATCGTCGCAGATTCACAGGACCCCAACCTTTCATCCTGTTTCTCTCGCAAGTGGAATCTCCAGCCGTCCAGCGTTGTGGATAGAGATAGAGAAAGAGAGTTTAGAGTTTAGAGAGAGCTGATGCACTTTCTGGCACACGACTACACGAACAATCAATCACTGACTGAGAAAACAGGGAGCTAATTGGCTACTAGCATAGGAGTCCGACGATCACAATTGCCGGTGGACCACACCGCGGCAGAGGCAGTGTGCTGTTGCGGTGGACAAAGGCGAACGCAGAGGGCGGTAGTACGTTCGTACGCGCGTCGCCTGTGCACGGAAGTCAGCACGTGAAACGTCGATCCAGCGCATCCCACATGCGAGCGTGTCAGCGCTCATCAGGCAACACGAACAACCCCCCGGACGGATGCACCCCCACGGCCCCACACACGCACCTCTTCTCTGCTGGTAATCAGAGTGCTTTGTCAGCAGTACACGGCTACTACTGCCACTCGGTACATGCTCATTGCCCAGGTAAGCAGATACCATATGTGATATACGGTAACCGGAGTAGATGGGTTATATTGACGATGGTTCGTGGTTTATTCCTTCTGGTGCAAGTGCAATGCTAAAAGGCTTCAAAGTGCAAACATATCGCAGTGGTCCATTAATCCTTAGAGCAGGTACAACAGCACGCTATTAGCCAGCTATAAACATATTTTAATAAGATAAAAGATGAGAGAGAATAGCAGCGGGCTGCAGATCTGTAGCCAGCTGCAGCACGGACTCCAAGACGTAGTGTGTGTATGACAGGTGGGACCATATATTAATAGTATAGTAAGCAACTATTATATAAATTAACTATTAGATTGGCTATAGAAGAATTAGAGCCTGTAGTGGGCTATACTATTGAACTTGCTCTTAGTACACAAAGTCGGATCCGGTGACATGGCCCCCCAAGAGGACAGGCTTAAACAGAGTCATCTTTCTTGAGCTGTGGTAGGTACTAATCAATGACCTTCCTTCATCTCTGAATAGACTGTCATATCGTAGTTTAGCAAGCGTAAACGACAGCTCCTTCAATTCCAGCAACCAAACCGCGGTCAATACATGCGGTTTCGCATGTTTATCGTTTTTGTTGTTGCAATAATCAGGTCAAATATATGCACGCTTCACTTGAGAGCGACTCCTTAAAAAAAAAAAACTTTGGTCAGTCAAACTCACACGATCGTGCCAAAGGGGTACTCATCTTTTTTTAGTGTCAAATCAACTTTAGCAAACCACAACCTCCCCAGGGGCCAGGGGGTGGTTAAAAGGGTGTTAAACTTCCCGTGCCATGCATGATGCAACCTTTTTACAGTCTTGTAAACTTAACAAAGATGAATCACCCCCTGACATAGTAGATAAAGTCCATGCTACTTTACGGGCAGAAAGCAGCACTACTCCTACTATACTGTCCTACTACTAAAACCTGGGTATCAAAAAGGGCACCTAGCTAAGGTAAGCTACCCACTAATCTACTCTTAAGCCATGATGATTCTCGCAGCGTTATCATGGCAGAGATTGCACCAATATGCGACCCCCTGCTCTGCTTTGCATCTCCCAGAAGGAGCCTTGCTTTGCATCTCCTAGCAGGAGCTCGGCTCCAAGACTCCAGTGCAGCACTGCAGCGGCTAGCCGCTTGCATATGCAGTAGACATGCATCCCACTTTACGCGATCACGTCGCATCAAATCCGTGCTCGATATGGCCTAAATCCGTAAAGTAATCTGCCGGCGCTGATTGCTGGAGTGCGCGAACAAGGGTCAGGTGATGGCCGAAAAGTTAAACTGCAAATGGGCAATTTGGGCTCGAAGTTAAGGAGAATCTCGCCTGAGAGCGAGGATAATAGTGGAGTTCACTTTTTACTGTTAGCTTATTTTAAAGCTAACATATATAATAGATTAGTTATAAGGTTGGATACAATTTTCTTCTCCTCTCTTTATCTCTCACCTATATATTTAATGTATTTACCTAGTAACTTATGTTAAGCTAGCTCTTTATGTTAAGGTTGGCTACAACATTTTTGATTTTTCGTTACCTCTCTCCTCCACATAAGTTTATAGTAAACTTATAGCTCACTGTTATACTTGCTCTGAGTTGAGATCGCGCTGCACGTGCTTGCGGTCGCGGCCTAAAATAATTTACTAGTAGTAATAAAACTATACAAGTAGGAGCATGTGCAAGACGGTCAAATTGAAAAATCGATACAAATAACCGGTCGTAGCGCGTGCGTGCGTGCACTGGCCTGTCTGGTCTATCAGCTTGATTTTCAGTCTCTGAGGTGTGCTTTAACCACAGTATAAACGTAAAAGGTGTTTAAATGGTGCTGTCAAACAGAGATGGACGAACAATAAGTTTTTTAAGGAGTAAAGTGGACGCCTGATCTCTAAATTTGCATGTGTTATTAGGTTAACATATTCTCAGATATAAATTTAGGATCCAAAACTTATTAAAGTGTGTCATCCCGGTTTAAAATTGTCACAACCATATTGGATCCTAAATGGTGCCGAAGCCTGCAAGCTAGCTCGGGAAGCTAGCGTCCGCAGGTGTGTCGGCCCTTCTTCATCTCCTATGGGTTTAGTAGTTTTTGAGGTCCCGCAAGTGAAACTTTGGATCCGCTCCTATCCTACAAAGAAGTCATGGCCTCACCTCGGTCAACCCGTAGGTTGAAAAATCGCCTCTGACCTGGCTTGTACTCCCTCCGTCCCAATGGAGGATACCTCTAGATGGGTTCTTCAAAATCGGAGGCTACTTGATGGAGATACGCCAGCTCATAATGGGTGTCCCGGTCCAAGGTACCCTAGAGAAAAAAATATCAACCGTACCCCTCCTCTTTTTTCTCATTCCGCCTGCTCCTCTCTCCGCCTTGTCTCCTCCGCTCGCTCCTCTCTCTGTCTCATCTCCTCTACGAAGAATGCGACGGCAGTCGCGTCGAGCGCAAGGGGTGCCATCGACGGTTCCTGCCGCCGCCACCTCCCTCCTCGCCCTCCCCAGCCGCCGCCGCCTCCCTCCTCGCCCTCTCCAGCAGTCATCGTCGACTCCCTCCTCTTCATCCGCAACCCCATCTTGCCGCCTTCACCGACCTCCAGTCGAAGTGGTTCCGGCACTGGCGGTGGCCAAAGGCGACAGATCCTGCGCCGTCATGGGCGGATCTGCGCCCCCTCCCCCCTGCGACCAGATCCGGATGGAGCAGCGTCGGCCGCGCCACATCGAGGAGGAGATGGTGGCGGTGACGGGCACGACGCTGACAGCGGAGGCGGCGACTTCTTAGGGCTGGAAAGGTAAAACCGGAGGCGAGAGGGGTGTCCACAAGCTATACCCTGTAGCCACCGCGCGCCCAACGCGGATTCCGGCAAGGTGGCTCTGCCAAAAGTGGCCGAGGGGTGCGTCCCCCAGCCGAGGGTCGCGTTTACTCGTAGGGGAACGACGCGGCCTCAAAAAGCAACGGAGCTGGACGGCCGCGAGCGAGAGTATGTCCTGGGGCTACCCATTGGTCATGCTCTAAATGTATGCTGAAACATTGGACAAACGCAACAACTACTACTCCTCCATATGCAAGCACGGGGACAAGAGTAGTACGCTGCTGGTGCCTGGTGATGAGCAAATGGATCATTGAATGGAGTGTTGGACTGCCTCCTTTAGGTGGTGTTAGATTTATGGTCTTAACTTTAGTCTCTGTATTTAGATACCAATTTAGAGTATTAAATATAGACCAATTACAAAACTAATTATATAAATAAAAACTAATTTACGAGACAAAATTTTTAAACCGAATTAATCCATAATTAGAGAATGTTTACGGTAGCATCACATAGGCTAATCATAAATTAATTAGACTCAATAGATTCGTCTCACGAATTAGTTCAAGATTATAGATGTGTTTCATTAATAGTCTAAGTTTAATATTTATAGTTAGTAGGAGTATCAAACATTCGATGTGATAGGAATTTAAAAGTGGTACGCCCATCTAAACAGGTCACAGACAAATGCCAATCCTATAAATGCTGCTTCACTGACATTTCTCTGTCACCTGCCTATGCGATGCGCCTCATCTACAAACCGCAAGGGTAATAGTTCGATGTCAAGAAAAAAAAAGGCGCGATTCTTGCATGCGAGAACTTGACAAAGGTCTTCTTTGATACTTCGGGCTATTAAATAGTCCTCCGGAATTTTACTATTTACGATTATTAAACGTAGATTACCGACAAAAACCTATTTCATAACCCCTAGGCTATTTTACGAGACAAATCTAACGAGGTATATTAATCCATGATTAGCGGGTGGTTACTGTAGCATCACTGTAGCAAAATTATGGATTAATATACCTCGTTAGATTTGTCTCGCAAAATAGACTAGGGGTTATGGAATGGGTTTTGTTAGTAATCTACGTTTAATACTCCTAAATAACAAGTTTCTGGATAGCTATTAAATAGCCCTCCGGATCCAAACAGGCCCAAAATCGCATACTTTCTTGATTCTTTCTTTATGGGCCTAAAGATGATAGTATATACTAATATTTAGAGCGTGTAAATCAATGCATTAGCTCTCTCACGGAAAAAAGAAGATAGTAGGACCGCCTTTAACTGGTACTCCAGGAACATTAAAACCATTTTTACCTGATCTATGCTGCACATCGCGGTGAGCAGCAGAGACACTTCCATCGTTTTGAGCTTGGTGGCCAAAATATGGGCCAATCCCCCCAGCCACTAGTTCCGCTGTGATTTATGACCGGAGTCGGCGCCCACCAACCGGGGTGCGTGCGACCTGCACTTTACGCGATCACGTCGCATCAAATCCGTGCTCGATATGGCCTAAATCCGTAAAGTAATCTGCCGGCGCTGATTGCTGGAGTGCGCGAACAAGGGTCAGGTGATGGCCGAAAAGTTAAACTGCAAATGGGCAATTTGGGCTCGAAGTTAAGGAGAATCTCGCCTGAGTTGAGATCGCGCTGCACGTGCTCGCGGTCGCGGCCTAAAATAATTTACTAGTAGTAATAAAACTATACAAGTAGGAGCATGTGCAAGACGGTCAAATTGAAAAATCGATACAAATAACCGGTCGTAGCGCGTGCGTGCGTGCACTGGCCTGTCTGGTCTATCAGCTTGATTTTCAGTCTCTGAGGTGTGCTTTAACCACAGTATAAACGTAAAAGGTGTTTAAATGGTGCTGTCAAACAGAGATGGACGAACAATAAGTTTTTTAAGGAGTAAAGTGAACGCCTGATCTTTAAATTTGCATGTGTTATTAGGTTAACATATTCTCAAATATAAATTTAAGATCCAAAACTTATTAAAGTGTGTCATCCCGGTTTAAAATTGTCACAACCATATTAGAAAAACATATAACTTCAATTCCTACATTTTTCCTATTCCAGTGTTTTTACTATCCTGTGTTTCAAAGGGGCCCTAAATGGTGCCGAAGCCTGCAAGCTAGCTCGGGAAGCTAGCGTCCGCAGGTGTGTCGGCCCTTCTTCATCTCCTATGGGTTTAGTAGTTTTTGAGGTCCCGCAAGTGAAACTTTGGATCCGCCCCTATCCTACAAAGAAGTCATGGCCTTACCTCGGTCAACCCGTAGGTTGAAAAATTGCCTTGGACCTGGCTTGTAGGTGGAAACCGCACTGAACGAGAAAATTGCTATCCCTAGTAGTAATTAAAGTTTTAAATGTAGGCTGAAAATCAAAGTTTTAAGGCTTCGTTCGTTTCTTATGGTTGGGAACTCTCCCCATTGGCACGAATTACGGAGCAATTCATTAGCGCGTGATTAATTAAGTATCAGTTAGAAAAACTTGAAAATGGATTAATATGATTTTTTAAAACAACTTTCGTATATAATTTTTTTAAAATTACACCATTTAGTAGTTTGAAAAGCGTGCACGCGAAAAAAGAGGGACATGAGTTGGGAACAGTAAGGAATGAACTCAGCCTAAGGGCATCTACAACCAAAGCCACTCCTAGAGTGTTCTCACTAACCGAGGGTACTCTCTAGGAAATTCATCTCCCAATAGAGGATACCTCTGGTAACCGAGGGTACTCTCTAGGAAATTCATCTCCCAATAGAGGATACCTCTGGTAACCGAGGGTACTCTCTAGGAAATTCATCTCCCAATAGAGGATACCTCTGGTAACCGAGGGTACTCTCTAGGAAATTCATCTCCCAATAGAGGATACCTCTGGTAACCGAGGGTACTCTCTAGGAAATTCATCTCCCAATAGAGGATACCTCTGGTAACCGAGGGTACTCTCTAGGAAATTCATCTCCCAATAGAGGATACCTCTGGTAACCGAGGGTACTCTCTAGGAAATTCATCTCCCAATAGAGGATACCTCTGGTAACCGAGGGTACTCTCTAGGAAATTCATCTCCCAATAGAGGATACCTCTGGTAACCGAGGGTACTCTCTAGGAAATTCATCTCCCAATAGAGGATACCTCTGGTAACCGAGGGTACTCTCTAGGAAATTCATCTCCCAATAGAGGATACCTCTGGTAACCGAGGGTACTCTCTAGGAAATTCTCTGGATGGGTTCTTCAAAATCGGAGGCCACTTAGGCTCTGTTCGTTCCAGTGTGATAGGGGAGATTTAGTCTCGTTTTCCGCGCGCACGCTTTTCAAACTACTAAACGGTGCGTTTTTTGCAAAAAATTTCTATAGGAAAGTTGCTTTAAAAAATCATATTAATCCATTTTTAAAATTTAAAATATTTAATACTTAATTAATCATGAGCTAATGGCTCACCTCGTTTTGCGTATCTTCTCAATCTCCTCAATCCCCTTCTCCTCAAACACACCCTTAATGGAGATACGCCAGCTCATAATGGGTATCCCGGCCCAAGGTACCCCAGAGAAAAAAATACCAACCGTACCCCTCCACTTTTTTCTCGTTCCGCCTGCTCCTCTCTCCGCCTTGTCTCCTCCGCTTGCTCCTCTCTCTGTCTCATCTCCTCTGCGAAGAAGGCGACGGCAGTCGCGTCGAGCGCAAGGGGTGCCACCAGTGGTTCCCGCCGCTGCCACCTCCCTCCTCGCCCTCCCTTGCCGCCGCTGCCGCCTCCCTCCTCGCCCTCTCCAGCAGTCATCGTCGACTCCCTCCTCTTCATCCGCAACCCCATCTTGCCGCCGTCACCGACCTCCAGTCGAAGTGGTTCCGGCACTGGCGGTGGCCGATCCGGATGGAGCGGCGTCGGCCGCGCCACATCGAGGAGGAGATGGTGGCGGTGACGGGCACGGCGCCGGCAGCGGAGGCGGTAACTTCTTAGGGGTGGAAAGGTAAAACCGGAGGCAAGAGGGGAGTCCACGAGCTATACCCTGTAGCCACCGCGCGTCCAGCACGGATTCCGGCAAGATGGCTCTGCCAAAGTGGCCGAGGGGTGCGTCCCCAGCCGAGGATCGCGTTTACTCGTAGGGGGACGACGCGGCCTCAAAAAGCAACGGAGCTGGACGGCCGTGAGCGAGAGTATGTCCTGGGGCTACCCATTGCTCATGCTCTAAATGTACGCTGAAACATTGGACAAACGCAACAACTGCTACTACTCCATATGCAAGCACGGGGACAAGAGTAGTACGCTGCTGGTGCCTGGTGATGAGCAAATGGATCATTGAATGGAGTGTTGGACTGCCTCCTTTAGGTGGTGTTTGATCAGGGACTTAACTTGTTAATATCTGTATACACCAATTTAGAGTATTAAATATAGACTACTTACAAAACTAATTATATAAATGAAAGCTAATTTGCGAGACAAAATTTTAAAGCCTAATTAATCCATAATTAGAGATTGTTTACTGTAGCATCACATAGGCTAATCATGGATTAATTAGACTCAATAGATTCGTCTCGCGAATTAGTCCAAGATTATGAATGTGTTTTATTAATAGTCTATGTTTAATATTTATAATTAGTATCTAAATATCCTATGTGATAGGGATTTAAAAGTTTTAGTCCCATCGAAATAGGTTTTAGACAAATGCCAATCCTATAAATGCTGCTTACAGATATTAACAAGTTTGACCAGCACCTGAGCACCGCACATCGGCAGCGAAAACCCCTCCGTTTTTTCTTCATCTCTTCTTCCATTTCGCTTCTCCCACCACCACCACGCAGGGTCAAAACCCCCCTCCTCCTCATCCTCTCCTCCACCCACCATCACCTCTCTCCCTCCTCAACCTCTGCCTGGTTGTCTGCCTCGCTTGTCATCTGTCCCTCTCATCTCAGCAGCGGCGCACGGGTCAAACCAAGAGCCGCAGCGTCGCCACCACCATTCACCACCGCCACTCAGACTCTCCAATGGCGGCTCCTCCTCGTCAAAACCGCCCCTCTCCTCTCCTTGTAGCGGGTGGTTGCTTGTCGCGAGTAGGGACGAATCTGTGCTAGGGGTGAGAGGTGTGTGCGCGCTCTAGGGGGCAATGGAGGGGATGTGGAGGAAGGCCAAGAAGGCGCTGGGCGCCGGCCTCTGCGTTCGCCTCCCCGCCGTCGCCGGCGACTGGGAGGACGGCGTCAGCGAGCGCCGCGCGTCGGATGCGCTCTCCCACGACGCGTCTTCGGCGGCGGCGGCGCATGTGTCGGCGCCGAATACGCCGGCCGCGGCGTTGCCGGGAGCAGGCCCGCTCCGGAGGTCCAAGTCCGGGACCAAGTCCGCCAAGGTTAGGCTCTTCTCCTTTTCTCCCTCTTCTTCTCATTGTGAGTTATATAACCTGTGCCTTGGATTGTTTCCGTGGTAGCCTTGGTTCGGGGTGGCTGGATGTGAAATGCGGAGCAGATTGGGGTTTCCTCCGGGGTTCTTGGTCGGGGTTAGGGGCGGATTTGGAGCAATGTGGCTTCACCCGTGAACGATTTAGATTCAGATGTGCTTCCCCTGGCCGACAGTTTTTGGTTGCAGTAATGGGCGTTTCCTTTGTTTGTGTCTACTGTCTAGCAATTTTTTTTGTATGCATCTGTTTTTTTAATACTGAGCTTTGTCTTGAGCCTCGCCTCTGCTAGTTTGGATTTGTCATTTCCTTTGTTACTTTGTCTGCAATTGAAATCATCCTATGTTGTTTCTGAGGAAACATAGGTCTTGCCCATTTTATAATAAAAAAACCATTTTGTGTGCAGATTTTGATGATTCTGCAAACTATTTATTCTCTAAATTATTCAAAGGAATATCCAAAAAAGAAAAGAGATGCATCCGTCATTGGCTACATCTTGTTGCTCCATTGTTCGTGTCATGTTCCAGCAAACTATCATACCATTTTGTTCTTCACCATTCAGAAAGGAATCAATTTGTGTTTTATAGCTTATTTTTGGGCTCTGTTGTATTTATTTCATATCTTTTATAGTACAAAAATTTGCTGCTTGTTTCTTTTTCTCAAATTTATACGCCAACAGAGATTCTTACGAATTTCTATCAGCTATCAGTCTGCTGGTATTTTTCCCCTCGGTATCGCGCTTCGTTATGGGTTAATTCAAATAAAAAAACCCAGTTGTTTTTTTTTTTCTGTCTAAGATACATTCATATCTTAACGTAAGCTTCTTTTCTACTGTTCCACTTGCTCGTTCCGGAATGGGAAAGTTCGCTTCTTTCCTCAGCAACTCCCCATGTGTTCACGTGTAGTATCATCCTGCCGTCTCTCTCTTACTCCGTTAGTACTACTACTACGTACTCCAACTCCAATTAATTTTGTAAAGGCGTGTTTTCCAACTGTAGCTGTCATCCATCACTGAAAATTTCTATCACCAGCCTCTTATTAGAATTACCTTATACTGTTCTTTTTATATTTATCTTTATTTAGTTGTCATGGCATGTGCGTGATCTCTTTGAATGGTCAATGTCAATTTGTGATGCTTTCTGATACAATACTATTTTTTCGTGTGGTGTTCATTGATGCCTTTTATTGCTGTGTTCACACCTTTTGTTTAGTAGCAGTTCTGATTTAGCGAGATATTGTGTATGGTAGTGCCCTGTTTGACCAACTACTTCACGAGGATTTCCTCATTACTCATTACTCAATTGGTTGACATTTATCTGCCGTGGTCAGAAGTGAAGACTTGAAAAGTTCTGATAATAAGCATCGCACAGTTATTTATTGTGATTTCCGCATTACTGCCTTTGCTAAGCTTGATTTGTCTATATTATCAAATTTGACAATTTGGTAAACTGGCATGAACGCTTACTGTGTTTAGTTGAATATATTGACACGCATGCAAGTCTGACAATTCTTTGTGGTTTCTCTGGTTTAAAATGATTTTATTTGTCAAGGTAACGCCGCTTAATGCAACATATATTGGGTGCCCAAATGCAAAATATGTATTTCTTTTAAGTTATCAGTAAGGAAACCGTAAAATCAGGTGTGCTGTTTCGGTATTTATGACGTGCATACGTTATCATAAAATATAAAACACAGTTGTGGTTGCTGACTTGGTGTTAGTCAAAAGATGTATTTGTTTGAACATGCTTTGGTTTTTATGTTTTAGTCAAAATCAATAACAGTACCTATCTTAGGTCCTGTTTAGATTCCAACTTTTTTCTTCAAACTTCCAACTTCTCCGTCACATTGAACTTTTTTACACACACAAACTTCCAACTTTTCTGTCACATCGTTTCAATTTCTTCAAACTTCCAATTTTGGCGTGGAACTAAACACAGCCTTAGCTTATGATGGCACCAATGAACTAATAGATCCAGCACCTTGTATGTCACAAAAAAGATGGAATGGATGTGATATGACATCAATTCATTTAGTTCTGGTATGTGTTTGTGATATATTTTTGTTTAGCTTTCACGTGAGGCCCTATTCGAGTTGCCATATTGATCCAATGAAAATAAATCAAGAAAGTAGTAACTTTAGTCCATGAATTGCAGTTTGTGTCTATCCGACTATGTTTCAGAAATAACAAACAAATATATTGTTCGACGTGGATACACTCTGATGAAGAATTGGGATGAAAAATAAGTCTGGATAATGGTAATTTAAGGTGGGCCTAAGTAAATTTGTTGAACATGCAGATTAGTGGAGATATCTATGCAGATCTTGGAGTTGATTCAGAATTTGAGATCGGCTTCTGTCATAGTATGGTAAACTCTAGGCAGGGCTTAATTCTGTACAGTGGAATTGATCTGTGAAGATAAGGACTTAAATAGGGGTGTACGGGGTGTGGATATCAGGACAAAGGGTTGTTGTTATATGTCAGTCTGTTCACTATGTTGGATGTAACATACAAAAAGTTTTGTTCTCAATAAAGTATCATTAATATCAGTTGAACCGTCTTTTCGCAGCAAGGCTCATCTTTAAGCCCTTATGTTTCATGTTTTACAACACATGTCTCCATGTTGATTGCACATTTCAAATGTGAAGGGGTGAGTTCTGATGTTGCACAATTAAATTGATACATCTTTCTTTTTTTCTCTCAACAGGGAATGTGCGCAATATGTTTCGATCCCATGAAGTCAGGCCACGGACAAGCACTTTTCACTGCTGAATGTTCTCACATGTTTCACTTCCACTGCATCTCCTCCAGTGTGAAACATGGAAATTATGTATGCCCAGTTTGTCGAGCGAAGTGGAAAGAGATACCCTTTAACCGCTCGTTATCTTCTATTGTACCTCGTGGTAGAAGTGGGTTGAATGTGAATCAAGCTCGATTACCCCAACAAGGCACCTACATGGCTCTTCTACGCCAGGTTCCAAGTCACCATCGAGAAGCTTCTGGTTCCCATACTTCTGAGCCAGTTGATTTCAATGACGATGAACCTTTGCAGCTGATAGAGTCTGGTGACAGTCGTGATGCTAGATGCAGTAGAGCTGTGGAGATCAAGACATATCCTGAATTCTCAGCCATTCCACAGTCGTCATCTGAAGATGATTTTGCTGTTTTGATCCATCTAAAAGCCCCTTGTGCTAACCCAGAACAAGTCACAGGCAGACCATTCAATGCCACCTCAATTGGATACCCTACATCTCGTGCTCCTGTTGATCTGGTTACTGTGCTTGATGTTAGTGGCAGTATGGCAGGCACCAAACTAGCACTCCTAAAACGAGCCATGGGTTTTGTTATTCAACACCTTGGGCCTTCGGATCGCCTTTCAGTTATTGCTTTCTCATCTACTGCCAGAAGGTTGTTTCATCTCCGACGGATGTCTCACTCTGGCAGGCAGCAAGCCTTGCAGGCTGTCAACTTGCTTGGTGCTGGTGGTGGTACGAACATTGCTGATGCATTGAAGAAAGCTGCCAAGGTTATTGAGGATCGCAATTATAAGAATCCAGTCTGCAGCATTATTCTGTTATCAGATGGTCAAGACACATACAATATTTCCTCAAATGTTAGGGGAACCCGTCCAGATTATAGGTCACTTGTTCCATCTTCCATTCTGAATCATACTATCTGCACAGTGCCTGTCCATGGCTTTGGTTTTGGTGCAGATCATGATTCAGATGCTCTGCACTCAATTGCTGAGTCCTCTGGTGGTACATTTTCCTTTATCGAGGATGAAAGTGTGATTCAGGATGCATTTGCTCAGTGCATTGGTGGGCTTCTTAGTGTTGTTGTTCAGGATATGCGACTAACTGTGGAATGCGTGCATCCTAGTGTTCAGCTTCATGCTATCAAATCTGGTAGTTACTTGAGTAAGGTGGCTGGAGATGGACGAAATGGATCAATTGAAGTTGGTCATCTTTATGCTGATGAGGAGAGGGACTTCTTACTATCTTTGAGCTTCCCACAATCTCGTGATCAGACCATGCTTTTGAAGGTTGCATGTGCCTATAGAGATTCAGTAACGAATGAAGCCATCAAGATTCAAGCAGATGAGGTAAAAATCCTAAGGCCAAAGTCGCCTACGTCTGAGCCAGTTTGCATGGAGGTTGATCGTGAGAGGAACCGTGTCCGTGCTGCTGAAGCTATTGAGGCTGCAAGGGCAGCAGCTGAGAGGGGTGCTCTTTCTGATGCAGTGGCTATTCTTGAGCATTGTCGGAGGATACTCTCGGAATCTTTTTCAAGAAAGAGTGGGGATCGCCTGTGCATTTCCCTTGATGCAGAGCTAAAGGAGATGCAGGATAGGATGGCTAGCCGGCAACGATATGAAGCTTCGGGGAGGGCATATCTGCTATCTGGATTGAGCTCACATTCTTGGCAGAGAGCTACAACGCGTGGTGACTCTACAGACAGTACCACACTTGTTTACTCCTATCAAACACCATCCATGGTTCAGATGCTGCAGCGCTCACAGAACCAATGCCCTTCACCTCCGGGCCCGAGGCCGCAGCTCCGACAAACTAGGTCACTCTTGGAGAAACCCCATCCAAGGTAGAAGGCAGTTTGCCATTGTCTCTTGCGAAGCAAGTGCAAAGATGATGGTGTAGAAATTTCATTGGTGTCATTGCTTAGTAGGTCAATAGTGCAGTAGCTTAGCATTCATCCTTTGTTCTTCTGTTCAAGTCAAGGATGGCGGTATACCGGAAATGGGGAGGTGAGCTTGGAGGTAAATATGTTTTTGGGGGTATACTGGAGAAAGTGAATGGGGGCTTGGTGGTAAATACATTGTGAAGGGGGCCTGGGAAGAAATAGTAGAGAACTGGAGCAATGGTGTAATTGCTTCAAGGAGTAAGATTGTGTAGGTTGGTAATTTAGATTGTCAGGATGTTTCTAATTGATGAACCTCTTTTCATTTTGCCTTTTGGTGATGTAAAGGGTCTGGTATGGGGGAGGTATACCATAGAATCTTGGGAAATTTTGATTTGGGGTGGCAATGTAATTCCATGGATTTCTTGTTTTTATTCACCAGTTATTAAGTGCTGGTGTTCTGCTGTCGCCTTGCCGTGGATTGCAAGTATTATCCACTTCATGCACGCCCTTACTTTTCCGAATTGCAAGTATTATCCAGTTCATTCATGCCCTTGTCTTTCAAGGTCATATATGTTGACATAATCTTTCTTGTGCCTTATTACACAAACCGCACATGAGTACACACACCTTGAACATACGCTCATCAGAAGCAAACCCCTAACATCACAAAATCAATATTGACTAAATTCATATTGAAAGTGAATATACTAAATTTAGGGGGTGTTTAGATCCATGGGTGTAAAGTTTTAGCGTGTTACATATTACATAGGGTATCACATAGGGTGTTCGGGCACTAATAAAAAAACTAACTACAGAATCCATCAGTAAACCACGAGACGAATTTATTAAGTCTAATTAATCTGTCATTAGCAAATGTTTATTGTAGCACCACATTGTCAAATCATGTAGCAATTAGGCTTAAAAGATTCGTCTCGCAAATTAGTCGCAATCTGTGCAATTAGTTATTTCTTGGCCTATATTTAATACTTCATGCCGTATTCAAACATTCGATGTGACATGATAGAAAAATTTTAGGGTGGGATATAAACAGGGCCTTATATTGAAAATGCATAAACGATATTGATAGGTTGCGTGAAGTTTTACTTTTATGATTTTACCGCCAGTGTAATTACGTGTGAGTTTTTTAGAGATTTTTATGTCGAAAGTTGTACTTCCAAACGAATTTGCTATACTACTATAGTAATTTAGGGGAGAAACTCTCGATATAGATATTTAGGGGAACCGTAAGATACACTTTTAAGGGAAACATATCCCCTTTTTCAACCATGGGATACACTTTTAAGGAAACATATCCCCTAACTTTGTGCAGTCTGCAGTTGTGACACTGATTATGTGGGCCCCACTTTAATATGGCCCACATATCAGTGATACAATTGCACATTATATAAAGTTAGGGGAGTCTCTTCTACTTTTAATATTCATGCACAGGATAGAGAGCAAAAATTAAACACTCCATGCAAGGTGCTAGAGTCAAACCCACAACATGCCAACGACATGCTCGTGCTATGCACCACCAAGCTACGTGATTTTAGTTACAGTGCAATAGTACTTATACTTTAGTTACACATTAGTTACAATTTATCTGCATTAGTTTTATATTGTAATTATATCTTAATAAAGTTTTTAGGGATTTCTCAATGGAAAGTTACATGGGTAGTTCCTTTATAAAATCTCTCTCATGAATCCACTATTACGAATGATTACTTGAATTTTGAGAGATCACTTGATCATTAACACCACTACACCAGGATGCCAGATGCGTCAAGAAACAAAAAACACTTTCAATCGTCAACATCAATAAAAACTGAATGCATATGGATCACTGACTCATTGTCATTGTCATTGTCAAATAAAAAACAGATGAAATTCATTTAAAAACGAAATCCTTATGATGCTGTCACAATTGATTTCCTCCAAAAAAGAAAAAAAAAACAACCTAGATTAGCAACCTGACTACCACCTGAGGAGCCTCCTCGCTGGCTGCAATACCTGATACTGCGGATACGGCACGTCTGGGCTGTCGGGAAAGGTCGGGAAATCCGTCGTCACGCCGCACGGCGGCGAGAACTCCCCGCTGCCCACGCGAGGCTTGCACTCGATCACCGTCTGCATGCACAACCTGCAGTACCTCGCCGGCGTCGTCAGGGTCACGTCCACCGCCGCGTCCCCGCGGCGGAGCTCCTCGGCGAGGCGCTCCCGCGCGAACTCCGGGACGGCCTTCGCGTGGCCCCACGCCATCACGGACCTCGCCTCCGTGGTGTTCTCGCTCCTCCCGCAGAGCTCCGGCGCGGGCCCGCTCGCCAGCTGGACGCCGCGGTAGGACACGGCCGCCGTCGTGCCGCGCTCGACGCACGCCACGCTGTACCTGCGCGGCTCCTTGATGCGGACGGTGAGGTCGAACGTTGGGTCCAGCGTGGGACGCCCGAGGTCGCGGTCCGGGTCGAGCCCGCTGACGCCGGCGACGGCGACGCTGAACTCCGGGGACTTGCCGTCGTCGAAGGACCACTTGTAGGGATAGTAGAGCAACGCCGACATGAGCACCAGCGCCGTGAGGGCGCCGAGGATCCCCGGAAGGATATTCCAGCAGAACCCCTTCATCATCTCGCCGCAGTCTTCGCCGCCGCGGCCGCCGCGGCCATCGTAAGAATCAACGAGCCGCTCGCCCAAGTACTCCCGCGAGCGCCCCATGTCGACGATTTCGTAGCTAGGTTTCTCTCCGTACGATCTAAGCAACAGTAGAAGAAAGGCGTTATGACTTAGCGTCCGCCGTATCAGGGTCAGGGCGTCAGTTATATACAGGTCGCAGTTGGAAGATTAATCCAAGGAGTAATCAGATTGGGAGTTCGATTTACAGATGAGTTCGGCAATGATACGGGAGATAATTTGATTTCGATTCGGATGTTTCGCGTTGATGCGTTGTAGAATTCTGCGTTTTGCCGCGGCCGATTACAATTGCAAACTCCATGGATGTCCACGAGTACGTGCTGGTAACAATTGACACGTCGTCACGTCAAGCGAAGAAGCCCAAATCTGGAGAGGAGGCAGGCCATGGGTGCGTTCCCGGAGCAAGAACAGCCGCCTCTCCTTGGTCGACGCAGCTCCTTTCGTCCGCAGGAAGAAGAAGAAGACGATGAGTACACGGATGCCTTCGGTGTATGCTTCGGCCTGTTTCTGGCCATCTTCGCGATCATGCTGGTCGTCCTCTGCATCCGCCGGCCCGGCACGGAGGGGATGGCGGCGGCGAGCCCGCCCGACTACTTCGTCGCGATCAACGCCGTCTCGGGCCTCGACCCGTCGACGGACCTCGGCCGGCCGGCGCTCGACCCGGCGTTCAGCCTGATCGTCCGCGTCGCGTCGCGGAGCTCGTTTCATGTTTTAAAACACATGTCTCCATGTTGATTGCACATTTCAAATGTGAAGGGGTGAGTTCTGATGTTGCACAATTAAATTGATACATCTTTCTTTTTTTCTCTCAACAGGGAATGTGCGCAATATGTTTCGATCCCATGAAGTCAGGCCACGGACAAGCACTTTTCACTGCTGAATGTTCTCACATGTTTCACTTCCACTGCATCTCCTCCAGTGTGAAACATGGAAATTATGTATGCCCAGTTTGTCGAGCGAAGTGGAAAGAGATACCCTTTAACCGCTCGTTATCTTCTATTGTACCTCGTGGTAGAAGTGGGTTGAATGTGAATCAAGCTCGATTACCCCAACAAGGCACCTACATGGCTCTTCTACGCCAGGTTCCAAGTCACCATCGAGAAGCTTCTGGTTCCCATACTTCTGAGCCAGTTGATTTCAATGACGATGAACCTTTGCAGCTGATAGAGTCTGGTGACAGTCGTGATGCTAGATGCAGTAGAGCTGTGGAGATCAAGACATATCCTGAATTCTCAGCCATTCCACAGTCGTCATCTGAAGATGATTTTGCTGTTTTGATCCATCTAAAAGCCCCTTGTGCTAACCCAGAACAAGTCACAGGCAGACCATTCAATGCCACCTCAATTGGATACCCTACATCTCGTGCTCCTGTTGATCTGGTTACTGTGCTTGATGTTAGTGGCAGTATGGCAGGCACCAAACTAGCACTCCTAAAACGAGCCATGGGTTTTGTTATTCAACACCTTGGGCCTTCGGATCGCCTTTCAGTTATTGCTTTCTCATCTACTGCCAGAAGGTTGTTTCATCTCCGACGGATGTCTCACTCTGGCAGGCAGCAAGCCTTGCAGGCTGTCAACTTGCTTGGTGCTGGTGGTGGTACGAACATTGCTGATGCATTGAAGAAAGCTGCCAAGGTTATTGAGGATCGCAATTATAAGAATCCAGTCTGCAGCATTATTCTGTTATCAGATGGTCAAGACACATACAATATTTCCTCAAATGTTAGGGGAACCCGTCCAGATTATAGGTCACTTGTTCCATCTTCCATTCTGAATCATACTATCTGCACAGTGCCTGTCCATGGCTTTGGTTTTGGTGCAGATCATGATTCAGATGCTCTGCACTCAATTGCTGAGTCCTCTGGTGGTACATTTTCCTTTATCGAGGATGAAAGTGTGATTCAGGATGCATTTGCTCAGTGCATTGGTGGGCTTCTTAGTGTTGTTGTTCAGGATATGCGACTAACTGTGGAATGCGTGCATCCTAGTGTTCAGCTTCATGCTATCAAATCTGGTAGTTACTTGAGTAAGGTGGCTGGAGATGGACGAAATGGATCAATTGAAGTTGGTCATCTTTATGCTGATGAGGAGAGGGACTTCTTACTATCTTTGAGCTTCCCACAATCTCGTGATCAGACCATGCTTTTGAAGGTTGCATGTGCCTATAGAGATTCAGTAACGAATGAAGCCATCAAGATTCAAGCAGATGAGGTAAAAATCCTAAGGCCAAAGTCGCCTACGTCTGAGCCAGTTTGCATGGAGGTTGATCGTGAGAGGAACCGTGTCCGTGCTGCTGAAGCTATTGAGGCTGCAAGGGCAGCAGCTGAGAGGGGTGCTCTTTCTGATGCAGTGGCTATTCTTGAGCATTGTCGGAGGATACTCTCGGAATCTTTTTCAAGAAAGAGTGGGGATCGCCTGTGCATTTCCCTTGATGCAGAGCTAAAGGAGATGCAGGATAGGATGGCTAGCCGGCAACGATATGAAGCTTCGGGGAGGGCATATCTGCTATCTGGATTGAGCTCACATTCTTGGCAGAGAGCTACAACGCGTGGTGACTCTACAGACAGTACCACACTTGTTTACTCCTATCAAACACCATCCATGGTTCAGATGCTGCAGCGCTCACAGAACCAATGCCCTTCACCTCCGGGCCCGAGGCCGCAGCTCCGACAAACTAGGTCACTCTTGGAGAAACCCCATCCAAGGTAGAAGGCAGTTTGCCATTGTCTCTTGCGAAGCAAGTGCAAAGATGATGGTGTAGAAATTTCATTGGTGTCATTGCTTAGTAGGTCAATAGTGCAGTAGCTTAGCATTCATCCTTTGTTCTTCTGTTCAAGTCAAGGATGGCGGTATACCGGAAATGGGGAGGTGAGCTTGGAGGTAAATATGTTTTTGGGGGTATACTGGAGAAAGTGAATGGGGGCTTGGTGGTAAATACATTGTGAAGGGGGCCTGGGAAGAAATAGTAGAGAACTGGAGCAATGGTGTAATTGCTTCAAGGAGTAAGATTGTGTAGGTTGGTAATTTAGATTGTCAGGATGTTTCTAATTGATGAACCTCTTTTCATTTTGCCTTTTGGTGATGTAAAGGGTCTGGTATGGGGGAGGTATACCATAGAATCTTGGGAAATTTTGATTTGGGGTGGCAATGTAATTCCATGGATTTCTTGTTTTTATTCACCAGTTATTAATTGCTGGTGTTCTGCTGTCGCCTTGCCGTGAATTGCAAGTATTATCCACTTCATGCACGTCCTTACTTTTCCGAATTGCAAGTATTATCCAGTTCATTCATGCCCTTGTCTTTCAAGGTCATATATGTTGATATAATCTTTCTTGTGCCATATTACACAAACCGCACATGAGTACACACACCTTTAACATATGCTCATCAGAAGCAAACCCCTAACCTCACAAAATCAATATTGACTAAATTCATATTGAAAGTGAATAGACTAAATTTAGGGGGGTGTTTAGATCCATGGGCGTAAAGTTTTGGCGTGTTACATCAGATATTATATAGGGTATCGTATAGGGTGTTCGGGTACTAATAAAAAAAACTAATTACAGAATCCGTCAGTAAACCACGAGACGAATTTATTAAGCCTAATTAATCTGTCATTGGCAGATGTTTACTGTAGCACCATATTGTCAAATCATGGAGCAACTAGGCTTAAAAGATTCGTCTCGCAAATTAGTCGCAATCTGTGTAATTAGTTAATTTTTGGCCTATATTTAATACTTCATGCCGGTATTCAAACGTTCGATGTGACATGATGAATAATTTTAGGGTGGGATATAAACAGGGCCTTATATTGAAAATGCATAAGCGATATTGATATGTTGCGTGAAGTTATACTTTTTACGATTTTACCGCTAGTGTAATTACATGTGAAAGTTTTTAGAGATTTTTTATGTCTAAAGTTGTACTTCCAAACGAATTTGCTATACTACTATAGTAATTTAGGGGAGAAACTCTCGATATGGCCCACATAATCAGTGTCACAACTGCGGACTACACTAAGTTAGGGGATTCATGCACAGGATGGAGAGCAAAAATTAAACACTCCATGCAAGGTGCTAGAGTCAAACCCACAACATGCCCAACGACATGCTCGCGCTATCCACCACCAAGCTACGTGGTTTTAGTTATAATGCAATTACATAGTACTTATACTTTAGCTACACATTAGTTACAATGTATCTGCATTAGTTTTATATTGTAATTATATCTTAATAAAGTGTTTAGGAACTTCTCAATGGAAAGTTACATGGGTAGTTCCTTTATAAAATCTCTTTCATGAATCCACTATTACGAATGATTACTTGAATTTTGAGAGATCACTTGATCATTAACACCAGGATGCCAGATGCGTCAAGAAACAAAAAACACTTTCAATCGTCAACATCAATAAAAACTGAATGCATATGGATCACTGACTCATTGTCATTGTCAAATAAAAACAGATGAAATTCATTTAAAAACGAAATCCTTATGATGCTGTCACAATTGATTTCCTCCAAAAAAGAAAAAAAAAACAACCTAGATTAGCAACCTGACTACCACCTGAGGAGCCTCCTCGCTGGCTGCAATACCTGATACTGCGGATACGGCACGTCTGGGCTGTCGGGAAAGGTCGGGAAATCCGTCGTCACGCCGCACGGCGGCGAGAACTCCCCGCTGCCCACGCGAGGCTTGCACTCGATCACCGTCTGCATGCACAACCTGCAGTACCTCGCCGGCGTCGTCAGGGTCACGTCCACCGCCGCGTCCCCGCGGCGGAGCTCCTCGGCGAGGCGCTCCCGCGCGAACTCCGGGACGGCCTTCGCGTGGCCCCACGCCATCACGGACCTCGCCTCCGTGGTGTTCTCGAATCACGAGATCAACACAACAGCAACCACTCCCACACATGTGTTGAGTTGTAATTTTCCGTAGTTTCTAGAGTAGTGATCACTCGTGTCCTCAGCATGTATCTAATTTGGTACTTTCTCGGTTTTCTTTAAAATCTCTATGTTTAAGGACTTTGTGGGACTGATTTTCCCCCAATTATTTTTCACACTTTATCTAACGTTTGTACAGAGATTTGGTTTTTTAATTATAAGCAAAAAATACAAACAATGAGAAGATGTTTCCTTGAGAGTTTATAATCCAATCACGAGATCAACACAACAGCAACCACTCCCACACATGTGTTGAGTTGTAATTTTCCGTAGTTTCTAGAGTAGTGATCACTCGTGTCCTCAGCATGTATCTAATTTGGTACTTTCTCGGTTTTCTTTAAAATCTCTATGTTTAAGGACTTTGTGGGACTGATTTTCCCCCAATTATTTTTCACACTTTATCTAACGTTTGTACAGAGATTTGGTTTTTTAATTATAAGCAAAAAATACAAACAATGAGAAGATGTTTCCTTGAGAGTTTATAATCCAATCACGAGATCAACACAACAGCAACCACTCCCACACATGTGTTGAGTTGTAATTTTCCGTAGTTTCTAGAGTAGTGATCACTCGTGTCCTCAGCATGTATCTAATTTGGTACTTTCTCGGTTTTCTTTAAAATCTCTATGTTTAAGGACTTTGTGGGACTGATTTTCCCCCAATTATTTTTCACACTTTATCTAACGTTTGTACAGAGATTTGGTTTTTTAATTATAAGCAAAAAATACAAACAATGAGAAGATGTTTCCTTGAGAGTTTATAATCCAATCACGAGATCAACACAACAGCAACCACTCCCACACATGTGTTGAGTTGTAATTTTCCGTAGTTTCTAGAGTAGTGATCACTCGTGTCCTCAGCATGTATCTAATTTGGTACTTTCTCGGTTTTCTTTAAAATCTCTATGTTTAAGGACTTTGTGGGACTGATTTTCCCCCAATTATTTTTCACACTTTATCTAACGTTTGTACAGAGATTTGGTTTTTTAATTATAAGCAAAAAATACAAACAATGAGAAGATGTTTCCTTGAGAGTTTATAATCCAATCACGAGATCAACACAACAGCAACCACTCCCACACATGTGTTGAGTTGTAATTTTCCGTAGTTTCTAGAGTAGTGATCACTCGTGTCCTCAGCATGTATCTAATTTGGTACTTTCTCGGTTTTCTTTAAAATCTCTATGTTTAAGGACTTTGTGGGACTGATTTTCCCCCAATTATTTTTCACACTTTATCTAACGTTTGTACAGAGATTTGGTTTTTTAATTATAAGCAAAAAATACAAACAATGAGAAGATGTTTCCTTGAGAGTTTATAATCCAATCACGAGATCAACACAACAGCAACCACTCCCACACATGTGTTGAGTTGTAATTTTCCGTAGTTTCTAGAGTAGTGATCACTCGTGTCCTCAGCATGTATCTAATTTGGTACTTTCTCGGTTTTCTTTAAAATCTCTATGTTTAAGGACTTTGTGGGACTGATTTTCCCCCAATTATTTTTCACACTTTATCTAACGTTTGTACAGAGATTTGGTTTTTTAATTATAAGCAAAAAATACAAACAATGAGAAGATGTTTCCTTGAGAGTTTATAATCCAATCACGACATCAACACAACAGCAACCACTCCCACACATGTGTTGAGTTGTAATTTTCCGTAGTTTCTAGAGTAGTGATCACTCGTGTCCTCAGCATGTATCTAATTTGGTACTTTCTCGGTTTTCTTTAAAATCTCTATGTTTAAGGACTTTGTGGGACTGATTTTCCCCCAATTATTTTTCACACTTTATCTAACGTTTGTACAGAGATTTGGTTTTTTAATTATAAGCAAAAAATACAAACAATGAGAAGATGTTTCCTTGAGAGTTTATAATCCAATCACGACATCAACACAACAGCAACCACTCCCACACATGTGTTGAGTTGTAATTTTCCGTAGTTTCTAGAGTAGTGATCACTCGTGTCCTCAGCATGTATCTAATTTGGTACTTTCTCGGTTTTCTTTAAAATCTCTATGTTTAAGGACTTTGTGGGACTGATTTTCCCCCAATTATTTTTCACACTTTATCTAACGTTCGTACAGAGATTTGGTTTTATGGACGCATTCTCCGTAGATTGTATTTGAATTATGTTGTGCATATTTGTCAAGCTCCCAAGGATATGTCGGTTCTAAAATATACTCATCGCCTGATAGGGTTCAACATTTGTACTAAAATATAATAACCTTTACACCTATTCTCATCTCGAAAAAACTAATCGGCACAGATGCGCTTGATAAGTTATAAATCGCTGGCGTACGCTCAGCCCAAGCCGGCCCACATGCTTCTCTTTTCTCCATACACGGTCGCACTTCCATTAATTTTGACAATTTGACCCTTTGCAAAAACTAATTTTATAAATGAACCGTCGCCAAAACTAATTTAAAAAATAACCCTTTTGTTCAGTGCCAAATCGTGTGGCGCTGAAATTAGACACCTCAGCGCCAAATAGCGTGGCGCTGAATGTACGTTGGCACGTTGACTCAGCCTTCCTTCTACGGTGGCACGGCATTCAGCGCCAAGTGACGTGGCGCTGAGGTGTCTAAGTTCAGCGTCACACGATTTGGCGCTGAAAAAAAGGATCACTTTTGAAATAAGTTTTGGCGGGCGGTTCATTTGTAAAATTATTTTTTGCAAAGAGTCAAATTGTCAAAATTAATGGTCGCACTTCTTTCTTTCTCTATGTTGCTCGCCTTCTTTCTACATGAAAAGTTTTCATTTTCCTCCGGTTGACTCAGGTAGTCACCATGAAAAGGCATTTTCTTTCATACCTTTTCATTTTATTTTGAGTAAATTTCACAAAATTAGATATACTTTCATCAAACTATCACAATACTACAGGTTTAAGGCATTGTATCTCAAAACTATAAATTAATACTAAAATTATCACAAAACTATAAATTTAGGGCCAAGTATCACAAAACTACAGATTTAGTAACAAAATTATCCCAAAACTAAAAGTTTAGTACCAATTCAATCGCAAAATTGTAACGCTTATACCTCCAACGTAATAGTAGTGCTATAGATCTAAACCTGTCGACGTTTTAGCACGACTACGATATTTGCATGGTATGAGGATCGTTGGTACAAGGACATATGCCAGATTGAGGTAAAAGAGACAGAGACAAAGATTTTTATACAGGTTCAGGCCTCTTATTCATCAGAATCAGGTTATAGCTCTACTCCTGTTGGCCGAAGCCGGTGTTGCTCTTATTCATCGGAATCACACAAGTACAATATTTGAGATAACCTATCTAGCTATCGTCGACATGGCGGCATGAACACCAACACATAGTCGATGACAGGGTAGTCTTCCTCCTCAAATATGAACTCAGCGAGATCAGAGATGGCGCTAGATCCCTCTTGTCGGGCTCTACATGCACTAGATTTGGGTATGTCTAAGCTGATCTCTGATGTCGATGTTTGGCGGCGTGTATTGGTGTCTATTCTGACTGTTCCGTGGCCCCTCTCCTCCTATGGGGTCTTGTATTTATACCCATAGATGTCCCCTTTTGTCTAACTAAAACTAGGGAGACACGTATGGATACAATTTGAGTAGTCATTACAGTTTCCATGTAGAACTCTACTTGTTCTTCTTTATCCGAAACTCCTTCTGTATACAAAGTATGATTCCGTATAAGATTTGGAATATGGTGGGCCCCGCCGAGCTTAATCGATTACTATTGGGTATGTGTTATCCATAACCCTGACAAAACTCAATAATTTGCAGTTTTGTGATACTTAGTTTCAAATCTGTAGTTTTGTGATATAACGCCTCGAATCTGTAGCTTTTTGATAGTTTGATTAAAATATATGTAGTTTTGTAAAATTTACTCTTTTATTTTTATACCGTATTTCAAATTATTAAAATTTAACAAATTCAAGTAAAGTTTGACACTAAATTTGAAATTTTCAATTCAAAACCTGAAACTTTCAACTCAAATTTAAAACTTCCAACTCAAAATTTGAAAACTTTCGACTCAAAGTTTGAAAACTTTAAAGTCAAAATAAAATATTTCAACTCATTTTTTTAAAACTTTTGACCTAAAGTTAAAATATGAAAGCTTTAAATGTCAAGTTGAAAGTTTTCAAATTTGATTTGAAGCTTCTAAATTTTGAATTAAAGTTTCAAAAAGTGGGTTGATTTTTTTTCAAAAGTTAAGTTGAAAAGTTTTAAAATCCGTGTTAAAATTTTCAAACTCTAGTAAAAAGTTTACTAGATTTTTTTAATTTGAATTTGTTGATGAATATTTTAAAATTAATTTTGTTGATGAAGTTGGCCTACAATTTGAGCTTGTGGTCCTAGAGGCCCAATAGATCAGAGGACGAGAGAAGTGAGCGCATGCCACATGGGAGAAAATTGAAGATGCCTAAATGAGAAAAATCCATGTGGGAATGGAATTATGCGCCATTTTATTCTCCTAGCGCACCTGCGCTAATTAGACATTCCCTTCTCATCTAAACTAATCACAGCATCTCGAATTTTATTTCCCCGCCTATTTCATCTAAACTATTTTTTGTTTAATTTTTTCGTGTATTTCTTTATCTTAATCTAGTCACAACCAATACTCATTCAATTTCACACCTCATTTTTCTAAAAGAATTTATGAAGTGATTATATTTTGGGACATACAAAGTACTCCCTCCGTCCACGTCCCATAATATAAGAGATTTTGGAGGGATGTGACAAAATATAGTACGACGAGTTTGGACAGATTCGTCGTACTAGATTGTGTCACATCCCTCCAAAATCCCTTATATTATGGGACGGAGGGAGTGCGATTTTTTTTTTCAAAATCTTTTCTTCATTAGTAATCTATATAAAGTTTTCAAAATCAACTTACCAACTTTTGTCATAATCAATGTGTTCTGGAATAATAATCAGTTTCAGTTTCATCCGTCATCCATCCTAACAAAGAAATCATCTAGGAGTACGACGGAGAGAGAGTAGGAGTTAGCGTAAGATATATCTAGGAGTATTTTTTTATTTCGAATATAGAATAACGATATACGGTACTATAACAGATTAGTATTTGTTTGATACGTAATGTAGCATAGTTGGCCGTAAACCAGGACTCGGATCTCTTTCCGGGCACCCGAAGAACTCCACGTCCGATCAACTTACGACGTGTTTCGATCCACGGACATATAGACCAGCCTTCCGGTCGCTATAGCGTGTCCTATGCCTACCAAGACCCCCCGCTAGTCACCGGGCTGGTGCCGGACTTCTGCGTCGGGCCGCGGGAATCGCGGGGCGAGCTCGCCGTCGCACGGGTGCCAATGTGAGCGTGCCAGGGTACTGGCTGCCAAGCCTCGCCGATGGCATGAGGGCAGTAGCAATGCGTCACGCCTCATTGAGGAGCCAAAATGTCCACGCTGGAAAAAAGCAGTCGAAGCTCACCTCAGCTCCCCTCTCCACATTACACTTGAGCTTTAGGTAGGTCCACCACCTTTTCTTTTCAGGCCGGCCCCACCACCTTTTCTTCTCCTTCCCCCTCTCTCTCTTCCTAAAGCTGACGACGCTGACACAAAGTGGATGAAGAACGCGTGTCTCAGTTTGGTCACACGTTCTTGGTTTAGTCACGCGAAATACACACGTGGCTGAGAATCTCCTATGTGTAAGCTTGAGGCTGAATGCCACATCACTACACTGTGAAAGCCCTTAGGAGCGTGCAAGTGATGTTTGACGTCAATCTGCAGAAACGGAACAGGTGGGATGAGTGCAGGGTGAGAGTCGGCGAGAAGGCTTCATGCCATTTAGATTTTGCCGAATAGTTATTAGGAGATATTATAATTCCTTCTGTTAATATGTGATACATTTATTATAAGAAAATATTATGTTTTCGTTTCTTTTTCAAGTGATGTTTGACACATTTATTTTGTTCAAAGATTATGTACAAATGCATAAGATATAAATTATACATAAAATATTTTTAAATAAGATAAATGGTCAAACGTGTATCTAAAATTCAAAAATGTCATCTATTAAAATACCTAGATAACACTAATGGTATTTTCTCTCATTAAATCACAACATTCTAGTTATTTCTAACATTTGGATGATTCACCTATATGATGCATATCATGTTAATTTTTTTAAGAGTAGCCATATTTATGATGTTATATTTTGTACTAAAAGACAATCAAATTTTCGGATATCGAAGTTTAAACTCTCCAGTATATCCACGGTGGACAGAACAAACCAATCGATTCAGGCGCATAAATACATACCAGACACCCGTTCTGTTTGGCAAGATAAGATTAAAACTCTAAAGTAGATTCCAAAGCACAACGTGTGCTGAGAAAGCGATGTCCGCCGTGATCGCGCCGCCGGCAGAGCATGAGCTGCCTGTCCATTGGGCCGTCGCTGAGCCGGACAACACTCAACGCCGAGGTGTACTAGGAGGTGTAAGATGGCGTATAGACACCGTATGCCTCGTCATGGTTTGCATGATCCTCGTAGCAGTAGCCTTCTTGGCTATGATGATTGTTGCCATCGTCAAAGACTGGACGCAACCGGCCTCCTACTCCGTCGCGATCGATTCCGTCGCCGGCCTCGACCCGGCGACGGACCTCCACACCGGGGCGGCGCTCGACCCGGTGTTCAACCTGACCGTCGGCATCGCCTCGAAGGGCGAGTATCGCGGGGTGTGCATCCAGCCGCGCACCGCCGTCAAGGTGTCCTACTCGTACCTCGGCCTCCCGCTGGCCGGGGGCCGCGTGCCGGAGGTGTGCGCGGGGCCGAAGGAGCCGGCCGAGAAGCGGGCCGTCGTCGCGCGGGGCGTCGGGGTGAGCGTGCCGGGGTACATGCTGGACAGCCTCGCCGAGGACATGAGGAGCGGGGAGGCGGTGTTCGAGGTCAAGCTGATCAAGGGAGACGGCGACAGGTACAGCAGGACGGTGGCGACGTGCTGGGCCAGGGTCGGCGGCGGCTTGGACGATAGGTGCATCTGAATACAAACTTCCAATCGCGAAAAATCATCACGGCTTCGTAGTGTCAATTTATCTGAGGTTTTTTTTCTTCCTTGGATGGAAATTCATGGAATTTTGTCGGTCAGCATATATGCATTTCTTTTCTTTGATGGATTCTACCAATTGGTTTATACGTACATAATATTGTTTACAAAATATGCATATGTTGGAATTTTCAAATGTTGACTAAATATTATCCTAAGTGTCAAATATTTATGACTTAACCAAAGAAAGGAAAATATTTGCATGGTATGATCGGTCTAAAACATTGTTGATCGATCGAGATATATACCAAATACAATCGGATCTATGGAAGCAAAAAGGGTGAATAGCTTATCAAAACCGAAGTCTATTTCTAA
Source organism: Oryza longistaminata (assembly GCA_009805545.1). Classification (NCBI taxonomy): domain Eukaryota; kingdom Viridiplantae; phylum Streptophyta; class Magnoliopsida; order Poales; family Poaceae; genus Oryza; species Oryza longistaminata. The sequence continues at coordinate 29,663,716 of CM020179.1, read as the reverse complement.
TATCAATTGCATACAAATTGCATGTATGTAAACAAAAACTAAGGGTTGTGGTATATTAAATCTATTTCTATTTTAAAATTTAACTCCACGTAAAACTATACAGAATATTATTATTTAGGGATTATGAAAACCACCCCAAATATCACATTGAGTTTGAGATTCCTCCCTATAGGATGATTTCAAATACCGCCCCCCTATAAGATGATTTCAAATACTTTCTTATTTACCAGTTTGATATTTCTCCCCAATTGTTGTTCATGCATTTTTTTTTCATCTTTCTGAATGTGTTATATAATTTAAAACATGGCCCTAGACACATATTCTTTCTCAGCGACACAATATCGTATCATATGCTCTTCTTTCTCGTCCTGTATGTACCGAAGAACCGTGTGCTTTCAAACCTCATGAGGCAAGCACAATAGCTCATCTTTTATCGATCTCGATGTTCAGGAGCAAAGACTCATGACCAACATTGCCCAACGACGTGCTAAGCTCCATGAGGAAGGTTGCCACGGTCGTGTCAATATTCATATAATCGCCTGTGGGGTTTGTGGCCACGAGAATTAGTGAGCAACGATAATCGGAGAAATCTCAAAACAAACTGAATAGAGGGGATATTTGCAACAAATCTTCTTATGTTTACAGGAGGAGTTTTAAACTCGGTAGGCATTTAGGGTAGCCTTATCAATTCTTTTCTTGTTTTAAGGAAAATTTTAAAATCCAAAAGGAAGAGAGATGATCATATCTCTACCCTATAGTTCAACAAATAGTTTCACTCATCACTCATTCTTTCATCTCCACTATACTACGTTCAACAAATGGTTTCACTATCACTCATTCTTTCATCTACCCTGTAGTTCAACAAATGGTTTCACTCTTCACCCATTCTTTCATTCGTCATTGAACATTCCTCATTGAACAAATGGTTTCACTTATCACTCATTCTTTCATTCCTCATGGAACGATCTAGATCATCTCGCTAAGATCCAACGTCCTTATAGTTCAACAATGGTTTCACTTATCACCCATTCTTTCATTCCTCATGGAACGGTTCAACTGATTCCTCTCATCTTGCGCGTGCATGCCCCTCCCACCTGTGCGCATACCGCCGATCTATCCTAAAATCACGCACTCACGGTGATTTCAGAAAAGAAAAAAAATCATGCACTGACTATACTGTGCCACCCCCAACCCCCAACCTGGTGTTCATCAAGCCCGCTGCCTAAGGGAGCCATCGTTTCGCTTATTCGCGGAATAAGAGAAACGGCATATTTGCAAACGAAAAGTAATTTGTGAATAAAACTTTTATATACGTGTTTTTAGCGATCTAAAAGCAAAGGCTGAAAAATAAACTTGGATGAAAAAAACCTCAAAATCAGCTCCAAATTTAAGGTTGAAAATTCAAATTTTGGCTGATAAGCATAAGCGAAAAGATGAGGCTGTACGTTAGCGTGTCCTATGCCTACCAAGACCCCCCGCTAGTCACCGGGCTGGTGCCGGACTTCTGCGTCGGGCCGCGGGAATCGCGGGGCGAGCTCGCCGTCGCACGGGTGCCAATGTGAGCGTGCCAGGGTACTGGCTGCCAAGCCTCGCCGATGGCATGAGGGCAGTAGCAATGCGTCACGCCTCATTGAGGAGCCAAAATGTCCACGCTGGAAAAAAGCAGTCGAAGCTCACCTCAGCTCCCCTCTCCACATTACACTTGAGCTTTAGGTAGGTCCACCACCTTTTCTTTTCAGGCCGGCCCCACCACCTTTTCTTCTCCTTCCCCCTCTCTCTCTTCCTAAAGCTGACGACGCTGACACAAAGTGGATGAAGAACGCGTGTCTCAGTTTGGTCACACGTTCTTGGTTTAGTCACGCGAAATACACACGTGGCTGAGAATCTCCTATGTGTAAGCTTGAGGCTGAATGCCACATCACTACACTGTGAAAGCCCTTAGGAGCGTGCAAGTGATGTTTGACGTCAATCTGCAGAAACGGAACAGGTGGGATGAGTGCAGGGTGAGAGTCGGCGAGAAGGCTTCATGCCATTTAGATTTTGCCGAATAGTTATTAGGAGATATTATAATTCCTTCTGTTAATATGTGATACATTTATTATAAGAAAATATTATGTTTTCGTTTCTTTTTCAAGTGATGTTTGACACATTTATTTTGTTCAAAGATTATGTACAAATGCATAAGATATAAATTATACATAAAATATTTTTAAATAAGATAAATGGTCAAACGTGTATCTAAAATTCAAAAATGTCATCTATTAAAATACCTAGATAACACTAATGGTATTTTCTCTCATTAAATCACAACATTCTAGTTATTTCTAACATTTGGATGATTCACCTATATGATGCATATCATGTTAATTTTTTTAAGAGTAGCCATATTTATGATGTTATATTTTGTACTAAAAGACAATCAAATTTTCGGATATCGAAGTTTAAACTCTCCAGTATATCCACGGTGGACAGAACAAACCAATCGATTCAGGCGCATAAATACATACCAGACACCCGTTCTGTTTGGCAGGATAAGATTAAAACTCTAAAGTAGATTCCAAAGCACAACGTGTGCTGAGAAAGCGATGTCCGCCGTGATCGCGCCGCCGGCAGAGCATGAGCTGCCTGTCCATTGGGCCGTCGCTGAGCCGGACAACACTCAACGCCGAGGTTTACTACGAGGTGTAAGATTGCGTATAGACACCGTATGCCTCGTCATGGTCTGCATGATCCTCGTAGCAGCAGCCTTCTTGGTTATGATGATTGTTGCCATCGTCAAAGACTGGACGCAACCGGCCTCCTACTCCGTCGCGATCGATTCCGTCGCCGGCCTCGACCCGGAGACGGACCTGCCCCGCGACACGCTCAGCCCGGAGTTCAACCTCACGCTCCGCCTCGCGTCGCAACGCGGAATCTCCTATGTTAATTGAGGCTGAATACCACAGTCCTACTCGCATGCTGTGAAAAGCCCTGTAGGAGCGCGCAAGTGAGTTGACGTCAATCTGCAGAAGCGAACAGTGGATGAGTGTTAGGGCGAGAGCGGCGAGAGGCTTCATGCCAATTTAGATATTGCGAATAGTTATTAGTGATATTATAATTCCTTCTGTTTAATATTGATTAACAGTTTATTATAAGAAAATATTATGTTTTCGTTTCGTTTTTAAGTGATGTTTGACCACATTTATTTTGTTCAAAGATTATGTACAAATGATATAAATATATTATACATAAAATAATTTTTATGATAACAAAACTCAAACAATAATAAATGATAGTTTTCGTAAATTTTTTTAATAAGATAATGTACAAACGATTATCTAAAATTCAAAAAATGTCATCTATTAAAACCTAGGTAACACTAATGGTATTTTCTCTCAGTTAAAATCACAAACATTTCTAGTATTTCTAACATTTGATGAATTCACGGCTATATGATGCCATATCATTTATTTTTTTAAGAGTGCTATATTTATGATGTTTATATTTTGTACTTAAAGAGACAATCAAATTTTCGGATATCGAAGTTAAACCTCCAGTATATCCACTTGGACAGAACAAAGCAATCGATTCAGGCGCAATAAATACATACCAGACCCGTTCTTTGTTTGGCAGATAAGATTAAAACTATAAAGTAGATATTCCAAAGCACAACGTGTGGCTGAGAAAGCGATTTCCGCGTGGATCGCGCCCGGCCGGCAAGCATGAAGCTGCCTGTCCATTGGGCCGTCGGGCTGAGCCGGACAACACTCACGCCGAGGAGTGTACTAGGAAGGTGTAAGATGGCGTATAGACACCGTATGCCTCGTCATGGTTTGCATGATCCTCTATAGCAGTAGCCTTCTGGCTATGATGATTGTTGCCGTCGTCAAGAACTCGACGCAACCGTACGGCGGGTATTCTTCGCAGCCGGAGTCCCAAACCAGAGCCGGCGATGACGGTAGAGGAAGTTTGGCCTTTGGTGATCTTGTGAGCATCTGAAATTTTCAAATTTGCACGTATTTGGTTTTTGTTGTTGCAGTCGGTGTCTTGGAATGTTGCCATTCAATTGAAACATCCTTTGATAAAGCGGGTGAAATTATTCTTGATAGTGAAAGATAAAATATCAAGAAACAATTTATGATTGAATCATATTGTTTTTCGGCAATGGATACATTGCAACATAACATCTTGATAAAGCGGTGAATATTTTTTAGTGGAAAAGATGAAATTCAAGGACAATTATGTTGAAATATTTTTTTTCAAGCAATGGAACATTACCACATTTCTTCAAATTATAAACGCACAATTGTCCGGAGACGTCCTGATGCAAGTAGGTCTCTCCAAAATAACAGCAGTCGGATCGGCGTTTAGTGCGTTAACTCCTAACAAGAACCGCGTTTCGGAAAAAAAGAGCCCAAGCTGCACGCACGTCGACATGGCCGATCAACTATATTATATCAGAGTCGTGCACTCCAATCCCAACTCCACACCCCATCGTCGTGGAGGCCGGGCATCCCCCCTTCCGGGCACGCCACACCACCGTCCAGCCAGTTCATACCATACGAAACAGGTAGCGCGCCGCGTCGACGACGACGACGACGATGCCCGCGGACTTCGGGCAGACCAAGATGCAGATTTCGACGTCTCCTCCGCTGTTCCCAGTGGCACCGGCAATAGCGTGTGGTCGTAGGGGCGTGCTCGTCTTGTTGCGCATTGGAGCCTCAAGCCCCGCGGCTGTCCGTCGCGGTCGCACGGTCTCGTGGGCCCGACCCGGCGACGGACCTCGCCCGCAGCGGTGGACCCGCAGTTCAACCTCAACGCTCCCGCGTCGCCTCCGCGGAGCCTCTGAGCCGCGCGTGAGTGCGGAGTGGCGCACGGCGTGCGCCGTGTCGTACCACGCGCGTCCGGCTCGGCCGCCCGCCCGTGTGCGCCGCGCGCGCGCGCGGAA